>CM077007.1:129458671-130681171 GCA_039090855.1 Macrothele yani | reverse complement strand
TGCACATACAATCAAGAACATGAAGCGGGGAAAAGCTCCAGAAGAAGATGGAATTACTGTAGACATTATTCAAGAAGCAAGTGGAGAAATCGAAACAGTACTCGCCCAAGTTTTCACTCGGTGCCTTAATGAAGGGAAGATTCTTGAGGATTGGAACAACGCTACAATGATCCTGCTACGTAAAAAAGGTCACATTGAGGATCTCAGGAACTTCAGACCTATCAGCCTCTTATCAGTGGTTTATAAAATCTTCACTAAAGTTTTTTCACACCGCTTGAAGGTAACACTGTACATGGCTCAACCGAGAAAACAAGCTGGATTCAGGAGTGGCTACAGCACTAGAGATCATATCCACGTACTAAGAGAACTAATTGAAAGAGTGAGGGAATATGAACTTCCATTATGCATGGCTTTTATCGATTATGAAAAGGCCTTTGATTCGGTGAAACCATCAGCAGTTACAATGGCTTTGAAATCCTTCTGGTATTGAAAATGCATACATTAATATTATTAATAACATTTATGAAAATGCTAGTGCAAAGATTCGGCTGTTTGAGAATACAGCACACATAAAAATTGGAAAGAAAGTGAGACAGTGAGACAAGGTGACACCATATCTCCGAAGCTCTTTAATGCCACACTGGAAAATGTCTTTCAATCACTGAACTAGGAAAACAAAGGGACAAAGATTAATGGAGATTATCTAACCCAGCTTCGTTTTGATGATAACATAGTCAGTTTTGCAACTACCCCATCAGAGCTGCAGGGTATGATCCAGGAACTTGCTGACAAGAGTAAAGAAGTGGTTTTAAAAATGAACTTTCAGATGACAAAAGTGATGTACAATGCTTTTACAAGAAATAAAGATTTATCGACTGATGGAGAAAAGCTGGAGATATCAGATGCGTACGTTTATCTTGAACAGCAGCTATCAAGTGTGGGTCACATTGATGAAGAAATTAATCGGCGTATAAAACTTGCCTGGAGAGCTTTTGGAAGAAACAGCATAATTCTCAAGAGCAATATGCCATTATGTCTTAAAAGAAAAGTGTTTGATCAATGCATTCTTCCAGTGCTTACGCACGGTGCAGAGACGTGGACCTCAACTAAAGCAGACATATAAAGACTGCAGACAACTCAAAGCAGCATGGAAAGATGCATGCTTGGTGTAACCTGGAGAGGTAAGAAGAGGAACTCGTGGATCAAAAAAATTACAAGAGTGGATGGCATCATGATCAGAGTAAAATCCCTGAAATGGCAATGGGCTGGACATACTGCCAGAAGGACAGATCATCGATGGACAGCCGAAATTTTAGATTGGATTCCAAGACACAGGAAAAGACCCAAAAGAATACCACATGGGAGATGGGTGGATGAAATTTGAAAGTATGCGAGAGTAACATGGAGGAGACTGGCACAAGACAGACCGTTGTGGGAGAGGCTTGGAGAGACCTGCGTCCAGCAGTGGATTGATACTGGTTGACAATTATGATGATGATACTGCTGGATGAAAGTCTCCCCAAGTCTCTTCCACAACGGTCTGTCTTGCGCCAGTCTCCTCCATATTACTCCCGAATGCTTTCGAATTTCATCCACCCATCTCAAATGTGGTCTTCTTTGGGTCTTTTTGTATCTTAGAATCCAGTCTAGAATTTCGGTTGTGCATCGCTGGTCCGTTCTTCTGGCAACATGTCCAGCCCATTGCCATTTCAGTGGTTTTACACTTATCATGATGCCTCCCACTCTTTTCATTTTCCTTATCCATGAGTTCCTGTTCTTATCTCTCCTGGTTATACCCAACATGCATCTCTCCAAGCTCCTGTCAGTTGTCTGCAGCCTTTGTACGTCTTTTTTAGTTAAGGTCCTCGTCTCTGCTCCGTACGTAAGCACTGGAAGGATGCATTGATTAACCATTTTTCTTTTAAGACATAATGACATATTGCTCTTAAAAATTGTACTGTTTCTTCCAAAAGCTCTCCAACCAGGTTTTATACGTAGATTAATTTCTTCATCAATGTGAACTTTGCTTGATATCTGCTGTCCAAGTGTATAGATACATACATCATCATCATTGTCAACCATTATCAATTCACTGCTGGATGAAGGTCTCTCCAAGTTTCTTCAATAACTGTCTGTCTTGAGCCAGTCTCCTCCATGTTACTTCGGAATGTTTTCGAATTTCATCCACCCATCTCCCATGTGGTCTTCTTTTGGTCCTTTTCTGTCGCTTGGTATCTAGTCTAAAATTTCGGTTGTTTATCGGTGGTCCGTTCTTTTGGCAATATGTCCAGCCTATTGCCATTTCAGGGATTTTTCTCTGATCATGATGTACACTTGTCATTTTCCTTATCCACGAGCTCCTCTTCTTATCTTTCTTGATTACACCAAGCATGTGTCTTTTTTTAGTTAAGGTCATGTCTCCGATGTAAGAACTGGAAGGATGCATTAGTTAAACACTTTTCTTTTAAGACATAATGGCATATTGCTCTTGAAAATTGTGCTGTTCTTTCCAAAAGCTCTCCAGCCAAGTTTTATAAGCCGATTAATTTCTTTATCAATGTGACCCTTATTTGATATCTGTCGCCCAAGGTAAATGTAGGTATTGGTTACTTTGAGATTTTCCCCATCAATCGCAAAATTCTTCATTTCTTGTAAAATGGCTTTCTGTTCTTTTCGGCAGACGTTCTGCAGGTCGTGTTTGGGCCAAAAATCACATTGCCGATAATTACGCTAAGAGAAAGCAAAACCCATTTTCGAAAAGATGACCCATAAAACTTAAGCCCACATCAGGCGTTATTTTCTTTACAATTTAAAGGTGGTTAAAAAAAAGGAAAGAAAAGAAAACAGCTGATGGTCGCATTGAGGTGGCGTATAACAGAGACCCATTTTCCGCTCAGTTTGTTTTAGATCGTCTTCTTTGTTGCCTGTTGCCAAAACCAACAACAGCAGCACAAAAGAACTGCGGCTTAGTGACGTCATACTTTACTACCAGTACACGGTCTTCCGTCTTAACTAATCGAGCAAAGAGAAAAATTTGTTACAAGACAGGCTGCACAATGAACTTTCAGAACTTTTTTCAGCCTAGTACAATTACACTGACACCGAAACACCTGCGATTTAGAACTTTATCTAGTTACTTCTTGACAGTTTCTTCTTGATTACTGGAAAACCATCCTTTCAGATTATGAGCTAAATATTATATATATATATATATATATATAAATATCAACCACGCCGGAAAATAAGGTGTTATTGTTTAATACTATGGAATTTCAGCAGAAAGTGCACCACATTTCTATTAACAAATACTTTAAGCACGGGGAGGGGGGCTTCAAGACAGTTCAAAAATTAACGAGTATGTATCCAAGGAACTGGGGATTGGACGAATTGCTTTGTGTCTGTAGCAAAATGCATTAAAAATCTTTCTTTCAGTTTTTAGTTACTAAAGTTTCTATCAGACTTACCCCAGGAAAAATAATACTTGCCCACCCTGATTTTGAAGAGTAGCGATGTCCCTGCCACTAGGCCATCCGCTACCCATGATAAATTAGGGACAGACGACTTCTTATATAGCCTTTAGAATTGCTCATGATGGTCGTTCAACTCCACAACAACAAAAGCTAAATTTCTGCACCGTTCTCTCATCAATGGTACTCAATCTCCTATGCCACGCATCCAAACGCACGAGCTCCCAGTCAAACTTCACTCTTAAGATGGATCCACCTAAAAACTCTACCCTTATGTTTTCAGTGGTAAAAACTTCTGTAGACATTTTCTTCGCAATTAATGTGTTTTCAAGGATGAAAATTTGCATATGGATAAAAAAATAACTTTATATTATAGCCTAGTATACTTAATATTTTCTAAAACTTAACCATAATTATATTAAAAATCAATAACTTTTCCTTTGGCAGTTTTAAAAACTTCTAATAGATGGCTCCGTCTGCACAGATCGCTAATTAATTGTAATCATGTAGCATTTTTTTTCTATAATTTTATTAATTTTCGGACTGGAATTAACACATGAGTCTAAGCACGGGAGAGTATGGAAAGTTTAGAATTATTTGTGTCATTTAGATTAAGTTTTCTGACAATAATTTAGCTGAAAATGTAGCACAGTGAGCTTGCTGGCTTATTTCGGAATTACAAATCAGCAGTACCTACAATTCCATGAATATTTTCAGCTAAATCGTTGTAAGAAGATGTAATTGAAATGACTTAAATCATTCTCAACATTCCAGACTATCGCATGGTTAAACACATGTGTTAAATCCAGTACGGAAATTAATAGAATTATTGAAAAAAAAAAAAAAATGCTACATGTTTACAATTAGTATGTATGCGGCGCCATCTATTAGAAGTTCTTAACACTGCCAAATGAAAAGTAATTGTTTTTTAATATAATTAGGGTTAAGTTTACGAAAATATTAAGTATACTAGGCTATAATATAAAGTTATTTTTGTCCATATGCAAATTTTCATTTTTGGGAATACATTAATTGCGAAGAAAATATCTACAGAAATTTTTATCACTGGAAACATAGGGGTAGAGTTACAGCCGATTGGGGGGGGGTCTGCAACCCCGGCCTTCACGTTTTCAAGGGGCCCCAGAATTATGCAGGATGCTTGAAGAATGGACAGGTTCTACAGTATTTTTTTGCCGATATCACAGCAAAAACTATGAAAAACTGCTTTGTAAAAAAAAAAAAAATTCAATTTCCCCTTTTTTTAGTAGTACGCGAAAAGTATAGTCGCCGCTAGTCCATCCTCAAATCTTCCGAAAGCATTATAGATGCTTTTTGTATACATCTGTAATTGGGGGAAATTTTCATACATTAAGAATTCGTTTGAATCATGACATTTAGATCATATTATTTTGTCCTTTACTTTGATATAATTTCAAGAAGCTACACTGATTCGTTCATGAATCATGAGATACACATGAATCTTGAGATATACATGTAGCGGGGATACTTTTACGGTTTCCTCATTAAATTTCGGGAATGTTTTCTCTTGGGTATATTTATTCGGCCACCCATAGTAAAATCCTGGATCTGCCATTAATACTGGGGCTCTAAAATATTGCTCAGCCCCCGGACCCTCTGTCTCCTTAACTGTGCTATGGATAGAGTTGAGTTCTTCAGTGGATCCACCTTAAAAGCAAGTGGTTAGCCAGCTTCCCATTTCTGTCTGCTTCTTCATTCATTCGAGCAAACACGTGCAGTTTTGAACATTATTTTAAACAAATATTTTTCATTTTTATTTTTAACACTATTGCATTTACGCTTAGGTTCTATTTGAACTTGCGTTTGATCTTGTGACAAGAGAACTGGCCGAATAAATAATGATACGCAATCAATATGAGAGGAAGACAACTTGGTGTTTCTGTGGTCGTGTAGTCCACAGCGTGGTCTTCCGGCTTCTCACATCACTGTGAGGGTGTGAGTTCGAATCCCGGTAAGTCGTGAATATCGATTAAACACAAGGTGTACAGTTCTACAGTACACCAAGGTGTCAAGGTTTACAGTTTGCGTAGAACCAGTGACCTTAAATTAAGGAAGATGACTCCTTCTGGATTTAAGTACTTGCAGGTACTGCGCGAAAAAAAAAAAAAAATTCAAGGAACCCGCGGTTTAATCAATGATATGATGCGAAAAAATTGACTGGTTTTGAGGTTTTTATGAACCGAAGTCTGCGTTTAACCACAGAAGAATTAGAAAAATTGGCAGCTCGAGTCTTGGAGACGCAACTTTCCAGACAGCTGCTGTGAGACAAAGAAGGATCACGTAATATCACAAGATTCTATCTCCATTTATCTTACGTTTTCACTCTGCTTCGAGGAAAGGAGTTATCCTTACACATTTCCGACTTTTCTATCCACAACGTGAATGCGAAAATTATTCGACGTTAAGCGAAATAGCCACGACCGTAGCAACCTTTTCTTATCTGAGAGAGAGAGAGAGAGACTTGAAATTACATCCCTTCGAATTTAAAATTAGCCCTCTTCGAGTTCCACTCAAATAATACGTGATTTTTACTTTTTCACGCACCGCCGTTATACGAATGATCGTTCAAAAATCGCACTTCAGGTTTTTGTCATAATTTTATTAAAAATGTAAAAAGTAGGTAAATACACAAGAACCACAGGTTGTAAATACCAAGTAAAGCCAGTGGCGTAACTAGAACAACGGGAGCCCCCCCCAAATTTACATCAGCACCCCTCAGTACAGTGATTTACCCAGGATTTCGAACACAGGGAAGGATGCCTTTTTCACGGTGTGTGTGTGATGGGGGGGGGGGGTTAGGAAGTCAGGGAGAGTGTCTGCTGCAAAAGTAATGCTGGTACCTAGAGCCCTGTAGTTTAACTTTTCATGTAATAGATTTTTTGACAATATGTGTAATTGCTTCGTCCAAAACTCAAATTAATTACTTCAAGAAATCACCCTCTTATACATGGCAGATCTGCGGCTGCTATGAATAAATGTTGACGCCTGTCGTGCACGTGATCCTATAGGCAACTGACTGTTTTCCCACATCCTTCACGGGGAATGCCACTGTGGCCTCGCGCTTTTCCTCAGCAGCGCAGAGAGAGAGCGATTGGAGAGCGATCGTATTATTTACGACCCATTCCAGAGCAATCGTATTACAACCCGAAGTCAAAGAGCCGAACTCTTTCAATCTGTAGGACATTCAGTGTTTTAAAAGTGAAACTAGGCATTTATTTAGGCAAAGCCAAATATATCTTAAAACAAAATATGAATCTTTGGGTTAATTATTGTGCGTGTTCGAATTTTTTCATAAAAGTGTAACTGGCATATGCAGTACGCCCCTTCGTTACCTGCAGCTGCGGGGACTGCGGGGGTGGTAGTTACGCCACTGAGTAAAGTGTAAACGTTAAACGTTATGTGAACGCTGACAACACAACACTCCACAGAAATGTAGAACGAAAAACAAACCAGGGCAGAACTAATTTCTGTGGTCCCAAACTTCCGTGGTATTCTTGCCAACTGATATGCATCAATCGATTCACTGCTGTCTAGACACGATATTAAAAGACGGAGATAGTTGCAAACTAAAAGATGAACTTTATTTACAGCTAAAACCAAGTTAAAAACATGCGAGATCTTTCGGACCCACTATGGGTCCATCCTAGGGCACCGCATGTGATCATATGTAGAGGATTTTAGAAAGACAGTGTCTGACCCCAGGTCTTAAACAACCCTTAGAAATAGGAAGCTAGGGGATTTGGGCTAGAGTACCCGATAGGAAAGTGACACGGAAGCGAAGTAGAAGACGCCCTTATTTACTACTGTGGGGCCAGTACCCGGGGTCCGACGACTTAACGTGCCCATCCGACGCACGGCGGATATTTAGTGTATCGAGCGTTCGAACCTGCCGGGGATCGAACCTGAGGCCCTTTCCGTGGCAGTCACGAACGTTGCCCAGTCGGCCACCCGCGGCCTTCGGGCACTGCATGGGTAGGCTTCCGTTCTTTTAAACACAGAAATCCATACCACAATGCATCAGCATGAAGGCGCTGCTCCCAATTCACGCATGCGCGCTCGACATAATACACATAACATGAAAATAATATGAAACTACAAATAAAGATGGTTATGGATTACAATGATATATATACAATGGTTTAAAACATAGTGTTTCCTAGATGAAGGCAATGCACATGGTGTGTCGTCATTACAACAATGAATAGAAATCTTGCGGAGGTGGTGTGATTTGCTAACAATCACTGAATATTCGCCGTGCATCGGACGAGCACGTTAAGTGACGACCCCCAGGTTGGACTCACTGGTTGAATGGGTATCCTTTCCTATGCCCCCCTGAAATTCTCTCACCCCTCTATGTGCAACATCGTACTTGTACGGTGGCGCCATTTACTGTGCTGCAATCTCACAACAAACTGTTCTGTCAAAGTCGTTAGACTTGCTCTCATTCCTTCCATTTCTGTGTGAAAGTTCTCTGAGTGTTTCAAAGTAAACACTCAGAGAACTTTCTGCAACAGAGCACAAGTGATTAATTAGTTCTTCATCCCAACGACATGTTCGGAAAGGTCATGAAGAATAGGCACATCATCATATTGTTTTCTATGCCACCATTCACTGTTTTGGAAAATTCCCTTCATGGATATGAAATGTTCACACCTCATAGTGTATGTTACTTTGTACCCTGGTTAACTGCATCACACTATATAATAAAAGTCTTTAAAAAGAAATACTGAAGGGTGTAACTTCCTTTTTTTTTAGTTGCAATTTCTATTCTTTACATCCCCCAGAGCATGAACTTACGCCCCTGGAATGACCATTCTGGGAGGGCAAGCGCCCTCTCTGCTCCCGCCAGGGACGTCGCCAAGGGTGTGCGAATGTGGACTTAAGCCTACCCTGAAATTTGTCTTGCCCACCCTGTCGCGCATCCAGTTCAAAATATGCCATTTTCAATATATTTAACTTTAAAATATAATCTGGACTCGCCAAGTAAAAACAAGTCTTGTATTTTACTTCATGTAGCCCTGCGTATTTCCCCCTAGGAAGTGCTTTGTTTACTACTCCGTAGAAATGTTATCAAAATAACTTCATGTAGCCCTGCGTATTTCCCCCTAGGAAGTGCTTTGTTTACGTCTCCGTAGAAAGGTTATCAAAATAACATCCGCAGGGCCACGAAAATTCAATTGTTTTTAACTCTTTCAATTCCTTAGTTTAAGCCTATTTTTCGTGTTTGTATGGCTATGGGGCGAATGAGGTGGGTTGATAGGAATTCACTGAGTGAGGTCATTACCTAAAGTTATACTAGCGCTCTTAAAACTGCCCCGAGACAGTGAGAGTGCAGGAAGTGGCTCACAACTACCCTGTAGGGGAGGAGTGCAAGGCAAAGTCGATGGCTAGAAGGATGGGAATTAAGGACGTGGTGGGTTGTGTCTGAGTGGCACGATGTTAAAATATGATTTAGATAAACAAAAAGGACATTTTCCTTTGAATAAATTGTCCAAGTACTAATTCGTAATCAAAAACGCTAAATTTTGAAAAGCAATTAAGACAATGCATTCAGAGCAAGCAAAAAGTTGAAGGTCACATTCTAGAAGCACTTGTGCCTTACACCAGTGGCGTAACTAGTCAGATGCGTGTATGTGAGTGTGTGTCCTGGTTAAGAGGGAGGGGATTGCACGAATTCCTTTGTAGTCGGTAGTGGAAAGCATTAAAAATGCTTTCTTTCAGTGTTTCGCAAATATAGTTGCTATCAAACTTGCCCCACCAAAAATAATGCTCGCCCACTCGTCGCCCATCCTGATTTCGAAGTCTAGCAACGTTCCTGCAGCCCTGCCTCCCCTTCCCCGGTAGCTACGGCCCTGGAAACGGCTATACTGGGTAAAGACGTTAAACGGGGTAGAACTTAGATAAAGAACGCGCGTGTTAGTTAGGAATACTTAATATTGCATTGCGCAAGAATACTCAAATATTTAATTGCGCAAGTTTCCAAATCAGTCATTTGAAGCTATGTTTGTTTCGAAATAAAGCGCTCGTACAAATTAAGGTTTAAAGCTAGTCACGCAATAATGGGAGGAAATGTAACAGTTCTCAGTAAGTGATGACTAGAGCTGGAAGGAGGAGGAGGGGGGTGGGGTGGGGGTGGGTTGGGGGTTGGCTGGACATCCACTTGGATTCAGACAAATAATTGTTCTAAGGTTTCCGTGGTGCGGTACAGGTTATCCCGAAATATATGTAGACGCGTGACATTGGGAAAGTGCATTGTTCGCCAAAATGCGTCTGAGATGTCAGCTGGTCTAAGAGATTTCATTGCGTAAGTTTCCACCAAGTCAGTCATCCGAATGCCACGTGCCGTCGTCGCTCTGTTCAAACGCAGCAGATGTAGAGGAATAGTCGTAGAGAGTGCAAAGCGCTCACTAGGTCTTTCCCAACAATCACAGGAGGAGGTTCCTCGAAGAATAAATGACTTCCTCGTCATTCACCGAGTTCATCACGTCACTGTCAGTCTTTCCGTTTCAATTAAATATTTCGCAGAAAATCGTAGTCACGAGAAACTATTCAAAACTGCACTAACGAAATAATAGCGAAATTAGAAGCAGCAAAATGCATTTGCTATTTTCATTTCCAAATCAGATCAAAATACGCAAAAAATACGCAGTTTCACGAACTTCATACCTCAATCTCGCGCCATTTACATTAACTTCGTATTTAGATTTTAATGAACCATATTGCTAGAAGAACCGACCATCGTTGCACAACTGAAATACCAACACTAGATTGGATACCAAGGGACAAGAAAAGACCCAGAAGAAGAACACGTGGGAGATGGGTGGATGAAATTCGACAGCATGCTGAAGTGTCTTGGAAGAGACAGGCTCAAGACAGAAGTTGTGGAAAAGACTTGGGGATACCATCCAGCAACGAATTGATGCAGGTTGATGATGATATACACGGTCGAGTCACATTATTGTGACCACCAGCTAACCGCCGTGTGCAGCGAGGACAGCAGCTAGACTGGCTAGGAGTGACTCAATAAGGTGCTGGAAGGTGTTCACAGGTATGTGGAGCCATGCTGACTGCAGTGCATCTGACAGCTGCTGGAGGGTGCGTGGTGGAGGATCCATAGAGCGAACAACACGATCGAGGTGGTCCCACAGATGCTCAACTGGGTTTAAGTCTGAGAAATTAGGGGGCAGGGAAGTACTTTGATATCTTCACCGTGCTCTTCCAACCACTCTCGGACATTTGCAGTTGTGTGACACGTCGCATTGTCGTGCTAGAAGATCCCATCCGCCCCAGGGAAGACAATCAGCATGTATGGGTGTACGTGGTGTGCAAGGATGAATTCATAACGAATTCAGTCCATAGTGCCTTCCACAGGTATGAGTGGATCCACAGAATGCCACGAAAACATTCCCTAGACCATAACGCTGCACCCACTAGCTTATGTTCTTCCAGAAATCTTTGAAGTGTTTGTTCTCCGATGTTTCTCGCCTTATACGCCAACGTTCATCTGTTCGATGAAGCAGAAAACGTGACTCACCGGAGAAGGCAATCCTTTACCAATCAGCGGAGGTCCAATTCCGATACTGCCACGCAAATGTAAGCCTTTTCTGCCGATGCACCTTAGATAGCACAGGTGCAGTGACCATCCGTCTACATCGGAGCCCCATACGCAGCAGGGTTCGCTAAACTGTCATTTTAGACACATTTCCGGTAGTCCCTTGGTTCATTCGGCCAGTGAGTTGCTCCACTGTAGCGTGTCGATCGGCCCTCACGCACCTTCGAAGCCGACGTTCACCTCTCACATCAATGGCACGCGGTGCTCCGCAGTTTTCACGTCGCTTATTCGCAATGGTGCCATTTCTCCAATCACGATACACTTTAACCACAGCAACACGCGAGTAGTTCACAAACTGCGCTGTTTCAGAAATATTGCCCCCCTCGGCCCGAAAGCCGATAATCATCCCTTTAAGGCCAATCTGATAAATCGCTCCTTTTATCCATGACAGCAACGAGGGATATGTTTTCCGATTGCCTACAGCACACCTTATATACCCTCCAAGCCAGTTCACGACACGTGCCTTCTTTCATTGGCTACGCGCTTAGACGTAAAAAGTAGGAGGTGGTCACAATAATGTGACTGGACTGTGTATATCTCTGTGTCATCAAAACATAAAAATATTTCTTTCCGAATTTCATATAGTAGAGAAGTTTTCATTAAAACTTAAATTTCCTGGAACCCGTTTTCGCTTCTCATAGGTTTCTCCTTTAATGAGTAATTCTCCATAAATAAAAGAAAAAGTAATACTTGGAACACTTCTTTTTAAAGCACTGAACTTCGCATGGTTAAATTCACACGGGAAATTCATCTTCCTGGAACGCGAGAACTAGAAGCTTGGAGATTTGCGCTATCTTCCAAGAAGAATGCTGTGGAGAAATGCCCCCCAAAAGATTCGATAATAATAATAATAATAATAATAACAATAATAATGTGGCAAGTTTAAGTATGTTCGAAATATGCACTTCTAGCGTCATTGCACTTGCGTCAGCAAATTTTCCACAGCTCAAAGGAACGTTCTCAAAAAAGAGTATAATAGCATATTCGATGTCATTTTCTAATGGGAATTGTCACAAACGTTTCTTGTTTATATTAGTGAAAAACCAACATCATCTATACGAACTAGAGCTTAATAATCTTAATGTGATCTACTTTTAAATAATCAAATGCCTTTGTTCTGTGTAAAGAAGTGTAAGTGTTATCTTGATGCAACATTAAACCTCTAATGTGAACTTCTTGGACAACCGCAAGCAGACATTTTGTGGTGCGCAAATTAGCGGTCGCAGTGACAAATCCAGATTACGTCACAACTCTACAGGAACGGCGAAGACAATGAGAGAGGGGACAGGAATGTGCTCTCCCCATTTGAGTTATGGTAGAACCCACTCTGTGCGTCACGCGCGCCATACGTGTGCATATTCACAAACTACGCACTTTTAGTTAAGCCTCGTAGTAATGAAACGCTTTTTTCCATTCCGCCACCATTGTTATGTGCCGAAATCTCTTATTTACGTGTCAGTGTCCTTTCAACTCGCTCCTGTATCATGAATGAATCATGAATGCAATACGGGATTACACCATACAATACAAATTTTGAGATGTGAATCCGTTTTCAGGTACAAATATGACATGGATGGTAAGTCAGATAATATCTGAAAACTTGAAAATTTCGTCGTCCTGGAGCGGGAATCGAATCCGCGTCTCCCGGATAGCGCCGGAATATGCCAACCACTACACCACCCAGAACGACACAGTTGCAAGTTTCCGATTTATTTGAACATAACCATCACAGGATTCGCTAGTCGAAGCAACAGGCATTCATGTTTAGCGAATCTGGAGGTTAAGAATCCTATCACGTGGTTGCCCGGAGGCGCAGGTAAATCATGAATGGAATACGGGATTACACCATTCAATACAAATTTTGAAGATGTGAATCCGTTTTCTGGTATAAATATGGTAAGTCAGATAATATCAATAAAATAAGATAACAGTCAGATAATAGATAATAGTCACATAAGTCAGATAATATCTAATAAATCGGAAACTTGAAACTTGGGCGTTCTGAGTGGTGTAGTGGTTAGCATATCAGGCGCTATCCGGGTGACGCGGGTATATATCTGAAAACTTGATGACATTTTCAAGTTTTCAGATATTATCTGACTTACCATCCATGTCATATTTATACCAGAAAACGGATTCGCATCTTTAAAATTTGCATCGCTCCTGTATGTTAGTACGAGCAGAAGAAAATGTATTATGAACATTTTCTGTCTGCTCGTATAGATATATAGAAACGATAAAAAATGTTAAGCAGCGAAGGAAAAGGGGCATGTAATTTTTCTCACCAGTGATAACAAGTATGGCAGTGAAGTCTTTTAGATGTGTTTTGTTTTTACATCTTGCAGCATCATTATAATATTCGATTTACGCTTCTGTGAATGAAAGTGAATGTCTTTTACTTTAATATGATCAAGGAACCATGTATTTATTGTTATTTCCGATCTCTCTCTCCAATGTATGGCGTAAATGAATACATATGTATATTAATTAATTTTACAAGCAAGTTCCATTTGGCTATTTTCGCTGCTGAGTCTAGAGCGTGAGACCGACATTCTAGCAACCTGTACATTTGAAGAAGACGGCGTATTGTATCGCTTTCTCACTGCAAGCTCTTTTTGCATCATTGCTGGTGCAACTTCAGATATCCGCATATACGGCTGGCTCTCTTCGATGCTTCTCATACGCTCCAGTGCGTGAAACAAATCTGTGAATTGTACCGGGCACGAACCAGGTATAAATGTTCCGATACATTCTGTATATTCCGATCTTAACTTCAGTGAATGGTGTGCTGTACCCCACTTGTACCCCCTGACCACGAAAAAGTTAAATTTTTTATGTGCGTGTACTACATCTTGTTGGCAGTTCAGTAATAATGTCTCTGAAATACATAAATACACAGAAAATATTTTAGGTAAAAGTTCATAAAAACACTTTAAAAACTACATCAATCGCCTTTCCATTAGGTGATAAAATACTTCTTTGCTCTGTCATTTCGTTTCTTCTGTTGCCATAGTTTTAGCTGAAGCCACGAATTTCCTCTTTCAAGAGGAGTATAATGAAAATGAGTTTTTTCTTTTTTTTTTTATTGGAGGTTTAACGACCACCGAACTCAATGGACTGTAAGCAGTCGCCCATCCTTAATTTAGGGTCACTGGTTCCAGGGAAGGGAGAGAGCCAGTGCCGTAAGATAACACACCACATCCATGCCTCACCGGGATTCGAACCCGGACCCTTCTCAGACCAATGGTCAGAGGCCATCGCTTAGACCACTGCACCACCGGGGCGGCAAAATGAGTTTTACAAGCACACTCTTTTAAAATCCTTTACCAACCGCAGGTAAAATAATTTACTCTGCTCGGAACCCACTGTGAAGCATTATACGCATTGGAAGAGTGACGTAAATTTGTTGCCAGTTTTCCAACCACCGATAGAATAAGAGTGACGTAAATTTGTTGTCAGTTATTCCAACCACAGATGGAATAAAAGTGCTGAAATAAGAGGAGTTCCTTTGCTTCTCGTGATGCATACGTGACAAAATAAATTTAATGCCGGCGCCAATGGCATTACACTTGCAAGCTCACGTACGCATTTTCAGCTGCATCTCTGGTACCTGTAGAAATAGCATAGTCAAAAATTTTCTTCTAGCTATCCGGTCGCCGCAACTAGGACAACAATGAATAACAATCTCCCAAATTTTAAAGTATCTATCGCGGCTTCACGATGAGTTATGGATGTTAAACATACACATAATTGCATTAAGCATACACTAAGTGCTTTAAACATACAGATAGATACATTAAAGATACACATAGGTACATTCCCTTTTGTTGTTATAGATGTCAGATTGAATGGCGCTCAGCGAAAAAGAAGTTTTTGTAGAATGAAATTCTTACAGAAGAACCGAGGGTTACCGCCGAGCGAGGTCTTCCACACAATAGAGCTTAAGTGAGTTACTGCCTCAGGAATTCCTTCAACTACCGAAACATGAGATGAGCCGTCATCACCAAAGACCGTTTGCAAACGTTGCTCAGTACATATATTTAGTGTAAGAGCCCGTTTACGGACGAAATATTTGTTTTGGAGCCCGTTTACGGGCGAACGGTAGCTTGTTTCGCTGCGTAGCTTTGTAGCACGCAAAGTGAGTAAGGGAAGAAAGAGCTCTCGCGCAAGCATGAAATTATACGAGTAGCTCCAGACGATACGTTCTTTACCATTTTCATCGCGAATGTCTCCGCGAGTTTTCCAAGCAGAATGACGTTTTTTTTTTTTTTTTAGACTAATTAGGACATTGTGCAACATTTTTTTTATATTGAACTTGCTTTCTGCGAAAGTTGTATAAATTTATTATTATTTTTTTTATTTCTGTGCAAATGCCACCACAGGAGTGCAACTGCCATGTCGTGAGTCTTTACGTCATTTTGAGTATTTTTCTAATTGAAAGTATGTATCTGTGATCGTGCGTTGAAGAGATAAAAGCTTGTTTCAATCTTTTTTTTTTTTTTGGGACGACCGGTACACTAAAGTAGAAAATTATTTGAAACGCTCAATGGCAATCAGACACGTGTCATCCTCACTTACCAACGCAGCAATGACCTTGAAATGGCTTAATTAACAGCTCACCGCAAAGGATTTAACGTGTGAGCAGCGGATGGCTTAGTGGTTAGCGATTCAGACTATCGATGCAAGGTCCTCAGGTTAGAACCTGGGCTGATCTTTCAGAGATGGTGTGATTTACTAACAATCGCTGAATATCCGCCGTGCATCGGACGAGCACGTTAAGTGACGGCCCCCAGGCTGGACCCACTGGTTAAATGGGTATCCTTTCCTATGCCCCCCGTGAAATTCTCTCACCCCTCTGTGTGCAACCTCGTACTTGTACGGTGGCGCCATCTACTGTACTCTAATCTCACTACAAACTGTTCTGTCAAAAGTCGCTAGATTTGCTCTCATTCCTTCCGTTTCTGTGTCCTGCCCAAAAGGCGATCTCGCTGTAGGTGGCTGGGACCTAAACTCTACTCACTGTACTGGTAGAGGATTTAACGTGTATGAAGCGCAGATAGTGGTAGTAATGGAGAGACTGGTGATTTAACCCTTTCGTCCAGAATGGTACACATATGTACCAGAAAGAGTGCAAATTACCGGAAACCTGGAGAACGCTTGACAGACAAGTAAATATTGTACCACGGCGGGGTTTTGTGTTACCGCTTGCTGAGAGGTTAACACATGGAAGACCGGAGGGACACTTTCTCTGAGATTGGGTAATGAAGATGGCTGAATGGAAGTGACGACTACAAAATACCGTCTAAGGACATTCACAACGTGCTTAGACGGTATGTAGTCGTTGATGTTGTTCGCACGAATTCGTCATTGCATTTCCTTATATGAAAGTGTTTTAGGCAAGATTATATGTTAGTCAAAAATGTTACTCATTCATGAAATCAATACTGTAATTCCGTCTGTGAAAGAAAAAACAGGAAATATTGGTATAACACCTCCTGCACTGTTCTCGCAGGGATGATTACAGACGCACCTCATTCGGACACCTTCGATTAGTGATTCGTGCAATTTCCTCTGCATATTGTACGGCGCTAACGGAGGTAGACTCGGGGAATCCCGGCATTCCACATATTTCTGGTAGATCTTGCTGAAGAACTGATTGCCGACGGAAAGAAAAACATATTTTTGGAACAGCATTACATCTTCCCGTAGAAGGTTCTACAAGAAGACGATGTGCTCGTTGTGCAGAAGCAAAGCATAAAAAAAGAACAGAAACAATTTGCCAACAATGTAATCTACCTTTGTGCAAAGACTGTTTCATGTTGTGTGATACGAAATAGCGTATTTTTACACAAATATATCGTTCTACTAAACATCGTTTGTAGCTAATATTGTCATTTCTTACCTGCTTCCTATAGGTACACCTCAAATTCCTATTGGTACACATATGTACCACCCACCTCTCCCCACACCCAACAATTAATGTCGTTTATTTCGCTCAGAATCGTCACCGTGACTTTCAAAGAGCTCACGTTTGCTTGTCCCGCAAGTGGTCTCCACTGCATATGCATGTCAATGCAGTGGAAACCACTTGCCATTTATATTCCGGGACGAAAGGGTTGAGGGGATCAGTCCTGCAAAAACGAAAATTTCATGTAATTTTTTTATTTCAATTTTTTTTTACAGAGTTTGCTGAATCGAATGGTACACGACACGTGAGCAAAGCAGAGGAAGTTCAGCGAAGCAGAAGAAAAGAAGTATGACGCGGAAGGCTTCTAGTCACAGGCCTTCTTCGTTTTTTACCTTCCCTGAAAAGTTGTGGTTTTGTACATTTAGGAACGTTTTTCTCATAAACCACTGAAGATGATGGCTTGACATTTTTTTTATACCTTACTTATATATCAACAACCACCTGAACTAGAATCATGACTAAATAATGTACTCAAATAAAATAATAAATACAATTGCTAATGAAAACGTTAGCAAAATTGACAGCAATTTTGATTAATTAATACAAAATTAATTAATTGACCGATTGCGATAATTCTAGTTCAGGTGTTGTATAATATCCTTAGGACAATGCATGCCAAGTTTGCAATTGATAGGCCAAGTCTATCGTGAGAAACATGTACCTAAGTACATCGAGATCTCCCATAAGGTTAACATGCGAAGCCTAAAAACGGACTGGCCCCCTTAAGCGACTTTAAAAGAGGCATAATAATGGGCGCTAAGTGGGAAAGTCCAAGCATCTCAAAAACGACAAACCTTCTCGGCTATGTAAGAAGAACTGTGTCGAGGGTGTACAATGAGTGGTAGAGGTCTGTGCGGGCCTAATTTGGTGAGCCCGGCCCAAGCCCGTGCGTCTAAGGCCCAGCCCGGCCCGACCCGGCCCAGGCCCGTCAATTGCAGTGCTTATTTAGGCCGGTCCCGGCCCGTGATGTGCCACTTGGTATTATTTTGTCTTTCTATTGTATTTTATTAAAATGTGAAAATTAAATAATGAAATGAGATATTATTGAAAATATTTAGTTGAATGTAAGCCTAAAAATCTTAACTAAACTTTGACAATTATCGAAAAATATAAAAAAAGAGAAAAAGGAAGATTAAGCGCGTTCAGAATCTCTCTTTCTCTGAACTAGTAACAGGTAACACTACAAAAGTTAATCCCTGTACACATTAGGGATAGGAGAAAAAATCGATGTCGTCCGACACACACACACACACACACACACACACACACACACACACACACTGCAGACACCTTCTGCCCCCCACTCTACGCAACACACACACTCGCTCGGGGTCGAATCTTTTTGTTGTCAACAAGCCCAAAAATGGTTTTACCATCTTAATAACTACAGATTGGTAAAAACACTGTGAGTGCCTCTCCTTGCTTTTCTGATTGCGCCTTGGGCTATGTCATGGAAGCAAGTAAAGCCAGTGAAACAAACATACCAGGAAATCGGGGAACATGACCATTGCGGTAAAAAGAATCGGTCGACTTCGTAAGTGTCTGGGAAAAAGCCCGGCCCTGTCCGTTGCTGCTTTGTTCTCTAAACTAAAAAAAGGCCCGACCCAGCCCGTCGCGGCTTTGTTCTCTAAACTAAAAAAAGGCCCGACCCGGCCCGTGTAGATCTCTAATGAGTGGTGCACAAACAACAAAACAAGCAGTCAGCGGTTTTCTTCTGGGTGGAAACGATTGGCTGATGTTCGAGGAAAACGGCAGCTGGAGGGGATTGTACGAGGTAACAGACGAGCTCCACTGAGTGCGTCAAGTAACCGCTCAGCACAACAGAGTTATCGAAAGGAGAATTCCAGTCAACACTGCTTGTCTCACATTGGCGAGAATAGCCTATAACAGCAGACGTCTCCCTCGCGTACCACTCATCTTTGGTAAAAACAGACAAATCCATCTACAGTTGGCACGGGAGCGCAAAAACTGGACTTTTGAGGACTAAGAAAAGTTTCTCTGGTCCGATTAATCACGTTTTTAGTTGATACACATCGATGGATTCAGCTGCCTAGGTTTACAAACTGGCGGGAGCTTGGTCTGTGTGATGATCTGGATTTTTTTTTTTTAGAGAGAAAAAAAAAAGAAGAGAAAAATGCCAGTAGTTCAGTAGTGAAAGAAAATAGTGAAATGTGGAATTCCAAATTAAAAAAAAAAAAGGTGGGATAACTCTGAAAATGGAACGCCGTTATTGAGTGAAAAACGAAGGAAGGAAGAAACTGCCGCCATTTTGGTGACACTGTCACCAAAATGGAGGCTGAGGCTGTGAGCTTCTAAGAATTTGGGAACATGGAATTCACAGAGAGCCCATAGCAATAGCAGAGTTGGGCATCTGGATTATATCATAGGAGGACTGTAGGGCGTGGGAAGCCCAGGACAAGGGGTTAGAATGCAAGCCCCTCATTGGCTGTGCAAGGTCCAGGGTCAGAGAAAGTTGAGAGGACACTAAAAAGTTAGACTTTTGGCGGAACTTTCTCGGATAGTTTTTGTTGAGAGAGAAGGTCAGGTCATTTAGGATGAATTTTGAGACCTAAAAATCAGTAACGCTCAGCTGCGGCTGGGGACGCTAGGATAGTGTTATACTAACTGCGGTTATTGTATAACACTGATAGTTAAGAATTGTGCTAGACTGTGGCCTAACGAAGATAATTAATGTTTACTATTCACACGTCATGTCTGCACGGTCTGTATGTAGCTGTATTGTCGGTAACTGAAACTGTATTTGACTGGAATACCTGCGTGCCTATGCTGATGTAAAACACTAATAAGCGAGTGCATCACGTCACTTCAGAACTCTAAAATAGTAAGGTGCGAGCTGTCATTGATGCACCGGCATTGACAAATACGGAAATGTGTTACTCATCCATCATTGTAAATATTTCATCATCCGGCGCATCATATATACATATGAATAAAGTTCTTGTGTCTTTGAAGAGAACCAGCTCTATTTCAATGCTAACGTGTTTCTTCATAATGCCTCTGAAAGGAAATTCTGAACAAGGTTGTTCAGGCCATACGATCATTCTGGACTGGTGGTAGCAACAAATTACAAACAAATAAGGCAAGCGAGAAATTCTTATTAAGCGCCTGCTTGATAATGTGCGAAAATAGTTCTCACCAAACACGAAACCAACATACACCGTATTGACAAAAGTCACCGGACACCTAGAAGAGAAAAACAACATGGCATTTATTGACATACATTAGTACGGTGTCGGTTCACCTTTGGCCTTAATGAATGCACTGACCCTTCAAAACGTGCTTTCTACAAGGTTTTGGAACACAACGATATGTATGCGCTTCTATTCAGTACATAATGCTGCCGCTAACTATTGCTTAGTAGTAGGCCTTGGTTCTTATGCGGCGCTCTAATTCATCCCATAGGTGCTCTATGGGATTAAGATCAGGGCTCTGTGCTGGCCAGTCCACACACGATGCGGAATTACCGTCAAACCACGTCGTAACAGTCCTTGCTTTATGGCTCGGTGCATTATCATGCTGGTACCAACAAGGCTCGGTCCCATACTATTGTCACAGAGTTGGTAGGGCATAATTGTCCAGAAAATCGAGGTAGACGTGCTGGTTAACAGGTTTGTCCACGATAACCAATGGGCCGGGACCATACCACGAAAAACCTCTCACATGAGTACACTGCCAGCTCCAAACTTGGCCGTAAGAACAGTACACTGTAGTAAATAGCGTTTCCTCGGTTGCCGCCATGCCCACACACGGCCATCAGACTGATGGATCGTGTATCTGGATTCATCAGTTCATAGGACCCGTTTCCATTGATCAACGGTCCACGATAAATATTCTTTACACCATTCTAAACGACGAGTAGCATTCCGAGTGGAGATGAAAGGCTTATGAGCAGCCTCACGACCACGGTAACCCATGGAATGAAGTTCTCTGCGAATGGTACGTGCACATACCGAGGTTCCAGCATTTTTACTCACCTGTACACTGAGGTCTTGTGCAGTACTCCGTCGATTAGCTGTAATGACTCTCCTGAGGCTTCGACATCCTCTATCACGGATTTTCTTTGGTCTGTCGGTACGTTTTGCTGCTTCAGGCATGGCAATGTGTTTTCCACTTATTCAGTACATCCAAAACAGTTGACTTGGGTATGTTTAAACGCCTCTCGGTTTCTCTTATAGACAACCCACTAATATAACACCCAACAATCTTTCCTTTCTCAGTCAGTTCCCTCCCGCTGCGACATTTTCACTGAACCTCACAGTGCAATATGATCGCGGTCAGCTGCAGTCTTGTTTTTATACTGTTTGCAGCTGTACCGCGCATCTTAACAACGCAGCGGATTCGTTCATTTGCTTTTGAAGGGTGTCCAGTGACTTTTGTTAATACAGTGTATATTATAGTGGGTGATCACGACTAACTCCCTCCAATAACAGAAAGAACTTTCACTAAGCAAATTACGAGAACACACCCTAAGAAAATTTTCAATCTGTTTTCATAGCACGTATTAGGTTCTTTAATATATGCTTATGGAACAGCATGTCACGAGGTATGTTAACATCATTGCGGACCAGACACACTTACACATCTGCATGGTATTTCCTATTTCCAGTAGGGTAATGCGCAATGCACCAAGTCTCGGATCGTAACATAATGGTTCCAGGTGTACGACAGTGACATCAAAAATGCAAAAATGCCCCCACAGTCCCCAAAGCTAAACCCAATTGAACACCTGCGGGATGAGATTGAGTGAGCCATTCTTAACAGAGATCCTCCTCCAATGAACATTCGGCAGATGACGAACGCCGTCACATCCGCTTGGATGGACATACCAGTAGAATGACATCAGCACATCCTTGAATCGTCCGAGATGGGTCCGGGATCGAATCTTGGTGAGGCATGGATGTTGTGTTCGTTCCCTGGGACCAGTGGCCCTAAAGTAGGGAAATGGCGACTGCTTATAGTTGCTCACGGTGGTCGTTAAACACCAAACAAACAAACAATAAACGAATCCATGCCACATCGAATCGAGACTGTTTTGAAGGCCAAGGGTAGCCCAGCATGTTATTAGGTTGGTGATCCCAATAATTTGGTACTTCAGTGTAGAACCTATTTAACTTTTCGTTTTTGTTTATTATTTCTCATATAAAGTTTGGTTGTCTCTCGTTGTACTTTTCGAACTTAAAGAGCATGAGACGTTAGATTGTTACTATGTTAATGTTGTCGATACTGCTTGCTACATCCTCGAGATTTTGTTAAGCCACACCGTTATCTTGCAATTATCTTAAAGTTCATTGTTAGTTAATCGTTAATCTCGTCATTGCATTTGTTCGAAGTTAACAATTGAAAGTTTAATAACCTGTTCAAAATCGTTCCTGTTAATCAAAATGTTAATTCTCTAGGTTCGTGTACGTGTGGGCACTAAACAAGCTCTTCCAGTCGTCTGAGAGCAATAAAAAGTTGAGATGGTTATTCGTTTTGTAAGTATTTTACCGATATTGCCTTCAGAGCATTCTGTATAACTTTAAAAATTCTTGTGCTTAAATACAATCTCGCAATGTGTAACCTTAAGTCTACATAGTTGTGGCCATATGTCTTATTTACATAAAAATTTACCTTGAGTAATAAGTACCTATGCGTAATCTTAAGTCTGCGGGAATGAAAATGAAGTCACATTTGATTCGCATAGATAAAAATCAAAATCGAAGCACTTTTTCTGGCTATACGAATCAAAGTAGATGAAGTCACCATCATGCTGAGTCTATGAGAAGCGATATTTAGTGTTTAGAAGGCTTTGAAGCCGTCTTTCATGGACAAAAAGTCGGGGGAGACTATAGTAGAGATCCCAGATTTATTGTCCTCCTGAAACTTTCCTTAAATAAACTTGATTAAAACACGAAGGAAACAACATCGAAATAAATTTCACTTTCATGGCAGAGAGTTTTTTTTTCTTTTTCTATTTTCTTAACAGACCCCAGAGGATTGAAAAAATAAAAAAAGCAAAAAAACCCTTCTGCGGAAGAAAAGGATATCTCATGCTTCTGTAAGTTAAATTTGGGTCCTTTCCATCAATTCTGTCGAGTTCTACGACTTTTCTTCAGTACAATTTATTGCTTTTCGAACATCTTCTCTCAATGACACAAAAGGATAGCCCTACAATTTTTGTTTTCAATATATTTTAGTTTCTTACGAAAACGAACTCACCCAGGCACCACACATTCCCTCCTCCCCGACAATGACCCCTCTCCCTCCCTGACTAGGAAACACTACCAGTCGCGGGGGATGGATTCAAGAAATTGCACGTATCACGAGTGTGGAGACTGAAATTCGGAGAATGTTTTCTCAAAGAAAAGAAACCATTGTAATGTAACAACTACTAATGTATTAAATGTACTGTCTCTTTACAACGAACTGGCACGCCATTAAATTTTTGCAACACAAGCCTTACTGGTTCTCGTATACTGTTGGAACTTTTTGCGATTTTGATAGTTTTGGAGTCGATATCGATTTAAAAAATATAGAAGATACATTCGACATCGTGAAAGGCAGAACCTGTAGAATACGCTGTGATTAGTCACGTTTCTCTTCATTAAAAGACGGAACGACGAGTGCTATAAAGTATTGTTCGTGGGATTGTTTTTTTCAACTAGCAAAAGACTGGCGTGAATCGCTGGTCTATAACAATAAGAGAAAATGTGTGTCTGTCCGTGTGGTAGGTCGTTTCTCATTGATATCGAAGTTCCACTGGTCGGTGTCAAGTCAAAATACCAGATATACATGTCAGGAGGTGGCGGGGGTGCTTGACAGAAGCATAAATACTTACTTAGTGATGTCATTTCAATGGGGAAGCAGAGATACAGCTAATAATTTGTAAATTCGTATTAGACCTTGAACGCACGTGCGTGCTCTGTCACTGACGCTTGAAACTGATCCAGGCAGCTACGGTGGCGCAGTGGTCTAAGCGATGGCCTCTGATCATTCGTCCGAAAGGGGTCCGGGTTCGAATCCTGGTGAGGCGTGGATGTTGTGTTTGTCTTACGGCACTGGCTCGCTCCCTTCCCTCGAACCAGTGACTCTAAATTAGGGACGGGCGAATGCTCATAGCACATTGAGCTGCTCACGGTGGTCGTTAAACCTCCAATCAACAAAAAAAAAATCGCGAGGTACAAACCAACTTTTCTTATTTGGGCATCGCTATTTTATGGATGGTCGGTCGCAATTTTCCTGCTCACGAACGTCACCTTACGTCACTCTCACGATGCATGCAGTACTTAACTGCTAGTTTCAAGTTGGGTAAGCTCATCTACCTACGTTTCTTAACTGATTACAGAAGGAAGTGGAGGGTATTAGTAAAACTCATTTTCATTATGTTCCTTCTGAAATAAGAAATTCACGGCTTCATCTGAAACCACTGAAACAGAAGAAGCAAAAATGAAAAAAAAAAAAAAAAGAAGGAACATTTTAACACCTAATGGCAAGACAAATAATGTAGTTTATGAAGAGGTGTTATGAATTTCTAAGATTTTTACTGTATTCGGGCATTTGAAAGATATTATTGCACTACTAACAAGATTACTCACAACACAATCATTCGGTGCAGTAAAAAAGAGAATATGCAGTTTGTGTCTAGAATTCTATACCCGAGCAGGCACAGTTCAGCTGGAATGAATAAAGGCACTGAATAATTTTTAGCTCTAGAAATTTACGCGGTTTTTTTATGGAATTTCACGGATATTTTTACAGTATTTCTTGTGGAAGCTTTTTGAATTTCAAAATGATGCGAATGCGACAAACTGTTAAAAAATCATGTGTAGTGTGTTTCGTGTTAACTGGGTCATCAGCGCAGATGCCGATTGGATCATTAAACGTAAATGCCGACTTCAGCCAGCTTAAAAAAAAAAAAAAAATATTTCTGATGATTTTGACTTCAGCGACGAAACCCGTTCTGAACAGCCACGGCAGCTTGATAATGATGTTTTAAGGTAAATAGTTACACGGAAAATCAAAGGCAAACATAAAAGAAATTTGGAGAAAAGATAAATATTGATCCTACAACTATTTCGGACTATCTTCATAAACTAAAAATATTTCCAAAGATCGATGGCTAAGTAGGGTATGAAATAGGAAAAAAAAATCAGTTTTGCTTTACATTTCAGTGTTATTTTCCTCATCGTCAAGAAAACCGGCAATTTTTGTGTGGAGTTACGAAAGGGAAGACTCAACTGGAAATGGCAGAGAGGTAGCGATGGGAGGAGGGGGAGGAAGCAGTTGCCTCCTGGCGCCGGTCTATGGGTGCGCCTAAAAAGTAGGAATGATATTGCTGCTAAAGTTAGAAATGCGCAACATCAAGTAATATTATACTGCATGGAAACTTACACCATGTAGATAATTTTTTCAACTTTCTTTGTTTTGTTTCGGAATTTAACGACCACCATGAGCGATTTTAAAAGATATAGGCAGTCACCCGTACCTAATTTAACGACTACCACGAGGAATTCCAAGAGATATAGGCAGTCACCAGTTTCCAATTTAACGACCACCACTAGCAATTCTAAGAGATACAGGCAGTCATCCGTCCCTAATTTAACGATCATCATGATAATTTCTGAGATATAACCAGTCTCCCGTTCCTAATTTAACGACCACTATGCGCAATTCTAAGAGACATAGGCAAGTCACCCGTCCCTAATTCAGTGCCACCACGAGAAATTCTAAGAGATACAGGCAGTCGTCCGTTTCCAATTTAACGACCATCACTAGCAATTCTAAGAGATACAGGCAGTCACTCGTCCCTAATTTAACAACCACCACGAGTAATTCTAAGATTTATAGGCAGTCACCCGTTCCTAATTTAACGATCACCAGGAGCAATTCTAAGAGATACAGGCAGTCGTCCGTTTCCAATTTAACGACCACCACTAGCAAATCTAAGAGATACAGGCAGTCACTTGTCCCTAATTTAACGACCACCATGAGCAATTCTAAAAGGTATAGCCCGTCACCCGTCTCTAATTCAGTGACCACCACGAGAAATTCTAAGAGATACAGACAGTCACTCGTCCCTAATTTAACAACCACCATTAGCACTTTAAAGAGATACAGGCAGTCACTCGTCCCTAATCTAAGGACCACCATGAGCAATTCTGAGAGAAACAGGCAGTCAACCGTCCCCAATTTAATGACCACCACTAGCACTTTAAAAAGATACAGGCAGTCCCTCGTTCCTAATCTAAGGACCACCATGAGCAATTCTGAGAGAAACAGGCAGTCAACCGTCCCCAATTTAATGACCACCACTAGCACTTTAAAGAGATACAGGCAGTCACTCGTCCCTAATCTAAGGACCACCGTGAGCAATTCTAAGAAAAACAGGCAGTCAACCGTCCCCAATTTAATGACCACCATTAGCACTTTAAAGATATACAGGCAGTCACTCGTCCCTAATCTAATGACCACCATGAGCAGTTCTAAGAGGCATAGCCAGTCACAGGTCCCTAATTTGGGGCCAATGGTTCAAAGGAGGGCATGGAGCCAGCGCAGTTAGATAAATACACCACCTATTCCTCACCTGGAACTCGAACCCGAACCAATCTCGGACTAACAGTCAGAATCCAGTGTCTCAGAACGCTTAGCCACTGGCGATGAATTTCCTATTTTCATTTTTAATTTGCCATTTTGTTAAGTGCTATGCTCTTCTGGTGTTCCTCGATTCGGCCAGGCATTGATTAATAGCATATAGTCTTTCTTCGCTGATTTACTTAGATTAAAGTTAATGTTTTTAATCGTACCATGATATGAAGTTAAAGCTTTAAATAAACTCTCAGGATATTTTGTTATAGAAATACAGAAAACAAACTTTTCTCGGGAAGGTGTTTACCCAGTAGTGTACCGGAGAAACTGGGGGCTTTCCAGCAAAAAAATATCTTCGAGGCCCTTTTGGGAAAATCTATTATCTTCCAATTACTGAATTTTTTTTAATTCTATACTATTAACTAGGTTTATTGGCGTTTTAATAATAATTTAAATTCTTTGGAACCCACAGCTATTTTTCGTAAATCTAAAATTATTGCATTTTATTGCGTGTAACACAAATGTCTATCTCAAAATTAAAATGACTGTCTTAGTTTTATTCCTGTACAAAGTTCTGCAAAATACTTACGCCGAAGTTAATCACACCATGAAAATTTTATTCTCTTAGCGAACTAAGGCCAGTCCCTTTGAAATGACTCACGATCCACAGACAAAACAGGTAACTGCCATGTGACAGTGTTTAATGACATTTTCTGATTTATACGAACATGCAAAACACAAGTAAGCAAATAAAAAAGTAACAATTAAGAATTGTGGCACAAAAAAGTAAAATTACTTAAATTATTTACTCTAGAATATAAAAAAACATATTTAGTATAATCCACAATGCTCTGCACATATAGTAAATTTTTGTCTTGACTCTGTTATAAAAAATATGACAAAGGTTTCTGTTTCTTTGTCCCCGCAAAGAACACATTTTAGTTCATTATATTCTGAAGGATGCGTAGTGATGTGCAAACAACTGTAATACCTTGTCCTCATTGGTATAAAAATTTCATTCACTGAGCTGATATTTCTTTCACATTCTCTTGTTAATATACATATATAGGAACTATTGCTATGGCTGTGAAAATGGGCCTCAAGTCATCTGGAATGGCTGCCTGAAGGATCATAATTATTTCTTATAACAGAGGTGTGAGAAAGTCAAAAACCGCATGCTATTTGAGTGAAAATGAGGAACGCACGAACTTCAAGGAGCGTAATTTCAAGACTCGCCCTCCCAGATTAGAAAAGCTTGCTCCGGCCTTGCATATAATATATATAAACACTCAGACCAGTCTGTCTCTCTGGAACGCTTGACGTCACAGCAGTGTCTGCATTGATGCGCCATCACTTATCGAACAATTCGTGTGCGATGTCAAACTGATTGTCTGCTATATAATAATAGCACGTGATCAAATTTGGATGGCAAGGTGATCGCGTTCTAATTTAAAAACATTGGATTATCAATGACTCGAGTTCTGTTTATCGGATCTACAAAATTCGAATTGAATTCTTAATATTACTGCAAGTTGCGTTTGTATATTAATTTAATTTAGCACAATTTGAATATTAATTTGTACGCTTTAATTATTTTTTTACTTTTTTAATTTAACTAACTATCCGAGTTTAGTGCTGATTATATTATACATTTTGCAAAATATCGAACTATCTAAACGCTTTAACCTACAATAAAAACTTAAATCTTGCGATGTCGAAGTGAGCAAAATTGCATCTGAAAACAGATGTCGCCCCCAACAGCACATTGTCTATAATTTAGATAGTTCCGATTTGTAGTACCAGATGTCACATTATTTTGTAGAAAAAGTTTCGGGAAGTTTCAAACTAACCATCGAACAGGACAGTCTAAAACAAGCCGTGAACGGAATAACATGTGTGCCGAAGAAAAAGCAATTTAACGCGAAAAATCAAAGCAAAAGTTATTAAGGTAAGTTTACACGAAAACAACTGGACTACAAAGAAAATTGTTAAACAACAAATATTTCGAATAGGATGTTTATTTATCGCGAGGTTTTTGGAAAAACGGAAATAGCATGTAATTTTCAGTTCTAACATGAGTGCGTTCTTACTACATAGGTTTTTACTATATTTCCTTACAAAAAAGCCGACGTCTATTTGACTTGTTTACAATCTGCTTCAATTAAAAATTTCACTCCGTCATAGAACGGGCAACATCTCCTATTGTATATTAATATTTAGTTAAAGCTTAAAAACAACCGTCCTAGGACTGGCTATAGGCTAGTAATATAAGAATGAGATGGTCTTAATTAATAAAGCTGCCAGCGTACATTTAAAAGAGGGGCGGGGGGGGATGTTATCTACATTACAACTGAAATATTTTGAAACCAAAATCTATGCATAATTAATACAGGGAAAATGTTACAAAATGGAGAGACATTTCATCAGCCCGAATTCGGTGAAAAAAATTAATAAATCTACGTGCCTTATGATTAAGGAATAAGATTTATTTAAACGTATTCTATATACGATAACAAATAGTCTGCCTGTTGCAAAGGAAACGTATGGTTTGTTAAACATTTAAATGGAGGATGATATTAACAGTTGCAATTGCTAACACTTCCTGAATTACAAGTCATTCAATAACAGATGACTAACTCTTTAATGCAGCCAAACATTTTATTATACATAACGAAAGAGCAAATTATTTTTTCCAAGGACCTTCCTCGGTAGCCCAACAAATGCTTGGAATTGCAAGGAGTCATGTGTATGTGTGTAGTTTAAAAAGAAGCTGCGCGGAAACCGCAGTTAGTCGCCTATTAAGAGCATGTAAGTATGTATGATCTGTCGGAGGTCGTCACTCGTGACTGGAAGACTGCAACATGGCCACTTTTGTGGTTTCCGTATCAGCTCATAAGAGGAAAAATATATATACGGAAAGCGAGGTAAAAAGGAGCGCGCGCGAATAAAAAAAAAAAAAAAAAATTGGTGGAGGTATCTCCCTCCCTTACAACTCTTTTACTTTTTTCGGTTTTGGACGACTGGCCTTGACCTCCAGCCGTTCAATGCTCGGTCGGCAGGTGGGGTGGAAGAAAACAGTCATGTGACGATTGTACCCGGGGAGGTGGTGATGGGGAATACTGTGGCGGGAAGCACACAGGAAGTCCGGGCAGATGACAAACGGGTCCTCCTTTGTAGTCAAAAACCGTTCTTTACCCCTTCGTTCCCTTTTAGGAACCTCTTGCAGTGGGCCACTTCAAAATTTTGGGGAATCATCCAGCAAACCCTTTGAAGACCTAACCCCTTGACTCCTTCCCCCCCTTTCACAACTGTCCCCGTTTCCAGTATAACGGAAACCCATAGAATTGAATATATATGTATCAATGCAATAAGGTATCGGTCATGTTTTCGTCAAGGTCATCCCCAAGACTAAAAGTTTGCCCGAGGAAGAAGGAGGGAAGGGGGAGGTTGCGTTACACGTAAAATAGACCTGAATGGAACTTCCGTCTATGATCACTAAATAAATATAATTAAATTTCTTAGGTTAAAACTCATTCAGATAGATACAACGCACTGCCGTATTTGCGATTGATATAGTGGCGATAGAATGCGTAAATAAATTACAATACATAAACACAATCTGTAAATGAATAATATTTAAATATCTGAACACTTTTGTACATCCTTCATTCTAGCGCATAAATCGAAAATTTTAAGGAGAAAATGTTTTCTGAAAACAAAAAGACGAGATCGCCTTATAATGTAGGCATCAGAAGTAGCTGATGTCCATATCTACGATGGACAACAGACGTCAAGGAAGGGCCGCATCGAAAAAAAAAAGTTAACAGGCATACTAAACGGCTGGAGTGCATTTGAAAGAAACAGTACAATTTTCTAGAGCAATTTACCTTTATGTTTTAAAGGAAATGTGTTTAATTAATCCACCCATCCAGTTTTTCCTTATGGATCAGAGATAAGTACCTTACCTAAAAAAAGATATTTAGAGACTGCCGACAGCTCAAAGAAGCGTGGAGAGATTCATGTTTATTGTAACCAAGAAAGATAAAAACCTGAACTCATGCATCACGAAAATGACAAGAGTAAAGACTCTCAAGTGGCAAAGGGATGGATACATTGCTAGAAACCGAACCACAGTCAGACAACTGAAATGCTACGCTAGGGACAGGGAAAGAACCAGAAGAAATTAATCGTTTTATAAAACTTGGTTGAAGAACGTTTGGAAGGAACAGTGCAATTTTTAAGAGCAATATGCCATTATGCCTTAAAAGAAAATTGTTTAATCAATGCATCCTTCGAATGCTCACGTACAGAGCAGAGACGTGGACCTTAAGTAAAAAAGACGTACAAAGACTGCAGACAACTGACAGAAGCATAGAGAGATGCAGGCTTGGTGTAACCAGGAGAGATAAGAAGAAGAACTCATGAATAAGGAAAATGACCGGAGTGGAAGACATTACATTATGATCAGACTAAAATCCCTGAAATGGAAATGGGCTGGACATGTTGTCAGAAGAAAGGACAACCAAAATTCTAGACTGGATTCCAAGGGACAGGAAAAGGCCCAGAAGAAGACGACACGGGAGATGGGTGAATGAAATTCGAAAGCATGCGGGAGTGACATGGAGGAGACTGGTGCAAGAGAGACTGTTGTGGAAGAAGCTTGAGGATACCTTCATCCAGCAGTGGATTGATAATGGTTGTTGATGATGATATATATCATCATCATCATCATCATCATTGTCAACCATTATCAATCCACTGCTGGACGAAGGTCTCCCCAAGTTTCCTCCACAACGGTCTGTCTTGTGCCAGTCTCCTCCATGTCACCCCTGCATACTTTCGAATTTCATCCACCCATCTTCCATGTGGTCTTCTTCTGGGTCTTTTCCTGTCCCTTGGAATCCAATCTAAAATTTCGGCTGTCCATCGATGGTCTGTTCTTCTGGCAGTATGTCCAGCCCATTGCCATTTCAGGGATTTAACTCTGATCATGATGTCTTCCACTCTTGTCATTTTTCGGATCCACGTGTTCCTCTTCTTATCTCTCCTGGTTACACCAAGCATGCACCTCTCCATGCTGCTTTGAGTTGTCTGCAGCCTTTGTATGTCTCTTTTAGTTAAGGTCCACGTCTCTGCACCATACGTAAGAACTGGAAGGATGCATTGATCAAACACTTTTCTTTTAAGACATAATGGCATATTGCTCTTGAAAATTATGCTGTTTCTTCCAAAAGCTCTCCAGGCAAGTTTTGTACGCCGATTAATTTCTTCACCAATGTGACCCTCACTTGATATCTGCTGTCCAAGATAAATGTATGTGTCTGTTATCTCCAGCTTTTCTCCATCAATCGATATATCTTCATTTCTTGTAAAAGCATTGAACATCACTTTTGTCTTCTGAAAGTTCATTTTTAATCCCACTTCTTTACTCTTGTCAGCAAGTTCCTGGATCATACTCTGTAGCTCTGATGGGGTAGTTGCAAAAATGACTATGTCATCAGCAAAACGAAGGTGGGTTAGATAATCTCCATTAATCTTTATCCCCTTGTTTTCCCAGCTCAGCGACTGAAAAACACCCTCCAATGTGGCATTAAAGAGCTTCGGAGATATGGTGTCACCTTGTCTCACTCCCTTTCCAATTTTTACGTGTGTTGTATTTTCAAACAGCCTAATCTTTGCACTTGCATTTTCATAGATGTTATTAATAATATTAATGTATGCATCTTCAATACCGCAGGTTTTCAGAGCCATTGTAACTGCTGATGGTTTCACCGAATCAAAGGCTTTTTCATAATCGATAAAAGCCATGCACAATGGAAGTTCATATTCCCTCGCTCTTTCAATTAGTTCTCTCAGCACGTGGATATGATCTATTGTGCTGTAGCCACTCCTGAATCCAGCTTGTTCTCTCGGTTGAGCCATGTCCAGTGTTACCTTCAAGCGGTGTGAAAGAACTTTAGTGAAGATTTTATAAACTACTGATAGGAGGCTGATAGGTCTGTAGTTTCCGAGATCCTCAATGTCACCTTTCTTATGTAGCAGGATCATTGTAGCGGTGTTCCAATCCTCAGGAATCTTTCCTTCATTAAGGCATCGAGTGAAAATTTGGGCGAGTACTGTTTCGATTTCTCCACTTGCTTCTTGTATGATGTCTACAGTAATTCCATCTTCTCCTGGAGCTTTTCCCCGCTTCATGTTCTTGATTGCATGTGCAACTTCTGCTGGAAGGACTGGAGGAACTCTGGTACTGGTATCTTTCATGATGTCTGGAGTGCATGTATCATCCCTTTCATATAATTTGGAGTAGAAATCTTTCACTCTTGTCAAAATTTCGCCTCTATTTCTTGTTACAGAACCATCTTCTTTTCTCAGTGCCATAATCTGTTTTCTTCCCTTACTGAGATGTCCCTTTGCTATCTTTAGGCTTTGGTTGTTTTCAATTGCTTTCCTTACTAGTTCACAGTTGAATTTCCTTACGTCTTCAGTGATACTTTTTCTTACTGTCTTGCATAGCTCTATATATTCCACTTTGGAAGTCACATCTTCTTTAGTTGTCCTCATCTCTCTTCTTTTTTGCATCAACATTTTCGTTTTTCCTGATAATTTATTTACATGCAACTTGTTCTCAGACCCAGCTAATTTTGTTGCTGTTTCCATAAGAGCTTTGGTTACTTTTCTGTTAACTTCAGAGATGTCCACTTCTTCTGATGTTAGGCCTTCTAAAGCAGAGAACCTGTTCTTCAGTTCCAACTTGAAGGTATTATGGTGTTTTTTAAGGTTGGTTATGTCGATAGATTTTGTTTGTCTTATGAGCTTGCCACGTTCAAGTTTAGTGTTGAGGTGCATCTTACATCTCACCAATCTATGGTCACTACCTGTGTTGAACTTGTTTAGCACACTGCAGTCTTCTATGACGAATTTTTTGTTACACATAATAAAATCAATTTCACTTGTCGTCCCATTTGGATGTCTCCATGTCCATTTCCTGTGTGGCTTTTTCTTGAAGAAGGAGTTCAAGATGAAAAACCCTTCTGCCTCTGCAAACTCAACGAGAGTATTTCCACGCTGGTTTCTGTTGCCGTGATCGAATTTACCTACTGAAGTTTCATTCTGTTGCCGTTGCCCTATTTTTGCATTGAAATCTCCCATAATTATTTTCAAGTGCTGCTTACCTTTATTATTTAGATGACAAATTTCCTCATAAAATTCTTCAATTTCTTCTTCAGGATGACTTGTGGTGGGTGCATAAGTTTGAATAATCTGAGCCTGGTATCTTTTCGAGAGTTGGATAACAAGTCGTGCAGCTCTGTCAGAGGAACTTTCAACTTCTACAACTTTATCCTTCAGTTTCTTGTTTATTATAAATCCAACACCACTAGTTCTGCCAGTATCTGTCCCACGATAGTAGAAGAGATGTCCACTTTTCAGTTCGATGAGATCTTCTCCTTTTCTCCTTACCTCACTTAGCCCCACGATGTCCCACTTGATCCTTTGTAGTTCCTCTTCCAATTCAAGAAGCCTTGAATCAGAAGATAGGGAGCGTCCATTGTACGTAGCCAAGGTCAGCATCAGATGGCAGCCTAGTCCGGTCCTCCGGGGATTCTTAGCACCCTCTGCCTTCATGTCGCACTGGCCGCTGCCTTGGCCAGGTACATTCCAGCTGCCGGAGACTGAGGGCCAAGATTTAAGTTGTGGAATCATTTTGGAGGGATTTGGCCATAACTCACCACGCTGGCCAAGCGGGTTGGTGAGTGTTTGATAGAATTTCCTCTAATCCCGATGGTATAGTTATACCGCTATTGGCGGTCGTCAGAGCCCCTTTAGTGGGAACAGGATGCACCACGAGAAGGCGGGGTTGACATTTGTCAAGGAGAGGCTGTGATGTTACGCATCACCTGACCTTACATCCCGATATATACATCATCATCATCATCATCATCATCGTCAACCATTATCAATCCACTGCTGGACGAAGGTCTCCCCAAGTTTCCTCCACAACGGTCTGTCTTGTGCCAGTCTCCTCCATGTCACCCCTGCATACTTTCGAATTTCATCCACCCATCTCCCATGTGGTCTTCTTCTGGGTCTTTTCCTGTCCCTTGGAATCCAATCTAAAATTTCGGCTGTCCATCGGTGATCTGTCCTTCTGGCAGTATGTCCAGCCCATTGCCATTTCAGGGATTTAACTCTGATCATGATGTCTTCCACTCTTGTCATTTTTCGGATCCACGAGTTCCTCTTCTTATCTCTCCTGGTTACACTAAGCATACACCTCTCCATGCTTCTTTGCGTTGTCCGCAGCCTTTGTATGTCTCTTTTAGTTAAGGTCCACGTCTCTGCACCATACGTAAGCACTGGAAGGATGCATTGATCAAACACTTTTCTTTTAAGACATAATGGCATATTGCTCTTGAAAATTATGCTGTTTCTTCCAAAAGCTCTCCAGGCAAGTTTTGTACGCCGATTAATTTCTTCATCAATGTGACCCTCACTTGATATCTGCTGTCCAAGATAAACGTACGTGTCTGTTATCTCCAGCTTTTCTCCATCAATTGATAAATCTTCATTTCTTGTAAAAGCATTGAACATCACTTTTGTCTTCTGAAAGTTCATTTTTAATCCCACTTCTTTACTCTTGTCAGCAAGTTCCTGGATCATACTCTGCAGCTCTGATGGGGTAGTTGCAAAAATGACTACGTCATCAGCAAAACGAAGGTGGGTTAGATAATCTCCATTAATCTTTATCCCCTTGTTTTCCCAGCTCAGCGACTGAAAAACACCCTCCAATGTGGCATTAAAGAGCTTCGGAGATATGGTGTCACCTTGTCTCACTCCCTTTCCAATTTTTACGTGTGTTGTATTTTCAAACAGCCTAATCTTTGCACTTGCATTTTCATAGATGTTATTAATAATATTAATGTATGCATCTTCAATACCGCAGGTTTTCAGAGCCATTGTAACTGCTGATGGTTTCACCGAATCAAAGGCTTTTTCATAATCGATAAAAGCCATGCACAATGGAAGTTCATATTCCCTCGCTCTTTCAATTAGTTCTCTCAGCACGTGGATATGATCTATTGTGCTGTAGCCACTCCTGAATCCAGCTTGTTCTCTTGGTTGAGCCATGTCCAGTGTTACCTTCAAGCGGTGTGAAAGAACTTTAGTGAAGATTTTATAAACTACTGATAGGAGGCTGATAGGTCTGTAGTTTCCGAGATCCTCAATGTCACCTTTCTTATGTAGCAGGATCATTGTAGCGGTGTTCCAATCCTCAGGAATCTTCCCTTCATTAAGGCATCGAGTGAAAATTTGGGCGAGTACTGTTTCGATTTCTCCACTTGCTTCTTGTATGATGTCTACAGTAATTCCATCTTCTCCTGGAGCTTTTCCTCGCTTCATGTTCTTGATTGCATGTGCAACTTCTGCTGGAAGGACTGGATGAACTCTGGTACTGGTATCTTTCATGATGTCTGGAGTGCATATATCATCCCTTTCATATAATTTGGAGTAGAAATCTTTCACTCTTGTCAAAATTTCGCCTCTATTTCTTGTTACAGAACCATCTTCTTTTCTCAGTGCCATAATCTGTTTTCTTCCCTTACTGAGATGTCCCTTTGCTATCTTTAGGCTTTGGTTGTTTTCAATTGCTTTCCTCACTAGTTCACAGTTGAATTTCCTTACGTCTTCAGTGATACTTTTTCGTACTGTCTTGCATAGCTCTATATATTCCACTTTGGAAGTCACATCTTCTTTAGTTGTCCTCATCTCTCTTCTTTTTTGCATCAACATTTTGGTTTTTCCTGATAATTTGTTCACATGCAACTTGTTCTTAGACCCAGCTAATTTTGTTGCTGTTTCCATAAGAGCTTTGGTTACTTTTCTGTTAACTTCAGAGATGTCCACTTCTTCCGATGTTAGGCCTTCTAAAGCAGAGAACCTGTTCTTCAGTTCTAACTTGAAGGTATTATGGTGTTTTTTAAGGTTGGTTATGTCGATAGATTTTGTTTGTCTTATGAGCTTGCCACGTTCAAGTTTAGTGTTGAGGTGCATCTTACATCTCACCAATCTATGGTCACTACCTGTGTTGAACTTGTTTAGCACACTGCAGTCTTCTATGACGAATTTTTTGTTACACATAATAAAATCAATTTCACTTGTCGTCCCATTTGGATGTCTCCATGTCCATTTCCTGTGTGGCTTTTTCTTGAAGAAGGAGTTCAAGATGAAAAATCCTTCTGCCTCTGCAAACTCAACGAGAGTATTTCCACGCTGGTTTCTGTTGCCGTGACCGAATTTACCTACTGAAGTTTCATTCTGTTGCCGTTGCCCTATTTTTGCATTGAAATCTCCCATAATTATTTTCAAGTGCTGCTTACCTTTATTATTTAGATGACAAATTTCCTCATAAAATTCTTCAATTTCTTCTTCAGGATGACTTGTGGTGGGTGCATAAGTTTGAATAATCTGAGCCTGGTATCTTTTCGAGAGTTGGATAACAAGTCGTGCAGCTCTGTCAGAGGAACTTTCAACTTCTACAACTTTATCCTTCAGTTTCTTGTTTATTATAAATCCAACACCACTAGTTCTGCCAGTATCTGTCCCACGATAGTAGAAGAGATGTCCACTTTTCAGTTCGATGAGATCTTCTCCTTTTCTCCTTACCTCACTTAGCCCCACGATGTCCCACTTGATCCTTTGTAGTTCCTCTTCCAATTCAAGAAGCCTTGAATCAGAAGATAGGGAGCGTCCATTGTAAGTAGCCAAGGTCAGCATCAGATGGCAGCCTAGTCCGGTCCTCCGGGGATTCTTAGCACCCTCTGCCTTCATGTCGCACTGGCCGCTGCCTTGGCCAGGTACATTCCAGCTGCCGGAGACTGAGGGCCAAGATTTAAGTTGTGGAATCATTTTGGAGGGGTTTGGCCATAACTCACCACGCTGGCCAAGCGGGTTGGTGAGTGTGGGATAGAATTTCCTCTAATCCCGATGGTATAGTTATACCGCTATTGGCGGTCGTCAGAGCCCCTTTAGTGGGAACAGGATGCACCACGAGAAGGTGGGGTTGACATTTGTCAAGGAGAGGCTGTGATGTTACGCATCACCTGACCTTACATCCCATATATATATATACATATATATATATATATATATATATATATATATATATATAATATATAGAATAAAAACGAATCAAAGCTGTAACTGCAAAAATCTGAACAGAAACAAGACACAATAAACGATAAAATAGCTTACGTCCGAAGGTAGCGCATGCAGCAGCTGGTCAAAAGGTGAAGCAACGTATGAAATTTACTTATCAATTTCGAATGCATATCAGTCAAATAAATGCGCCATATCTGCGACAAATCAGGAATTAATTTTGAATGGGTATCAGTCAAACTGCGCCACATTAGCGGCAAACCGGGAATCATGCCACTTATCAATTTCAAGCGGATATCCGTCAAAGAACTGCGCCACATCAACGGCAAACCAGGAATTAGATTACTTATCAATTTCGAACGGATATCAGCCAAAAAAACTGCTGCTGCATCTGCCAGAAATTATAGGCTACTTATCAATTTCGAACGGATATCCATCAATAAACTGCGCCGCATGAGGAGCAAAACAGACTAGGCCACTTATCAATTTCGAACTAATATCCATCGAACAACTGCGCCACTTCAGTGGCCAACTAGACGTTTTAGCGATCTATACCAATTCTAAACGTATATCCTTCAAACAATATCGAAGTCAAATCCAGGAATTACACAAATTACGAACTTTAACAAGAATCTGCAAAGACATTGCTTTTCCGATTATTTTCATATGTGCAAGGTATCTTCTAAATGGGCCATATAATTCGAAGCTATCATTTCATTGCGTGAAACCTTGAAGTCCATAAGTACTTCAGGAGTACCAGCCAAAAGCTCTCGCATCAAAATTTTGGTAATTTTTTTTATAAAGAGCCAATTCTTTTAGCTTTCTACGAGAATTTCGCACAGCCTTCGACTAACTCTTATCGTGTCACGGGGCGGGGCTTACCAGACAGAACTAATTCTTAGAACGAGTTTAAAGGTTAAAAGAACAAATGTGAGAAATACGATGGGCAATAAGCCATTGCTCGTCCGTACTTTAAGGCCACTGGTTCCAGGGAAGGGACAGAGCCAGTGCCGCAAGACAAACACAACATCCATGCCTCACAGGGATTCGAACCTGGAGACCCAGCACGTACGAATGGTCGGAAGCCAACGCTGAGACCACCGCGCCTCTGAGGCGGCTCGAAGAGTGTTGTTTTTTTGTCCAGTTTTTGAAGAACACGAAAATTTTCACCGTCTTGCAGGAAACTTCTGCGTCTTTGCTTAATCTCCGATATCATCTGACTCTACTGCGGTCGCATGTGCAGTGCACATACTTTGAGATAATGGAGGAGAGAAGCTAGCAGTTCCGTTCGATATCAAATAAATAACTGCATAAAAAAATTAAAATACCTATTTCCTTATCTTAATTTTCTACGCAGATAGCGTTTCAGTACATTTTCGTTAATCGACATAAGTATTTTAAATATATTCGACAGTCTGAAAGGGAAATAAGTGTAGCCGAATTTAGCAGAATGCATTGTCCAAACGCAGGACGAAAAAGAGATCTGCGAAATCTCCAGCTTTCAGAAAACTGTTAATTTATCATCTTAAGTTTATTTGGCTAATAAGCTTAAGACTTTTTTCCTGCTACGTTTAAAGCTAGTCATATCCGAGATTTCGATACTGGCGTTCGTTGTTTTGTTTTGTTCGTTTCTAGTGAAGAGGGGAGATATGAAGAACTACAAATAAGGAACTGTTGAAGACCGCATTTCGCGCATTTCTTCACGCCAAAGCAGTTCACAAAACTCAAAAACTAGATAAACAAAAAAAAAAAAAAAAAAAAAAAAAGAGAGGGAGAATCATACGTGAAAATGTGCTACACTTTCTTAAAGATCTTCCCATATTTCCTCTATTCTGTAATTCTGTTTTTATTTGGGTAACTTTTATTTCACTTTCAAAAGTGGGCCATTAGAATAATTGCTCTACATTGCGGTCTCAAAGGGATAACAAAAAAAAAATCGAGAGAAGGAATAAAAAGGAAAAATCCTTTTCATGCGGACAAAATGTGACTTGGATGGGAAATGTCTCTTCCATCAAACTCAGAGATCAGTTTGTCGTATTGATCTGCGACTGACCCCATTTGCCGTGTCCGTTCCCAATGCGTGGGTAAGGTAACCTAGACTAGTGCTCGGTTTTCCCCTCGTGTCAGGAACTGTTCCTATCTGGAGTCAGAACAATGGTAGTGAATGATGTAATTCACCTTATCTACCGATAGCATTATCGTATCTCGTAAAAGGGAATCGTTAAACGCTCCCATTTTTACATGGATTACCTCAAAACAAAACAATATTTGAACATTTGCTGCTAATCTTTCACAAACTGCTGATATAGCGCGTGTGAAATTACGAGAAAATTTTCTTACGACTTTTTTTTTATTTTTGTGGAAAAAAAAACTAAAAAAAATGCTGCTGCCTAGTTGTTGGGAGGAGCATCAGGTGTTTCACTCTACGAAAACATTTTTACAATTAATTACACAGAATGAAAATTTTTACTAGCGTAAAAATTATACATACATATTTTCAAGATTTTAGATGGAAGTCTTACGCACCACAACCAAAGGGCGAATTAATGGGCTTCTCCTAAACGCTTCTGCATTTCGTGACCTCCACGGAAAAATCTCAGGTTCGATCCACTAAATATCTGCCGTGCGTCGGATGGGCACGTTAAGCCGTCGGACCCCAGGTACTGGCCCCTCGGTAATAAATAAGGGCGTCTTCTTCCCCCTTACTACCTCGCTTCCGTGTCACTTTCCTATCGGGCACTCTAGCCCAAATCTCCTGCCTTCCTATTTCTAAGGGTTGTTTAAGACCTGGGGTCAGACACTCACTTCCTAAAATCCTCTACATCTGATCTGATCTGCTTCCGCATTACACAAAAAGACGAATTAAAGGTCTTTTCCTAAGCTTTCGAATAACAAAAGAACACAAAATTAGCAACCTTTTTCTAGATTCCGCGGAACAAGACGAATTTACGGGCTTTTCCTAAATATTGCAACACGAACAAATCACCATATTAGAAGAAAATCTTGATTAAGGAGATGTCCCCATGTCCGTGCGTCACAGGGAAAACCACGAATTAACGGACTTCTGCTACGTTTTCGGATCGAAGGGAAGCATCTAAAATCAAGAATTTTTATTTTTTAAGTTATCGTATCGCAAAGAAATTTCAAATTAACGTGCCTTTTCTACCTTTCGTCTTTTTTTGCTATGATGCGAAACATCGTGGGTAATTTTCACATCATAGTAAAACAAAAGGACGGGTTACTCCTAAATTGTCGCGCTACAAGAAATAAGTAACTCAGTTTAGATGGTTAAATTAGTAGGTGAATAAATTCATCTTTTAAAATCATGGCTGCCTTAAGAGGATTTTACAGGACTATGAGTTCTCCAAAAGGTCTCGAAACTGCAATTGTTCCTACTCTTGATGCACGGTAATGGAACCTGTGTACCTGTTTTTTTATTTGGGAGTTTAACGACCACAGGGAGTAATTCAATGGGCTTATAAGCAGTCGCTCGTGCCTAATTTAAGCCGGGCCATGGATGACCTAGTAATCGACATTCGTGACTTCCATGCAAAGGTCTCAGGTTCGATTCCAGGTAGGTACAAGCGCTTGAACCATTAAATATCGGCCGTGCGTCGGATGGGCACGTTAAGCCGTCGGACCGTGGGTACTTCCCACCCCCCGGTAAGTAATAAAGGCATCTTCCTCCTCCTTTTCTATAGAAGCGAGGTATACAACGCTTCCGTGTGACTTTCCTGTAGGGCACTCTAGCCCATATATCCTAGCTTCCTACTTCTAAGGGTTGTTTAACATTGGGGGTCAGACACTCCTTCCTAAAATCCCCTACGTATGATCTGATCTAATTTAGGTTCACTAGTTCCAGGGAAGGGATACAGAGCCAGTGCCGTAAGACAAATACAACATCCATGCCATCTCGGTCGAAAGCCATCGTTTAAACCACTGCGCCACCGGGGTGGCCCTGAATACAGCAGAAGAGACATAGGAAATGTTTATGTGTGGGAGAGGTACATTAGTTACCGGGGGGGGGGGGCGTTGTGGCACGACATGTTTTAATCATGTGAGAAACGAAGAAGATGTGTCGCAGGCGACTAACATGAAGTAAGATTTTTTTTTTTTTTTTTGATTGAAGGTTTGACGACCACCGTGAGCAACTCAATGGGCTATAAGCAGCCGCCCGTCCCTAATTTAGGGTCACTGGTTCCAGGGAAGAGAGAGAGCCAGAGCCGTAAGAAAAACACAACATCCATGCCTCACCGGGATTCGAACCCAGACCCTTCATGGGCGAACACTGCGCCACCGGGGCGGCAAAGTAAGATGTTGTTTGCCTGGTGGAGACAAATTTTCTCAGGTAGTTTGTTAATGTTGAAAGAATAGGTGAGATGGACCCTTCATGGACGAATGACACTGCGCCACCGGGGCGGCGAAGTAAGATGTTGTTCGCCCGGTGGAGACAAATAATCTCAGGTAGTTTTTTAATGTTGAAAGAAGAGGTGAGATGCTTACTAAGAATATTTATTCAGTGGCAGGAAAGAGAATTAGAGAAGTTAAAGGAGATCATAGGAGGACCAGGTTCAGGAATGTCTGCATGAAAGAAAGATAATGAGTATGAAGTACAAAAAGTCTTCTGTGAAACGTGTGATGGATGTCAGTGAAGCTCGAGTTGTATGTCTAGATCGCTGTAAATGGAAACCTTTAATACATCAACAGTTAAGTAAAATCAAACACCACCAGTTTTAAACATTAATTTGGCAGATGAGCTTTATTCGAAGATCTATAACTTTCGAATCTCAGAGAGCATCTTAGTGGCATGTATGTGTGTACAAGAAAGAGATGAACTGAGAGGTTTTCCTAACTTTATTCATAACTGTATGAGCCACAAAGTGGCGTACTATAGCTCCCGCAATGTTGACGCAACTTGTGATTAACTTTGATTAACTTTAGTACTTTGTATTGTTATAAAACTGGGGCGATCATTTTAGTTACGACGTGCACATTTGTGTTGCTCGCAATAAAGTGCAATAATCATAGTTATATGAAAAATTCCTGCAGGTTTTAAAGAATTTGAATCATTAAAAAGTTCATTAAACCGAATTAATAATATGGAATTTAAAACTTTTCAGTAAACGAAAATTAATAAATTTTCGAAAAAAAGGCCTCGAAGATAGTTTTTGCAGGGGGTCCTGAGTTTTTCCGGTGTCATTGGAGCCACATAATCTTTCATTTCCCCAAGTGGATATCAAGAGACTTAAATATAAGCTTTGTTCGCAACATATACGAGCTTTGTAAAAAATCTTTTAATATATAAACGTACTGAAAAGAACTCTACAACATATATGAGCGTTGTAATAAATCTTGCAGTATGTAAAAGTACTGAAAAGAAGAACACTGTAATGCATACAAGCGCTATAATAGATCTTTTAATATATAAAGTACTGAAAAGAAGAACACTACAATGCATAAGAGCGTTCGTTGTAATAAATATTTTAGTATACAAAAGTACTGGGAAGAAGAACACTACAATATTACCTTTTTAAAAGTTAAAAAACGGCTGATTTAAGTCCTTAGTTTTTTGGAGCTGGGGGAAGGGGATGTAAGACTTTTGACTTTTATTGGTACCAATGACTTAATAGTTGCCTGAGCTCCAGAGTACCTAGGTAGTCCGCGTCTATGTTTCGTAAAGATCGCTGAGATTATCCTTTCTAAAGAAACTGAGATTATCCTTTCTGAAGACATTGAGATTATCGACGAAGTGTTATGAATAGCATGCTCTTACAGCCGGAGCTTCATAGTTGTTGAATTTGGCGGAGAATGAATTCAGAAACTTCATGCAGTGAAACCTCCATTAACGGACACCTCTGAACAATGGTGACCTCGGAGCAGCGGCAAGTTTTGATTGGTACAGAACAGCTGCCGTAGGATTAACATGAACGATAACCTCCGAACAGCAAAATCTCTTAACAGCGGCAAGTTTTGATTGGTACAGAACAGCTGCCGTAGGATTAACATGAACAATAACCTCCGAACAGCAAAACCTCTTAACAGCGGCAAGTATTGATTGGTACAGAACAGCTGACGTAGGATTAACATGAACGATAACCTGCGAACAGCAAAACCTCTTAACAGCGGCAAATTTTGATTGGTACAGAACAGCTGCCGTAGGATTAACATGAACGATAACCTCCGAACAGCAAAACCTCTTAACAGCGGCAAATTTTGATTGTACAGAACAGCTGCCGTAGGATTAACATGGACGGTAACCTCCGAACAGCAAAACCTCTTGTGACGTACCTGCCAGCAGGACGCACACGACATAAAGGCAGATAGTAGTCAGAACAAACGTCCGCGTAGCTCAATTGGTAGAGTGACTTATTCCGGAATGAGGGGATCCGGGTTCGAATCCTGGCGTGGACAGAAATGACGGAGAAATTTACTTCGTTATACTCTTAACAGCGGCAAGTTTTGATTGGTACAGAACAGCTGCCGTAGGATTAACATGAACGATAACCTCCGAACAGCAAAACCTCTTAACAGCGGCACGTTTTGATTGGTACAGAACAGCTGCCGTAGGATTAACATGAACGATAACCTCCGAACAGCAAAACCTCTTAACAGCGGCACGTTTTGATTGGTACAGAACAGCTGCCGTAGGATTAACATGAACGATAACCTTCAAACAGCAAAACCTCTTAACAGCGGCAAATTTTGATTGGTACAGAACAGCTGCCGTAGGATTAACATGAACGATAACCTCCGAACAGCAAAACCTCTTAACAGCGGCAAGTTTTTATTGGTACAGAACAGCTGCCGTAGGATTAACATGAACGATAACCTCCGAACAGCAAAACCTCTTAACAGCGGCAAGTTTTGATTGGTACAGAACAGCTGCCGTAGGATTAACATGAACGATAACCTCCGAACAGAAAACCCTCTTAACAGCGGCCAACATACACACCAGTCTGTCCCGAAAGATATCTAACGAACATTTCATCCTTTAGGATTTTACGAAGTTCCTTCGGTACTTCCGCGAAAGGGACAAGATAGGAATAAAGAATGCTACTAAGAATTAAGAATGTTACTGTTTCTCGAACTCCGTGGGTTGGATAACGGCGAGTACAATGGTGCGCTTGCTGGTGCTGGTGGGTGAAACCTTTTCCGTTGGCGGTGGTATACCTTTGATTGGTCCCTGTGGGCTCTGTTCCTATTTTTCGGCGCGTGGGTAGCTAACTGAGCAGTTCCACTTCACTATCTATAGCATTTTTCTTTTTTCTTTTGATTTCCCTTAACGTACCCTAAACTTAACCTTTTGGCTTGGTGTTTCTACAGGGTAGTTTGAGACAACAAGTGAGACACTACTTTCCTAAAATCATCTGCACCATGATTTTACTTTAAATCGTTATATTTAATTTCATTCCTCATTCTGCATTTGGAGAAAGCTCTGAAATCGTTTTCTTTGTGCGTAAGCTTTATTCAATTATTCTCCTTCTGTACCAAAGCAACGGACTAGCAATGTTAACCTAAACCTAATCTCCGCAGATCCGACACCACCCAACAACCATCTCTTTTTCCTGGTCCGAGGAGCGACCGTTATTCGGAGGCTTCACCGTAGTGTATTATTGATTACACATTTTTCGCAAAATTTCTACGTGCAGCACAATTTTGTAATGCATTGAACTTCAATAGAAATTGTACAAAAGAAAAAATATTTCAGGAATCTCACTATAAAAGTATAGAATGAGATAAAAGAAAAAAATATGCAATTAGAAAATAAATAGGTTACAAAACAAGACGTAGCACATAGCTTGAAAACAAAGATACAGAAAATATGTAATATATGTTTCTCAAAAATTCTATGTGCAATGCAATTTTCGTAACGAAAATTGACTCAACTGAAAGCTACCGCACAATAAAAAATCTGAGTTTTGCCGAATGTTTTAGGCTGTCAAAAGATAAAATGCTTAAAGAATGCCATGGCGATTTTTATAGGTGGACTATGCAATGCATCAAACATATACAAGTAAGTATATATTTATTTTTATTACTTTCATTATGTGTTTTCGAAAATAAGAGCGTTTCCTCAATTGGCCACCGTATTTTCGATTGTAACTCCTGTGAAAACTCATTTTTGTCCGTGGCTGGGATCAAACCCACATCCCCATCGCGCCGGAGTGAGTTGCTCTCCCAATTAAGCTACAGGGATGGAATGTATCGCTGTGGATTTGTTGTCTTGGCACATGCTTTACCTCTGTAGTACCTCACATCATCTCCCTCTTAATATATATATATATATTTTTATTTGAAGCGAAGTTGGAATTTTTCATTAATTCCAGACGATGTGTGGAATGAACAACACATATTTTTCGAAAAACCCAGCGGCGAGTGGGTTAATTTTTACGTTCGGGCGCCAATATGAAAGCACAATTTTTTTTTCGCGCCTCCTCACTCTGGAGTGAGTTGCTCTCCCAACTAAATTACACGGACGGAATGTAGCGCTGCAGATTTGTCGTCTTGACACGTGCTTTACCTCTGTAGTACGTCACACTCCTTGCGGTCATTATCGTAAACAAAATTTAGATATACAAAAATTAAGCAATGTTTTTATACTGTAAGTACCGGTGTAAATATACATTGTTTTTAACTACTATAACTCAGCAAGTATGAATATACACTATATTGACAAAACTCACCGGACACCTAGAAGAGAAACACACACGGTGTCGGTCCACTTTTGGTCTTAATGCATGCACTGACCCTTCGAGACAGGTTTTCGACAAGGTTTTGGAACACAGCGATAGGTATGCGCTTCCATTCAGTAAATAATACTGCCGCTAACTGTTGCTTAGTAGTAGGCCTTGATTCCAAACTTCTTATGCGGCGCTCTAATTCATTCCATAGGTGCTATGTGGGATTAAGATCAAGGCTCTGTGCTGGCCAGTACACACACGATACGGAATTATAGTCAAACTGCGCCGTAACCGTTCTTGCTTTATGGCTCGGTGCATTATCCTGCTGGTACCAACAAGACTCGGTTCCATAATATTGATGCCACAGAGTTGGTAGAGCATAATTGTCCAGAATATCGAAGTAGACGTGCTGGTTAACAGGTTTGTCCACGATAACCAATGGGCCGGGACCAACCACGAGAAACACCCTCACACGAGTATACTGCCAGCTCCAAACTTGACCGTAACAACAGTACACTGTGGTAAATAGCGTCCCCCCGGCTGCCGCCATACCCACACACGGCCATCAGACTGATGGATCGTGTATCTGGATCCATCAGTCCATATAGGACCCGTTTCATTGATCTACGGTCCACGATAAATGTTCTTTACACCATGCTAAACGACGAGTAGCATTCCGAGTGGAGATGAAAGGCTTATGAGCAGCCACACGACCACGGTAACCCATGGAGTGAAGTTCTCTGAGAATGGTACGTATTCATACCGAGGTTCCAGCATTTTTGCTCACTTGTACACTGAGGTCTTGTGCCCCGTCATTAGCTGTAACGACTCTCCTAAGGCTTCGACGTCCTCTATCACTGATTTTCTTTGGTCTGCCGGTAGGTTTTTACTGCTTCAGGGGCGCCATGTGTCTTCCACTTTTTCAGTACATCCGAAACAGTTGACTTGGGTATGTTTAAACGTCTTTCGGTTTCTCTTATGGACAACCCACTAATATAACACCCAACAATCTTTCCTTTCTCAAAGTCAGTTCTCTCCCGCCGCGGCATTTTCACTCAACCTCAGAGTGCGATATGATCGCGATCAGCTGCAGACTTGTTTTTATACCGTTTGCTGCTGTACCGCGCATCTTAACAACGCAGCGGATTCGTTCATTTGCTTTTGAAGAGTGTCCGGTGACTTTTGTCAATATAGTGTATACTATCTTGAGTAATGGTGGTATATATTGTTTGAAATCTATGAATTTCCTCATGGCATTCCAAATTGATTAGAATTAGTTCGGAAATGTTAAAATAAACAATTTTAGGAGCTGGATTTCACTGTGAAGGGAAAAATAATTAAAAGAACTGTAATTAATTTTGAACAGAAGTTGTGAAAATATATTAAGGCAGTTTAAGATTTCGTACAAATGACGAAGAGTGCTAGACGAACAGGAATGAAATGCCCCCCCCCCCGCTCCATCCCGACGAATGCTTGTTTCTATGCATTAACAGCATCTCTGTATTATGCTTAAAATAGAGTCCAATACTTTTTCCCTTTCTCTGTTACGGTAAAAAAAAAATAATTTTACAAGCATACCTGATTGTTTTTATTTTGCATTGTTTCGCATCTCACGTACCCACATCCACAGAAAGAAAAGCAAGAAAAACAGAAGGGCACTTTGTTTTGTTCGGTTGGCTCGATTATTATGCAGAACGTCAGAATTAAAAAATTTCCATGAAAAATAATGACCATTAAACAAAATAGTTATTTTCAGGTGTTTCATTTGTAAAGAGGTCAAAACAGCGAGCGAACTGATGTTTCTTTCTTTCGTCACACTGTCCTGTATGTGGGAATATATTTAGGATAGAGAGCCGTCGACTTGTAAATAATAACAAGACAAACTTTCTGCTTCCCTGCACGTGCAACGGCAGATCACTCACACGAAAGAACGAAGTGAAAAAAAAAATGAAAAACTGAAGAAAGAAATTGAAGGAAACATGAAATAAAAATGAACGATGCGACTTCCAACCCTTTATTACTGTAGGAGGAAAACCTGCTTAAACGGCGGTTTATTTAGATCATATTTAGATTTGGGGGAACAGCGTACAGAGAGAAGAATCAGCGCTTCTAGCATCTGCAGAAGGAAATAAGGGAGCGAAAGAGATGCGATGGCAGTGAGGAGAAGGAAGCTGTGACAATAGCGTGCAAGGCACCCCCTTTTCTGTGTCAGCGAGTTCGCATTGAGGCCAAGTCCATTATCAACCCACTGCCGAAACCCGTGGAAACATCGTTAAAAACAAAATAAAATAAAGCGAATCTCTTCCTTGGAGTTTGTTGTCGTATTTGTCACGAGTGTTGACACGCACCGACACTGAAAAATAGCCCCCATTGTTTCAGTCACTAGTCTAGTTTCTAGAATTCGAATTTTTTTGGATAAATGACAGCAGTGAGATTTGAATGTTGGAAACTTGAGAAGAAATTTTTAATTTTGCATTTGCCGAAAAGCATTGTGACGACACAAAAGGAAAGTCAGAAACAAAATGGACGGCTCTTAAATCTTGGGTATAATGATCATGGCTTTAGTAAGACTAAAATTACGAAAGATTCATAATATTCAAATCCGCACGGAAACTTTGTGAAAACACAAGTTTGTCCGGGATGGAAACCGAACCACCTCACTCCGGAGTAAGTTGCTCTCCCAACTAAGCTACATGAACGGAATGTATCGCTGCAGATTTGTCGTATTGACACGTGCTTTACCTCTGTAGTACGTCTCATCATCTCCCTGTTAATTTTTTTTTTTTTTTTTTGAGGCGAAGGACGAATTTTTTTTAATTCTAGACGATGCGTGGAACAAACATCACACATTTTTCGAAGAATCCAACAGCTCTCCCAACCAAACCAAACTGCACGGATGGAAAGCATCGCTGTAGATTTGTCGTCTTGACACGTGCTTTACCTCTGTAGTACTTCACAACTTCCAAAATTTCGAAGACATCGGCTACCGAGAGAGCGCAAGGTGGGCTTTTTATTATCTTGGGGAGTTGGGAGGGGGGGGGGGGGGTTAGCGACCACCCTGATCAGCTTTAAAGGATATAATCAATCGTCCGTCCCTAATTCAGGACATTAGATGGATGATTAACTCATCCATTTGATATGTTGGATGGTGCGCATGCGTACTCATCCATTTGATGAATGTTGGAAACTTGGGAAATTTCTTCTCAAGTTTCCAACATTCAAATCTCACTGCTGTCATTTATCCAAAAAGATTCAAATTTAAGTTTTCAGACTTACCATCCTTGTCATATTCACACCAAAGAACGGATTGTCATCTTCAAAATTTGTATTGTATGGTGCAATCCCGTATTCCATTCATGATTTAAATGATCCCGAATTCTAAACATGAATGCCGGTTGCTTCAACTAGCGAATCCGCTGATGGTTATATTCAAATTAGTCGGAAACTTGAAACTTGGTCTTTCTGTGTGGTGTACTGGTTAGCATACTCGGGCGCTATCTGGGAGACGCGTATTAGATTCCCGCTCCAGGACGACGAAATTTTAAGTTTTCGGATATTATCTGACTTACCGTCCTTGTCATATTTACACCAAAAAACGGATTGTCATCTTCAAAATTTGTGTGTGAAGGATATTGTGTACCGCACAAAGGTTCTGGATGTGGGTGAGCTGAAGCACAGGTTTGCAGCTGCCATCACAACAAATCCCGAGGACATGCTCGGGAGAACACGGCAGGATGTCGAATACTGTCTCGACGTTATTCGTGCAACCAACGGCGCGCATGCGCAGCTCTACTAGCATTCCAACAAACTTTGAAACGTGCTGTTCAAAATGCAATAAACCGAGTTTTGTTCTCTTATTCCGTTTCTGTTTAATTGAGGGTCAAAGTTGTAAAGAGAATTTTGGAACACCCTGTACTTTAATGTGGGCTGGTTTCCTCATTCTGAGGACCTACGAATTTCCGTGATTACTGTAACGCTTACAAATCTGTTTTAATATTCTATACGTAAAGCGTTTCTGTTTGAAGTTCTTGCTCCACCCTACCGGCTCAGTCATTATGAAAAATGCTAATTTAACGTGCGATTTCATGAGACAATAACAACAAAAACAAACTGTTTAGCTATTTTGGAGCTTTCTCTTAGGCTTTTCGGCCGTGCTCATGTCATAAGACCCATTTGTAAGAGGATTTGGTAATTATTCAGATGATTCGACCACACCCTTTGAAACGTGCAAACCTCATAAAAAGCTGACTTACGGTGCATTTTTTCCCGTGTGCATGTATGAGTATAATCCTTTTCATTTTCTTATTTTGTTTATTCCTTTATTTTTCTACACGAGCTGCCAACGGAACTAGGTTAAATGTTTCACCAGAACTCAATACCCATAAAAGTATCAGCTCTTTCTACTTCCCTAGCGGTATACATATACACGGTCGAGTTACATTATTGTGACCACCAGCTGATAACCAGAGTAACCGCCGTGTGCAGCGCGGACAGCAGCTAGATGGGCTGCGAGTGACTCAATAAGGTGTTGGAAGGTGTTCACAGGTATGTGGAGCCATGCTGACTGCAGTGCATCTGATAGCTGCTGGAGAGTGCGCGGTGGAGGATCCATAGAGCGTACAACACGATCGAGGTAGTAACACAGATGCTCAATCGGGTTTACGTCTGAGGAAATTGGTGGCCAGGGAAGTACTTTGAAGTCTTCATCGTGCTCTCCAAACCACTCTCGAACATTTCTAACTGTGTGGCATGTCGCATTGTCGTTCTGTAAAATCCCATCCGCCCCAGGGAAGACAGTCAGCATGTGTGGTCTGTAAGGATGGATTCATAACGAATTCGGTCCATAGTGCCTTCCACAGATATGAGTGAACCCAGAGAATGCCACGAAAACATTCCCCAATCATAACGCTGCCTCCACCAGCCTGCGTTCTTCCAGCAATTGTTGAAGAGTATTTGTTCTCCGATGTTTCTCGCCTTGTACGCCAACGTCCATCCGTTCGATGAAGCAGAAACCATCCGTTCGATGAAGCAGAAAACGTGACTCATCGAAGAAGACAATCCTTCGTCAATCAGCGGAGGTCCAATTCCGATATTGCCATGCAAATGTAAGTCTTTTTTGCCGATGCACCTTCGTTAGCATAGGTGCAATGACCATCCGTCTGCATTGGAGACCCATACGCAGCAGGGTTCGCTGAACTGTCGTTTTAGACCCACTTCCGGTAGCCCCCTGGTTCATTCGGCCAGTGAGTTGCTCCACTTTAGCTTGTCAATCGGCCCTCACGGAACTTCGAAGCCGACGTTCACGTCTCACATTAATGTCACGTGGTGCTCCGCAGTTTCCGCCTCGCTTATTCACAATGGTGCCATTTCTCCAATCACGATGCACTTTTTTAGCCACAGCAGCAGGCGAACAGTTCACAAACTGCGCTGTTTCAGAAATAATGCCACCCCTGTCCCGAAAGCCGATAATCATCCCTTTTTGAAAATATGATAAAGCACTCCTTTTTTCCATGACAGCAACGAGTGATATGTTTTCAGAATGCCTACAGCACACCTTATATACCCTCCAAGCCAGCTCACAACACGTGCCTTCTTTCACTGGGTATGCGCTGGTGACGTTAAAAGTAGGAGGTGGTCACAATAATATGACTTTGTATATATTCTTGTTTACCTGTTTTATTTCACTATCGTTGTACATATCGCGTTATCTCACGTGTCGTTCTTCCAAAAGGTGGCCTTATAGTCTTACTGGCATTTAATTATTACCGCAAATGCTTGATTAATTAATTGTTGGATAAATGGGATGTATAAACAAGGCACGAAAAATCAGATTTGAAAATCTATTAATGTTTTAATTTTCAAGTGTTAGTAATGACACACATATTGCCTTTACATTTCGGTTCAGGTTCTTTCTCTTTCATGTTGATCGATAACTCCACCAAGGATTCGATGAAGACAGGCATCGTTGAACTACAGCAAATAGCTAAAGTCAAAGCCTTTCACAATTTAAGACATAAATGAAAGGAACAACAGCAAAAAAGAGTGCAGGATTTCCATTATTCTAAACGAAGAGATTCGCTTAAAAACCAACTGGCAAAAAAATTTGGTAAAGGGGCCGTCCATAAAGTACGTCCGAGATTACAGGGGGAGGGGTGTTCCTGACAACCGGACCAAATGTGAAGGGAGGAGGGGGAATTTTATTAATTGGGACGTCCAGCGACAAAAATATAGTGGATATTATTTCTTCGTTTTGTTTTCTCTTCTTTTAATAGTTAGAAAAAGGTATGAAATATTTCATATTCCTGATGACATTTAGCTGAATCAGAATATTAATATTAAGTTCTCGTATTTCAACTGCCAAATCTATCGTGTTTCGTAGATGGTATTTTTTTTTCTTTTTTTGATTGGAGGTTTAACGACCACCCTGAGCAACTCAGTGGGTTATATAATTTAGGGCCTCTGGTTCCAGGGAAGTGAGAGAGCCAGTGCCGTAAGACAAACAAAACAACCATGCCTCATCGGGATTCGAACCTGGACGCCTTCCGGACGAATGATCAGAAGCCATCGCTTAGACCACTGCGCCACCGGGGCGGCGTAGATGGTATAATCGGGAGTGTTGAAACATTTAATGCGTGCGTTCATTTGTAGATCTTTATTTCAGAATGATAAAGTTCGAGTAGAATTTGGGGATAAATTATTACCTAAATATTTTATAAATATTTTCTGAAGCAAACGAGTAAATATATGGAAGATTCCTTTAAATAATTACATGTTTTCTTTCTGTTTCTCAACGGAATTCTAAAAGCAGTCGTCAAAAATGAAGGGGGTTGGAGGAATTAAGACGTATTTTTTAGGTGGAGGGTGTCAACAATCGGACAAAATGTGACAAAGGGGGGGGGGTCAAAAATAGTAAAAAAACACGGGCGTACTTTATGGACGGTCCCAAAGGCAAGCGTTTAAGAAATTGCCATAGGAAAAAATTAGTGAATAATTTATTCTTGAAAGCTATGATTTATTTATTTATTTATTTATTTATTAGTACCGTATGTGACAATCTAGGCATCGTATTGCTCTTAAGCGGTGTGACGTACCTTTTTCAGAGGTGACATACACGCTAAAACGGCAAGTTGAAAAGATAACCATTTGCTGGCGCAGTTCAATTGGTAGAATGTCCGACTCCGGAGAAGAAAGATGTGAGTTCGAATGCCGTCACGAGCAGAAATGAGCACATTCTCTACATTGGCGCTCGACCGTCAAATTAATCTCCTGGCCCTGCTGTTCGAGAAAAATTTGTGATACTTCTTTCACACATCTGGAATTAATGAGAATTCCTTCTTCTATAGAGAGCTCTTTCAAACTTGGTTGGTCGGCTAACCCGAAAACCTGCGATCCTTGCACCTGCCTTTCTCAGTAAGGGGGATATATGTGACGCATCTACCTCAGAAATGACACACATGTCAAAACGGCAATTCGCATCGATAAGGCTTTCCCGGCGTAGCTCAATTGGAAGAATGCCAGACTCTGCAGAAGACAGATATGGGTTCGCATCCCATCACTGGTAGAAATAGGCTCGTTCTCTATAGAGGGACGTACAAAAAGTTCCTGACATGCATCTGAAGAATAAGAACCGTTACACTGTTATTCTTCAAAGTACTCTCCTCCGTCATCTATGCAATTTTGCAGTCGTCCGCGCCAATACTGAAACGCTTTGTGGTAATCCTATTGGGGAATACTCTGAAAGCATCTTGCAAGTACTTGCATCCTTGAAAAAGGATTCTCCGCAAGTTCCTTTTTAACTCTTGAAAACAAGCAAAAATCGCATGGTGCAAGATCGGGTGAATGTGCAGGGTGAGGCAGATTTGTGATTTCTTTCTGTTCCAGATCAGCCGTAACTTGCCGAATTTTGTGAGCAATGGCATTGCTAAGAAGGAGAACCCTTGATATTCTTGTTGTTGGATGCTGCTCCTTCATCTCCTGCATCATTTTGGGGAAAACAGTATTGGTGTAGAACTAACTAGCTATTTATTCCTCGTCATTTTTTCAGGTAAGGCGCCCACACGTCTACCGCTCCTTGGGAATTGAAAAACAAATTGCGAACATCCTCCTCCTTGAGCAAAAGTTTTGTCTGAGGATTTTGGAGGCGCGACACATCTTGCGCAACCCAAACATAGTGTATCCTTGGAATTGTATAGTAACAAAACTACATAGCAATGAGATGAATATGCCTCATTCTTCATATTCGCTCGACCTCATTACCCTTTGGGGTCACTAGGTTGAAACTTTGCCAGCATCTCTTTGCAAGAGTAGACTCTAGCCTTTGTTTGTTGTTCTGTCAGTTTGTAGGGAGACCCATTTGGCACAGGTCTTGCGAAACTTGTGATGAATAATTATTTTCACATTGCCATTCCCCATCGACATTGTAACGTACTACGTGATATGACGTACTACTGAAGTGACGCATGAGTAAAATCAACAATGGCCTGCCAGCGTAGTTCATTTGGGAGGACAGCCGCCTCCGGAACAGGAAGACGTGGGTTCGAATGCAGTAGCTGCGAAAAACTTATATACTATAACATCTTAAATTATTACCTGATTGGTGATGTGTGGGTTTCCTTAACGAGTTTTTGAACAGCCGCGATGATTTTCTCGTTCTCACGGCGTCCTTCGGTCTTCCTGCACGGGGAAGGTCTTCGAAGCTTTGCCGTCATACTCCGAATTGCGCATCAAACCTGTGACATTGCTATATGAGCACGCATGATCCCTATATACTTGTGATAAATCGTAATTAATTTTTTTAAAATCCCCAGACTGCATCTTCGTGAAAAAGCAACACCTTTCCCAATATTTAGTATCTCCACCGGCGATGTAGTGGTCTAAGCGCCGGCTTCTGACCATTCGTCCGAGATGAGCTCTGGATTCGAATCCCGGTGAGGCATGGATGTTGTGTTTGTCTTGAGGCACTGGTCATTTCCTTTCCCTGGAACCAGTGGCTCTAAATCAGGGACGGGCGACTGCTTATAGCTCACTGAGTTGTTCAGGGTGGTAGTTAAACCTCCAACCAAAAAAATAAATAAATACATATACTGTATATATCATCATCATCATCATCATTGTCAACCATTATCAATCCACTGCTGGACGAAGGTCTCCCCAAGTTTCCTCCACAACGGTCTGTCTTGTGCCAGTCTCCTCCATGTCACTCCCGCATACTTTCGAATTTCATCCACCCATCTCCCATGTGGTCTTCTTCTGGGTCTTTTCCTGTCCCTTGGAATCCAATCTAAAATTTCGGCTGTCCATCGATGGTCTGTCCTTCTGGCAGTATGTCCAGCCCATTGCCATTTTAGGGATTTAACTCTGATCATGATGTCTTCCACTCTTGTCATTTTTCGGATCCACGAATTCCTCTTATTATCTCTCCTGGTTACACCAAGCATGCATCTCTCCATGCTGCTTTGAGTTGTCTTCAGCCTTTGTATGTCTCTTTTAGTTAAGGTCCACGTCTCTGCACCATACGTAAGCACTGGAGGGATGCATTGATCAAACACTTTTCTTTTAAGACATAATGGCATATTGCTCTTGAAAATTATGCTGTTTCTTCCAAAAGTTCTCCAGGCAAGTTTTGTACGCCGATTAATTTCTTCATCAATGTGACCCTCACTTGATATCTGCTGTCCAAGATAAACGTACGTGCCTGTTATCTCCAGCTATATATATATATATATATATATATATATATATATATATATATATATATATATATATATTTTACTAAGCTTCACAATAAAATCGCACAGATCTGCAGAGAGTACTTTAAGCACCGCTAGCGGCGAAGAGAAATGACCACACAGCCTTTATTTTTTTATACGTAAAGACAAGTTTAAACATACTTTCAAGCAAGGCGCAGCTCTCGAACCTCGGAGAAAAGAGTGCAAATCTAAAGACACGTATCAAAAAACGTTTTGAATGTCCTACGAATCTCTCTCTTCCTCTACCTATTTCTCTGTTTTGTCTGCACCTCTCTCCCTCCCTCTCTCTCTCTCTCTCTCTCTCTCTCTCTCTCTCTCTCTCCCTCGCTCTCCCTCTCACCATCTCTCTCACCCTCTCTCTCTCACCATCTCTCTCACCTCTCTCTCTCTCTCTCTCTCTCTCTCTCTCTCTCTCTCTCTCTCTCTCTCTCTCTCTCTCTCTCTCTCTCTCTCTCTCCCTCTCACCATCTCTCTCCCTCTCACCCTCTCTCTCTCTCTCTCTCCTCTACCTATTTCTCCCTCCCTCTCTCTCTCTTACCTATTTCTTTCTTTTTAGTTTGCACCTGTCTTCCTCCCTCTCCCTTCCTCTACCTATTTCTCCCTCCCCTCTCTCTCTCTACCTATTTCTTTCTTTTTAGTTTGCACCTGTCTTCCTCCCTCTCCCTTCCTGTACCTATTCCTCTCTTTTTTCTCTCTCCCTCTGTGCCTCTTTTCCCCTCTCTACCTCTTTACCTCTCTCTCTCTCTCTCTCTCTATCTCGCTCCCCCCTCTCCCCCTCTCTCTATCTCTATCTCGCTCCCCCTCTCCCCCCTCCCCCTCTCCCCCCTGTCTTATAACATTTTATCCTAACACAACATTGTTGACCATGGATTTCTTTAAAGCTCCTTTCCTTGGAACACACAAGTCTGGTTATCGGTATGTTCAGCTATTTCGATGCGTTAAAGAAAAGACTGTTTTTGGCACGTGCCTCAAAAAGCATACGAGTTACTACAAATTTCCTTTCCAAAGCTGGTAATATTGTATAAAATTATGATACATAGGCCAAGGCCGACACAACATAACATGCAAGTTTTGTTTTCATATAAATTTAGCTGCTCATAAAAATGTTCTTTATCTCGCGAATGCCCTCTTAGAAATAATTTGTTTCACGATTTATTTCTTATGAACTTATGTTGAAGTTATCATTAGGAAGGTCCTAACACTTTATGATTACCGTACACTCTGCTCATTTAAAATTGATATTAACACCTGACTTCTGATCTTCCTTGACACGATTATAAAAAAACTGTTTCGCGGTTTTCGTTTTGAATCAATATTTAAAACTGTGTTTTCAGATGAACGCACGCTGTTCAGATTCTGCCTTCCAAAAATTATTCGAGTAACTTTTCGATTTTCTAAGTAATTTTTTCACTGTATAATTTAAACAGGTCGGACGGACACGCAAAGCCTTTCCCTACAATTTAATTATGAATGTATTTTCTTCTTTACACGTGTGTGTGCATATATATCCGCAAAATTTATTTTAATCTTCGAGTAAACTGCGTGCCTTTGGGACATTACTATTCGAGCTGCGAACTCACCTTTCTTCGCTGTTTTGAGAGCTCTTACAAAGTTTTCTTTTGCATGGGTATTTGATGCTTTTCTTTCGAAAGTGAACTAATTTCAGACCTCTACATACAAACTTTTTTTTTCTGAATGAAATCTATTAGTTGTGTGCACACCTTCAAATGAGATGAAACATCCGAAAAAAAAAATGAAAAAAAAAAAAAAACAGTTGACACTCAGTATTGAAATTTTTTCTTTACGAAAGCACGATGGGGTGAAATAAGATGAGATAATGTTTAATTTAGTTATTTTCTGGCTTACTGAAATTTACAGTAGGCTATAAAATATTTAATGGCGATACTCTAAACGTACTGAAATTTGTCTATAACAGATTTTCATCTGACAAGCGTCCATAATACTGGTAGACTTTGGAAAAATGTTATTTCTTAGCAGGGCTGAATTCATACATTTGGGATGTTCTCAGTAAAGAAACCATTTATTTAACACTGAGACGAATCGTGTGCTTATGTGTTCTTCATGGTGTAGGCAGTTCTGTGTGCGTAATTGCTTTTTACATAAGCTAATTATAATATAAAAATTCTTTATATAAATTAATCATAACATGTCTAATTTCTTTATGAATTAGTCGCTTGCATGTATAACATTTTTATACATTGCAGATTTGCATGTATAACTTCTTTATAAAGTTGTACACATAACTTCTTCATAAATTAATCATTTGTATGTATACCGTCTTTCTGAATTAGCCAATTCCTTACGAATCATGGATTTCAATGCATAGTTTCTTTGTGAATTAGCAGTTTAGTATACGTATAACTTCTTTATAATTAGTCATCTTGTGCATAACTTTACATTGGGGTATCCTCAATCAAGTCTCCAGTTCCAGTACATTAGTAGAAAGAATCTGATGACAAGAATATCTTTCTTGAATTGCGATCTTTGTGTTTCATCATAAGCTACTAAAAATATGCGTCTCTGATGTGTTGCCATCTTTAAAGTAAATAAGTAGTTATCTTTTAGCATTGAATGCTACTGTTAACTCTGATAACCAGCTGCCCAGAAAACTTGAAAATTACCTCGTCACTGAACGGGAATCGAACCCACACCTCCCAACGTTCAGTTTGAGATTTTATTCGTACATCACTGAGGAGATACTGGTTCGATTCCAGTTCAAGGGCAATATAATTTTCAAGCATACCGTAAAGTTGCCTACATGGGAGAAAGCCAATGTAGCCTTACAATTCCAAAATAATCATTTTAAATATCTCATATGCTTTTGCAATCAATTCTTCATTAGTTCGATGATGGTTCTACCTAAGCAACGAATCTGGTCAGAACATTCGGAGAACAGAAAAGAACTGTAAGGGTTTACCAATAGCGAGGTTCTGTTCGTTTCGGATGATTTATTGATCTCGTGATTGCGTAAGTATCTAAATAACTTGTCGGGAACAGGTCGAGACAACTTTCCCTTCTAAAAGTGACAGAGTTATGCAGAGAAACTGAGCGTAATTGAAGCGCTTAAGGGGGATGCTGCTGCTGCTGCGCTATCTGGGTACAAAAAGATAAAAAAGAAAGAGGCGGAGAGAGGGGGGGGATTATGTGTGGCAAGGGTGAGGTCGAACCCACTCAACCAGTTGAGCGTTTCCTGTCGCATTTTCAGAGGTCAGCAAAGAAACCGGAACACCAGGTTACCGATAGTCTGTCGCTACCTTCACGACCTACAATGTCAAACCACTTTCTCTTGTTTGCAACATGCGTGTTCCGCGATTATCAGATATTTCGTTGCAGTCGCAGAAAAACATCGTAGTAGATTTTCTTTTCTGTTCTTCTTCCTTTCTTTTTTTCCCCTAATGCTTTACATATTCAAGAGCAAACGAGTTAAAAACGTCTTATGATAAGTCTGCCTGGAAGTCGTTTCATGACAAAAAAGCTTACACTTTAAAATTAGTCAAAAATATCGAAACAGAAACAGAAAAGTAGGACTCCGGAATAAATCAAAAAGGCTTTGCTGACGCTTGCAATTTGGTCTGCTGCGTTGTTATGAGAATTTCAGACCACGAAAAAGAAAATAGGAATGGAAGAAATGAAGAAAGGATCTATAATATGTTTTCAATAAAAGTTTTTAACGGAAGATAGCATTACACTTTGTAACAAACAACCCCCGTAAAAACGAGAGAGCCATCCCTGATGTTAGTAAATTCGTTAAGAAAAACCCATATATCACCATTCAGGTAATAATTTAAGATGTTATATAACATTTTTGCTGCTGATGGAATTCGAGTCTTCCTACTTCGGAGAAGAGTTGGAAACGGGATCAAAACTTTGGACCCAGAAGCGGAAAAATCTGCTTTGAACTATAAATCGAATATATCATCATCATCATCATTGGAAAAATCTGCTTTGAACTATAAATCGAATATATCATCATCATCATCATCATTGGCAATTATCATCAATCCGCTGCTGGATGGTTTCCCCATGTTTCTTCAGCAATGGACTGTCTTGGGCTAGTCTCCTCCATTCACCCACCCCCGCACGTGGACTTCTTCTGGGTATTTTCCTGTCCCTTGGAATCCAGTCTAAAATTTCAGTTGTCCATTCGTAAATCCCTGAAATGGCAATGGTCCAGCTCATTGCCGTTTCAGGGATTTTACTCTGTGATCATGATGTCTTCCACTCTTGTCATTTTCCTTATCTACGAGTTCCTCTTCTTTTCTTTCCTGGTTACACCAAGAATGCAGCTCCTCAGGTTTCTTTCAGTCATGTCAAAGACAATTCACCTCTACCACTTCGTACCGCAAGAAAACTACTTCTTCTTCAATTCCGCATTCAGCTCATATCCAGATTACAACTCGAACTTACAATGGCACGTAAAACTGCTCAACTTTCGAATTTTCATTCCACGTGGAAGACTTCTACTGGTTGGATGTCTGTTCACCGCAATCGTATCCGTCTTAGAAATCAGAACTTTAGTACTTTTCATCATTACATAATGCTTAATTTAATATGTTTGTCCTGAATCAAATATGACTTCTAAAGCAACCGTTTTGAAAAATTGTCTTTCATTGTTTCATCAAGTATCACATTATGCTCTTTTATATCAACTGACTTTTTGTTTTTATGCGACGTTTAAACTCAGCACTTGTGTTTTAATATCTGTTTTCTTTCATTTAAGTTATCTTATTCACGTGTATTATTGCTATTGTACAATGGAAATAAGTTATTGCTTGTAAAAATGTAAGAAATGCCAGATTCTCATCACAACAGTCGTGCAATGAGAATTTCCTGTGTTCAACTGCTCTCACGGTTTGCAGGTGTGTATGGATGACTTTTCAGCACTCGATGGTTTCTTTTTTTCATTTAAGTGGCTTGAGTGCTTGACCTACTTTCGCGCTCCTAACACATGTTAAGAAAACCATTCGTTCATAGCTGCGCAAAATGTTTATCTTTATTTTAAGGGGCAGATTAATGTTTTAACGGACGTAATTCCTCAGCTTATATAAATCAAAATTTTATCTTTTCATGTCTTCATGTACTTCCATTTATTTAATCTTTTAAGCTGTCAATGCTTTATGTATATTTTTGCTTATTATCATAATAAAGTATTATGATTTCAGTTGTCTGCAGTCTTTGTATGTCTTTTTTAGTTAAGGTCCATGTCTCTGCTCCGTATGTAAGAACTGGAAGGATGCATTGATTAAACACTTTTCTTTTAAGACATAATGGCATAGTGCTCTTAAAAATTGTACTTTTTCTTCCAAAAGCTCTCCGACCAAGTTTTATACGCCAATTAATTTCTTCATAAATGTGACCAGCGCTTGATGTCTGTTGACTAAGGTAAATGTATAGGAATTGGTTTCCTCCAGCTTTTCCCCATCGATCGATATACTGTATATTCATTTCTTGTAAAAGCATTGTACTTAATTTTTGTCTTTTGAAAGTTAATTTTTAATCCCATTTCCTTACTCTTCTCAGCAAGTTCGTGGATCATAACTCTACAGCTCTGAAGTATTATTTTAAAGACTTCTGAAGGGTTCTTTGAAATATTTTTTTCCTTTCCAAAAATAAAACGGAAATAAAACAGGGTCGAAATCGGGTCAGGAACACCTTGACCCAACCCGTTTGACCCGCAAGGAATTGTCGACCCGATGACCAGAGACACGTTTCCATATCTGCTCCGGAGGCGGCTGTTCTCCTAATTGAACTGCGCCGGCAAGGCTTACCACTGAACTTTTCCGATTTTACTCATATGTCACCGCAGTAGTACGTCATCTACGTTATGTTACGTAGTGCGTTACAACTTACTGATACGCCATATTCCAAACATATCATCTCCCACCATGCCTTATAACGAATAAATTTCTCCGTCATTTTTGGTCTACGCCGGGATGCGAACCCGAGTCCGCTTATTCCGGAACAAGTCGCTCTACCAACTGAGCTACGCAGACGTTCATTCTGAATCCTATCTGCCTTTATGTAGTGTGCGTCCTGCTGGCAGGTACGTCACAGCCTCAGTAACATCGTAGTTGCAATATTTTTTAATCCCAAAGTACAACACCAGGTGACATTTATCGGCATATGGTTCCCGTGTGTGATTCCTTGTGGCGTCTCCCCACTCAATGTTCACTCAGGAGAAACGTACCATTTTTGCCCTCATTTGATATCATATGTGGTGATATCTGTTATCAGATGGCCACAGTGTACTATTGCCGCTAGAAATCATACCCAGGGTCTATTTGTTGGAAAATATTAATTTGAGTAAAGTTCCAGGACTATTAAACTGAACAACGCTTCGCCGACCCCTTAGCCCATAAATAGTCATGCGAAATAGTATGTTCAGAACATGCGAAATAATATGCTCAGAATGCGGAAATTAGCAAATACTGGGTACCTACTTTCTTTTACTTTTTCCAGCGAAAAAAAGTCATGCGAAATAATATGTTCAGAATGCGGAAATTAGCAAATACTGGGTATCTTTTTTTCTTTTTTTTTTTTTTTTTTCGCCAGCGAAAAAAAGTCATGCGAAATAATATGTTCAGAATGCGGAAATTAGCAAATACCGGGTACCCATTTTTTTTTTATCGCCAGCGGAAAAAAGAAATCACAGAAACTCATTCAGCATTTATTTCCCTGCGTGTTTCCAAATACTCATAATCAGAACACATTTAAGGAGACAGGGGCCCCGGGGGCTGGACAGTATTTTGGGGCCCCAGTATTAGTGCCACATCTAGGATTTCGCTATGGGTGGATGAATAAAAATACCTAGGGAAAAAAATTCGCAAAATAGGATGAGAAAGCCATAAGAATATCCCCTCCGTATTGAAATGTGTATCCCATGATTCATGGACGAATCAGTGTCAGCAAGAAAATGTAAAAACTCATGGTTGAAAAATGGATACCAGTTCAGTTCTGCTTTAATCTCCCCCCCCCAGGGTTGGTTCAACTTGCTGATATTAAATCGAAATCGAAGTAGTGGACATAATAATATGATCCAAATATCATGATTCAAACGAATTCTTAATGTATGAAAATTTCCCCCAAGTACAGATGTGTACAAAAGAACTTTCGAAAGATTTGAGCATGGACTGGGGGCGACTATATTTTTGTGGAATCCTAATAAAAAGGCGGAAAGAAATACAAGATTTTTTTCACAAGGCAGTTTCTTATAGTTTTTGTTGTGCTACTGCAAAAAAAAAAAAAACCAAAAAGAAACAAAAAAAAACAACCCCTGTAGAACTCTGTCAATTCTTCGAGCATCCTGCATAATTCTGGGGCCCCTTGAAAATGCGGGGTCGGGGATACAGCCCCCCTAGCCCCTTCTTAAATGGGCTGTGCTCATAATAATGCAATAGGTGAAACCAAAGAATACTGACAAAAACTTTTGATTCAATTTGGTATCTACACACTAAAACCTAGCTGCAATCAGAAAATTTAAATATTATAGGGGCAGAAGCATAAGGAATTATATTCTCCATAGGAAGACTTTATTTTAAATACATTTGCTTAAATGGATTGTTTAATCGAATAACGATAGCTACACTTAAAATTGCATCTAAGTACATATTGCGTACAGTGGAAGCAGCTACAGATGAGCACGGATTAACTCAATGTAGTTTTTCTTATAACGTAAAATACTTTGATCGAATTTTAAATCTTACGAATTTGCTTTTTCTTTTTTCGCTCAATTGAAGAAATTTTTGCCGTTATGGAGAAAAAACTTTTAAACATTCTCACAGGGAATACCTAAGTGCTCTGAGATCTTTCAGCAATGGAGATATTGTTTTTTATCTTTTAATTTTTCTTCTTGGACAGACGACGCATTATTGCTACCCAGACGGAAGACTCTGCCCTATGAAACAAAGTTTTGATCATGTTTACTTTTATCAGATCCAAAAAAAAAGTAGTTACCCAGTTCTCCCCCAAGAAAGAAAAGATATCGTGCGAAATACGAATACAGATTTGCGATATAAAAAAAGACACCGTGCGAAATACGAATGTATGTTGGCGTCGCCAAGTATCAAAAATAAAAAAATTTGGGTATTCTTTTCGCAAAGTGATGCTAAAAGAATTTCGTAAATTGGAGTCTTGGAACTGGTGATACAATGGCACCAGACACAGGGAAAGGTATGCGAAAATTCATCGGAACAATAATCGTTTTGTTAAATTTAACGTCTTGTCACTTTTAATCGATTTAATTAATTATTAATTCGGTTCATCGCATTTAATCGTTTTATTAACCCCAATCTTTGGCATACATTACTTGCTTGTTACCGTTGCATAAATTTGCGGATTTAAAAAAAAAAAATTAGTACCTTTTAAAATATATGAAAGTTCGTGCTTAGGTAGTCATCGGATAAAAGATTGCCGTCTTCTGCACGATTAAAATAACTAAAAGTTTAAAGAACTGATGTTCCTGTACTCACCAAAAGTGGTGAAAATAATCTAAATGACAGATTCAACATAAGATCTTTCGATCCCTCTTGGGATCATCCTCAGATGTGATGTCGAATCAGATCAGATCATATGTAGAGGATTTTAGGAAGGGAGTGTCTGATCCCAGGTCTTGAACAACCCTTAGAAATAGGAAGCTAGGAGATTTGGGCTAGAGTGCCCGATGGGAAAGTGACACGGAAGCGAGGTAGATAGGGGAGGAAGACGCCCTTATTTATTACCGGGGGGGGGAGTTCCCGGTGTCCGACGGCTTAACGTGCCCATCTGACGCACGGCGGGTATTTAGTGGATCGAACCTGAGGTCATCCCTTTTGCAGTCACGCACGCTGACCACAGGCCACCCGCGGCCCGTGCTGGCGAATTGGTGATTCCGACAGAAGGAATCACCAATTCGCCAGCACAGAAGGGCAGGTGTCAGGATTAAGTCTTTGCATTCACTGCGCATGCCTGGATTATTCACGTGGGGACCCGTGGCTACTGGCTATGTCATCTGATATTACGGTATTCTCAAGGTGTTATCATTCTGAGTAATATTTGATTCCTTTGGTAGGATATTTTTCCAAGGACTGGGAATATTCATTGGTAGATAGTCATTGCAACATTGATTACCCTTGATGAATATCATCAAACTCTCAGCAAAAAGCAACGAGGTTTTGTTCCATGGTGTTGTAACGATGGAAGCTTCCTGCCAAGCTGGAAAATAAGAACCTTTGTTGGTAAGGCGTGATAATGCAGTTTTATTGTTTCGAGTCTTGGTGTCATATATATGTTCTTTCACTCTTATATCTAACGTCCTCTGGGTGGATCCTACGTAAGTAAGAGGAGGGTCCTCCGGCTCAATACTGTAAAGATGTATGCAATATACTCCATGACGGGATCCTTGTTTGATTTGATCAAGGTCGTTGCCCTTCTGTTATTTAAAGGTCGGAATCACCAATTCGCGAGCACATCTGAGGATGATCACAAGAGGGATCGAAAGATCTTATGTTGTTTTAATCTGTCATTTAAATTACTTTCACCACTTTCGGTTTGTACAGGAACATCAGTTCTTTTAACTTTTAGCTATTTTAATCGCGCATAAGACGGCAATCTTTTATTCCATGATTAGTACTTTTACCGAAATCAATGCCTATCCAACGTAATTAATGCAACCAGAGATTTTCGGACTCAATAGCCAGAACAACGGTCGCCTACCCTCTTTCACGTGAAAGTAAGTCTAACAATTTCAGTAATATGTGGATTTCAATAAACTGCAGATTATACAAAATTTTCTTTTTATTTCTCCTTTTTTAAGCACCCCGTAGAACCCCCCCCCCCCCAAAAAAAAAAAAAAAACTAATGTGCAGTTGACTTCGGGTTTCGTAAGACTGACTCGCGAACGATGTTTATGTTTAATTGATCAGTTTTCGTGACTCTTGTAGGAATTTTTCTCAACATTGTTGGCATATTCAGAACTGATTTTACCACCTCTTGATATATGCGACATAACCAGCACAACCAAACTGAGACAGAACAGCTACTGGAACTCATGAAAATCTACCTCAATCGGAACGGTTTCGGTTTTCAAGGCAAACTTTATACGCAACAAGTTAGTAAAATCATGCAATGCATTAATTATGATACGTTTTCCAACATACCAGAAACCATTACTCAAGTTATTTAATAATGGCTGTGGAATAAATAACGCTCCTGTGAACTGACCTTTGACCCTATTTCGATGATATTCAACAGAACCGGTTCAGTATACCTCTGGAACAACCTGATAAAGTTTTGTCGCAATCGAAGCATTTTTACGTAAGTTATGATGCATAAGGGAGATGGAATGGATCCCACTTCTGTGTCTTGACCTTTGACCCCATTTCGCCCATTTTCAATGGAGTTCGTCCCCAGGTTATCCCCTACCACATACTAAAATTTCATCGAAATCGAACCATTTTTACGCAAGTTATGACGCATAAGGGCAATGGAATGGATCCCGCTCCTATGCCGTGACCTTTGATCCCATTTCGCCCATTTTTAATAGGGTTCGTCATCAGGTGGTCCCCTACCACATATTAAAATTTCATCGAAATCGAACCATTTTTACGCGAGTTATCGTGCGGACAGACAGGCAAACAAAGCTGGAGCATATACGCTTCTTTAACCTACTGTTGGAAAGCGTAAAAAATAGAGTCTAGGTGTTGTCAAAACACAAATTTGTCCGTGACGAGGATCGAATCGCACCCTCTCACTCCGAAGTAAGTTGCTCTCCCAACTAAGCTACACGGATGGAGTGTAACGCTGCAGATTTGTCGTCTTGACACGTAGTACGTCACATCATCTCCCTCTTATTTTCTTTTTTTTTTTTTTTTTTTTTATTTTAAGCGAAGAACGAACTTTCATTAATTCTAGACGATGTGTGAAGCAAACATCACACATTTTTCGTAGAACCGAACGGCTAGTGGATCCATTTTTGCGTTCGGGCGCCAATGTGAAAACACAAATTTGTCCGTGACGAAGACCGAACTCGCCCCCTCACTCCGGAGTAAGTTGTTCTCCCAACTAACCCACACGGACGGAATGTGGGTTAGTTGGGAGAACTTTGTAGTACGTCAGTGTGGGATCCCGTCTTTCCCCTATACGTTGTGAAATTTACGAGCAAATCATTTAAAGAGAGACCTTTTAGTCTCATCTTCTTAAACTAGTGAATCTTCTACTTGGACGACACCTTTCATGATCTGCAAAAATCACAGGTTTAATCGGAAGTCATCAAAATAACAGACCCCAACATTTATATTTTTCTATGAACTTCAGAAATTTCCGTTGTGAATGAATTTGTATCCCGGCCTGCCAGAAGCATCCTTTATCCCAGTCGTATTCCGTATAGTGATGGACCACTCGTGAACGATTCGTTCACAACGAATAAATCTTCAACGTGAATGGTTCACTCTCATTGCTGTGAATAATCATTCAATGCGCCATTACTGCGACACCCTAAAGTCGTAGCACGTTAAAAAAATTTCCGCCCACGTGAGTTCGGAAATGAATTCTCAATAAGAGAAGTATACTGTCAAGAGTTAACAAGTGTCAACCGTTATGTGAGTGAACAATGGGCAGTCAGAAAAATGGCGAAACTTAAGAATGGGAGTGATACATGAACACCATTCATTTGAATGGCGTTCACGTATCACTCCCATCCTTAAGTTTCACAAGCCGACTCGTGGCGTCCGCATTGTTCGCCACGAGTCGGCTTATGACGAATCATTCATTCTTCGTGACGGTGAATGATGGAGATCTCCCTCTCTTTTGGGCAGTTTGCCAGCTTTGGACCGTTCGCCAACACGGGATCCTTACAACGAATGATTTACTCAGTGAGTGCAGTGACAACCTGGAGGAAAAATTGAATGACTATTCGTGAATACGCATGAAAGATGAACTCCCAAGAAAGAATAACTTCTGTCATTACTAGTACCGTATACTCCTCGTGGTTAGTTTGGGCCTCCTCGTGTTAGATCCAACCTATCCATCCAACATAAAATCCGTGTTATGTACACTGATGAGTCACTCCATTAGAACCACCCCCAGCTTGGAGAAATGAGCGCACCTGGAGACCGAACGGTGGGGCAGGTGAAGTTACAAGAGCAGTATATATGTATACAACCCGACGACCGACTTTCAGTTAGTAGAGTGCTCAGAGTCAGAATGGGAAAACTGCCGATTTATCGGAGTTTGATAAAGTACAAATTGCGATGGCACGGCGCGTCGGAACTACGATCTCGGAAACGGCGCGGCTTGTGGATTGTTCACGTGGTATTGTAGTGAGTACGTATCAGAAGTGATGCACAGATAACCAAACGACGAACCGTCGTCCAGCCGTGTATCGTCCGCAGCTCATTGATGCCAGAGGGAAGCAGAGACTGTCGCTCATTGTTCACAGCGACCGCAGAGCCACAGTGCAACTAATCATCTAGCAGCTACAACAGTGGTGATCAAGGCAATGTGTCACAGCACACAGCTCATCGCAAACTCCTGCGTATGGGCCTGCGTAGCTGAAGACCCAGCCGGGTCCCCATGCTCACTGCACGTCGTCGCCAACAACGCATGAAATGAGCCCAAGATCATCGAGATTGGACTGTGGATGATTGGAAGAAAGTGGCCTGGCCTGACGAATCAAGATTCCTGGTGCATCACGTAGACGACCGAGCGCAGATACGTCGATTACCAACGGAGGCTATGACGCCTGGATGCACTGTTGGGCGGAAACAGGCTGGCGACTGCGGTGTTATGTTCCGGGCGATGTTTTCTTGGGACACTTTAGGCCCCATTATCCCAGTAGCACAATCCCTGACAGCTGTCAGGTATCTGAACATCGTTGCAGATCGAGTTCACCCATTCGTGGCAACTGTATTCCCTTGCTGGTGATGGTCATTACCAACAGGTTAATGCGTCATGCCAGACTGCCAGAATCGTCAAGGAGTGGTTATAGACGAACATGCCGGTGACTTTCTGTTAATGCCCTGGCTTCCAAATTCACCTGACATGAACCCAATCGAACATTTGTGGTTCGACTTGGAAAAGCAGATTCGCGCTAAATCACCACCGCCCTGAAATGTACGGGAACTGGAGGACCTGCTGTTGACATTATGGTACCAGATACTCCAGGATACCTCTCGCCACCTCATCGAATCGATGCGTCGCCGAGTGGTGGCCGCTGGGTTAAGAGGGTCTCACTGCTTATTAGGTAGGTGGTTATAATGTAATAGCTCATCGGTGTATGTCTATTATATGATCTGCAACTCAGTCATACCAAAAGCTCTGCTGTTATTGGAGATTTAATACATTAACAGAGTTCTCTTTAAAACCGACTCTAGCTTAGGATTTTTCAGTTCTAGTAACGAAGGTCTAAACTCTTTTACCAGTTGACAGCATATCAAGCAAATTTAGATGAAAAAAAAATTGTGCATTAATTTTAGGTAACCTTAATTTCATGGTATGAAGAGGAGAGTATTATACTTCTGATTAAGAAAAAAATGGAATTAAGTGAAAGAAGAAACAACTATATAGCGAATATAATTCTTGAAAAGGAAAAATATACGACATGCTGTATTCTAAACGGAGAGCTTTTCAGCGAAACTGAATTTTATCTTATCTAAAGGAAAACATGTTGTTCACAGCACAGATGTGCAGATGTGCTCAGCAGATGAAACGCAGGAAATGACGACATGAAGATATGAACAAAGATGAGGTCATGTAAAAAAGAGAACAAAATATCTTCTATAAATAGCCAGGAAGTTACTGATGGAAAAGTATTATTTTCAAAGATAAATCGAAGAAGAGTTCACAGCAGTACTTTCTCCAAGATGACGCTCATGATACATTGTCAAACGCGACTATGAAAGGTAAATAGTAGCACGACACAGAAAGGAAAAGGTAGATAGATGCACATAAGGATATAAGTGTCGGAAGTTACCTAACAGAGAACGTGGAAAAGATGGAGGAAAACGAAGGTAGCAAAAACACTTCAAGTTCTCAGAAGTGCTTAAAATCAAACCAGATTTAATTGACAGGAAAAAAGAACATCCGGAACTCATTAAATTTTGGAAAACAAGTGAAGGAAATGTTAACATGAAAAGATCCAAATAGGACAAATACTGAAATCAGCAGATTAACATGTATTGAATTTGACAGCTCAGTCATGCAGAAAAGAAAAAGAAATTGTCAATTGACAAAAAAAGAAAAAAAAAAAAAGAAGAAGAAAAAAGAAAAAGAATTTTGAAACTTATACCGTAACAAATTAACTCCTCACAAAACGAACATTGAAAAGGAGAAGCAAATGTACGAGAAGCTTTAAAAGAAAAAGTTCTTCAAGAAGGGAACGGCATGAATACGAGTAGCAGTGCTGAGTTCGGGCTCAATTTTCGGAGTTCGGATCCCGAGCTCGTGGTATATCATCCCGAGCCCGAATTTTATAGTATATTACAAGATAGAGCCCAGGCCCGAAAACTGGCTAACCTGTTTAACTACTTCTGTTTCCACACTTCCACTCTCTCCTCCTCCTGCAATTAACCAATGTATTTCGCAAAAAGGAAATGGAAAAGGGACCTCTATCTATTTTTATAGTGTAACTGTACGATTTTCTTTGACCACTCGTTTCCATCTGAAGTGCTTCGGGCGGCCAGACATCCACAAAGATCGGGCGCTGCTGCAAATGGATGTTGCTCAAATAATGCTAATATTATCGCGCCATAATACGCTGCATGCAACATGTACGTTGCTCAATAGATTTAGCAGGGGCCTACTGCATGGTGATAGGGTGTAAATATCGTCGAAGTACTATCAACTATCCAATATCTACAGTTCTTGAAAAAGCTTTTTCTTCTCTGCAGAAACACACTAATGCAAAATCTATGGCATTTTCTACCCAAGCAAGAAATAAATAGCCATCTCGAGTGCTCGCTCGCTATCCAAATATAACCAATTGAAGAAGAATTCTCTTTACCAACTACAAATGTCTCATATGCTAAATTATATAAAATCACGTTTATGTATAAAAAAAATTATCTCTCTCTCTCTCTCTCAGAGCCTGAGCCCGAACCGCAGTAAATATTCTACATCCCGAGCCCGGTTCGGACCCGGACTCTGCTTCTGGCTTTGGTGCTCGGGCTCAGCCCGTCTCAGCTCTGATGGGTAGAACACCAGGAGACGGATCTTTTCAGTTATAAATTCTAAATAAAACAGCTGAATTCTCAGCAAAGACTTTTACATCACACTTTAAACGATACACAACTCACTGTGTAGGAATAATGCTGTCCTCACTGTTTCATTATTGAAAAAAATGGGATCTCAGATATTTACACTAAATGTCACTGCTCCAGCTTCCATTTGTTAACAAAATATGCATAAAAAATATCTCAAATGGATTACAGAATCAACTGAAAAATTTCAATTTTCAGAAATTGCGTGCTTGAGAAAAAAATCAAGGTTATGATAAATCGTAGCGACAGCATTGGACAAATATAACAGAGAAGACCAATAAGCAACAAAGGTCGTTGACTCATGCCATCATAGTAGATTGTAGCACGAAGGATTGTTTATTGACAAAATTTTCAAACTTCTTACGTCAAAGCTGTTTAAAAAAAGTACTTTTTTTCTCAATGTAAAGTGTGCAATCTTTAAAAAAAAATACGCTACGTACTACGCATGAGAAGAGCTGGAAAACGCAAGGAAAACGACATCGGCATCGCAGAAATAGAAAAAACACTGCTAAAAATAACATTTTTAGAAGTGACGATACGCACACTCCCCACCCGACACTTCTTTTCCCCTGTGGGAAACAAAGTGCGTGCTTCTGGAAAGTCAGAAGGCATGATCGTGGTTAGCACTAGCCAATGTTAAAAGAACTTTTGCAATCCAACTTTCAAAAACGGAGGTACCGTCAAACTAAAAGAAAAAAAATTGAGTTAGCGGAAAAGTTGTGCATTATAACTACGCAAAAATGCACATAAAATTGGGGGTCAAGGCTCTGGCAAACTCACGCAGAAAAGAAATTGTTCAAATCGGACATTTTGATGCACAATTCCAAATGTTAAATGCACCATGACGATCTCCAGCAAGAAAACAGTGAATCTAAAAGACGAGACAACATGTCGATTATGTTAACCACGGATACAGGCACCAGATGCAAAAAGAATTTTTCTGATCGATTTTATACACACGCTGAAATATCATCGAATTTGGAAATCACCTTTACGAGTTGTTTACAAAATCTTCACTATGGTGCGGTCACATCGCTTGAAGAAAACCCTAGAAATGGGTCAACCAAGAGAGCAAGCTGGAATTAAAACTAGTAGTACTATACACTGAAAAGCCCAAAAAAAAAAAAAAAAAAAAAAAATACCCCCCAAAAAAAACAAAAAAACAGACAAACTGGGATACCTCTCTAATACCGCATTGGTCCTCCTCGCGATTAGGTAATGGCAGCAACGCGACGGGGCATGGACTCCACGAGTTCTCTGTAGTACTGTGGAGACAGTACACACCATGCTTCCTGAACAGAGTTCCACAATATCGTAATATTCGCTAGTGGAGGATTCCTCGGATTGAAGGCACGTTGAACAGCATCCCAAATGTGTTCAATGGGGTTTAAATCTGGCGAACGAGGAGGGTCAAGTCAGGGTGCCAAACTCCGCGGAATGTTCCTCCAGCCATAATTGGGTGACTGTGAACGTGTGCGGTGGGGCATTGTTGTGATGAAAGAGATCGCACTCGTCGGAGTGGTTGCATGACATGAACGGGTGCAAATGATCCCCAAGGATGGTTACGTAGCCTCCACCAGTCAGAACGGTCTGCAGACGTATGAGGGTCTTAATGCATGCCAGCGGGAAACACCCCACACCATAACAGAGCAACCGACAGGTTTTCCCTTGTAGGCATGCGCAATCCATTGCCTCGTGCGGTTGTCTTTACACCCGGAGTTGGCCTTCTGTCCGAAACAGTCGGACCAGACTGCACGTTTCCAGTCATCTCGCGTCCATTGGCGGTGTTACCGAGCCCAGGCGCGGCTCACATCCGGGTCAGCAATGGCACCCGGGTAGGCCATCGGCTCCGGAACCCCCATAGAACACAGAAAACGTTGCACTGTCCGAACGCTAACGCTACTACTGGCCCAAGCATTGAACTGCGCTATGGTCTGCGTCAATGTCGCACGTCGAGCTGATTTTACGATACGTGCCAGACGCCGCTGTCCACGATCATCTAGGGCATTTGTACGACCACACCGGTCTCGCACTCTGAATTTTTCTCACTGGGTTTGTGTAATCCAGGTACACTCGTGAAATTGTTGACCGTGTAAATCCAAATTTTGTGGTAATTTCCGAGATGGAGTGACCCATTTCCTGGGCACCGACTATCGTATCACGTTCGAAATCGCTTAAATCCCGATAAGTTGCCATCTGTACTGCGAATGCTACTAGGTAGCTTGCTACGTTACGTTTGAAGAAGTTTTAGGAAGGGAGTGTCAGACCCCAGGTCTAAAAACTGCCCTTAGAAATAGGAAGCTAGAAGATCTGAGTAAGTGAACTCAATAGGAAAGACAAACAGAAAAAATGAGTGAAAAGAGAGGAAGGTAAATCTTTCGAGTGAATCGTGCAGGGGCGGATCCAGAATATTCGTAAGGGAGGGGCGTAAGTTTTGGGAATAACCGAGGACCTTTCTGATATTTTTCCTCAAAATGAAAAAGTATTCTTAGTATGTCTATAAATTATTCTAATTAATTAAGGAAATTAATATATATTTTTAAGTAATACTTTCTTTCACGAAAAATTATTCAATTTGTTATTAAAATTAACAAATCGAAGCTTTTCCTTGGTCCTGAGGAAAGGGCGCGCGCCCCTCCTCTGGATCTGCCCCTGGAATCGTGACACCAGTGATCAGCTCAGCTCATATGTAGAGGATTTTAGGAAGGGAGTGTCTGACCCCATGTCTTAAACAACCCTTAGAAATAGGAAGCTAGGAGATTTGGGCTAGAGTGACCGATAGGAAAGTGACACGGAAGTGAGGTAGAAAGGGAGATAAAGACGCCCTTATTTATTACCGGGCGGCCAGTACCCGGGGTCCGACGGCTTAACGTGCCTATCCGACGCACGGCGGATATTTAGTGGTTCGAACCGTTCGTACCTGCCTGGGATTGAACCCGAGGTGACACCAGTCCGAGGCAGGAAGGGAGAAAGGGGACGGATAGCGGGAACCAAGCACACAGCACCCATCACAGAGAACCAGAACACCACTCAGCCGCCGACGCCCACGGAGGAGACTAAAACTCACAGAAATCACATCCGGATGACAGAGCAACAATCAGTACTCGCCATCTCAACGCCAACCTGAAAAAGAAGGGGGAGGGGGTCTGTCTAACACTCACTAAAGTTCAAACACTTACATACACTCCATCCGATCCAGTCTTCCATCTGATCCAAGGCCTCTCCAGCCCAGGAAACAGTGTTCAACAGTGCTGCCCTTCCCCAAGTACATGTCGGGGGCAAAAATCTTCCCCTTAGTTCTGGAATACCTAAGGAATTCGCTGGGATCGTAGTCAACCGCACCCCTAAAGAGTCAATTAGGGTAGACCTCCGCTTTCTTGAAGAACTTCTTGGCGAGTCTGGTGGAAAACTCATGTGCCTTCTCAACCCCAAGTCTGTTCCTCAGGTTCCGAAGTGAGGTCCAAGGGGGAGCCCCAGTGATCATACGAAGTGCTTGGCTCTGCACCCTCTCGATTCTCTCTCGTTGTTTCCTACTAATACCTATCCATATGGGGGAGGCGTAGGTAAGCACTGGTCTAACGACCGTCATGTACAGCAGCACTTTGTGCCGTGTTGTACGGAAGCTTCTCTGGTGGAGTAGTGGGGCTAGCTGCCAAAGGCATTGCCTAGCCTTATTCGTGTGGTAGCTGGTGTTCTCTAACCACGAAAGTCGACAATCTAGTTGGAGCCCTAGGTACTTAGTGGAGGTGGCCCAGGTATTATCTCTCAAAACATAACTTCGATACTCCTTGGGAGAGAACCAAAAAACAACAGCGACTAGATAGCTTGCGGTGATATCTGCCTCTCTATATAATATACGTCGTTTGCAGGCGATAACATTTACCGCATGGGTGTGGTGGCATGTAATGGAAATAGTAGCACCCTTCCTAGTTTTTTTTTTTTTTTTTTTTTTTGGCACCTCAGCTATTAGATCATATATTCACGTATTAAGGGAACTAATTGAAAGAGCGAACAAATATGAATTCTTCCTATGTATGACTTTTATTGATTATGAAAAGGCTTTCGATTCCGTGAAACTATCAGCAGTCTTTCAAATCCTGTGATATTGAAGATGCTTATGTTAATAATATTTTATAACATCTGTGAGAATACTAATGCAAAGGTTTGACTGATCGACGACACAGCACGTTTAAAAATGGTAAAGGGAGTGAGACAACATCTCCAAAGCTTTTCAGTGCCCCATTGCAGAATGTCTTCTAAGCAGTGAACTGGATAGACGAGGGAATAATGATTAATGGAGATAATTTAACCCATCTTCATTTTGCTGACGACTTGGTCATTTTAGCAAATTCTCCTCAGAACTGCAAATTTTTACATAATACAAAGGCCGTTCCATAAAAACTCAGTTTTTTTTTAGTTGGCAACAGTGCGAAATGGAAAAATAACCACGCAGACGACTAACTGAATTAAGGAAGTATCTGTGGCAACAGTTATTAGCCATGGAAAACGATTCTGGTTTTGTTATTGCGCAGTTGTTTAAGGTTCGTCCGCGTTTCGCCATTCACCTATGGAGGTGAGTAATTCAAAGTTAAGAAGTGAAATGCGTTGTGCGATAAAATTTTGCTATTGTTTGAATAAAACGGCTCCAGAAAGAGTTGATTTAATGAAAAAAGCTTACAAAGATAAATGTTTGGGTGAGTCAACGATTTGAAGATGGCACGGTGATTTCAAAAATGGGCGTTTGTCGGCAGAACTCGCTCCTAGGCCTTGTCGACCTGAAAGTGTTGTTACAGAGCGTATTGTTAATAATGTTTCGGAAATCTTGCAAGAAGATCGACGAATGACGTGTGAAGACATAGCGGCGTCAACTAATATTTCAAAAACGCCGGAATTCCGCATTCTACGTGACAAATTACTGCTGCATCGTGTGTGTTCCTGATGAGTTCTTCATCACCTGACGAGAAAACAATTGTTAGCCAGAGTTCAGGTGTGTCATGAGTGGAAACAAATGATTGCAAAGGATCCAAACTTTCGAAACACGGTAATAACTGCCGATGAAACATGGGTCCACTATTTCGACCCCTCACGAAGCGTGCTACGAGTATCTGAAAACACACAAGCTCACCTCCTCCAAAAAACGCTCGCCAAACCAAATCAGCTGGGAAGGTGATGATGATAATTTTCTTGGTCATAAAGGTGTAGTCTTCCAGCATGCCGTTCCTCCACAAATTACTATCAATGCTGAATATTAGATTTCAGTCTTGAAGCGTCTGCGACGACACATATCGATTAAGCGACCAGAACTGGTGGGAAAGTGGACCTACACCATGATAACGCCCGCCCACATGTGGCTGCTTGTGTTCAAAAGTTTCTTACGAAATGCAGTATTGAAATCATGCCACAGCCTGCCTACAGTCCTGACCTCGCTCCATGCGATTTCTGGCTGTTTCCAACAGTGAAGGAGAAGTTTCGTGGCGCAACATTCAGCACAGATGCTGACGTTATTCAAGCTGTACAGAGGTCGCTAAAGCAGCTTCAACAAAATACCTTCGATACATGCTTTGAAAAGTGGACTGAACGATGGGACCGTTGCATATCATCCGAGGGAAGATACTTTGATAAAGAATAACATATATTTTGCTGTACCTATTTTTCTTCATTTTGTGTGATTTTACTCTCAGTTTTTATGGAACGGCAGTTGTATTTTGGAGAATATTATTCCTGACGCTTTCTTCCGCTATGCCTTCATTACTTGATAGTATCATAACACCAACTTTTTATTAATAACTAGGATTAAGATTATGTATTTTGGGAAGTAAAATATCGTTTATGTAAGTTATACATGAATTAGTTGTATGGTTGTTCAGGTATTTTACATGAGAATTATATTTCATACGTTGAAGTAAATGAAATTATGAGCATAACTTTAATGCGTAATACAGTAATATGCAACACGACATGAACGCACAAATGAGATTTAATTTATGGTATTCATAGTTTAAAGCAGTGTGATATGGTCTGGTCAAGATAAAGTAGTCTCGAAAGTCTAGCCCAGTTCCATCTGAAGTGGGCCACTGAGATCAACCCTGAAATTTCGGTGGGCATGCGAAACAAAAGCAGTTCAAACAGTTAAAAAAACATACAATAAAACTTCTGTAACACTTCGCACACGGACTAGCATTGTTCAGGAGCTGTAGCTTTCAGATAACTATTGCGAGTGATTTAGTCATTTTATTTCTTGTTGGAATATATCATTTTTTGAATACGTTTGTAATAATTTTATTTATTCTGTAGGAGGACTTATCACAAACTAAGTATTTTTTTTTTCACTGTGATTTTTCGAAGCAGCAGAATGCTTTGGAACTTGAGATCTCTTTTTTAACTGACGATAAATTTCTATTATCTTTAAGAAAAGGTGAAATGTACTGGTTTATAGTATAATTTCACAAAACATTTAAATATAAAATTTACTCTTGATGGCTATAATAGCTTTTGTCTTAAAAACTCTATAGATCGTTCAAATCACATGTACATTAATTTAAGTGACCGGTATCTTACGGTTACACAATATACGGGGCGATTCATAAAAAAGTATACCGTTTCCAGATGCTGTAAAACAGTAACAGTTGAAGACACGGACCACAACTGCGAACCGTTAGGTAGATGTACTCATAAAGTTTGTGTCCCGCTACTGAGGTAAGTGACGTAGGCGATAGCGCGCGTTTCACGTAAATAGTTAGTCAAAATGGCAGCGTCTGCAGTGGAGAAGGCGTTTTGTGTTCTTGAATTGAGCAAAACGGAATCTGTAACTGTTGTGCAACGGCATTTTCGATCACGATTCGGGAAAGAAACTCCAACCAGAAAAATCTATCTACGATTGGCATAAAAAATTTGAAACTACGGGCTGTTTGTGCAAACTTAAAAGTCCTGGACGATCGCGTGTATCGGAAGAAGTTGTCGATAGTGTTTGCACCGCCATTCAATGAAGCCCGGGAAAATCAACGCGGAGGGTGAGTCGTGAAGTGCAGATTTTACAGCCCACTGTCTGGAGAATTTTGAGAAAGAAGCTGAAAATGATTCCATACAAAGTCCAGATGTAAAATCTCACCGACCTTGACAAGACAAAGCGCTTTGAATTTTGTGCCGCAATGCAGCACCGTTTTGAAAATGACGATTTCGCCGATCACTTAGTTTTCATCGATGAAGTTACATTTCACGTGAGTGGTCAGGTAAACAAGCACAATGTTCGCTTTTGGGGAACGGAGAATCCCAGATTTACAGTGCAACACGTGCGAGATTCCCCTAAGGTAAATGTGTTCTGTGCTGTGTCCAAAAAGAAAGTGTACAGCTCCTTCTTTTTTCACGAGAGAAATTGTCACGGGAGGCTCTTTTCTGTATATGTTAAGTCTTTGGTTGATGCCACAGTTGCAGGACGACAGTGACAACTCTATTCTTTAATTGGACGGTGCACCACCGCACTGGTTAGGCGACGTGTGCGATTATCTCGATGAACATCTTCCTCACCGATGGATTGGACGAGCCGTGGACTACAACATACCACTGACCCAATGGCCACCCAGAAGTCCTGACTTAACACCTTGTGACTTTTTCCTGTGGGGGAACGTAAAGGACAAGGTATTCGCCCCTCTCCTTCCTGTTGATAAAGCGGAGCTGAAACAGCGTATGACAGCCACTATCACTGCACTTGATTCAGATATCTTACCTCGCGTTTGGGCGGAAATGGATTACCGGCTCGATGTGTGTCGTGTGACCAAGGATGCACACATAGAACATCTGTGACTAAAAAAACTTGAAACATTCCCCTACAATTCTGTTACAGGTAACATAAAATACAATATCTTACATTGTTCTTGTTTTATAGTGCGTTGAAACTGTATACTTCTTTATGAATCACCCTGTACAATAGCTGGTGCACAAAATGTGGGGGAGGAGGGGGGGAGATATCCTGTGCCACAATAACCAAAATTCATGCGATATATACTATCCACAATATCCGATCTCGCTGCAGAACTTCAAAATCAAATTTTTCGACAGACTATTGAAATTTGACAGTTAATTAAACCTCAAGTATTTTCGCGAATCTCTCCTGTTATAGGAAATTTTTCGCCATGTGGGTACGTAAAAAGCGAGAACGGAGTTCTTCCGTTAATATGAGAAAGGAATTGCGGAAAGTTTCAGAAAATTCGAAATTTCCCATTAACACATCTTAGAAACGTTAATTTACCGCCGATATATGAAAGGAATTGCGGAAAGAATTCTGCAGAGTTTTCGTAGAGTATGAAAAATGCGTGAAATTCAGGTTTCTTTCCGTTATTTCACGGAAAAGATTGTATCAGAAATAGGCTTCGTTAATTCACGTAAGGAATCACGGAAAGTGGCTCGTGAATTCCAGAAATTTTTTTCCAGTATATATTGCCTCACTTCCAAAAATCGTTATGTGTGTGTGTGTGCGGGGGAGGGGGTTAAATACACACACATACACGCAAATTTCTTGTTCTTTTAGAGTATAACGACTACAGTGAGGATGTCTAAGGCTGTGAGCAGCCTATTTTTAACGTCACTGGTTTCAGGGAAGGGTGAAAGCCAGTACTGTAAGACAAACACACCACCAATGTCTCATCCAGGACCCGGACCCGCACTTGAAATAAAGATCAGAAGCCAGCGCTTGGATAACTGCGCCACTGGGGCCGCCACTTGCAAATTTAATAGCTACTTACGTAGGTTATCCTTCTGGAAAGCTGGAATGATTTGGTGAATTATTAAGTTATTTTAGTCCTATTATTCTAATTTCAACTTTAATGCTAACACACAATGGTATTAAATTTGTCTGTTTCTACAACCTCACTGTAGCAGCAAATTTTGGTAGCTTACGCTTTTGTTAAGCCAGCAGCTGTAAGGATATTATCGAACTGTCCAATCCCGTTTATTGAAACTTTACCCTTATCTGTTAGACTGTTACACACGTCGAACCGGTATCCGCGCAAAACAACAACAACAACAACAACAAAAAAAAAACAAAAAAACAAAAAAAAACAAGCCAATAAGTAAAATACTTACGTCGAAATTTCAAAATTGCGGAAACTTTGAACCGCATACTTAAAGGAAACTCCGCCGAAATTTCTATATTAAATCCCCATCATAGTAATTTTCTCGGACGCGGTTTCCAATATTTATTAAACCCCTTCATTCAGTATCGCCCTGCGAGAAATATATTCTCTCCTCTTCCAAAATCCATACCGTGTTCAGAGGACTGAACATCGAACAGATCGCTTTTAAGCCTGTTGCATCAAAACTTCAGAACTCTCAACGAGATAAGGTTTCCCCATGACTTTAGTGCCGACCCGGTGGCGCAGTGATCTAAGCGATGGCTTCTGACCGTTCGTCAGAGATGGGTCCTGGTTCGAATCCCGTTGAGGCATGCATGTTGTGTTTGTCTTGCGGCACTGGCTCTCTCCCTTCCCTGGAATCAGTGGCCGTAAATTAGGGACGGGCGACTTATAGTCCACTGAGTTGCTCACACTGGTCGTTAAACCCCCAATAATTCTTATAGTCCACTGAGTTGCTCACGGTGGTCGCTAAACCCCTAATAAAAAAAAATGACTTTTGCGTATTCAGATCAATAACTCTGACCAATTACCGGTGTTAAGATTTCATCAATATAGGTTTTTTGCTTTTCACATTAGTTCTCCAAAAATAAGTGACTCGTAAGTTTTACAACAGCGTTAAAAATCCTAAAACTAGCTAATGGTTCTAGTTTAAACCGATCTTTTGAGGATTAAAGTTGTTGTTTTTTTTGTCTCATTTCCTACGTCTGACTTGTTATTATTTCTTTACAAAGATAAGTCCATTTAAAATCGAGCTTATCATTTGTATTTGATCCCTCTTCTCACCATCAAGCCTCCTGTTATTTCTCAAATGATAAGTAATGGGCAAGGGAAAAGGTTCTCCCCACCTGATATTGTTATTAAATAATTACCATTATCGGTTATCTCTCTTTGTTGTCAAAATAAGGTTGCACGAAATTTTGTTTAAGTAAGAGCAAGGAGAGCAAGGACTACAAACATCGAACGGAAATTTCCATAACACAAATCTAGAAAGTATGCTAACGACGTTTATATGGGCCTTGAAAGGCCAAAGTCTATTTGCTTTTTTCGCCCTCCCCCTCCTTCCCTCAGTCCTTCAGCACACGGCAGTATATTTCGCCGAAGGCAAAAGTGACCCACATAAACTGAAAATAACAAATAAAGCAGCAGAAGTGCTTTTCTTATGACACGTGACATCGATTGACGCGCGGTGGATGGAAAACTCGCGCTCGAATCCACAACAGGAAGGTGGGGGGAAGGTCGGTAATTTTGCAAACAAACAAGTCAACAATACGGTGGGGCATGTGCTGTAGCCACCATGGAAACAAACAAACAAAAAGTGAAGTAAAGAAGAGGCCGCAGAAACGGAGGATACTAGAAAAGTGTAAGAGAGGGGGCGGTTGTGAGATGGATGGCGTTCATATCCTGACACACAGCAACTTTTCAAGAGAGAGATCGCCCAGGCTAAGCAGGAAACGAATATGCCGCCTCGCGAGCTGGCCCGTAACCGAATGTGTGTCACGTCCGTAGTAACTGTGTCATCTCCATGGCAACGTCCAATCGCGTCAACACGTACGAATTCAGTATACCCTCGCGCTTGACTGCCGTGAAGTGGATAGATAGTATTAGGAAGTGGGGAAAGGAGATTTTGGGAGGGCTAGCACAAAAGAAATTCGCCGGCTAGTACATGGTACCACTTGGGACTTTGGAAACTCAGAGGAATTATGCATTTTCAATGGAGTGATGTGTACAGAGGGCGCTTAGAATATCTGAGGTAAACAGAGTTGCCATAATTGGGCCACCGGCAGAAGGAAGTAGGGCAAATCTGTCGTCGGACGGCTTTATTTCATTCGCATAACGAGGGCTGATATGCCAAGGGCAGGAGGTCAGAAGTGGCACAGAGTTTTGGGAGTGTTGTGGGACTTAAGGAGGGTGGGGTTGGTTTGTGGGGGCATGCGCCGTTCGCCTTCTATGGACTAGTACGCGTCAGCCGACTAGATTACGTCGACGCGATTATGTGAAAACATATTATGTCCTGAAATAATTGGAAATAACGAAGAAAAAAGCCTCTCACACAGAGTTTCCAGAAAGTGAGAGTATTTCGGCGCTACACAAACACAGAGAGATTGGGAACAAGGTTTTACCAGAGTTCAAAAATAGATAATGAAAAAAGCTGCAGGAAAGGAAAGAAAAAAAGGAAACAGGAGAAACAGAAATGTCGCTTCAAAGAGAAGCGAAAAAATAACTTTCCTGACTGATTACCGCAGGAATCACAACTCAGTGCCCTTATGACAGAAAGGAGAAAAAGAAATACTAAAACATGCATATACACAAGGCTGTGTTATCTTAGAATCCCTCCCTCAAAATGCAGAAACAAAAACAAAAAAAGTCTTAGAAACGAAAAATAAGTGAAGAAATTGCCTAGTGGACGAAATTTAGCTAGTATTTCAAGTTATTCGAATAGTTTTTTTTTCTTCCTGTCGATATAATACTTTCGTCATAAATAATAAGACCGTATTGATTGTTAAACTTAATGAGATATAACAGAACACTCAAAATGAATATCGATTCTTTATCAGACTACAAAATAATGGCAGCTCAAGGCAGGCACATATGATTCCCACATCATGAGTTTGATGTAGTTTGATTAAAACATAGCAACAGATGACATTTTATATCTGGATAAACTCAAATTAATTATAATCGGGTAGAATACGCCTACATCAATAACAGTAAATGGTTGAATTCGGTTTTATTGGCGTAGGGTACGAACTGCAGCGTAAAAGCAAGCTTTCGCCACTCAAGGGTGGCTTCTTCAGCCAAGGCTAAATACGTATAAGCACTAAGTTTTTTTGTTTTGTTTTTATTGGAGGTTTAACGACCACCGTGAGCAACTCAACGGGCTATAAAGCAGTCGCCCGTCCCTAATTTAGGGTCGCTGGTTCCAGGGAAGGGAGAGAGCCAGTGCCGTAAGACAAACACAACATCCATGCCTCACCGGGATCCGAACCCGGACACCTTTCGTACGAATGATCAGAGGCCATCGCTTAGACCACTGCGCCACAGGGGCGGCAAACACTAAGTTGGAAATATATAAGCAGTTCCAGAAGTTTTTAAAAATTAAAATTTTTAAAAATTATTTTCAAAATTTTGAAAACTTATGGAACTGTTTATATATTTCCAATTTAGTGTTTATATTTAGTCTTGCCTGAAGAAGCAACCCGTGAGTGGCGAAAGCTTGCTTTTTACACTGTAGTTTGTACCCTACGCCAATAAAACGGAATTCAACTATTTACTGTTATGGATAAACTCGTTTACTACTGAAGTTGCACTTATTGCGATTATCCTTTTATTTTCTGTTCTCTGTACAAATGGCAGAAAAAGAGAGAGAGGGGGGAGAAAGAGAGAGAGAGAGAGAGAGAGAGAGAGAGAGAGAGAGAGAGAGCCAAAATGCGATATTACTACAGAAGTACTATCCAACTTCTGTGTAGAGCCGCGAGCAAAGGTTTTTAAAAGAATCAGACGGCGCACCACATTTTTAAAAAATATGTATGGAATGATGTAAATATGAAGATGTTTTGTTTAATTTATTAAATCTTTAAGCTCCTAATCAATATTATAAAAGTTTAGATTTAAAATTTTGAAAACAAAATTACGTTTGAGTAAAGCACTGTGGAAGATTAATTTGCCATTGGTAAAGCTCAAAGCCGCATCCTTCTGCTCCGGAGCCGAATGCTTTCCCAGTTAAGATACACCGACAAGTGCTTATCACTGCCACTTGCAATCACTTTTGTACCACGTCACATATCCCCTCTCCCATGAGAAAGGTGGGGCACGAAACCGTAGGTTTCCTGGTCCGCCGCAATCCATGCTTGAAGTAACTCTCTGTATATATAGAAGAAGGAATTCTCATTTATTCCAGACGATGTGTGGAAGAAGCACCACACATTTATCGAAGCAAAGAAGCTCATTAATTCCAGACGATGTGGGGAAAGAACATTACATATTTTCCCAAGAACCCAACTGCCAGAAGATCCATTTTTTTGGTTTAGACAATTCTAAAAAACAATTCTTATAAAAGCAATCTAAACAATCCTGCACTTGTCTGTGATATAGCTCTAAAAAATTCACCTGTTTGAACTTATTCCATTTGATAAATGGGGTTTGTACTTTCAGTGTTAACATTCATTATGCAGCAGAATAAACGTAAGCTTGGCTTGAGTTCATCAAATTGTTTTTACCTGTCACCAAATAAGACTGACCAGGTAAGGAACAAATACTTTGAAATCTGTAGTTTCACCAATGAATGTCATTTCATCAAAAAGCTTCTTGCAGAACTCGAAGTGAGTCGGACTGTTTCTTTCTAAATTTCATTTTGATAATCACAGCTTGTTACGAAAACTAGCTATATGACTATAAAGATTATATATGTTTCGTTCCGCGGGCAGCCTGTTGGACAGCACTGGTTTACAGTAAAGTAAGGCAGGATTCGCTTTAAAAATATACTTAACATCTGGTGATTTCCTGAGAGACTGAGAATGTTTTTCTTATGCGTAATAATTGGAGGAAATTAATTTACATGTAACTCGCAGAGAAAAAAAAAAAAGAAAAAAATGAAGAAATATTTCAAACGTGTATCACTAGAGCTTTTTTTGTCGGGGGGGGGGACATTAATTACCACCACGAGCATCTGTGACAGTTGTGAGCAGTTGGTGGTCTCAAATTTTGGGATACTGGTTTTATAGAGAGAGGGGAAACAACTAACACAAAAGCACACCACTCGCACCCGTCTCAGAAGAATGGTCAGTCGCCAGCGCCTCAAACCAATCGTCCATCGAGACGGAGAACAGTTCTTGTATTGTCCTAAGCCATACAGTTGTATCGTTAAGGGGAGATCCAGATAATTCCAAATAATCCTAAATTTAACTACAATCCAGTTTGTCAACGTTTCCGGTGGTTATCAATGCTAAGAGTCAAGCCATATATTGAACCGTACGGGGATAACGGGTCTTCTAATGGGTACTGGTCAGTTGCATTCAAGAAACTCCGAAAAGGGTCAGTTACGTCACATCTCTTCGAGTTCATGGGCTAACTGCACTCAAGAGACACCCCCTCCATCCTTTCCCCCAGTGTTTCTCCCTGGTAGAGAAATAACTGCACTCTCAGACTCGCTCAAAGTGTTTTCCGCTGTTGGAAAATTGCGCTTATAGAACCATACGTGGGGGTATGTATAATGACATTAATTTCTCTTATATACATATATATTTAGTATGTGAGCTTGCATTTCTATCTGGTAAAGGCGACACAGTCTATTAGTGTTGCCCAGGGGATGCCTCGTTCAAGTTGACTCTTCATCCCGGACCCAAAGCTTATTATTACTCGTATTATAATTTTTTTTATTTTTTTTATTTTCTCATGTTAATTTTTTTAAATTTCATTTCTAATTAGCTTTAATGGCCGTTCGGAAATGCCGTCTGTTGCATTTCGCTTATCACTATCTGATATGATTTGACAGAACAGCAGTGTTGGTGGGTCATGGTTTGGGCACAAATTAGATTGCAAAATAACCGAAGCACTAGTGTAAAGCTAGTGTAAAGCGTGGTGTAAAGATAACGCGGTCGGCTAGATATCGAGAGATCCGTGATTCAATTCCACGGCGGCGGCTGAAAGCAATTTTTCGGTTGCTGTGTATTTCTGGAACGTGGAAAGAGCGATGTATTTATTTATTTACTGACGCCACGTATTTGGAGGATTTTCACTTTGGATCTCGCCCTTTGGATTTAACTGCTATAATATATATAGCCAGTGCCGTTAATGCCCACCAGATGGAGACGTCTTAGTGGCTGAGCCCATCTTACGGATTTATGATGTCAGAAGCTGACTTAAAAATACACATAGCACCGTGGATTGTTGGCCACCGTGGTGTAAAGCTAACGCGCTCGGCTGGATATCTAGAGATCCGTGGTTCAATTCCACGGCGGCTGCTGAAAGCAATTTTTCGGTTGTTATGTGTTTCTGGAACGTGGAAAGAGCGATGTATTTATTTATTTACCGACGCCACGTATTTGGAGGATTTTCACTAGTGTCCATGTAAATTTTTTCCAAGCATTTGCGTGCTGTACAACGCCAGTTTTATCCTATCTTTGTTTCTCTATCTTTATAGAATTTGTGTCCTGAATGTATCAGTAGTTTTTCCCTTTTTTCACTGCACATAAACCCTATGTTACCTCTGTAATCACCGTCAAATGAATGATGCAATGATACCACTGTTTTTCAATGAGTCGGTGGAGCATCCATTGTACACCAGAGAGCATCTTACGCAGGAGACTTCCTGTTCCACCCACCGATTTCTCAAATTCCCCCTGTAGTAAGCAAAAGACGGGTGATCGATCGCGCTGTTGTCATCATTTATGAGTGCAACTGACCAGATAAAGATCAGAGATTGGAGTGAGTGCAACTGACCCAGGCCCCTTTCAGTTATTTGAGGAGTAGCGTCCTAAAGGCCAGAGCTGACTTTGTCAGGGATTATCTTGCATTCTCAACAACAAAAACGTCTTTATCAACACTAGATGTCAAGCCCTATATTGAACCACATGGGGGTAACCGGTCTATCAGTTGTTTAGAGAGTAGCGTCTCCATTACCTGAGCTGACCTTGCGACGGATCATACTGTCTTCTCAACATTCTGTGATTCATCACCACGCAGGGACTGCTCTTCATCCAGCTGATGGGGTCTAGCGCCAGAGCCGAAGTCTTCAGTGTGATGTTTCCTTTTTAGTTCTTTGTTTTAAACTGGACACGAAAGACAGAGGTGCGTTGCGCGTCTCACGCAAAGGCGCGACAATGCCTCAAGACGTGTAAATGTGTCTCTAACTGTCGTTCATGTATTTTCATTGTTCTCTTTTTTTTACGTTATATTCTGTTTTTCGTTGTGTGTAGTCCGTTGTCATTGGCCATTTACACCATTTCTTGCGTTTCCCCTTTGTAATATACTTTTTAGTTATATTTTGAAGTTTTCGTTATTATTGTGAATCACGGTTCTTTGGCACATTAAGGCAAAAACATACGGCAAAAACTACCTACTGGTGTTTACTATCATGTATGGTAAAAACTACATATTTCCGTCCATCTGCATCGTGGTAATATCTACTTTCGTTTTATGAACGATAACTATTAAAAAAACTTTCATCATCTTCACTTTCCCTGTCACAGATAGCAGTTACTGCAATAAAAATGTCTTTCTATACAAAAGGGTATATTGTATTTTCCATTTCTTACTTTCATATCGTTTGCACAAACTTTTTAAGTTCGATCATCTTTGTAAGTTAAAGTTTGTAAAGAAACTTACCTAAAATATCCATTTATATCTAAAGCCATTAGATCATGTATATAAAAACAACAACAGCAGCAGCTACAACAACAACAAAAACAACAAAACAGTGGGATATTGCTAATGATGTTGTAACACATACACATAAGTATGTTAAGACATACACCGTGGCAAGAAAAGTCATGGACCATGCCGATATCTCGAGAACTATCATACCTAGCGTTTTACTTATTATGCAGGCATAGGAAATCTCTGTTTCGCTACATGATCAAACAACGTTGGACCTCTCGTCCTCAATGTGAAAGATAAGGAGACTGCCTTTCTCCCTTTGGAGATACGACAACAATGCAAATTACAAAGTTGCAGAACGTGCCAAAAATAGTACATAATGCGCTTGTCCCGAAACAAAAGGTGGAAAGGAGCTCCTCAAGAGCCAACACAAACAGGCAGCTCTGCGATTACCTTTGTTCATGGCAAATTTGCATACATATTCACTTTCGCGAGATCTGCTCGCTCAGCACCTTCAGTATCATATTTAATGTGCAATGTACCCATTCTTATCAGTCAGTGTTGATGCTGAAAAGCAGCGATTTCTCTATAGCTGTGGTTTTGGGGATAGTTCTTTTTTTTTTTTTTTTTTCGGGGATGGGTGATGAATGTTAAAGAGCACAGTGAACAACTCTAAGGGCTATAAGTTCCTAATTATCTACAACTGGTTCCAAGGAAGGGAGAGAGCCATACCCGTAATATAAACCCATCACCCATGCCTCATCGGGACTCGAACCCGGCTCCACTCGGACGAACGGTCAGAGGACAGCGCTTAGATTACTGCGCCACTGGGCCCGCTGCGCCTGTACGATCGTAATACAACGAAACATGAGAGACGAGGATGTTTTTGTTGAGGTCATAGCTAACGGTCTTACAATTGTTAAAAACAGAAAAGGGGGGATTGTAAAAGTTTAAATTTTACCTCATACATATGCATATGTATTTTATACACAGCACAGGGATATTTGTTGAAAAGAATCTCTGAACTTTTTGACGTTCCTGCCCCGACGCACATGAGATAAAGGCAGATAGCAGCGAGAGCATATCCAGTGTAGTATAGTGGATGGATAGCACTCGAAGCCGGGAGTTGTGGGTTCGAATCCCGCCCCTGGCATAAAAATGATAGAGAAACTGACTTCGTCATAAGTTACAAAAGCGACCACCAAGATAGGATTGGAAGTTAACCTTTCCTTTGTTAAATTAATTCAAAAGAGAAAAGAACAAATTTGTCGAAAACCCAACTTCTAAGCCAAATGAAAAAGATTTTCCGATAAAATACTTTTTCGAATATTTTCCATCCCCTTCCATTTTTATTTGATGAAATAATCCTTCGATCAAATAAATAGCCCGTTTGAGAAATCGACTTTTGCCTTCATTGATCACACTTCGGTCAAACGTAGAAGTTATAGCGAAGAAATCTACGGCATTTCCTACCGTTTGATTGAATGACTCCATTGCTGACAACTGACGCCACATGGTGAGTTAACTTCACAATGACCAGGAACTTACATAAGCTAGAGCTGCTGATGATTTCCGAACACCATTCCATGCAGCCTCTAAGTTTGGTTCTCGGCATAGGTAACGAATTTCACAGAGAAAACAACAGTACAGGGAGTAAAAAGTTTTCTCGTTGGATCTGCTTAAAAGGAACACGCTTGCAGCTTAAAAGGAACACGCTTGCAGGAAGTTTGGTGAAAGATTGCATTTCATAACACTGTTAGAAATTCCCGTGAGTTAAGTCATGTTGCTCATGTATCATTACGGCAAAAGCTCATTTTACCATTTCAAGGAAATGGCCGTGTCCAGTGCCATCATTTTAAGAAAATCGGCACTGCGCAAAAATTTCTTCAACGTTGATTAACGGCCAATGCTACCATGAATGCGGGCTGAATCATAATTTAACGGGTTAGTGTCGAGCCCTTAGAAGCCGCTCGTCGCCCGTAAAATTTTACACATGAAAATTTTTATCAGAGAAACAAATTGATCTCTTGTTCAGATGCAAGAAACACGGGACAGATTGAATCTTTAAAATTCAACGAAATTCTCAAAATTTAAAAAAATACCTTAACCACATTCTCTTTTCCTCTCCCACAGGCTTTTTATGCTCAAAATTTTACAAGTTTTTCCGAACAAAATCCTTACTTTCAGTTTTCCCAGTCGTTTGCACTCTCATTTCTTCTTCTTCTGGTAGTTACGTACGGTTTGATATTATCTCAAAATTCAGCTCAACTTTCGAAAACAAAACAACAACAAAAACTATCTCATTGCATCACTTCACTATGTTTGTCTGTCCGTTCGTCTTTTTGCTGAAGATACAATATTTTTTGCGATGGATGGGGTAATCATAATTCGCACACTTCCGAATTTCTGTGAAGCGCAGTTTTTCAGCTAGGTGATGTAAACGCGTTTGTATTTTTTTATACAACGTCTACACTTTTGATAGTCAGATTTTTTTAAATTAACCGATAATTACATGACAAAATATATTTTGCATATGATAACTACATGAAAAAACTTTGCATTCATTTTTTACGATACCTCATGCATATCTTTACGCTACGTCACACAAATGTGTACTTCTGTGAGGTTGTAACTGGATATTTGCATTTGAGAAACATATCTACGTTTTTCATGCTGTTTTCGAAAAATTATTTTTACATCGCATAGCTCGTACAAGAAAAAACATTTTGTACTTTTCCGAACTTGATTTATTTCATGTATTTCCGCAAAGTGAGTTCATTTTAACCCTTAGCTCAGAGATAAATCCGTTTCTAACAGTCGAATGGAAAAACTGCTTTAAATTTGCTGGCTTTGGAGTATAATCAACATAATACACATACAATCTGATTTTCCAGGTGTACTGTTTTCCCGCTTGGGTCGACTCGGAATATTAATATTTCGAAATTTATGAGCCCATATGAAATTTCAATTTGAATGCTTTTGTGTGTGTGTGTGTGTGTGAGAGAGAGAGAGAGAGAGAGAGAGAGAGCGAGTGAGTGTGCGTGCACGCGCATGTGTGTGTGTGTGTGTGTGTGTGTGGGTGTGTGTGTGTGTTTTGTGCATACTATTTGAACCGCCGTGATCACCATTTCTTGTAACTTTTCTAGCGTCCGATTTTCCTGTTAGACGGATTAAATTCGGAGTTTTTGTCCAACGATACTTCAGTTACTATAGGTCTGCTTGGAAAAATCTTTCACCACTGGCGTGTTCTTACCTCGATACGTAATATTATAACATGCCTTTGCTTTTACAGGTATGCTACTTTCTCATGCATGACATGACAATATATTTCCATCTGTTACCATATATCTACGTTTTTAAAAATCCTATTTTAAAAGATTTCTTTGCATTCGGTTGTAACTACGAGCAAGATTTTCCACCCCGTTTTATGTGGTTTTTAGGTTTTCTAACGCAATTTTTTCCCGCAAGTGCTTAATTTTTTTTTTTTTCCTACAAAACCCGTGTCATCCCTTACCTTCCAAACTTGAGTGCTTTTCTTGGACTTCCACACGTGCTTCTCTGTATGTCTTGTTCTGCGGTTATTCTGCGGTAAAAATTCTATGAATGGATTTTTTCACCTCGGTTTTACATCACATGCTTTTCCAAGTTTTTTACTTCATTTCTTCTTTTTTCTCCCGTTTCTGTTTCCGTACTCCGTTATTTCACTCTTTCTGTCATGTCACAGTCTGATTGCCTGCCCGATCTTACGTCCCCCCCGTCTTTATTTTATGTTTCTATCTATCACTGTGTAGTATTTGCTTATAAATCAGTCTTCCCCTGCGTCTCCTGTTTTTCCGGGAGGTGTGTTTCAATTGGAGGAGATACTATGACGTACTACAGAAGTAAAACACATGTCAAAACGACAAAATTGGAGCGATGAATTCCGTCGGTGCAGTTTAATAGTAAAGCATTAGGCTCCGGAGCACAGGGATGCGGTTTCGAGATCCGTCACCGACAAATTTGTGAATTCACAATATTATGCGGTTTCGAGATCCGTCACCGACAAATTTGTGAATTCACAATATTATGCGGTTTCGAGATCCGTCACCGACAAATTTGTGAATTCACAATATCATGCGGTTTCGAGATCCGTCACCGACAAATTTGTGAATTCACAATATTTGACGATATTTTGGCATCACAGGATGGAGTGACGTAGCCAGGATTTCACTGGAGGGGTATAAACAAAAGTTCAATTAATATATATCAGATTAACTGAACTTACCATCAATAACTGAAGTGCTTTAGGTTTATACTATTATATCCCAAAACGTGTATGCTTTTGATGTTTTATTCTTGAATTATTATTCGGGAACTTTTCATCACTAGGAAAGTGTTTTATTGGAGATAAAAAAGGAAGACACTTCGTCTGCACTAAGAGGACCATCTGCTGAAAGAAGAATCAAATCATATACAGTCATTGCTGTCTCCAGTTTGGTTCCATAAAACGAATGTAACCCTCTTCATTATCGAAAAGGACCGTTTATTTGCTGTTGAGATTGGGAGCTAACCCAGACCAGAACTTATAATAGCCTCCAAATAGTTGTGTAGAATTTCTGTTCACTGGCAGCAAAAGCCGTTTTAACGTCTGCGAGTATTAATTTTTCTAATGTCTGTTATCGTTTTCATTTCTCACCCCACCTAATGTAAAATTCTCTAACCCCGGTTCAGAAATGATAATAATAAATACGTGCTAATATGTTCATTCCCATGTGGGATTCCTTTGTTCGCGTCATTTGGCGGAGTCGTCGAGATAAGAATACCAAATGTAGTGTATCTGTGTGGCAGGGATTAACTCTTCAGAGTGTGTGTATGGAGCAAAACACTAGGGATTAACTCCGAAACACGTATAACAGGGGAGTGGAGAAATGCTTGAGTTAAGGAGGAGAAAACACGCGGTTTGTGAGGTAGACGGGTTTTGCTCTGGAGAGAGAGAGGACAGAGGGTCTTGGAACGTGATAGGAAACGGGAGATTTTTTAGAAGCCTCGGGTTTTCGCACTGATTGTGATAAGGCGTGAAGGAGTTAAAGACTCAGAAAGGCATTTTCATGTAGGACTTCCGTTTACAGAGAAGGTTTAGGGCCCAAACCACCTACACCTTTTGGGCAGGGCACAGAAACAGAAGGAGTGAGAGCAAGTCTAGCTACTTTGACAGAACAGTTTGTGAGTGAGTGAGAGAGTACAGTAGATGGCGCCACCGTAGAAATACGATGTTGCTCATAGATCGGTGAGTGAGAGAGTACAGTAGATGGCGCCTCCGTAGAAATACGATGTTGCTCATAGATCGGTGAGAGAGAGAGTCAAGGGGGAAGTAGGAATGGATACCCAACGAAACCGGGGGTTCAAACCCGGGGGCCGTCATTTAACGTACTTGTCCGATGCACGGCTGATAACCACCTCTGGAAGATCAGCCCAGGCTTGAACCTGGGGACCCTCCATTGGTAGTCTAACAATTATTCCATCCGCGGCTCTGAAGGAGTGCAAGGCGGTTAAGAGTGATTAATATTGGAAAATGTAAGCCTCCCATTCAAGCACTTATGAGATATGTCCAAGCAAGAGCAAACTGTTAGTTTTTCTACTGTTCAAGAAAGCCGGGATTCTTCTTTTCTCATGTGGCTCAGAGTGATTCTGGGTATTGAACCAAGTCAATTTCGTCAAAGGCGAAACAGAATAAAAAGAAACTGCAGTACCTAGTCTGCGACTGATAGAACCAAATAAATATGTGATGGTTCTCGCTGGATAGTAGCTATTTTCATAAAGAGACGTAGGGGTAGCGAGGGTCGTTACAATGACTTTACTGTTGTACAAATCACAAATTTTCAACAGAAGGCTCTAAATGAAGCAGTAAATCAACTGTGTCTCGCGATACTTTACAGACCCTACTGCTCAGAGTCTCCTGTATCCTTGCACGAGTAGAGAGATAGAGAACGATGAGAAATCAACATACGTAAAAATATAATAATCATAGTAAACATGTCGACGGTGTAATATATAATACATACTCATATTCAGTCGTAATAACTACAACTAACCTGCTTAATCTTACAAACTAAAAGGGAAAGAAACTATGGGCAAGAACTCCATATAATATGTCGTAAAAAGAACCTATTTTGAAAAGACTATAAAAAAACAAAAATACAAAAAATACTGTAGGTGAAAAACTTCGGGAGGGGTCCAGACACTTAGGACAATCCCCTTGGCTACGCCATGGCCGTCTAGAAAGTACAAAGTCATGACATTAGAAAGATGAATTCCCTCTTTCAGTGACGTCGCGCGGAAACCAAGGCTTCCGACTGGTTTCCAACGCTGTCCTGTATGCCGTCAAACACGACACCGACGTATCAGGCCGTGTAACATGAGAGTGACGTCACAAATGGAGGGGGTGGGGTGGGGTGACTCATCTCTGTAATGTCAGCCTTGTATTTTCTAGACGGCTTTGGCCGTGTCCCCGACAGAATGCGTAACAGAGCTAGAATTTCCGACGATCTTCAGGGAAGATTAATTCGTCGCCGCATTACACGCTTGATAAATACGACGATTTGCTAAACACTGTAGCTGAAAATGAAGACAGGTGCGTGATGTACAAGGATACGCAAACTCTACGACTAGACACTGTCTGTGCTGGAATAATTTCATCATTATGTAATGTATAAGTGTTCATAAATTCCAGAGTGTTCTGTTAGGCTCAGTTTTGAGCGTACCTTGCAAAGTTACATCGCTGTTAAATTTTCCTAACAGACCAACATCATGGTCGCCGTGACCTTAAATTCCATTAGAGCAGCTACTAAACGCTTACAAGCTAAGAGAAAAAAAATTACAAACATTCCGAAAAGGGATAGTTCGCTCTCAAAGCAAAATTACGAAAGCGCTTTTACGAGGACATTGACCGTGCTACGTACGCTCAGCAGTCGATTAAACATTATTTCCTCCTATATATCGGAGATTGGTCAACTACGCAGGTGATTTAAAAGAGGAAATAATCGTACAACTACGTTGACCTGCAATGCATATATGCGTTTATATACATTCAGCTGTTCTGCAGGTATGAGTCTTGCAAAGATCGTTCTCCAGTCATAGTAAACGTCAAGACGAAACCGACGCTTTCCGCAGACGTTGTGTAACGCTAAAAACCAGGTAACAAATGGAGAAAACATCAAAATGTAATAAGAAACGGAATAAAGTGTGTAGTTCTTTCTTTTCTCGGTGCTGAGAGCGCTCATATGAATGACATTGATCCAAATGTACGACGATCGGTTTGTTTAAAGACTTGCGCGCGTGGGCTGGCAGCTGTAACTTTGTGATTACGCATCGAAAAGAAGCCCACACGCCCGTACTTCCGAACAACGACCTTCAGGGCCACTGTTCGTTTTTCCTCGCGAGATTTTTATGATTGGCATTCAAATGTCAAATAAATTTACTTTTCCTTTCTTTGCCATTCCCGGATATTTCGCCACCCACGCTACTCACCCGTCTCCAAACCAATAAAAAATTTAACCCTTCTAATCGAATCAACAACAAGGGCACATATTTACATTATTTTTATTATTATTTTTTTTAAGGGCACGTGAAAGTACTTTGAGGTCACAGGCTTGATTTCCGTATAACATATCTGAAGTTCATGACAGCGACTTGATGTTATGCAAACAGCTACTTCTAAAATACTGACGCAACTTTCTCTTTTCGCTCATTTTTACCTATGCAATATCTGAGAAACTAGGTATGTTCGTGAATTAAAAAAGTAAGAATATTTGGCAGTGAAAAAACAATCTGAGGATTACTTTTTTTTTTTTTTTGGAAGTTTAGCGACCACCGTGAGCAACTCAGTGGGCTATGAGCAATCGCCCGTCCCTAATTTAGGGCAACTGGTTCCAGAGATGGGAGAGAACCGGCACCGTAAGACAAAAACAACAACCATGCCTCACCGGGATTCAAACCCGGATCCACCTCGGGCGTATGATCAGAAGCCATCGCTTAGACCACTGAGCCACCGGGAGAGGGGGTGGGGCAAGGATTGCTTAAGTACTAGATTGAAATACAGTCGCACCCGTATATAACGAAGTTGAAGGAAGAGTCAAAAAGCATTCGTTATAACCGGGCAGATAAAGGAGAGAAATATTGGGCATGTACAGTGGGCAAAAAAAGTATTTGCACACATACATTACTTTGCATAAATACATAAATAAACGTGGGAATTTATTCTGACGAAATATTTTTAACCACTGAATTCAGATCAGATCAGATGTAGAAGATTTTAGGAAGGGAGTGCCTGACCTCTGGTCTTAAACAACCCTTAGAAATAGGAAGCTAGGAGATTTGGGCTAGAATGCCCGATAGGAAAGTGTCACGGAAGCGAGATAGAAAGGGGGGTCCGACGGCCTTATTTATTACCGAGAGGCCAGTACCCGGGGTCCGACGGCCTTATTTATTACCGGAGGCCAGTACCCGGGGTCCGACGGCTTCACGTGCCCATCCGACGCACGGCGGCTACTTAGTAGCAAGTGGTTCGAGCGTTCGCACCTGCCCGGGATCGAACCTGAGGTTCCTCCGTGGTAGTCACGAACGTTGATCACTAGGCCATCCGCAGCCTAAACCATTGAATTACTTTTACTGTATATATATGCACTCACGGACAATGAAATTTGCACACTAAGAAGAAAACATGCTACAACCGCGAAACTTTGAAAATAGCTACAGTGCGTGCTGGTATGCAAATGATCCACGTTTGGTGCGAGTGCGCATGACCACACACCCTGTACTGGCGCAGCAAGCACGAACCGGCACCCTTATAAACCGGCGTGTAATCGATGCCCATGAAAGCGAAAAGCACTGGCCGACGCAAGCAAGAGTACAGAGTGACAAGAATGCCGGGTAGACGCCAGAGACGTCGATTTACGCAACTTACGGACTTTGAGAGAGGCCGGATCATTGGGCTGAAAATCGCAGGCTGGTCAGCGAGCCGTATAGTCCGCCACGTGGATCGTTCTGACCATTCCGTCCGACTGTGTTGGGAGCAGTGGACACGTGACGGCACTGCCACACGGAGGAGCGGCTCCGGACGGACCAGGAGGACCACCGGTAGAGGAGATCGACGGATCGTCCGCCAGGCACGAACGGAACCCACTGGGACCCAGTCCACTATACAGGCAGATGTAGCGGCTCCTGTGTGTCCACGGACCATTTTCGGATGCCTCGCGAAAGCAAATCTGCGATCCCAGCGCCCCTTACGGGTGCTGCCATTAACACCGGAAAATCGCCGGCTCCGTGAGCAGTGATGCCAGGCCAGAGTGACCTGAAACGCCGCAGAGTGGCCGCTTGTGGTGTTTAGTGATAACGGGCGGTTTCATTTTGGGTACAGATGATAATCGTGTCCGGGTGCGGAGGTCCTCGGGTCAACGGCACAATCCCAACCTCGCTATCGAGCGCTAAACCTCCCCACTGCAGGAGTTATGGTATGGGGAGCCATTGCCTACGATAGCCGATCAGCTCTAGTAGTGGTATGTGGATCATTGATGGGCCAGCGTTATGTGGATGAGATCGTATCGCTACCATGCGCTCCCATTCTTGGCCGGGATTTCAGGTATGCTATACCAGCAGGATAATGCCCGCCGCCACACGGCTCGTGTTGCCCAGGACTGCGTACGTCATGTCCAGAGACTTCCATGGCCTGCCCGCTCCCCGGACATGTCCCCTATCGAGCATGTGTGGGACCAGTTGAAACGCCGGCTGCCACCGTGCCGCACTATCCGGGATTTGGAGCACACCGTCTAATACGTGTAGGCTAGTCTGCCGCAGGGCAACATCAGGTGTCTGTTCGCCTCCATGCCGGACCGTATTGCAGCATGTATCGCCGCACGAGGCGGTGCGACGCACTATTGAAGATAATAAATGCCCAGGCGATTGCAAGCTGTAATCGAAGTAAAAAGCTCGAATACTAGGTAATCGTAACACTTTTTAATTTCGAAAGTTGCTTGTTTTTGTGTATATTTACTAGTGCGCAGATACTTTTCTGGAAAGGAAATATAAGATTTTCATTTGTTATATACAGTATATATTTCTTCTGATTAGTAGAAAAAAGAAGCAAGTGCGTGAGTGTTTATTGTAAAAGCAATCCAATGGCTAAAAATATTTCGTCACGATTACTTTCCACGTTTATTTATGCAAAATAGTGTATGTGTGCAAATACTTTTTTTCCCCACTGTATGTCGGGTTAAAACGTATGTCGGATAAAACTATTCAATCATAAACTGTTATCAATTAATCGAAGTAACAATCCGATTTTTGGTGCAAATGTGACAAGGATGGTAAGTCATATAATATCCGAAATCTTCAAAATTTCATCGTCCTGGAGCGGGACTCGAACTCGCGTCTCCCAGATAGCGCCCGGGTATGCTAACCACAACATCACCCAGAACGCCCAAGTCTCAAGTTTCCGATTAATTTGAATATAACCATCCCATGATTCGCTAGTCAAAGCAACCGGAATTAAATCAGAAACTTGAGACTTGGTCGTTTTGGGTGGTGTAGTGGTTAGCATACCCGGGCGCTATCTGGGAAACGCGGGTTCGAGTCCCACTCCAGGACGATGAAATTTTCAAGTTTTCGGATATTATCTGACTTACCATCCTTGTCACATTTACAACAAAAATCGGATTGTCATCCTCAGAATTTGTATCATATGGTGTAATCCCGTATTTCTTTCATAATCGAAGGTAAATAATACTTTTTCATTAAAACCTACACTGAAGAGCAATTGAATTATAGGGACAGCTGGCGTTATGCAAATTTGGCGCTGTGGGCGGCCCTGTAAACGGAAACGACATGACGTATGCAGCGATCCGACAATATACGGAGTGATGCAACGGGAATCAGTAAGAGTCGGGCGCGGTATGGGTAAGACGAAGGATCATAGCGCATTTGATCGTGGATAAATTGTCGGGGCCCGACGAATGGGTCACTCCATCTCGGAAGTCCTACAGGCACTGGGATTTTCACGAGCCACTGTGTCACGGGTGCACCGTGAGTACATCGAATCCGGTAAAACCATCCCTGCAAGGGCCAACTGCTGTGGGCAACAGCGTGAGGATGAGCGGGGGTCATCGTCGGCTAGCTCGCATTGTAACAGCGGATACACGGGCCATAGTGCAAGAAATCACTCGGCAATTTAACGCTGGTGCACAAAAACGTGTAAGCAGCACCATCCAGAACCATCTCCTCGCTATGGGGTACAGAAGCCATCGTCGCACGAGGGTACCGCTGCTGACCGCACATCACAGGGTGCAAAGATTAGCATAAGCGCGGGAACATCGCCACTGGACCCTAGACATGTGAAAAAATGTTGCCTGGACTGATGAGTCGAGATTCACGTTGGTACATGTGGATGGCAGGATACGAGTACGGCGCAAACCACATGAAGCGACGGATCCTTCTTGCCAGCAGGGTACTCTTTAAGCTGGTGGGGGTGACATTCTCGTCTCGGGACTGTTTACGTGGACTGAAATGGGACCCCTGGTACGTGTGACATCGTCCCTCACAGGTCAACGTTACCGGGACATCTTGGATGACCATTTGCTCCCGTTTGTGCGTCTTCAACATCCCCCAGGGGACCTCATCCTGCAACAAGACAATGCACCGTGTCATCGCTCCCGAATTGTATCCGAATGGTTGAATGATCACTTCACCGACGTGATCTCGCTTCCTTGGCCAGCTAGGTCACCTGACCTCAATCCCATCGAGCACATCTGGGATGCCATCGAGAGAGATGTCCCCCCTCCATTAAATCCTCGTGAACTGTGGGAGCTTGTTCAAGGGTCGTGGATCCGTACGGCTTCCCAATGCTTCCGGTGTCTTGTCGAGTCCATGCCGAGACGAATCGCCGCCGTCATCAGGGCGAAAGGTGGTGCTACACGTTACTAGACAGGTATCTCTAATTCAATTGCTCTTCAGTGCATAACTATCAAAATACCATGAGAGAGATCCGCAATAAACATAATATTAAACCAATGTAATAATTAAAGTAACTACAAGAAAATTTGAAATTTCATCTGCTGCCTGTTCCGTCGGATATATGAGCCAATTTTTGCTTATTTTTTGTGCTTATTGTAATCGCTGTTTTAAATGTTTATCAACTTTTCTGACGCGGTGATTACGATGTTTCTAGCTGCAAAATAAACTCTAAGATTTTTGAAACAGAGATTAAGTAACTGAAAGGTGGCGAGGGAAAGGGGATAAAACACAGCATTTGCCCAGGAGATGTAAAGGGTGTCCATAAAGTCTTTCCCACAATACAAAAATTAATATAAAAAAATCTAAGTTAAAATAAAATGGTTGGTAATATAATATAGCAGCACTCATAAAGTTTTTTCTCTTCTTTAGGTGAATGATACTGCTGAATAAGTGAAGCATTTTATCAATAATGGCTTCCATGCAAGAAAAAGCGGCGTGCGTGTTGTCGTTCCTTGACACCAAATCGACGGTTACTGTCCAACGTCATTTGAAAAAGAGTAAAGTGTTCCACTTCTGTTATTAATTTGTTTGGTTAAGCTGGTTAAAGAAGGTAACTTTGAGATGAATGCTGAAATAAGCAGCTTCAGCAGCAACATTTTGCTGTATTCTTATTATTTGAATTTAATATGTAACAATGACTGCTCAAAGACACAGAGCGTATAAAAGTTGGAAAGCTAATGATGAACAAAATGACATATCACTCAAGCTCTTCAATGCCACATTGCGGAATGTCCTTAAATGACGGAACTAGGAAAGCAAAGGGATAATGAATGTTTAATAAATATTACTGAACCCACCTTTGCCTTGCTGAAGACACAGTAATCTTTACCAGTATCCTCAAAGCTGTATCTAGGAACTTGTTGATAAGAGTAAAGAAATGAGATTAAAAATGAACTTATGGGAAACAAAATTGATATACGATGCTTTTACAAGAACTGAAGGCTTTGAAGTAGATGAGGGAAAATCTAGAAGTAATTGATGCATATTTACCTCGGACAACAGATATCAAGCAGTGGACACATTAAAGAAGAAATCAGCGGGCCTATCATGCTTGGCTGGAGAGCATTCGGAAGAAACAATGAAATCTTCAAGAGCAGACAACCAGTATGTCTCAAAAGGAAAGTATTAATAAGTGAATCCTTTCAGTTCTTACTTATGGATCAGAGAGAAAAAGAAATATAAAGGCTGTAGACAGCTGAAAGAGGCACGAAGAGGCGCATTCTTGGGGTAAACAAGAAAGATAGGAAAAGAAATTCACGAATCAAGAAAATGACAAGAATTGATGACATCATGATGAAAGTAAAGACCTTAAAATATAAATGGGCAGTACATATTACCAGAAGAATTGATCATCGTTGGAAAACTGAAATACTAGACTGGAATCCACCTTTCGTTGCCCTTTACAGATGTTTCGCCTGTTGGTCGTTACGTCATTTTGGCACCACTCCTGGTGCATTTTAGCCATGGAGTTCATCGTACAACACACTAGTGTCTCCGTTTCCAAAATGGACGCACCAACCCTTCATGTGTCCACAATTTAGTCTTTCGCAAACTCCGATTAATACTTCGTTTTACCCATCACGTCCGTAACGTAGCTCTCCACTGTCCGTAACTTCGCTCCCAACTGTCCCTAACTTCGCTTTTTCTCTTTTCTCCACTAACCTTTTATATACATTCATTTAGCCTTAGTCCGCACCCTCCTCCTTGTTGCACCTGCACCGGGTGTAACTCACTTTGCATAGAGGTGGCCTCAATTCAGTGAGCAGTCATTATAAAATATCTTCGGATATTTTAATAAAATCACAAGCTGAATTTTTATGTTTGTAAATATCGATCATTGAGCAAGAAATTAGTTTTTTTTTCTCGTTTATTTGCTAATTAGAAACTGTATGTGCCTTTTCAAGTTTTAAAACGTGCGCCTAATCTCGTAGCTTACCTCTCTCACATGTTCTTTTTAATTTACATCTTTGATAATGGGAGACAGGTGACACCCATCTTTTCCACGGATTTCCTTAAGTCTGCCTCTACCTAAATAATTTTCTGAAGTCGGCGCCCCTGTAAGAGGATAAGTATGTGAAGTTGATTATTTGCTAAGGGGTACTTTTATTTCCGACCTGAAAGTTCATTTCCATGATATTAAAGAACAGTGAATTCGAATCTATTCCAGCAACAGGTTAGCAGCCCACTGCAGGAAGTGAAAGAAAGTAATTGCAAAGAGAAGTGGTGCACTTGCTAGGATTGATCTTAATTTGATCCACGCAACCTAATTTTATGGATATAAGAGTGAGGTTATTTAAATTACTCTAAAAACCTAATAAAACAGCTGTATTAAACATTTGTAGAACCTGGTGGTCAATGTACTTCTGCCAGTCAACCTCTGAACGGTACCAGAAAAAAGATATGTATACATAATCACACGATCTTTGACGTCTAACATCTCCTCTAGTTGTCAATATGTCAATATATACTCGCACTTGTTCATTGTTCCAGTGATACATTTCGTTTTGGGCCTAAAACCAACAAAAGTTTTACGCCCACGCCAAAGGGTCGCAGAATCCGACGAACCGTTAAACGCTTATCAGCTTCCCTAACATTATAATTTGGGATCCTTCTAAAGATGAACGCCCCACTAATTAATATTCGGAGTGCTGTGTATGATGAAAACAAGGAGAAAATCCCAAGTTGATGCATACTGCAAGTTAGAAAAAAAAATAAAAATAAAAGAGAAAGAAAGAAACTTGAAAATTAACGCTCGCGGTAAAGTTTTTCAATTAAACTGATATGCATATGCAATCAAATATGTATGCCATATACCGAACAAAATTCTAAACAAAAAGATAAAAAAACAACAGAAAAGTCAACAATCATCTAAAACTCGTGCTTTCCAGTTATTCAAGAACATGGACAGTAACAGGTCAATATCAGTTTGATAATAATGACATATTATTTTTCTGTTCCTTTGACACAGCAAGGAACATGCGGTTTCTTAGTAGTGGCAAGACAAAAATAAATGCTGGGACAAAAGAGTTCAACGCTCCGGACTAAAATATTTAAAACATACGGATTGCATGATACCTTTATTTCAACATCCGTGGAAACAATAAATGCGCTTAAAAGTGGAGTCTCCGGTTTGATTCCCATAGAAATAGGAAGTGCATTTTTGTTTTAAACATCCACTTATTCCCTCAGGAATAAAAAGAGAATTTATTACTGCAGTTCATTTACTAACTACTGTTTCACGTTTAGTTGCGTAAGAAATAACGTATTTTTATTGCATGCTCTAATTTAGCTTTCTGAGAAATAAGAAGCGTGTTTATATTACTGCAGGATGATCATTTAACTCTTTAAGGCCGCCCCGGTGGCGCAGTGGTCTAAGCAATGGCCTCTGATCATTCGTCCGAACGGGGTCCGGGTTCGAATCCCGGTGAGGCATGGATGTTGTGTTTGTCTTACGGCACTGGTTCTCTCCCTTCCCTGGAACCAGTGAACCTAAATTAGGGACGGGCGACTAATTATAGCCCATTGAGTTGCTCACGGTTGTCGTTAAACCTCCAATCAAAAAAAAAAAAAAAAACTCTTTAAGAAAAAAAAATCATTTTCGGATTCCTCCAATCAGAGTACATAAAAATAAGTAGTACATTTGCTATTGCATTCTTCCATTTAGCTTCCTAAGAAATAAGAATGTTTTTATTACTGCATTCTCCCTCTTAAATATTCAAAAAGTAAGAGCATTCAATTCGGTATTCGTTCATTCAGGGTCACTAGAAATAAGTAACAAGCTTGCTATCGCATTCTTCTATTAAGTTTCTTAAGAAATAGGAAGTATGTCAACATCTGCATTATCCGACTTGTTTCCGTTGGAAATAAGAGCATTTATTTAGGCATTCCTTCATTTAAAGCTCCTAGAAATAAACAGTGCATTTTGCTTTCTCCCATTTAATTCTTAAGAAGCATAAATAGGAAAATTTATTTAGGCGTTACTTCATTTATTGCCCAAAGAAGTGCATACTGTAGTATATTTGCTCATCAAAAATATTGTCCCATCTAGAAAGAAGGACGAGCGTACGTTACAAAGCGACGAGCTAAAAGGTAGTGGTGAATGTAACAAATGAGTACATATTCAGCCAGCTTAGCGAGACTGAATATGTACTTATTGCTGCTTAGCGAATCTGAATATGTACTTATTGCTGCTTAGCGAGGCTGAATATGTACTTACGGATGTTCGTTTAACATTAGACTGAGACGTGGCTGTCTCTGGCGGCATTACAAAGTAACACTTTGGAAGTTATTAAAAAAATTCCTAATAATATCATGACCTACAGTTCACAAGATCTGTTGCACTTGAACTAAATATTCATTGAGTTCAAGTGCAACAGTGGGGAAGCAGTGTCCTGAGACGTTAAGTCCCAGAGATGTTCAATCGGCGATAGAACTGCGGACTGCGCTGACCATGAGAGCACGGAGCACGGGAAAGACTTTCAGACACTGTTGAGGTCCCAAAAGAGTCCTAATGCTGGAATGTAGCATTTGGGATACATTGAAGGATCGGCAAGACCACGGGGCAGAACATGTTGTTTACGTATCTCTGGGTTGTTTTATAACCCTTGATAAGTATGAGAATAACCTATCGTTATAAGAGATGGTACCCCCACCAGGATTCCAGCAAAGTATGCTGTATAGCGCTCAACGAAGAAGCTCTTTCGTCGGTGCGTCGCCACAAGCGAATGTGGCGCTGTCGTTGTGTATCGGACACATGCAAGCTTGGTTGCCGTTCGTAACGCCACTCAATTATTTACTACTGCAATCTGGGATGCTTATGGCGCCACCCTGCAGGAGTCGATGAATGGTACCAACGCATAGCGGCCGTTATTCATCAGGCTCTCGGTCACTGGATATATTTCGGGCAGACGAGTTCCTTGTTACTTACAGCCATCCGGCGAATCTACCGATCATCCCTATCCGTAGTCACTCTAGGACGGCCGGCTCCTGGACGGGGAAAAAGCAACACTTTCCTGTGGTGTCCATTGCTACCCGCAACGACCAACAACAATGAGCGCATCAGGTCCCAAATGAGTTGTAATTCGTCGCGTAGACTGTCCTTCTCCACATAAACCTATGACGTGACCTGGCTCAAACTAGCCGAGCTGATTAAACATCCTTCTACGACCCACCCTTCGATGATAACCAGATTTACAGGACAGGATCTGTTTCTTTAATCTACAATGTCCACTTTTTCCCCAGGTTAACCATCCGAACAATTAACGGAATTCATGTCATCCACCTAGTAACGTAACTACAATTAAGTTCGTTTAAGCAACGTTTAAGAGTCCGCGACTTTGGGTGACCCAAAGAGGTTTAAGAAAATAAATTTTTTAACTCTAATCCACCCTCGAAAAATAAAGATGAGAGACGCGGTGTGTGTGTGTGTGTGTGTGTGTGTGTGTGTGTAAAATAACTTCAAACAGAAAGCTAGAGGAAGGGAAGAGCTCTTTTGAGTTCGCTCGTCTGTTATGGCGTCAGCAGTGGAAGGAAAGTCGTTGGCATGACGCCAAACATTGGATTACAGATTTAAAAGAGCTGAAGATGCATTCTGGGAATATAAAACACATTTATAAAATTTTTAGACATTTTAGACATAGCATTATCAGTATGCAAAAAATTGCCAATAATTTCGTATTTCTGGAATCTGAGAACTTTTTTACACTAATGGAAAATTAATTATACCTCGAATTTCGAAATATGCAGACAATTTGCAAAAAGTATATGCTAAAGATCTAAGTAAGAATTTCTCCATTCAACTTTTGAAAATACATTCGAATAGCTTTACGAAAGAAATTAAACCAATATATTCAATAAAAGAACTTGTGGAAACACAAGTTTGTCCGCGACGGTCATCGAAACCGTGTCCCCTCACTCCGGAGTAAGTCGCTCTCCCAACTGAGCTACGCTGACAGAATGTCTCGCTGCAGATCTTTCGTCTTGACACGTGTTTTCACCCCTGCTTTACGTCACAAACTCGCAGAATTGTTAATAATAAATTTCAACACTTTGTCATGTAGTTATCCGGGCGTCTCTACAGCACTTATTTTATATCTAACACCACTTGTTACTGTAGCTACTTTTTGAATGAAATTGAGCAAGCTGAAAATAGTCAAAAATTATTTGCGATATACAATACATCGGGAACGATTGAAATATCTTTCAAAAATTGCCACTGAAGTTCAGGAGGCAGACAAGTTAAACAAGAAAGATTTAATTAGAGACTTTTCCAATGCAAGAAGTAGGAAGAAATATTTTTTTAAATATCTATAATCTATCTAAAAAAAACCTATCCGAATTTCTGTTAATGAAACAAATCTTATTACAAGTTAAAATTCGTGTACTTTTATTTTCATATTCTTTTTTATTTTTGCAAATTGAGCAGAAGCGGAGATGGAGAGGGGGAGTTTTAATTTTGCTTAAGAGCTGAAAATCGTAGTTACGCCTATTATTCCACCCCACCTTAATTGTAGCCAGCCACGCCATTTTCTCTTCATTTACGCATATCACTGTCAGGCACTTCCATAATAATTTGCACAAACTCTACTCCTTCCGGGTGGGATACATTTTTTGATGAGGAATTTAAATTTGTTAATGCATTCTTCTATTTAGTTGTAAGAAGTGAAATGTTAGAAATTCGCACTTTTAAGAGATAAGAAATGTGTTTGCTACTACTCTCCTCCGTGAATTTTTCCTGAAAATAAGAAGAGGATTTGTTTCTGCATTCTTTCCCTGAAAGCCCTTGCAAATAAACAGTCGACGTTTTATTTCATTTATAGTTCCGTCACAAATAAGTTCTTGTTTATTCCTACTTAATTTTCCTAGAAATAAGGCGTGCATTTTTCTCCATTTTTATCTTGCAGCGGGGGGGGGGGGGGGTAGGAAACAAGAAGGACAACCATAAAGTGCACATATTTAAACGCTTTCCCTGTTGGTTTCATCCAAATTCAAAAAGTCTGTTTATCTTCGCACTTTCTTACACAGTTATCCCTGCAATAGGTGCTTTTATTACCGCACTCTCCCGTTAGTTGCCCCCCCCACACACACACCTGGCATAAAAAGTGTGGCTATGACTGCATTTTCCCATTTAATTCTAGAAATAAGAAATGTATATGCAGCTGCATAGTTCCTCACGAAATAAGTAACCCCATTTAGTATCAAAAATAGAAGCGAAAATTGTGGTTTACAAAATTTAATTCTAGTGGCGTAGTTCACTCTATTCGCAAATTTAATTAGTCTAAAAGTACATTTCGCGGTATTATTAGCATAAAAGGGCCTTTCGTGGTATTAATTAGCATAAAAGCACATTCACCAGATATTAGAAGTGCATTTATTGCTGCATCCCAAGGTTTTTGATGATATCAAACAAGGGGGGATTTAAAATTTGGGGAGTAGGCTAGCCTTGCTTGAAGGTCCCCTTTCCCACCCCAAAATATTTAACAAATTTAAGAGCATCACTAAAAATTTTGGCTGTTTACAATTATTTTTTATGTACCTTTTTTAAAATTGCATATTAAAAGCACTAACAGGAAAAGAAAAATACTTATTTTTTTCCTATATTTAAATGAAATAATAATGAATCATTTAAACTACAATAATTTTAATTATAAAAAAAAGAAAGCCGGAGTGCATGAATGTTTTAAAATTCATTTTTAATTATTATTATTAAAAAAGTTTTTAATTATGCGTCTTTTTACAAGTCCACTCGACTTGCTTTCATAGCAACACAGTCTTTAATGATATATTCAAAATTAAGTTCTTTTACAAGTTCAGCATTTGCAACTAAACTAACGAGTCTTAAATCCGTGAATGAATTCCAAAGATAGTTCTGAACTCTTGTAAGAACAATAGAATACCTTTCACTAGATGCATCTACAGTCATAATGCTCAGGATAATTCTTAACGGAATGTCCATGTTAAGAAAGAGTGGTGAAGTGAATTCCTTCTCACGAAGTACTTTCAGGAATTGCGGTTCTAGTGCAAAACCAGGTTGGTCTACGGGAAGTCGTAAATCCGTTTCTGATCAATCAAAGAATGCTTATCAACCACTTTTACCTGATTCTCTCAGAGATTAAGTACTGAACATTCAAATGAAAGTATTCTGCATGGAAACAACTAACTCTTCAGTTGATCGGGAGGTTGGTTTCTTTAGCTGACATCTAACTTCAATCTATTGTTGTTGCTTTACTTAATATACTAGCCCCTTACTAGTACTCTATGTCACATTTGTCGCTTAATTCATGACATGCAAGTACCATAATTTGTACACAGAGAAAAAAAAAAAAATCTCTGTGTGTAATGCGCTAAGGATGTCTGTCTGCAACAGTTATAATCGCATGTTTCATGTAAGAGGTAACAGCTCATTTGACCGCGACGTCAAAAGATATATCCATTCAGTTGCATTTAGAATTTTCTCTAATAATTTTAGTCATATGATCTACATAACTTGCAACAACTCAACTCCGTGCAACGCCAGAAAGAAAGAAGCTAATAATTAAATTTTAACAGAGGGAGAAAGCAAGCCAAAAGGAAGGGATTAAAAAGCTGAAGTTTTAGAGTGCTACTGATTGAAGTTACAACTCAATTAGGAAATATCAGAGGCTACACCAGAGAATGCAATTCTGCTCTCCGTTTTACAGAACGGGAACGCACGAAAAGGGCACCACTTGGAACTGCACCTTACTGTTTTAGAATACCCGGTGTCGGTAAATCGACACAAAAATCAGGCAGGATATGCGTAGTTGTGGGTCAATAAACAGTCCTGTTCATTTGATTAACTCAAGATGGTATCCAAAAGCGAAGGTTGAAAATCGACAACTGCGCACTCACAAAAACGTTTGACTGATAAATCTCAGTTTTGAAAATCAGTGTGTGCTTCATGTAAGTACTAGATGCACCCGTACTTTATAGCTCGAGTACCACTACCATGTTACCGGTAACTTTAATTTCTGTAACTTGGGGTATTTTGCTTGCTGAAATGGTAAAATATCGCGAAATGCGGTGAAACCTAGGTTATACGTTTTTCTAGGGAATGGCCTTAAAAACGCTTAAATGTAAATAACGTGTAAACGAAATTTCAAAATGTTAAATACTATTGTAAATTTTATACTTTAAAGGAGCATAAGATGTTCCTTAATAATGATTTATATTAAAGTCGAATTAGCGACGAAAGAAAAAAGGCGCTACAAATTATAATATCAATATATTTTATCGCATTGCAGAAATCATAAATCCTGTGAAAATTAAATTTCGCTTTTGTCGACTCAATATGTCTATAAAAATCCTGATTCTAGATTAAATGAAATCCTCACAACTAAAAATTTGAGAGTAGTGAATTAACAGCTTTTCTTTTCAAGTGCATTAGTATGGGGCTCATGAATTAACAGCTTTTCTTTTTAGTGCATCAGTATGGAACTCATGAATTAACAGCTTTTCTTTCCTAGTGCATCAGTATGGAACTCATGAATTAACAGCTTTTTCTTTTCTAGTGCATCAGTACGGAACTCATGAATTAACAGCTTTTCTTTCCTAGTGCATCAGTATGGAACTCATGAATTAACAGCTTTTCTTTTATAGTGCATCAGTATGGAACTCATGAATTAACAGCTTTTCTTTTATAGTGCATCAGTATGGAACTCATGAATTAACAGCTTTTCTTTTCTAGTGCATCAGTATGGAACTAATGAATTCACAGCTTTTCTTTTCTAGTGCATCAGTATGGAACTCATGAATTAACAGCTTTTCTTTTCTGCAGATCCTGAGTGCATCCATTTGAAACCGAAATGATGAATATTATCATACATCTAGGAATCTATTCTTCTACTCCACGAAATACGGGGCCAAAAAGTTACATCCTAGATATTTATAAATTTTTAAATAGCGCATATCTATGTGAGTCATAAATGCGAAACCAATTTTTGATCCAAACGGAAAGTAAACAACATGCCCTTTTCTGATGGATGAAGCTTTAACTTTGGCTGCACCAAGAAGGAACACAACAACGCTGTTTCAGCTCTCTCAAGGTTGTAACAACGGATTAGTTATAAACGAATCAAAGAGCCGTATATTTTTGATAATCAGAAATTAAAATTTTAACGCATAATCGCGAAAAGCGTGTAAATTAATTACATAAAACCGAGTTCAAAAAGCGAAGGAAACTACAGTAAAGTATCAGGACTAACACAGAATAACGTATAAAGGTGAAAAACATACAGTATAACTGAGAAAACGTACAACCGAGGTTCTATTACATATACTGTATATGGTGTCTGTATTTTGCCAATTTCCAAAAAGAAGAAGGTAGGATATTACCTGGAATTATCCTAATAATAAATCGCTGTAAAATAAAGATTCTGTGTTTTAACAATATTTTACATTGTGTGTTTTTGAGAACATGACGCACATTCTTTTTAGCACGTCTTTTGTAAGAAAATATTGTGCTTATTTTATCAATTTGTCCGTCCATCTGTTTATCTTGGACACCATATCTCTGCAACTATTAATCCGATTTCAAAAATTCTTTTTGCATTGGAAAGTTTGAAATGTGAGAATGATATTCCTTGGATTCCGTCCCCCGATGCACAACTTCGTCCCTAAGAGAGCGTAAATGCAGATGATATCGAATTCAAAACACATTTTATTCCATGTATTTGCTTCTGAATATCTGATTAAAAAAATTATTTTTCCTTTCGATGCCATTTCTATCGAAGACCATTTTAGGTACAGTCTATTTTTCAAGTAATGCCTAGATTTTCCGCTAGGGGCGTAAAGGCAAATTGCGTTTCTCCCAATACCTCTGTTTCGAAAGCTCCAATTTGAAAAATTCTTCCTGCACGGGGTACAACTCCTGATGAGAAATGTTTTTCATATAATTTCTTATTTTCGGTAAAGTACCGTTTGGCTGCCATGGGGCGTAAATGTTCATTTCTGCTTCTGATGTATTTGCAGCGAAATCTGAGCTTCTGAAAACGCGATTGAAAAAGATTCTTTCGTAAACCGATACCGTTCACCTCGAAAAACCTTGTCAGAACACTTTCTTTTAAAATAATGCACAGTTTTTCCGCCAGGGGACGTAGATATATGTCTTATTTTTCTCGATATCTCTTCGCTTAAGAGTCCAATTTTGAAAATTCTTTCTTTGCTGGAGAGCGTTTCCGGTGCAAAATGTTTTTCATGAAATTCGAAAGCATGCAGGAGGGATATGGAAGAAACTGGCTCAAGACAGACCGTTGTGGAAGAAACTTAGCGAGACCTTCATCTAGTGATAGTTGACTATTATCCAAGACCTCCATGTTAATAGCCGACAGTGATGATGATGAATGATGTACATGTATATAGATATGTACCCGCCACAACGTACTTATACATGCAGTTCTATGACCGCAATTTCCAACTGCGGAAAAGAATTTGATTGAGGGAATCTTTGATACAGACATGAAACATTTCTCAATCATTATACAATATGTCAGTAAATAGTAGAGCATTGTTCAGCAGAGAGCATCTTATGCCGCAGGATCCCTGTGCCATCCACCGGTTTTCCACATATAAGCAGGGGCTGGGTGAGTGTAGTCGATCGCTATTGTCTCAATTTCTGAGTGCAACTGACCCATCAGTCAAGGATCAGATATTGGAGCGAATGCAATTGACCCATGGCCGCAGTGGGACACGTATGTTTCATCTGTGACTGAAACATGGGTACAACCCGGGCGATTGCAGTAAGGCAGGGCCTTTGACCACTCGGTTAAAACAAGTAACACTATAGTCCAAGCATGTTAAAGCCAACATTGTAGTACTGGAGTACTTTAAGAGCGTTACTGCTGAGACAGAGAGAGAGAGAGAGAGAGAGAGAACGAACAGAAAACGTGAAGACACATTAACCACAGCATTGCACTGCTACGTGATCTATGAATAAGTGTAGCCATTTTGAGAAAAAAATGACAAAAATGAATAAAACAACAATCAACTACAGTACAATCCAAAAGTCGTTCCAGTGCCCGAGTGGTTAGAACAGAGCCGAGGTTCGAGTCCCGGGTGAGGTACCGGTGGCGACCTGTCCCACGGCGCTGTCCGGTATCACTGGTTCCAAAATAAAGTCAGGTGGCCGCCTATATCCCTAAGATTGGGGAATTTCATGAATTGCGAAAGAAAAAAACCCCAAAAAAACTACCTACCAGAGATGCACTGACAACATAACAACAAACCAGTGCTCGAAATGGGCCGGTATACGCCGGTATGGCATACCGCCACTGCTTTTTCCTAGTACACGGTCGAGTCACATTATTGTGACCACCAGCTAATATCCAGATAACCGCCGTGTGCAGTGTGGACAGCATCTAGACGGGCTGGGAGTGACTGAAAAAGGTGCTGGAAGGTGTTCACAGGTATGTGGAGCCATGCTGACTGCAGTGCATCTGATAGCTGCTGGAGTGTGTGTGGTGGAGGATCCATAGAGCGAACAACACGATCGAGGTGGTCCCACAGATGCTCAGTTGGGTTTAAGTCTGGGAAATTAGGGGACTAGGGAAGTATTTTGAAGTCTTCATCGAGATCTTCCAACCATTCTCGGACATTTCTAGCTATGTAACACGCCGCATTGTCGTGCTGGAAGATCGCATCCGCCCCAGGGAAGACAATCAGCATGTATGGGTGTACGTGGTCCGGAAGGATGGATTCATGACGAATTCGGTCCGTAGTGCCTTGCACAGGTATGTGAGTGGACCCAGAGAATGCCGCGAAAACATTCACCAGACCATAACGCTGCCCCCACCAGCTTGTGTTCTTCCAGCAATGGTTGAAGACTGTTTGTTCTCCGATGTTTCTTGCCTTATACGCCAACGTCCATCCGTTCGATGAAGCAGAAAATGTGACTCACCGGAGAAGGCAATCCTTTACCAATCAGCGGAGGTCCAATTCCGATACTGCCACGCAAATGTAAGCCTTTTCTGCCGATGCACCTTCGTTAGCATAGGTGCAGTGACCATCCGTCTTCATCGGAGCCCCATACGCAGCAGGGTTCGCTGAACTGTCGTTTTAGACACACTTCGGTAGCCCCCTGGTTCATTCGGCCAGTGAGTTGCTCCACTGTAGCGTGTCGATCGGCCCTCGCGCACCTTCGAAGCCGACGTTCACCTCTCACATCAATGGTACGTGGTGCTCAGCAGTTTCCACGTCGCTTATTCGCAATAGTGCCATTTCTCCAATCACGATACACTTTAACCACAGCTGCACGCGAACAGTTCACAAACTGCGCTATTCCAAAAATACTTTCCCCCCTTGGCCCGAAAGTCGATAATCATCCCTTTTTTTTTTTTTTTGCAGAACTGATAAATCGCGCCTTTTATCCATGACAGCAACGAGTGATATGTTTTAAGAATGCCTACAGCACACGTTATATACCCTCCAACCCAGCTCACGGCACGTACCTTCTTTCATTTCATTCGCTACGCGCTGTTGACATCAAAAGTAGGAGGTGGTCAGGTGACTCGACTGTGCATTTCGTACCGGTACTAATTTTAATAGTAGGAACAGCAGAAATTATTTTTTTTTCAATTTATGATTTGTTTTTGTCCTGACTTACGAGCGGAACTTCTTATTCTCTTATTCTGCATTCTTAAAAGAACTGCCTGAAAAATTCTTATTTTTTATTCTGCATTCTTAAAAGACTGCCTCAAACTAAAAATTCGTCACAAATTAAAAAAAAAAAAAAAAAAAATCTCCGACGTTCACCATACAAGAAACAGTAGTTAACCTCTTTAACTTCCACATTCCGGGAATAATTACGTTTTGTACGCAGGAGAGAGGCATCTATATATAGCGCAGGCATATCGATATTTCTCTCTTTGAGAGGAATAACGCTACGCAGCTCAGCAGAAGAGAAAGCAGTTACAGAAACAATCGTCACCAGTTGCGAGCTGGAAGAAGAGGAGTTGTGGGGGAAAGAAGGAGGGGAGCGAACGACGTTTGAATAGGGTGCAAGGCGCATGTGCATCGGAACAGCCCAATCGATAAGCCTATTGAGGTCAAGCGAAAGCCCGCGCGAGTATAAATATTTTATCTGCGTTAACCTAATTTTAACACTCTGGACGATATTTCCTGCCTTTCCCTGTCCCTTTTCCGACGTGGAACAAGGTCATCAGGCGTGACTGCTGTAGTCTCGCCCCATCGAGAGAGCGTCCAGCACGACACGCTCTTCGACTGCTAATTCGTTCGCCAAAACCTACTTTGCTTAGATGACCTTTGTTATTTAATAGCTGTTTTGGCTTAAGTAACGCACTCAACCCATTCTCCAGGCGCTGTTCTTACTCATCAAGCAGTTGCCGATGGAAATGTGCTCGACACAATACGTAATAAAGTCAAGGATCAGTTTTCTAAATGGTTCCAATTTTCATGCAATGAATAGATGAAGAAATTAAATGCGACCAGCGGACGGGGGGGGAGGGGTCGGAGGTCATGTCATGTCATGTCGTCCCAGGGGCTACACACATGTAACTGCATCTTATGGAAGTATCGATAAATCGCTTGGTTGCCGGTTTTACACCCGTACGGGTTAACCCGGCTAGAACTTGTACGGATGGCCACGATTGTGCCGAGCATCTGGGTACGCGTTTCCATGATCACAGATGAAAATGGGTCAACGGGTCAAAATTTCCTTCAAAACAGGTCCGGCTGCGTCTTCTTAAGGAGGTCTTGACTTATTAATATTCCTTTTTTTCATATAAATTCAATCCGAGTACAGAGAAATGACAAATCAGTGCGCGATTTCTAGCACTAAAACTGTTCTACGCTTTCTCCTTTTTCGTAATACAGTTGGAGTGATATGCGAAGAAACAACCCCCCTCTCTCCCCCCTCTCCCCCTCCCCCTCTCTCACTCTCTCTCTCTCTCTCTCTCTCTCTTTCTTAGATGGTATCGATAACCCACGTTTTCTTTCAACAAATGTGTCATTTCTCTTTCTGTGGATTTTGCATTCATCAATTAATAGAATCATAAAAATGTGTGTGACGTGTCTGCACCGCAGGACGCACATGAGATGATGGTAGCGAGAGCATACGTCCGCGTAGCTCAGTTGGGAGAGCGACTTATTCCGCAATGAGGGGACCCGGGTTCTATGCCCGGCGTGGACAAAAATGACGGAGAAATTTACTTCGTTATACGTGTTATAGCTGTGTATGGCTAAGCTAACACGTCGTACACATACAAAGTATAAATACAACACATCCACTTAATGTGGGGCTTTGAGATGTCCTGAAATGAATTTGTTTTCGTCAAACAATATGTTTTACTACTTTAGTCGCTATATTCTTTTATTTCAATAGCCTCATATTGGAAAAGAATTTGGTTTAATATTCATGACAACGTAAATTGTATTAAACAGCTCCTTTTATTCATTAAAAATGCTAGCAAAAAGTGTAAGGGAAATAGAAAACAGAAATATTATATAACACAGAAAGAGGATACGTTAACACATAAGACTGTTCATGATATTCATAGTTTAAAGCAAACTACTCCTAGCTAACGTAAGGTCTGAACAATGTACGTCTAGGAACGGTACACGACATTTTCACCCGATTCCATCCCTGTTCGTGAGACATGGCTGTTGAGATCGTTTTCAGGATTTCGTTCTGCCCCACTCATGTAACCAGTGACAATAATTTAAGAACGGATGATGACTTAAAGTTGTCGGATTTCATGGTTCATGGATGAACGCACTCCATTTCTAATGTACTAGTAGCAAGCCTTACAATCAAATTGCATCGTGGAAAATTTCTGTTAGCCTTTGAATGCGAAGACGAGTGCGCATGCGTGAGTGTACGCGTGAAAGAGAGAAGAAGTTTGAGGAAAAGTGAGAGAGAGAGGAAAGAACAACAGATAGTGTTCGAGACAGAAAAAGAGAGAACGGAAGAGAAAGGTAGAGAGAAACAGAGAGGAGAGAAAGAGGCAGACAGAGAGAAACAGAGAGGAGAGAAAGAGGCAGACAGAGAGAAACAGAGAGGAGAGAAAGAGGCAGACAGAGAGAAACAATTAGAAACCGAGAAAACAGGAAAAAGGAGAACGTAAGAAAAAGTAAGAAAAAGACAGAAAGGGGGGAGAAAAATAGGAGAGATAACGGGAGACGGAAAGAGGAAGACAAAGGTTTAAAGGGAGAAAACGAGAGAGGCACATAAAGAAGGAGAGAGGAAGCGGAAGGCAGAAAGGTAAAGAGAGAAAATGAGAGAACGAGATAATGACAATGACAGGGGAGAGACAGAGTGAGCAGAAAGGCGAGAGAGAGAGAGAGGGAGATAGCAGGCGCAAAGCAACGGGTGGGTTGGAGTAAGCTTCAGCCCATCAACTTTGCTTTGACCCCCTAGACCCCCTTAGCCCCCCCCCTAATATTTAAGCTATTAAAACGTATGGCTGGTGCAACCGTCGAAGGTTTTAGGGAGCTTGAATAAACGTACGTAGGTTTTTGGAATTCACAGAAATTTTGTTAGTTATATAAAATCATTTTTTTTATTGAAGTTAGTGTTTGTATACTTCTGTGAAATGAAGGGAGTCTTTTGAACGAATTCCAAAGAGAGTAGTAGAAACACATCACACATCATTTTAATAATTAAAAGGTGTGTGTGTGAGAGAGAGAGAGAGAGAGAGAGATTCCTTATCATGTTGCAAATTATAACCGATAAACAGACTTATGACAGGACAAAAAAGAAGGAAAGAAAAACTACGTAAGATAAAATAGCGAAGAAATACTAATTTTCCATAGAGATTCGCACTCGTGGATCCCATACTACATCCGTTGAATGAATACTACGTTCAGTATGCATTTGAAAACTTTTTTTGACTAGGGATATCATTATCAGCGTCGGGTAAAAACCACATGGACGGAATTTTTTTATGAACATTTCTGCCTAGCACTTCAAAATTTATGCCCTTTCATCATGCTTAGCCCCCCCCCCCCCGTAGCCCACCCAGTTTTCAGCGACGGGTGTCACCACTGAGAGAGAGAGAGAGAGAGGAGAGGAGGGGGAGACACATACATAAAGAGAGAGAGAGGGACAGGAGAGGAGAGAGAAAGAGACGCGTACAGAAGGAAAGAGTGCGAGAAAGAGAAAGAAGAGACACACTGTCGTGTTGAGTATATGTGTAAATTTAGTTTTGGGAATACATGTATTTTCCCTTTCCTTTTACAAGCAGTGGCGCTAAATTAAATATGGGTGGCTGCTCCTAACCTTCGATGTTGAAGATGGTTGTTACAATATTTAAAAATTTAAAAAAAAATTAAAAAAAGCAAGGAGGGGTTGGGGTTGTCAGGTGAGACATAGGTGTTTATTTTTCTGTTGAAGTTATCTTGTTTCTTGTTTTAGATCTTATCTCATCCGTACCAGTAAATTTTAATTATGGCCGAATCTTTCTAGAACTGAAGACTAACGAAAATTGCATTCAAAACCCGAGAATATAAATTTCTCTACGCGTGAGACTATTGTGCATTTACTTTTGCTGCAGGTAAGCCAGAATATGCAATTTAGGATTGCGTTGAAAAGACGCGCAAGCCTAATCGCATCATGTAGGTCTTTTAGGCAACTCTAGCTTTCACTTCAACGGTACGTAGAACTGATTATGTCACGAAGACATCGTATGGACGATTCACAGCTGTGGAGAGCGATTGGTAAGATGGAAAGAGGTCAGTACCAAATGGTAGTTTCCAGAGCATTGAACGTCCCACAAATGTTGTGTCAAGAGTCCGGGACATCAACACATAGATGTTCATCATCGACCAGGAAAAGACCATCCGAGAGCTACAACTTCTGAAAAAGACTCCTATATGAGTCTGCCTGACAAACGGAATACAGAGATGTCCTCTAGACAACTCTCTTTTGAGCTCACAGAAGTGAGAGTTTCAAGGCAAACTGTTTGCAGAAGACTTCATGAGCAATGCCTTTATGCAAGGAGACCAGTTATTCGTGTTCCTGTGACTTCCGCTTCCCGGCGAACTCGTTTAACGAGGAGTCACCAACATCACACTTAGAGTTCAGACTAGTGGGCGAATGTTCATTTCACAGACGAATAGCGATTCAGTTTAAGTAATAATTCACTACGTATTCTCATCTGGAGAACACCAGGGACCTGCAACAGTCCTTTTAATCTAACATCAGAACTGGGGTGGCGTGATGGTCTTTGCAGGGATCATAACGAACGGGCGACAGATCTGCACTTCCTTCAGTGTTGCTGTTTTACTGTCCTGAGGTACAGAGACGAGATCTTCAAGCCATATGTCTGGCCATTCAGGGGAGTCATGGGGTAAGATTTTATTCTTTTGGACGATAAAGCCCAATCTCATCAAACTCATTTTGTTCGACGATTTTCTCCAAAAGGAAGATATTCTCCTAATAGTGGCCATCCCAATTCCCTGATCTGAATCTCATTGAGCATGTATAGGATTCTCTAGGGAGATGAATTGGAGCTCTCCAGCCCCTGTCAGAAAATTTCAAGAACTAACGACATTCTTGTTGAGGAGAGCTCATTAAGCCCTCAAGAATTCATCAGTACCCTCATAAGCCACATAAGAAGTCGTTGTTTGAGTTGCATGGCTATATGTATACATTAGATTCGGGATTTAAAGACTCCAAGGAAAGCCCCTCCTGAATTCAGTGCCAACTGAGGAAAGGGCGAACACAAAATCCACATGGTATCTCACAATCCAAATCCAGACGTACGAAAAGTCCTCAGCCCGCGTTCAGGACCACTGTACCACGGGGTGACATTAGAACACTTCTTACGGCTATAAATTTCCAATTTTCGATCAAAGCTATATATGTTAAGTCATCACATAGCCCGACAGAGGTTCTGCTCCTATAAAAGCAGAAACACATATAATGCAAGGAAAGATTTTTTCCCACTATTATGTGGGACACATTCTAAGCCGACCTTGTGATTGCTTTGTTTATTGCTGGCGTTGTACATTCAAATACCGATCTTGTATTAATAAAAATCCAAACCGAAAAATAGGAGCAGAAATGCCATTTCACAATTTTACTGTATTTCGCCTTAGTTACTTTCAGTACAATTGAAGATATAACGTAATTAGAATAAATCTAGTGCATTTTTGTTTATCTGTAGAGACAAATATCTTTAGGTGTGTGATGCACTTTCTTAAAAGGTCGTATCCAGCAAAGATGGTTTGAGTTATATAAACGATACCGTTATGTAATACGAAAGTAAAGCATGAAAAAAAAATTACGGAATGACATTTTTACTTAAGTAATTGCTTTCTGAATTTCATCGTGTGGCACTTTCTTTTCTAAGTCTTGACATTGTGTGATAAATATGGAAATAAATGAGATTTGTGTTTTATTTATCTACTCACAAATAAACAAAAACAAACTGTATTAGTATAATCTTAAATAAAAAAAAAAAAAGAAAAGAAAGAATGTTGTGAGGAGGTGTCATGAAGCAAGGATCTAGTTCATTTGGGTGAAACAGAAAAGAAAGAATGTTGTGAGGACGGTGCCATGAAGCAAAGCTCTAGTTCATTTGGGTGAAACAGAAAAGAAAGATTGTTATGAGGACGGTGTCATGAAGCAAGGATCTAGTTCATTTGGGTGAAACAGAAAAGAAAGAATGTTGTAAGAACGGTGTCATGAAGCAAAGCTCTAGCTCATTTGAGTGAAACAGAAATGAAAGAATGTTGTGAGGACGGTGTCATGAAGCAAAACTCTAGTTCATTTGGGTGAAACAGAAAAGAAAGAATGTTGTGAGACGGTGTCATGAAGCAAAGCTCTAGTTCATTTGGGTGAAACAGAAAAGAAAGAATGTTTTGAGGACGGTGTCATGAAGCAAAGCTCTAGTTCATTTGGGTGAAACAGAAAAGAAAGAATGTTGTGAGGACGGTGTCATGAAGCAAAGTTCTAGTTCATTTGGGTGAAACAGAAAAGAAAGAATGTTGTGAGGACGGTGTCATGAAGCAAAGATCTAGTTCATTTGGGTGAAACAGAAAAGAAAGAATGTTGTGAGGACGGTGTCTTGAAGCAAAGCTCCAGTTCATTTGGGTGAAATAAAAAAGAAAGAATGCTGTGAGGACGGTGCCATGAAGCAAAATTCTAGTTCATTTGGGTGAAACAGAAAAGAAAGAATGTTGTGAGACGGTGTCATGAAGCAAAGCTCTAGTTCATTTGGGTGAAACAGTACAATTTTCGAGAGCAATTTACCATTTATGTCTTAAAAGAAAAGTTTTTGACCAATGTATTCTTCCAGTTCTTACTTATGGATTATATACACATAAACGTTAACTAAAAAAGACTTACAGAAGCTGCGAACAACTCAAAGATGCATGTAGGGATGCATGCTGCGTATGACCAGGAAAGAGAGCAACAGCAGCTCATTATTAGGAAATTGAAAAGAGTAAAGACTCTCAAGTAGCAATGGGCTGGACATATTGCTAGCAGAACTAACTACCGCTAAACAACATTGAAGTACCAGACGGGATACAAAGGGACAGGAAAAGACCTAAGAGAAGACCACGTTGGAGATAGGTGGATGAAAATCGAAAGTATGCGCAGCGCTTGAAAAATCCAAGTTGCTCGGGGTCTGTAAATTATTGACCTGAACAGGTAAATAAAAAATCTAGTTGCCTGGTCCGGGCAAGTAGATTTAAAAATAAAAGTTTGGAATAAAATTTCCTACTGCAAGAAAAAAAAAGAAAGTTGTCACATGTCGTGTTTCATTTCACTGCTAATCACCGGAAGTTGTATTATTGTTACGGAGTGCCAAGGACAGAAGAATATCCTTTCTTTAACTATATTATGCTCTAGGTCGAGAAATTGGAACCATATGTAGTTTCTGCTCCATATTTGGTTTATAGTCATCTACGGGATGCATGCCTCTGATGGAACTACAGCCTTTGTGTGTTTAGTGACAAAGAGCAAAAACTTCGACGAAAAGAACATGGCAGAATCACGAAATTTCTCAAATACTAATTTCATCATACCATTTCATACCAATTTCAGCATCATCTTAAAACTTCAGATGCACGCTTTTGTGCTTTGAACATTTTGAATACAGACCGTTAAAACGGAAAGGCAAAACATTTAAAAAAAGTTCATCATATTTTTTTACTTAATAAAAATGAGGGTCCTGATTTATCTTAAATTTTCCTGTGGGCATCCAGCATTTACTACCTGGACAGGTAAATAATTCCTGTACATGCCCAGCTGGGCATGTAACTTTTCACATACACAAAAGTCACCAGACACCCCTTCAAAAGCAAATTAACGGATCCGCTGCGTTGTTAAGATGCGCGATACAGCTGAAAACGGTATTAAAACACGCCTGTAGATGACAGCGATCATATCGCACTGTGAGGTTGAGTGAAAATGTCGCGGCGAGTGAGAACTGTGACTTTGAGAAAGGAAAGATTGGTGGGTGTTATATTAGTAGGTTGTCCATAAGAGAAACCTAGAGGCGTTTAAACATACCCAAGTCAACTGTTTTGGATGTACTGAATAAGCGGAAGACACATGGCGGGCCTGAAGCAGTAAAACGTACCGACAGACCAAAGAAAATAAGTGATAGAGGACGTCGAAGCCTCAGAAGAGTCGTTACAGCTAATCGACGGAGTACTGCACAAGACCTCAGTGTACAGGTGAGTAAAAATGCTGGAACCTCGGTATGTACACGTACCATTCGCAGAGAACTTCATTCCATTGGTTACCGTGGTCATGCGCCTGCTCATAAGCTTTTCATCTCCACTCGGAATGCTACTCGTCGTTTAGAAAGGAGTAAAGAACATTTATCATGGACCGTAGATCAATGGAAACGGGTCCTATGGACTGACGAATCCAGATATATGATCCATCAGTCTGATGGCCGTGTGTGGGTATGGCTGCAGCCGAGGAGAACGCCTATTACCACAGTGTACTGTTCTTACGGTCAAGTTTGGAGCTGGCATTGTACTCGTATGGGGATATTTTTCGTGGTATTATCCCGACCCATTGGTTATCGTGGACAAACCTGTTAACCAGCACGTCTACCTCGATATTCTGGACAATTATGCCCTACCAACTCTGTGGCAATACTATGAGACCGAGCCTTGTTGGTACCAGCAGGATAATGCACCGAGCCATAACGCAAGGACTGTTACGGCATGGTTTGACGATAATTCCGTATCGTGTGTAATGGACTGGCCAGCTCTGTGCTGGCCAGTCCATTACACACGATTTACACAGCATTATGGGATGAATTACACAGCATTTATGGGATGAATTAGAGCGCCGCATAAGAAGTTTGGAACCAAGGCCTACTACTAAGAAACAGTTAGCGGCTGCATTATGTACTGAATAGAAGCGCATATCTATCGCTGTGTTCCAAAACCTTGTCGGAAGCATGTCTAGAAGGGTCAGTGCATGCATTAAGGCCAAAGGTGGACCGACACCGTACTAATGCATGTCAATAAATGCTATGTTGTGTTTCTCTTCTAGGTGTCTAGTGAGTTTTCTCGATATAGTGTATTTTTCAAGCCTTGATGTCGGAGTGACATAGAAGAGAGTTGCTCAAGACAGAAAGTTGTGGAAGAGACTGGGGGGGGGACTTTCATCCAGCAGTGAATTGAGAATGGTTTACTTAGTGATACCAAGAGACAGAAAAAGGCACAGAAGAGGACCCTGTGGGAGATGAGTGGATAAAATTTGAGATCAAACATGGAAGAGAGTTCCTCACGACAGAAAGTTGTGGAAGAGACTTGGGGAAACTTTCATCCAGAAGTGGATTGAGAATGGTTGACTTAGTGATACCATGCGACAGGAAAAGGCACAGAAGAAGACCATGTGGGAGACGGGTGGATGAAATTTGAAATCAAACATAGAAGAGAGGTGCTCAAGATAGAAAGTAGTGGAAGATACTTGGGGAAGACTTTCATGCAGCAGTGGATTGAGAATGGTTAATGTGAGTGATACCAAGAGACTGGAAAAGGCGCAGAAGAAGACCTTGTGGTAGACGGGTTTTGAAATCAAACATGGAAGAGAATCGCTCAAGACAGAGATTTGTGGAAGAGACTTGGGGAAGACCTTCATCCAGCAGTGGATTGAGAATGGATGATATCAGTGTCACCAAGAAACACGAAAAGACCCAGAACAAGACCATGTGGGATGAAATTCGGAAGCATGTCGGAGTGGCATGGAAGTGGAAGAGAATTGCTCAAGATAGAGTTGTGGAAAAGACTTGGGGGACCTTTATCCAGCAGTGGATTGTGAATGGATGATGTTAATGTCACCAGAAGACATGAAAAGACCCAGAAGAAGACATGTGGGATGAAATTTGAAAGCATGTCGGAGTGACATGGAAGAGAATTGCTCAAGATAGAGTTGTGGCAGAGACTTGGGGAGACCTTCATGCAGCAGTGGATTAATAATGGTGGATGTTAATTGCATCAAGATACAGGAAAAGACCGAGAAGAAGACCATGTGGGGGGAGATGGGTGGATAAATTCGAAAGCAAGCATGGGAGATAATAGCTCAAGACAGAGAGCTGTGGAACAGACTTGGGAGGACCTTCATCCAGCAATGGATTGAGGATGGTTGGTGATGATGATTGGTGCGGTTATGATTGGTGTGGTTTTGATTGTGCAAAAACAACAACAACAACAAAAAAAACAATAAAAAAAACGAGAAAGTGTTTCTTAACAAATAAAGCGCGTTTGTGACGACTTGTTGTAGATGTTCCCATTTTCTGAAGGAAGACAACCGATGAACACAGGTCACTCACTATCATGAAAACATGCTTCGGTGGATTGACATGTCGAAGTTTTTCTTCAAACGTGCTGTTTGTTTACCTACCTGACAGTGAGTGTTGTGCGATTATTCTCAATCTCTTACTCTCACTCACACACAGAGGAGAATAAATCATCTTCGTTCCTCAATATGGAACATGTAATGCGATTTTCCCTGACCGTATTTCCAACGGAGAGGTGACGTAACACCCACTGCGCCGAACAATATTCCACGTAATGGCTTAATATTTTTAGGCCACCCTGCAAGGGACACGGCAGTGGGACGTCCTCTTTGAAGCACGAAAACTTCCTTTGTGGAAACCGAAGTTTCCATTTACGAAGATGGCATCACTTTCTCGGTAGCCCATAGCAACAGCCTGTAGCAATCCCTGTCATTCTCTTCCACCTCTTCTTCCGTGCCGTCATCTGCACCGGAGGAGGCGCAAGAGAGATCCTTTGTTGCCCTTGAAAAGCATCGAACGAGTTCTTCTCGGCAGCATTTCGGACGGACGCATTCTTATCTGTTATTTTCTTCTCCACTGCTTCAATATCTCCACACAATGAGACATTTTTATTTCTTGCTTGTTTGTTTAGGTGTCTTTGTGTAATGCCATGTTCTCGAGAAATGATTGAATCAGAAAGGCACAAGGACATCGTCCGCTGGACTGGAATGCTAAGATTTCCGAACTCAAATCCCTAGGTTGGAGAGACGTCAGCTCGTCTTTGTGATATAAGTTGACTGAATTAACTTTTATCCACAAGTATGGACTGTGGATAGATAACTAAATAACTCCACTGCGATTAAAAGAGAATTAAGCGTGTTTCAAAATTCAGATGAAAGTTAGTAGCAGATTGGATACACACATATATACATATAATATTGTCGGCATTCTTTCTGCGAGCTCTATTGTTATCAACATTTTAGAAAGCAGAAATGAAAGATGAATTCGAAATATATATATTTTGCAGGTGGCAATAGTGCAATCGCTGGCACATCTATTCGAAATATGACACTCCTCCCGTCGTGTCCACTCCAGAGGGACAACAAAGTGATGTGTGATTTCTAGATTTCCAGAAACAGTGGGGCAGGAGTGGGTGATTAGTAGCTTTTATTCAGTACGCACTTCACACGGTTTATGATTTCTATTATGAATTACGTCGGACGAGCAATATGATTTATATGTGGCATCATATAAGAAGGGTAATCATGATTTTTATGGGTATTGATATGGATATCTGAGAAATCATAAAATACAGAGGTTTTAAGAAGCCATAGGCTTCCAGGAATAGTAAGAAATTTCAGCAGTTGATCTCCTTTTCAGTCAGCATGGGAAAGCTTGACTACAAGATGCTATCTATCAGGTCGGCAACGGCAATTAGTAAGAGTTGTAAAATAATGTTCCCAAACAATAGTACTTTGTAGATGAAGAGTCTTTTTAGAAAACGTTAAGTGTTTTTATATCATTTTATCATCCAACGCAGCGATTAGTGCATTGTAATAGATTAGCGCATCCGGACGTCACAATGACTTTATTTCTCTTGGAAGCGACAGGGAAGTTTTCTAGGAAGCAACAAAGAGCGAGGCAGAGGGGGTCATGAGGAGAAAGGATTGAGACAGAAGTTTTGAGAGACGGACGAGGAAGGAATGGGGGTACGGATGACCGGTGCACAAAAATGAAAAGTTACGTAGAATTGGAGTTGACACGAAAAAGGAATAATTAAGAAACGAAATTTCAGGTTTCGGTATGTGACCTCCGAAGACCTGACAGGAAAAAAATATTCTGCACCTGAAAACGTCTCTCTAAGAAAACCATTTAAACAGGTTTTTTACATTTTGCGTAAAACAGCTCACCTCTCAGGAAGATTCTGAAGCATTTAAAAAACTCATAATTGCCAAAATTAGTAGCCGGGTGGATCCGTACAATGTTTTATGTTTATTATAAATTGCCACAATTCTGAGAACTTCTCACTAGAAATTCGTGAACTGACGCCTGAATACAAAGTTGCGAAAATAACTATGTTTTAAAAATTATCTCCCGACTAAAGGCTTACTCTGTGAGTGAAATAAGTCTCTTCGCAAAACCATTTCAAAGTTAAGAAATTTTCTAAGCTTCCGTATTTCACTGGGAAGTTTTTGCAAAAAACCAGTGGAGGGTTTTCTCAAAAGACAAAACTAATAAACACAAATAAAGTTAAATAAAAAGGTAAGAAAAAGTCGGTTCTCTGTTTAAATCACTAAAACAAAAAAAAACAAAAAAATCGGAGAGGGTTGTCGCACAACGTGATAGGAAGCAGCGTTCGTGCAATAATAATAATAATAATAATAATAATAATGATAATAACTAACCATTGTCTTCGTTTCTCTGGCTCTTTCTTTTTAGCTCCATTCTACCTTTTTTCCCCCTCTCTCTCTCTCCGATCTTCCGGTTTCTCATATTACTTCCTGTAACTTTCACTTCCTCTTACTCTTTTTTTTTTCTGCAACTGTCGGAGCCTTTCATTTTCTTATTTTCTCTATACTTCTCGTTTCTTTCGCAGTATTGCTGTTTGTCTTTCTTTCCCTCTTTATGATTTTATCTTTCTTCCTTACTCTGTCTTACTCCTTCAATTTTCTTTACTTTTCCATCCGTTTCCCCATACACTGTTCTGTTACTTTCTCTGTCTTTCTCTCTCTCTCTCTCTCTTTCTCACTGTTTCTTTCTTTCTTTTTTCCCTATCTTTCCTTCTCCTGGTGTATCTACTGCTTTCTCACTGTTCACGTGTTACATTCTTTTCTTTACTCTCACTCTCACTCTCTCGGTCACTGTTTTCCTCTCTCATTTTCTACCACTATTTGTCTCTACACACTTCCTCTCCTGTCTCCTTCTTTATTCATTACAGGGATTCTTATATTTAGTTGCGCATGATCCCTTTTGTCTGGAAAAGGAATAGGTTTAGCCTAACATCACATGACAAAGTCCTACATCCAACTCTACAAGGCAACAAACCCGGAATTCCGTAATGGTTCCCCAGAAATCCTCAAGAGGACAATGAAAAGCAGAATAGAGAGATGTTGACCCATTATCTGTTCGGGAGTCACTCTCTCAAGAAGCGGAACAAAAGCGCTAGACAAACGGAACAGTACGGAAACTGAGCGCATCTCTGCTGCCGTGTTACTTCCTCTTGAGTCTGCGATGATGGAATGGTCTGTCCTTGGGAAACGCAAATAAAAATATGCGTAATCCAGTCAGTCCTTTGCTGTCAGTAATAAAGGCCCATCAAAATCTGCTTCCGTTAAATAACACTTTGACAAGAAATAATTCCCTGCCTGTTTTTGATTTGAATGGCTACTCTAACTTGTGAGTGCACAAACGTTTTACTTTAAGTGGCACCAATTTAGATAATGCATTTCGTACCAGCACGTTTCCTCATTACGCAGATCTCAAATTCTCTCAGCACCGGAGTTTCTTCTCTTATGTGAGAAGGTGCATCCAACCAAAACGTTTGACACAATGAGAGAGAGAGAGAGAGAGAGAGAGAGAGAGAGCGAGAGAGAGAGAGAGAGAGAGAGAGAGAGAAAGAAAGAAAGAGAGAGAGGATCTCCTTTAGTACTACAGAGAACTATATTCTCCTCAGCACCTTTCGCATACGCAGGCAGTTAATATTCTGTATATCTTTAACGGATGCTATTTCGGATTGGGATAGAGGTTCCACATTTGCCCATCTCCTGAAGTTTTCCATTGTAACTCAAGGAACACTCAGCATCCGTATTTCGTTCAACGGAGAAAACATCGCAAAGATGACTTCGCAGGCAGGTAAGTTTGATCCTGAACATTACGATCTCTAGCTATTTAAGTCGAATAAAAGAAACTACTACGAATCGGCTTCACCTTTCAAAATAATAACACCAGCGAGTCCTGGGCTGTGCCTTTTGACAAGTGACTGTGTGAAAACACAAATTTGGCCGCGCCTTCCCCACACCGGAGTAAGTTGCTCTCCCAACTAAGCTACACGGACGGAATGTATCGCTGAAGATTTGTCGTCTTGACACCTGCTTTATTTACCTCTGTATTACGTCACAACTTCAACTCGTACAACAGTATATAATCCAAAACATTCCACTGGAACGGAGATGGGCTCGCACCTAGATATCAAAATATTCCTTTCTTTCAACTATACAGAACACGGAAGATCCAAAACATTATGACTGGTGCATCTTTATGCAAAAATCCAAGCAACTGCAGGTAAAAGATGACACATGTGAAAGCCATGAAGCAGTATAAAAAAGATGTAAAAGTCATCAAACGGTATAAATAAGATGTGAAAGTCATGAAACGGTATAAATAAGATGTGAAAGTCATGAAACGGTATAAATAAGATGTGAAAGTCATGAAACGGTATAAATAACATGTGAAAGTCATGAAATGGTATAAATAAGATGTGAAAGTCATAAAACGGTATAAATAAGATGTGAAAGTCATGAAACGGTATAAATAAGATGTGAAAGTCATCAAACGGTATAAATAGGATGTGAAAGTCATCAAACGGTATAAATAAGATATGGAAGTCATCAAACGGTATAAATAACATTTGAAAGTCATCAAACGGTATAAATAACATGTGAAAGTTATGAAACGGTATAAATAACATGTGAAAGTCATGAAACGGTATAAAAAAGATCTGAAAGTCATGAATCGGTATAAATAAGATGTGAAAGTCATGAAACGGTATAAATAACATGTGAAAGTTATCAAACGGTATAAATAAGATGTGAAATTCATCAAACGGTATAAATAAGATGTGAAAGTCATGAAACGGTATAAATAAGATGTGAAAGTCGTCAAACGGTATAAATAAGATGTGAAAGTCATGAAACGGTATAAATAAGATGTGATAGTCATGAAACGGTATAAATAACATGTGAAAGTCATTAAACGGTATAAATAAGATGTGAAAGTCATCAAACGGTATGAATAAGATGTGAAAGTCATGAAACGGTATAAATAAGATGTGAAAGTCATCAAACGGTATAAACAGGATGTGAAAGTCATCAAACGGTATAAACAGGATGTGAAAGTCATCAAACGGTATAAATAACATGTGAAAGTCATTAAACGGTATAAATAAGATGTGAAAGTCATCAAACGGTATGAATAAGATGTGAAAGTCATGAAACGGTATAAATAAGATGTGAAAGTCATCAAACGGTATAAACAGGATGTGAAAGTCATCAAACGGTATAAACAGGATGTGAAAGTCATCAAACGGTATAAATAACATGTGAAAGTCATCAAACGGTATAAATAAGATGTGAAAGTCATCAAACGGTATGAATAAGATGTGAAAGTTATCAAACGGTATAAATAAGATGTGAAATTCATCAAACGGTATAAATAAGATGTGAAAGTCATGAAACGGTATAAATAAGATGTGAAAGTCATCAAACGGTATAAATAAGATCTGAAAGTTATCAAACGGTATAAATAAGATCTGAAAGTCATGAAACGGTATAAATAAGATCTGAAAGTCATGAAACGGTATAAATAAGATGTGAAAGCCATGAAACGGTATAAATAAGATGTGAAAGTCGTGAAACGGTATAAATAACATGTGAAAGTCATCAAACGGTATAAATAAGATCTGAAAGTCATGAAACGGTATAAATAAGATGTGAAAGTCATCAAACGGTATAAATAAGATGTGAAAGTCCTCAAACGGTATACTGAGCTCTGTTAATCAGTGTTATTCCTATTCTTCAGATGGGAAAGGCAGCTGACTGAAGTGAGTTGAGTTTGACAAAGGCCAAATTGTAATAGCCAGACGACTGAGCCATTTCCTGGACGGCAAGGCTTGTGGGGTGGTGCTTACGGTCAGCCGTGGTTAGCACCTTCAAAAAGTGGTTCGCGAAGGGCAAAACCACGAACCGGCAGCACGATGTGGGCCGACCACCCCTGATTCAGTACGAAAGGCGAGGGAAAGCTATCCCGTATGATATGTGCCAACAGAAGGGATGCTGTTGCGCAAATTGCCGGTAATTTGATTGCTAGTTATACAGGAGTAATGTATTATAAAGCACAGTACATCAAATCCTGCTGAAAATGGACAGCGTAGCCGCAGGTCGCTTCGACTGTCTATGCTAACCTCGATGAGTGTCCATGCAAACCTCGATCAGTGTCCGTGCTAACCACGATGAGTGTCCGTGCTAACCTCGATGAGTGTCCATGCTAACCTCGATGAGTATCCCTGCTAACCTCGACGAGTGCCCATGCTAACCTCGATAAGTGTCCATGCTAACCTCGATGAGTGCCCATGCTAACCTCGATAAGTGTCCATGCTAACCTCGATGAGTGCCCATGCTAACCTCGATAAGTGTCCATGCTAACCTCGACGAGTGTCCGTGCTAACTTCGATGAGTGCCTATGCTAATCTCGATGAGTTTCCATGCTAACCTCAACGAGTGTTCATGCTTACCTCGATGAGTGTCCATACTAACCTCGACGAGTGCCCATGCTAACCTCGATGAGTGTCCATACTAACCTCGATGAGTGTCCATACTAACCTCGACGAGTGTCCATGCTAACCTCGATGAGTGTCCGTGCTAACTTCGATAAGTGTCCGTGCTAATCTCGATGAGTGCCCATCCTAACCATGGTAACGGTATTCCCTTCTGGTAGTGCCTTCTTTCAGCAGCATAATGCGCCATACCACACTGTTCAGATTGTTAGAGAAAGGTTCGCGGAACATGAGGACGACTGCCAGGTATTTCCCTGGCCTCCAAATTTCCCAGACATCAATCCAATCGAGCATGTGTGGTTTGTGTTGGAACAACAAATCGGATCTGTGGCGGCTCAACCACGTAACTTACAAGATCTGCTGGTAACGTGTTGACACCAGACACCTCAAGATACCTTTAGAAATCTTGAAGCGTCCATGCCTAGCCAGGTAAGTGATTTTTTGGTGGCGCGTGGAGGACCAACATCATATTAGGTAGGTGGTCATAATGTTTCGGCTCTTCGGTGTATATCCGGATAAGAACTGTTTCAGCGGCATGTGGAGGACCAATATCCCATTAGGCAGGTGGTCATAATGTTTTGACTCTTCGGTGTATATCCAGGTAAGAACTGTTTCAGCGGCATGTGGAAGACCAATATCACATTAGGCAGGTGGTCATAATGTTTTGGTTCTTCGGTGTATATCCGGATAAGAACTGTTTCAGCGGCATGTGGAGAACCAATATCACATTAGGCAGGTGGTCATAATGTTTTGGCTCTTCGGTGTATATCCGGATAAGAACTGCTTCAGCAGCATGTGGAGGACCAATATCACATTAGGCAGGTGGTCATAATGTTTTGGCTCTTCAGTGTATATCCGGGTAAGAACTGTTTTGGCGGCATGTGGAGGACCAATATCATATTAGGCAGGTGGTCATAATGTTTTGGCTCTTCGGTATAAGTAACTGATCGCTAGAGGGAAAAATTATACCCCAGAAAAACTGGGGTAGTGCAGGCTTATCGCTATCCAAGCCAAATAAAATTTTCATATTTCTTTTCCTACAAACACAGGAATGGAGTCAAATACGAATATACACTTCCTGATCACTTTATTAGGACCTCCTCATATTATTTCTACGGAAAGAAGCATCCGCAGATGGTGTAACTATTAAAATAGCAGCTGCATACAAAAAGCTGTGCTCATGGAATGTTGAACTTCACAGAATCTACGTAAAACATACGGTCACCATATTTCAAAACAAGGAAATTTAAATATATGAAATCAAATTTCTGTTCCCAAATTTTATTAAAATACATGAAAGATGACGAATTGGATAGTTTCTATTATATTATGAAGGCGTGGGTGGAGATTTAAGTTTTATCCGGAAATCTGGGAGAGGGAGTGGATTTGTCTTCTTGGAAAAATCTAAATCTATCTCTGAAGTTTTGGAATTCTAATATTCTCTCAGTTTCATATGTAACTCATGCCATATTTTGCTGATTAAGGTCTAAAATGCTATACTGACGATCTTATTCTTTTCCTTAGATACAATGTGAGGGTGTACCTAATTAAGTGGCCAATCAGTGTACATTTATTCGTTTTATCGAGAATACTGGACATCCAGGAAAACTGAAAATATATATGTGAAAAATATTGGGCAGACGCGCTTATATCAGATTCAAGAAGAACTATTACGCCATCTAGTGGAGAAATTGTGCGCCAGTAAACAGCTAAAAGGCGTATGAAATGTTTTTTTTTTCTTTTGAAGGTTTAACGACCACCGTCAACTCAATGGGCTTATAAGCAGTCGCCAGTCCCTAATTTAGGTTCACTGGTTCCAGGGAAGCGAGAGAGCCAGTGCCGCAAGACAACATCCATGCCTCATCGGGATTTTAACCCGGACCCTTCACGGACGAATGGTCAGAAGCCAGCGCTTAGACCACTACGTCACCGGAGGGAATGAAATGCATTGTTCTGTACATTAACACACTTTTTTTTCCCATTTTTTTTAGGATTGCGGCTTCAGAAGCGAAACACCGTATCCACAAAATGAAGACACGTAACTTTTTGCAAGCCAAAACTGCCTTTTACGATCAGTTTCCATAATAGGAAAAACTAGCATGTTATGACTCAAAACAAAAGACTGGATTTTCACAAAAGACTAATAGTTTTATGACTTCGCCAACCTTTGGTCGTAATAGTATTTTGGGCGAAAAAACGTGCATGGAATATTTAATCGTTAGAATATCACTTTTAAACACAATTTGAGTAACATATTTTTTTTTCTTAAGGACAGTAAATTACGAGTAAAATAAGAAAAAGAAGTACATACACATTGTTAAAAACTGTTCACCATTTTAGTGATTTTATTTATTCTTTTGTTTCAAAGATAATATAGATAAAATATTGAACGATAAAAAATCAGCACATGATAAAAAACCGCGGCTCCTAGAAATGGCGACCCTAGACAGCCGCCTATATCAAAAGTTAGGATTGGGAAAAACGCTCCACTCCCTAACTTCGTGAAAACAACAGTCCAATAGGTTTTGCGAGCTCATTTCCCCCTCCCCTCGCATGAGTGGAAATATGAAACTTAACCTTTGCACTCCTGAGCTTTAATATCGTTTGCATCAAGCAATCACCATATGTGCTTTAGATAATGTTAAATAGATAGATAGGATTTGTAACCAGAAAAGAAAAATAGCACAATGAAAGGCTCTTTGTCATATTTACAAATAAAACTCATATATGCATTTAAAGGAACGAAAAAAAAAATGAAAGCGAAAAAGTTTTCAAGTTCACTGCTAACATTGGCCAACATTTTTCGCAGCCAAACACCTGTTCTTGTATAACAGAAGCAGTATTAAGTAACCGGCTCTAGTAGGTCGATTTTATTGTGTCTCTGAGACGAACGCGCAGATAACGCAAGCACACACACACCATACGGGTACCTTCAGATCTACCGGAAGCCTGTTACAGGTGGCGAGTTCCATAAGATAGACAAAGAGTGGAGTATAAAAAAATTGGGGAGAAGGGGGGGGGGGGATAAAAATAAAGAAATGAAACAGCAGAGCGAAACCCGTCGTGCAAGGCCTGCCGGCATTGAACTAGGGCATTGCCTGCCGTTTACATCCTTGCACGAACTCGCACGCAAAGTCCGGGGTTTGTTTCTTTTGCTGTTGTTTTTTTTAATCCTTTTTTCTTTTTTTTTCTTTTTATCCTTTAGCTTTCTGTTGTGCAGTCAGCTATTTATTGCGACCAGAATGGTGGGAAATGGGCTGAGTGGCCTCTGCTCAATGTCAAGTTCAAAGTTACAGAAAGGGTTGCGAGAAATGACAGGTGAAGGTAGAGGAAGATGGGGAAAACAGAGGGTAAGGAGGGCTGACAGAAAGTGGGGAGGAAGAGATGGGAAGAAGAATTCGCACGAAAGCCTTTTCTCTCTTTTCCTTCTCTAACACCGTAAGGACGATTTTTTTTTTATCACATCCGTAACTATACACTTTTTCAATGATCTAAAACTAAAGATCAAATCATAGTCTGATTACAATCTGCAGGAATGAACGCGGAGAATTTCAGTCGTACAAACTCAAAAACTAAACAAATTCCTTTTGTTCCAAAGCTGAACAAGAGTCGCATCATTATTTCATTTTTGTTTTCACCACAGTGAAATCAATCCGAGGGCGGATCCAGAAGAGCTAACTTTAGACAGAACAGTTCAGCTGGATAAATAAATAAATAAATAAAAAGCAGCAGAGTAATATACTAATTCTTTTCTTTTCTTTCCGCATCTATCGATTATTTTGCTTCCTAATGCACAGCGAAGCTCAATTTTTACGAATCTCCGGAAACCAAATAAATAGATTCAAAATAGTTTGTTTACCGTATTGGTTACGCAAAAGAAAAAGAAAATAGCTTCGTGTGAAAAAAGTTTTCCAATAAAGTTCGGTGAATGCTGTTCTAACGCGTAAAACGAAAGGTTGTAAAAGGTGCAGTAACTTTCTCGATGCAGTCAAGCATAGACCGATGAGCCATTATACAATGTACTATTATGATCACCTAATTAATAAGCTGTAGCCCGCAAAACAGCGGCCACTCGGCGAGACATCGATTCAACGAGGTGGCGATAGGTATCCTGGGGTATCTGGTACCATAATGTCAACAGCAGGTCCTCCAGTTTCCGTACATATCGGGGTGGTGGTAATTTAGCGCGAACCCGCTTTTCCAAGTCGAACCCAAATGTTCGATTGGGTTCATATCAGGTGAATTTGGAGGCCAGTGCTTTAACAGAAAGTCACCGACATGTTCCTCGAACCACTCCTTAACGATTCTGGCAGTGTGGCATGGCGTATTATTCTGTTGGTAATGGCCATCACCAGCAGGGAACACAGTTGCCATGAAGGGGTGAACTTGGTCCGCAACGATGTTCAGATACCTGACAGCTGTAAGGAATTGTGCTATTGCGATAATGAGGTCTAAAGTGTCCCAAGAAAACATCGCCCACAGCATAACACCGCCACTTCCGCCGGCCTGTTTCTGCTCAACAGTGCATCCATGTGCCATAGCCTCCGTCGGTAAACGGCATATCCGCGCTCGTCCGTCTACTTGATGCACCAGGAATCTTGATTCGTCAGACCAGGCCACTTTCTTCCAATCATTCACGGTCCAATCTCGATGATCTTGGGCCCATTTCATGCGCTGCTGGTGATGACGTGCAGCGAGCCTGGGGACCCGGCTGAGTCTTCGGCTGCGCAGGCCCATGTACAGAAGGCTGCGATGAACTGTGTGCTGTGACATATTGCCCTGATCACCACTGTTGTAGCTGTGGGTGATTTGTCGCACTGTGAACATTGCGCGACAGTCTCCGCCCCCCCTCTGGCATCAAATGTGCTGCGGACGACACACGACTGGAGGACAGTTTGTCGTTTGCCCATCTGTGCACCACTTTTGATACGTACTCACTACAGCAGCATGTGAACAATTCACAAGCCGCGCCGTTTCCGAGATCGTAGTTCCCAGGTGCCGTGCCATCGCAATTTGTCCTTCGTCAAACTCCAATAAATCGGCAGCTTTTCCCATTCTGACGCCGAACACTCTACTAACCGAAAGCCGGTCCTCGGGTTTATATATATACTGCTCTGTGAACTTCACCTGCGCTACCGTTCAGTCTCCAGACGCGCTCATTTCTCTAGACTGGGAGTGGTCATAATATAATGGCTCATCGCTGTATGAGGGAACACGTCCGTAACCGTCACGGAGCTGTTAGAAAGGGTGTGGGCACAGAGAGCGTGTCGCCGTAGCTGATATAGGTTCACGTTGTTAGCGGGCAAAAATGGAGCGAAAAATCAATATAAAATTCTCATAGCTGAGAAAGCCACTGCTGTGATGAATCACCCACCGTATTCACTTGATCTGGCACCGGCTGACTATTTTTTGTTTCCCTTACTGACATTAACGCTTAAAGGGAAAAGATTTCCAAAGTTTTCGGGCATCCATGCAAACGTGACGACTCAGCTGCAGACGACAACAAAAGAGGACATTTTCTGTAACTTCCAGTTCCATTAGAACGATGCTAAAAGTGCATTGGATTGTTAGGGGCGGGCGGGGGGGGTGAATTTTGAAGGCCAGTACAGCAGTAAAGTACGGGTTTTTTTTAATATTACCTGTTGTTCATTTTTACCAAGTCTTCGCAGAACTCTATTAACACGTCTTGTATATGTGGGAAAAGAGGACTAATTCTACATAATGAAATCTCAGTACAAATATTTACAGTCTATACTAAAAGTTCAGTGAAAACAACAATGCGAAGAAATGCAGAGTAAAAGAATTATTACCTATCACCGTTGCGTTGCAGCTTCGAAAGCCAAAAACAATTTTTCGCTCCATTTCTTTCGTTCTTTCTTTCTTTTTTTAATAATAGATTTTTTCGCAATTTTTCTAAGTCACATCACACCTGACGGAATCAACTTTATGCACATTAACATACCTTGTGTCTATGAGGGACGGACAACTTCAAGGCTTTACTGTAGGTATATACTGAATTGCCAGAAAAACTGGTACACCAGTCAAATAATTGGTAGGTCCCCCACGGGAGCGCAGGACTGCAGAAATACGACGGGGCATGGACTCCACTAGCTTCTGGAAATATGCTGTAGGCAATGCACACCATACTTCCTGCAGAGCGTTCCACAATTCGGGTGTATTCCGAGGTCTCGGATTCCTGTGTTCGATAGCGCGTTGCATGGCATCCCAACTGTTTTCTATCACTTTCAGATCTGGGGACTTTGGTGGGAATGGCAACACCCCAAACTCAGATAAATGATCCTCTAACGATAATGTGGCGTCCCCACACTTGTGTGGAGGTGCACTGTCCTGTTGGAACAGGCCCAACCCATCAGCATGAATGTAGGACATGAACGGGTGTACCTCGTCAGAAAGGATGCGCACATAGCGTTGGCCGGTCACAGACGTTTGTACAGACGTTTGTGAAAAGTACTCCCGTCATCCTTATTGAAGTGAATGTTGCGGAAAATTTTCATCGGCCCATGCTAAGATTTTACTGTAGAAAAATTGTACTGCAATTTTTCTGTTTTCACAGTTAGAAATTTCAAGATATTTAAATATCGTGGCAAACTCACATAATCGACATGGAAAAAGCGAATAGCCAGGTTTACATCACTAGTTTAGTTGGTTATGTATGTAATTGCTCTGGAGAAGCTTCTAATTTTGGACACACTCAATATTTACATCTGTTTAAAATTTTCTCTTAAGAACGCTGAAGTAAGAACATTAAATTTTTTTTTAAAAATTGCTTATATAGCCTTTTCATGTTTGACAGATCGTAAAATAATCTTGGTTTTCATACCTTTGAGCTTCCAGTTCTTAACTTTTCAACGAAATGGGCTGAAATTCCAGCAAATGTTCGAGAGAGAGAGAGAGAGAGAACTGCTACTGCCAAAATTATGTTGGAGTTGTACCAAAAATCCTTTCGCACAAGACATGATTTTTAAATTTAAATAAATTAAAAAAAATTACAGAACTTTTACACTGTAAGATTTTCTATTTGTACTGCAATTTTTGTAATTTTCAGACCCCCCCCTTCCTTGGGGAATATATAGAACATCTTGTACACCCTACCCCATCCGCTCTCCCGCAACATTCGGTACATATACAGTCTCGTTCCTCAGCTGCTAAGCGAACTCAGAAGTTCGCAAACACACATGTCCCATCTATTGCAGTTGTGATTCTAGCAGTTGTCTGATCTGGCGATTTTTCCCCTAATTCAAAATAGAATCCCCCCCCCCCCCCATTTCATTATGTGTATTTCGTTTAAAAAAATATAAAAAAAGTGTTGTGGTTCAGTTGTGTGTTTAAAACAACTGAACTGAAAACATTTTTAAGAAAGTAAGAAAGAAAGAGACAAAATATACTGAAGGTGCCCACCAGGAAATGTCCCGGTGGGCCAATCCGCCCCTATTCATCTGTATCATTACGTTCATAAAATTTCAGTTCAATCCGATGCTTTCTTCTTAGTGCGCAAATTTCATTGTCCGTGAGTGTATATTGACGGGGAAATTCTGTTCTCGCTTTTTCCGTATCCATATGACTGAAACTTACCGGCAATAAGAACGGTTCGTGGAAAAGCGCTTGAGGTAAAAATGTCCTAACAGCAGCACAGAATCTCATAATCAGTTACTAAGTGATAAGCAACGTTTTAGTCTTCAGCATAACTACGCCTCCACCTCCACTTTCTTTTTCCAATGTGTAACCGAATTCTAAGATTCTCCGAAAATAAAAAAGGCACATCCCTTAACACCAAAGCAAGTCCTGTGCCCACGCGATACAGAATCATTGACGCAGCTGCTCCTACTGATTCATATCGAGAAGTAATTTCTATTCAGCTATCCATCGCTTTCTGTCGTATCATTTCAAATTTGCCCTCCCTCTTTTTTTCAAAAAAATGTGCAACACACGGCTAAATGGTGAAAAGTATTTATGCTTACAGTGCAGTACAAGATCAGTTCTCATAAACCACCGAAAATAAAAGTTCAGAGAATTTACAACAACGTCCATTATCGGATGGTGGTGGGGGGAGCTTGCTTGCTTTGCTGGAAGGACTGAGGTCCTTCTAGTTCTCTGATGCCAGCTACGGCTCTAAGTAGGTATAAACCACGGCCTCACGCAAAGAAGTTGGTGCACATGAGCATCGGGCACATAGAAGTGAGTCGAAAATAAACCCGACACAATAAAACTGGTATAAACTGGTATAAATGGCAATTCGCCGCCCCGGTGGCGCAGTGGTCTAAGCGATGGCCTCTGATCATTCATCCGAAAGCGGTCCGGGTTAGAATCCCGTGAGGCATGGATGTTGTGTTTGTCTTACGGCACTGGCTCTCTTCCTTCCCTGGAACCACGACCCTAAATTAGGGACGGACGACTGCTTATAGCCCATTGAGTTGCTCACGGATGGTCGTTAAACTTCCAATAAAAAAAATGGCAATTCGGTACAACACAACTGATGTAAACGACAATTCAAAGTTGATGGAAGCGATAACTTGACACAAGACAATTTGTGTAAGAAAGAACGTTACGCAAGATGGTTCTGTACCCACTGCAATTCCGTATGAGACAGATGAACAAACGTTAGTGAGGTAATTAGCGACAATGAGACCTCACAAGAAAATTAAATAAATAGTCATTGTAAACGGATAATTTTGTGGTTCGGAGTAATTTGAGCAGACAGTTCTTTCTCTGTCTTTTACTGTTCTCTTGACCTCCGCCTCTTACGTTCTTTCCCTTATGTTTCTTCGATTTCCAACCTCATATAACACAGTCGCTAATTGGGGATATAAGCAATCGTCTGTCCTTCGTTTAGAGATACTGGTTTTAGGGAACGGACAGGGCCAGCACTAAGAGAAAAGCACACCACCCTTGCCTCATCCGATATTCGAACACAGGCTCACCTCAGACGAACGGTCAAAAGCCAGCACCTCATACCACGCGGCCACCCCTGTTTCTTTCCCTCTCTCTCTCTTATCGTCTCTCCCTTCCACATTTTCCTCTTTTTCTGTATCGACCTCTCCATCTGTCACCCCTTAACTAATTTCTGCCTCATTTTCTTCTCTCTCTGTATCTACCTCTCCCTCTGTCACATCTGAACTAATTTCTGCCCCATTTTCTTCTCTCTGTATCTACCTCTCCATCTGTCACACCTTAACTAATTTCTTCCCCATTTTCTTCTCTCTCTCTCTCTCTCTCTGTATCTACCTCTCCCTCAGTCACACCTTAACTAATTTCTGCCTCATTTTCTTCTCTCTCTGTATCTACCTCTCCCTCTGTCACACCTTAACTAATTTCTGCCCCTTTTCTTCTCTCTCTCTTTCACATTTCCTCCTACCTTTTCCTCTTCTCTCTCACCCTCGAAACCTCACTCTCTCTCTCTCTCTCTCTCACTCTCGAAACCTCTCTCTTTCTCTCACCCTGCTTCCTTCCTGCTTTTATACTTCCTTTCTCTCTGCGTACTCCTTCTCTTTGGGTCAAATAGTTTCGCAAACATATTCCGCTTATGTAATTTTATTGTACGTTTAGCAGGGCTGTAACAGGGGTATGGCCAGTATGACCATTGCCATAGATGCCAAGTAATACGGGGTTTCAGATACTTAAGGTGGACGTCTAGTAATTTTGCTTCCTATACTTCCAATGGAAAAACTTTTGTACACATTTCTTTTACAATTAATGTGTTCCCAATGATGAAAATTTGAACATCGATTAAAATAACTTCATATTATAACTTGGAATACTTAACATTTTCTAAAACATAACCATAATTATATTAAAAATCAATAACTTTTCCTTTGGTGGTGTTGAAACCAGAAAAAAGATGGCGCGACCTGTACTTTGATGACGTCAGTAGACAAACAAATGTTGTATTGCATAATTATGGTTATGCTTTAGAAAATATTAAGCATTCCAAGTTATAAAATGAAGCTATTTCAATCGATGTTCAACTGTTCATCCTTGAGGACGCATTAATTGTGAAGAAAATGTGTACAGAAGTTTTTCCATTGGAAGTATAGGAATCAAAAATTACTTGACGTCCACCTTAAAAAAAAAAAGTAGTAACTGTAAGGTTTAAAACAGCAGCAAGACAATGAACTTTCTACATATTTTAATATTTTCATTATTTTTGTATATGTTTGAATTTTGCATTTTAGCATCAACATGAACTTATTTAATTCTCAGAAGTTGACAGCAAGTTTGTCGGTTAGAAGGACATGGAAGAAATGATAATCTTTTTCTTGACTGTTGAACCAAGCTGATGTAGGTCCGAATTATAACCACAGAGCGAGCATGAATTTTGTATTCCTCGATAAGCGGGGCTTGTCTGATAGATGGTCAAGCTCTAGGCTTGAGGTCAGCCTAAGCAGTTGATGGGCATGGCGTAAATTACAAACGTGACACATATAGAAGGAGGATTTTCGGATGGTCCCTAAGATGATCTGTATATAGAAACAGAATTTGACAATGTTGTTGATGAATAGAAAAACAGTTGAAAGCACAAATAGTCAAGCTAATTTAATTTGTAGATAGTTACAGAACAATTGTTTTTGTTATGCACACTGAAAATAACAAAAAAGTGTATTTATGTTACCAAAAAGACTATACCTTTATTGCTTATAAAAAAAATGTAAATTTTTTTCATAAGTACTATTTTCCATAGCTGAACTTTTGTTATTATTTCATGAAAACTGAATTTTAAATTAATATCTTTTTCATCAAGGCGCGCGTTGTATGGCCATAAGAGCCCAAAATCTTATCTACCGTTCTGATGTTTAGCACAATCATACGCTGTTCACAAGTATTTAACTAATTCGTACACTGTTCACAAGATATTTACCGAATTTGTACACTGTTCACCAGTATGTTTACCATATTCGCACAATGTTCACGAGTATATTTACAACATTCGTACACTGTTCACAAGTACATTTACCTCATTTGTATACTGTTGACAAGTATGTTTACCACATTCATACACTGTTCACAAGTGTATTTACTACATTCGTACACTGCTCAGAAGTATGTTGACCACATTCTTACACTGCTCACAAGTATGTTTACCACATTCGTACACTACGCAGTTTTACCACATTCGTGCACTGATCATAAGTGTATTTACCACATTCGTACACTGATCATAAGTGTATTTACCACATTCGTACGCTGTTCTCAAGCATATTTACCACATTCGTACGCTATTAACAAGTATATTTACCACATTCGTACACTATTAACAAGTATATTTACCAATCCTAACATTGTTAATGTAAATTAATTTTCAGGATATCAGTGTCAGGTTAATGGAATGATATAAATGTCAGTTTAAGTGCTATTAATGCTAGTTTAAATGATTTGACGTTTATGGAGGTTTAATGGACAAGTATCAGCTCCATTTTAACCCAATAACATCAGTGATATCAGCGTCACCTTAATCGGCGGCATACAGAGCTCAAAAAAAGTTACCGTTTGTGAATCAGCAGGAATGGACATACTGCCAGGACAGATCATCGATGGACAGCCGAAATTTTAGATTGGATTCCAAGGGACAGGAAAAGACCCAGAAGAAGACCACATGGGAGATGGGTGGATGAAATTCGAAAGTATGCAGGGGTGACATGGAGGAGACTGGCACAAGACAGACCGTTGTGGAGGAAACTTGGGGAGACCTTCGTCCAGCAGTTTATTGATAATGGTTGACAATGATGATGATGATGATGATATATATATATATATATATATATATAAAGCATTATACTCATTACTGGAGCAAGAGACATTGTACGTATAAGAGAGAGATTGTCGAAAATTTTGTTCCACTCTTAGGAATTTTATTGCGATGTCTGAATTTAGAACTGTAAAAATTTCATCGATTTAACAAGAAGGAAAATGCAAATGCTCCAAAATTTTATTTTTTTCAGGACTTTACATGTTTCTGGGGTCGAAACAGAGGCTCTTCAGACGGAGAGTTCGGTTGAATCGTCTTCGAATTCAAGTATTTAAGGAGGACTTTGGAGTGTCTTGAGAGGAGATTTCCGGAGGGCCCATCTTCGAATTGAAGCTTATTGGTTTTGGGTTCAAGTTAACGGGAACGATGTTCTCTGGATTGATTACTTCGGGTTGAAGATTTTTGTTGGACTGTGGTATGAGTCTTATACTTTTGATCACCGGAGATGGTTGTTTGTTTAGTTTTTCCATTGATTTTTGACTCTGTTTTGCGTTTTAGATAGAAGTACTGTTCTGATTAAAATTGTTAAATCACATGTAAAATTTTATTTGTTGATGATGTGTTAATAATAGATTGTTTTGGAATTGTATCTTTGTACTACTTGGTTGATGTGTTATAAATATTTTAATGAATGTGATGTAAATATTGATAAATGGAAATATGGTGTTCTGCTTTTGACTGTTATTTGGATTAAGGATATTTTAATAGTTATTTTTAAGTTGATACTTTGTAAGTTGTATTGATAATTTGCATTGTGGATATATTGTTAGTAATTTTAGGAAAGTATTGTTAAATGAAATTTGATATTGTGATTATTTAATTGCTCCCTGAGTATGGTTAGAATTGGATGTTTGTGAATTTGATGAATTTGTTGTTATTGACTGGTTGAAGATTTTTGGAATTATTTTTTAAAATGTGATGTATGCTTTTTGACGTAGGACTCCGTCTAACTCCGCGGATAGTATGGGGCGACTTACGGCCAACCGCCTGTGACAAAAAAAAGGTCTCAATTTAAATCATTATAGTGTTAAAAATACGTGCCGCGCACTAAGCGTGTTAGCATATTCGCAAACTGCATGGAGTCCAATTCGCGCACTGCGCAATACATCGTGCGTGCGACGCTCCCCTAGCTCCGTGTGCGCGGGAGAGATGATGCAATATTTATGGGGGTGCCGTGGCGATTAACTCCTAACTCGTCAACCATGAGCGCAACATGACTGTGCGTGGTATCGTTTTAAAGCTCTCTACGAGATCTATTCAAAAATACGAAGAACATTTCGCAGTGATTTGAACTGAACATTTTAAAAACTGTTTTTTTTTTTTTTTTTTTTTGTGAAGCGGTGAACAGTTTTGAAAATATCGCGGTTTATCGGGACAGCCGTGAGTACAAAACGACTGTGCGTGGTATTGTTTTAAAGCTCTCGACGAGATCTATTCAAATATATAAAGTACATATCGCAGTGATTTAAACTAAAATTTTAAAAAATTGTTTTCCTGTGTACGGGTTAACATTTTCCACAGTGCAGCGGAATTCACAGAATGAACGCTAGCAAAAGTGGGGAAAATCAAAACGAGAGGCAAGAACAAGTGATGAGGAATGTAAGAAGCCCAAGAAGACAGCACCACGTTGGGTAATTCGTGTATCGATCTGCTTTGTGTTCGCAATGTATCCAGCATTATTTGTAAAAATTATGTAAGCTACTTTTCATACCATAGACCTGTGTTCGCTATAACAAATTAAATAAACGCTTTGAAACCATACTCGACTAGTTCATTTCAACTCTCCGACTTGCTGGTCGTAGTCCTACATTCTAAACTGACGGCTCAATTAGAACTGAGCTTACCTGTTATTTTTTTATTTTTTTTTTTATTGTAAAAAAGAACCAAGTTGGTTCCAGAGTTAGGGATATTGTCCCAAGGAGGATGGATCTTTTAAATGGGTAAATTAACGGAGATAGCTTCGCAATAGATTTTTAAGGAAGTTCTATTAATCCATGTAAATATAAAGGCAACACGGGTTAATAATATCAGTACTTACTTATCAGGAGCGAAATAATTACGAAAATATGCCTTGAAATATTGAAAATGTCGAGAGCTGCAAGAATTTTAGGGAAATTTACATACAAAGTGAGAGAAATTAGTTTCAAACAGGAAAAGCTTTTTGGAGTAGCTGAAACAGGCTTTGCAAAACTGCAGTTGAAGAATTCGTGCAACTCTTAGTGCCAGAAAGCAGTAGCTACATCAGATGCATATGCGGTTAGGAAGAATGCACATATACTGTATTAGCCCCTGCTTGGCAAATGTCAACCCAACCTTCTTGCGGTACATCCTATTCCTACCGAAAAAAAATATCTTCTCTGTTGAATAGCGTTTCCAGTGCAAAATGTTTCTCATATAATTTCAAAAATTTCAATTAATTCATAGACTTTCCATTAGGAAGCGTAAAGGTAAATTGCGTTTTCCCCGATATCTCGGCTTCTAAAACATCGATTTCAAAAATTTATCCTGTGTCGGATACAGCTCTTGATGGAAAATGTTTTGCATATAATTTCTAATTTTTGGTAAAGAGTGGTTTGTGCACCAGGGGGCGTAAGTGTTTGTTTCTACTTCTGATGTATTTGCAGCAAAATCTGAGTTTCTGAAAACTCGATTGAAAAAATTCTTTTGTGGACCTCACCTCAGAAAACCTCTTGAGAATAATGTCTTCTTAAAATAATGCATAGTTTTTCGGCTAGGAGGAGTAGATATATACCTTATTTTTATCGATATCTCTACTTCTAAGAGTCCAATTTGAAAAATTCTTTCTTTGTTGGAGAGCGTTTCCGCTGCGAAATTTTCCCATATAATTTCAAAATTTTCTTAAAGCACAAGTCTGCCGCCAGAGGGCGTAAGTTCACGTTTACAGTAATACCTGCAGGATTAAAAACCCGATTGAAAAACTTGTTTTTCGGTCAGATACTACTATGTAAGCTTTGTATGTGTATTTTCTTCCTAAAATAATGCACAAATTCGTCGCTAGGTGGCGCAAATGCTTATTCTGTTTTTCTTAATATATCTGCTTCTACATGTGCGATTAAAAAATTCTTTTAACACCGGATGTCATTTACCTTGCAGAATACTTTAGGCTAGAATACATGTATAAGGAGTTTTATAGTTCATAGTTCTGTCACTAGGTGGTGTTTTTGTACTTCAGTTTGCAGCTGCATCTCCGCTTCTAAAAATGCTATTGAGAAATATCTTCTTTATTGCATGCCATTCACTACAACAGAGAGTATAGCATTATTCTCTCTAAATTATGCAAAGAGTTCCCGCTAGGGACGTAAAGGTCGAAACTTTTTTTTTTTTTTTTCGCTCTCTCTGCTTCGGGGAGACGTATTCGAAAAGTTATTTTTCCTTTAGCACGGCTTTTTCCATGAATAATATTTTTCGCCTATTTTCAACTTTTCCATTATGCAAAATTCTTCCGCCACGAGGCGTAGAGTTATAACATGTTTCCTTCTGTATTTCTTCTGACTGTTTGATTTGAAAATCTCTTTGCCTTCCTTGTGCTATGCGAAACTTTTTGTGCGCCATTTGTTGATTTTCGAAACATACTTTTTAGCAGCTAGTGGAAGTAAGGAGCTGTTTCTATTTCTGAATTTTTTTATCGTATGTAGAAACCGGTTGATTGTTTTCCTAACCGGTTCCATTGGCTTTGAATAACTTTGATAAATTTAATTGGCGCCAGAATGTATTCAAAAGACGTGCTCATTACAACTGAAAATTCGGTGTCATCTTCCTTGTTCCTTTGTGCGGTGGAAAGGGTCTTACAACATGCATGATTTAGCTCATTATTATTATTAACATTTTGTGCGTACGCGCGCGCGCGCGTGTGTGTTTCGGATTAAAGGCCAGTTACAATAGGCACATGTTCTTCTGTAAAAGAAAGAGAAAAGGGAAGAAAGAGAGGGGAGGGAGTCCTATGCGTCGAGCAGATGCATCATAAAACAGGGAGAAATATTTCGACATTTACCGTGGTGTTGAGTAGTGCATTGGCTTCTTCCTTTCTTTTATATATATATATATATATATATATATTTTTTTTTCATTTTACTTTTTTTCCTCTTGTTCATTCTAACATTTGAAAGTTAGTCAAGAGTTTAATTCCGTGACTTCTGAAATAACTGAGGGTTATTTCTGGTACGAAGTTCTGTTTCACCTGGATTGGTACTCAGGTAATTCTTGTTGCCAACGTCCTCGACAAATTTGTTCCTGACGAAAGGGAAAAGAGCGGGGTGGGGAACGGGGCGAAGAACGGTGTTTAAAAATAAAAAAAAAAAAGCTTTGAAGATAGAGGGCAAGGGGACTGTGATTCTTCGTGGAAGAGAAAGTGCTGCAGTACGGCGATCTTTTTTTAATCTCCAGACGGCCAAGTTCATTGCATCCCAGCGATGTTTTTTTGTCTTTGTTCCTACCTTGGCATGTTGTCAAAATCACATGTTTCATGACGTAATTTTTTGTTGCTACACGGTTCTGCAAATATGGGTCTTAAGTACAAATTCGCACAACGCAACAGACGTGTTCGTTCGATACCAATGCCCTACCGAGCAAAGGTCCAGGTTCAAATCAATGATCCGAAAAATTGAATTCGTTGACGGTGTTTGGGGCAGAAACCGTACAAATTACAACGCCACGCAATACGACTTAGACAATTCGAAAAGGTCCAATGTACTAAAAGACAATCGCACGAAACGGACTGAATAGATCGATAGTAAATCTTGAACTTTCTCTATGAGGTTGTTCGCCTGAGAGGATTTTCATTAACAATTTAATCGCATCTCCTAATGCTTCAGACATTTCGATGATATTTTCATCCCCCCCCCCAGTTAAGTCCTAGTATATTTTACACACAAACACGCAAATCCGAGGGACGGGTATGTTGCTAAGAGACGGAAACTGGTCACAAGGTAAATTTAAGGTTTGCTTCTTATTGAAAGTTGTCTTGAAATAATTATTGAGTTCTAATCAAGAAAAAAGAAAATAAATAAAAAAATACACAAACGGCCACGGAAATTTCTCTCTCTCTCTCTCTCTCTCTCTCTTCTGAATTTGCGTTGATGTCTATCATACTACCCAAATTTAAAGGCCCACTTAGGCAAATTTACAAAGTACTTAAGATATGAGCGCGGGACAAAATTAATAATCCAAGTTTTAATTCTTTCTGTATTTATGTTTTTTTTGTTTTGCTTTGTGTTTGCTGTAGATCGCGCAGTTTTCTTACAAAACTTTTTCAAAAGTTCTGCGACAACTGGAAAATTTATACGCAGGTAAAAAAAAAAGTTTAAAAAAATTGAAAATAAGTTTTTTTAAAAACAAAAGTCAAAAATATATATTTATTCAGATATAGATAAAATATTCAAATTAAAAATTATTTATGTTTTTTTTTCATTGAAAAATTGCAACTATAGGTCTGAAGTAATTGCTCTGCAGTTTTATCAGAAAAACGTGGTTGATTATTGGGGTTTTAATGGACCAAGACCTAGATGCTACTCAAAAATGTCAAATACGGAACCGTCTTTTTTTTGTGTGTGTGTGTGTGTGTTTCCCATTGCCGCTCATGAGCACCGAATGCTAGTAGGAAGTATCAGTGATTCCCCATTAACAACTACTGACTCCAGGAAAATGGGAGAACCAGAACCAAGGTACAAATGTAACAATCATATTGATAACGAGGAACAGTACACCAATTATGTACGAAATAGTAATACTATACTAGTGATCCGATTTATTGGCGTAAGAAATACAGACATATAAGCGTTTCCAAGCTTTCGCACATCAACCAGATGGCTTTTTCAAGGAAGTTAGACAGAAACTGCAAATTGAATAATAGAACGCTTTAACAATGTGAACGCGGGAACTTGACTTGACAATAAATATATACGACGTTATTTATATTCATTTAAAGATACGATACATCACGTTGTTTGTGCGCGTGGTATTCAAATAGGGAGAAGGCGTTACTTGAAGAGCTGGTTCCAAATTCGTGGAAACTCGAGTGAGACGCTATCATTGCAAGTATCGCTGTTGGTAATGATCTCCAAGGTTTCCCGAATGGCAGTACATTTAAGGGTAGAGTAGGTAGCTAATTTCTTTATATCATCCCACATAGGAGTAGCGGACTTGAATTTGACTTCTCTGGATAGTGCCGTCGCTACTTTACGGTATTTTGTGTCCCTTTTATGCTCGTTGACTCCGATTCCAAACGAACGCTTGGTCATTCTAATGTAGTATTGTTTAGAGCCGTCCGGATATTGTAGGGGGATGGCATAAACACCTGCTTCGCAGGAGAGAGGAGGTTTTCACTATTTGTCTTTAACATAGTATTATATAAAGATACAGCAGACCTTAGGTCTAACTTCCTTGAGAAAGCCATCTGGTTGATGTGCGAAAGCTTGGAAACACTTATATGTCTATTTCTTACGCCAAAAAATTGGATCACTAGTATAGTATTAGTATTTCGTAACAATCATATTTCACGGAGGACTCGAACTCAGTGGTCATCAGCGAGCAAAGCTGCCATCCCACTGCTCGGAGGTCAGGAAGAAAAATACTTTAAAACTAGATAGCGAGAGAGAGAGAGAGAGAGAGAGAGAGAGAGAGATGACACTAAGCAAATAAGCAGCTCCAACTGTCGGGATATCACTCCCGAAATCATCGCGCCTCTGGTGTAAACCCCTTAGGAATGAATTTTTTCTGTTTGAACTAGAAAACCCAGTTACTCTGCAATGCATTAATTTACTCCCTCGATCTCCAGTGCCTCTAAGTGCCTCCAGTACCTCCATCTCCAGTACCGGTAATTGGTATATGTACTGACTCACGAGTTTTTAATATCTGTGTTTTGTTGTTACCGAAGAAATACTAAGGAGACTAAGGAGGACATTTTATTTTCGTAGGAGAAAGGGATTTTTCACATCGTGAAACCTCACAATCTCGTAAAAGTAATTGGAAGGGGGGGGGAGTCTGGGAAACAACAAATGCTACAATCAGTTCAGTAGTTTTTAAAGTGTTACTGTGACTGGAGAAACAAAGAAAAGAAAAAGTTTTTCATTTTACTTAAATACTGTCTTTCAAAGTATTGATTCAAAAAAATTTCATTGCTTGAATAAAGGAAATTTCACTCAAACTTACCATATTCATGACAACACAAAAATCACAAAAGGCTAAAAGTCAAATCACCAACTACAATAATAAAAAAAAACAAGCACAAATAAAATAATAATAATATAGTCGGCCACTGGGAAACCATCTTTAAGGAAAGACATCCCCAGCAACCGACCAATTCAAGTCCAGGTTTTTTTGTTCTTTTTGTACGTGTGTTTTTATAGTTGGTGATTTGACTTTCAGCGTTTTGTGATTCTTGTGTTGTCATGAATATGGTAAGTTTAAAAGAAATTGTATTTTATATATTATCTACTTTCAATTCTTGCAGCAAGGTGCAGTTTTAAGACGGTTTGGACCTTACATTGCTCCTATGATTTGATATATAATACATATATATATACGTGTAAGGTCAGGTGATGCGTAACATCACAGCCTCTCCTTGACAAATGTCAACCCCGCCTTCTCTTGGTGCATCCTGTTCCCACTAAAGGGGCTCTGACGACCACCAATAGCGGTATAACTATACCATCGGGATTAGAGGAAATGCTATCCCACACTCACCAACCCGCTTGGCCAGCGTGGTGAGTTACGGCCAAACCCTTCCAAAATGACTCCACAACTTAAATCTTGGCTCTCAGTCTCCGGCAGCTGGAATGTACCTGGCCAAGGCAGCGGCCAGTGCGACATGAAGACAGAGGGTGCTAAGAATCCCGGAGGACCGGACTAGGCTGCCATCTGATGCTGACCTTGGCTACGTATGATGGACGCTCCCTATCTTCTGATTCAAGGCTTCTTGAATTGGAAGAGGAACTACAAAGGATCAAGTGGGACATCATCGGGCTAAGGGAGGTAAGGAGAAAAGGAAAAGATCTCATTGAACTGAAAAGTGGACATCTCTTCTACTATCGTGGGACAGATACTGGCAGAACTAGTGGTGTTGGATTTATAATAAACAAGAAACTGAAGGATAAAGTTGTAGAAGTTGAAAGTTCCTCTGACAGAGCTGCACGTCTCGTTATCCAACTCTCGAGAAGATACCAGGCTCAGATTATTCAAACTCATGCACCCACCACAAGTCATCCTGAAGAAGAAATTGAAGAATTTTATGAGGAAATTCGTCATCTAAATAATAAAGGTAAGCAGTACTTGAAGATAATTATGGGAGATTTCAATGGAAAAATAGGGCAGCGGCAACAGAATGAAAGTTCAGTAGGTAAATTCGGTCACGGCAACAGAAACCAGCGAGGAAATACTCTCGTTGAGTTTGCAGAGGCAGTAGGGTTTTTTATCTTGAACTCCTTTTTCAAGAAAAAGCCACACAGGAAATGGACATGGAGACATCCAAATGGGACGACAAGTGAAATTGATTTTATTATGTGTAACAAAAAATTCGTCATAGAAGACTGCAGTGTGCTAAACAAGTTCAACACAAGTAGTGACCATAGATTGGTGAGGTGTAAGATCTTGCACCTCAACACTAAACTCGAACGTGGCAAGCTCATAAGACAAACCAAATGTATTGACATAACCAACCTTAAAAAAAGCCATAATACCTTCAAGTTGGAACTGAAGAACAGATTCTCTGCGTTAGAAGGTCTAACATAAGAAGAAGTGGATATTTCTGAAGTTAACAGAAAAGTAACCGAAGCTCTTATGGAAACAGCAACAAAATTAGCTGGGTCTAAAAACAAGTTGCATGTGAACAAATTATCAGGAAAAACCAAAATGTTGATGCAAAAAAGAAGACAGATGAGGACAACTAAAGAAGATGTGACTTCCAAAGTGGAATATTTGACTTCCAAAGTGGAAGATGTGACTTCCAAAGTGGAAGATGTGACTTCCAAAGTGGAATATTTGACTTCCAAAGTGGAAGATGTGACTTCCAAAGTGGAATAGCTATGCAAGACCGTAAGAAAAAGTATCACTGAAGACGTAAGGAAATTCAACTGTGACCTAGTGAGGAAAGCAATTGAAAACAACCAAAGCCTAAAGATAGCAAAGGGACATCTGAGCAATGGAAGAAAACAGATTATGGCACTGAGAAAAGAAGACGGTTCTGTAACAAGAAATAGAGGCGAAATTTTGTAAAGAGTGAAAGATTTTTACTCCAAATTATATGAAAGGGATGATACATGTACTCCAGACATCATGAAAGGTACCAGTAACAGAGTTTTTCCAGTCTTCCCAGCAGAAGTTGCACATGCAATCAAGAACATGAAGCGGGGAAAAGCTCCAGGAGAAGATGGAATTACTGTAGACATCATACAAGAAGCAAGTGGAGAAATCGAAACAGTACTCGCCCAAATTTTTACTCGATGCCTTAATGAAGGAAAGATTCATGAAGATTGGAACAACGCTACAATGATCCTGCTACATAAAAAAGGTGACATAGGATCTCAGGAACTACAGACCTATCAGCCTCCTATCACTGGTTTATAAAATCTTCACTAAAGTTCTTTCACACTGTTTGAAGGTAACACTGGACATGGCTCAACCGAGAGAACAAGCTGGATTCAGGAGTGGCTATAGCACAATAGATCATATCCACGTATTGAGAGAACTAATTGAAAGAGCGAGGGAATATAAACTTCCATTGTGCATGGCTTTTATCGATTATGAAAAAGCCTTTGATTCGGTGAAACCATCAGCAGTTACAATGGCTCTGAAATCCTGCGGTATTGAAGATGCATACATTAATATTATTGATAACATATATGAAAATGCAAGTGCAAAAATTCGGCTGTTTGAAAATACAACACACATAAAAATTGGAAAGGGAGTGAGACAAGGGGACACCATATCTCCCAAGCTCTTCAATGCCACATTGGAAAATGTCTTTCAATCACTGAACTCGGAAAACAAAGGGATAAAGATTAATGGAGATTATCTCTAACCCACCTTCGTTTTGCTGATGAAGTAGTCATTTTTGCAACTACCCCACCAGAGCTGCAGAGTATGATCCAGGAACTTGCTGACAAGAGTAAAGAAGTGGGATTAAAAATGAACTTTCAGGAGACAAAAGTGATGTTTAATGCTTTTACAAGAAATGAAGATTTATCGATTGATGAAGAAAAGCTGGAGATAACAGACACGTACGTTTATCTTGGACAGCAGATATCAAGTGAGGGTCACATTGATGAAGAAATTAATCGACGTAAAAAACTTGGCTGGTTAGCTTTTGGAAGAAACAGCATAATTTTCAAGAGCAATATGCCATTATGTCTTAAAAGAAAAGTGTTTGATCAATGCATCCTTCCAGTGCTTACGTATGGTGCATAGACGTGGACCTTAACTGAAAGCAGACGTGGACCTCAACTCAAAGCAGCATGGAGAGATGCATGCTTGGTGTAACCAGGAGGGATAAGAAGAGGAACTCGTGGACCCGAAAAATGACAAGAATGGAAGACATCATGATCAGAGTTAAATCCCTGAAATGGCAATGGGCTGGACATACTGCCAGAAGGACAGGCATCGATGGACAGCCGAAATTTTAGATTGGATTCCAAGGGACAGGAAAAGACCCAGAAGAAGACCACATGTGAGATGGGTGGATGAAATTCGAAAGTATGCGGGAATGACATGGAGGAGACTGGCACAAAATAGACCGTTGTGGAGGAAACTTGGGGAAACCTTCGTCCTGCAGTGGATTGATAATGGTTGACAATGATGATGATATCATCATCACCGTCATCGTTGTCATCCATTAGCAATGCATTGCTGGATGAAGGACTCCCCAAGTTTTTTCCACAACTGTCTGTTATGAGCCAGTCTCCTCCAAGCTACTCCGGCATGCTTTCGAATTTCATCCATCCATCTTCTATGTGGTCTTCTTCTTTCAATTGGAATCCAGTCTAAAATTACGGTTGACCATCGGTAGTCCGTTCTTTCTGCAACATGCCCATGCCATTGCCATTTCAGTGACTTTACTCTGATGCTGAAGTCTGTCACTCTTGTCATTTTCCTTATCCATATATTCTGCGTTGGTTCTTTTTTCAATTTCCTCTCTCCCCTCGTTTTTTACGTTTTCCCTATATATCATTTTTTTTATTACCGCTGCTTAAAATTTCTAACGATTCTCAGAATTCTTCATTCCTTGCGGGAGAATCCGGTAAAGTGCTAATTAACCTAAATTACGAATTGTTTGACAGCCTGTTTTAAAAAACAAAAACAAAAAATATATATAACTTTTAATCATGTCGCATAATCTCGTGAAACGTGCGGACATTCAAACTTTCAGCACTCTCCCAGCGGCTAAGTTACGAATTTAACACAGAGAAGAAAAAAAGGAGCATTGAAGACGTACGTGACACAATAATTTGCAAAACATTTTCACGGAACAAAAACGTAAAAATATGATGCCGAAAAGTGAACAAATTCGGTGATAAACAGGTGAAGTTATTCAGCTCCTGTCTTACTTCGGCGGCCCTGGGCAAAGATTCACTTGGAAGTATTTTAACAGTATTTTTGACTGAAAACCGTGCAGGGTTCTTAATCGATAAAATATCAATTTTCAGCACTCCATATAAGTTACTGAATACACATGTGAACTGTTTATCTCTTTAGTGTTCTCATAATTTTTTTTTTTTTCTGCGCAACACAGATTAAAAATTAGATGATGGTGAAAAATCAAGGTATGGATAAAATTCGCGGCACCTAGAAATGATAAGCTTTCTGGCCTGTGCTAAAGACCGGCACCTGAAGTGATTAGTCGATAATAACAAGTGTATCAAAGCACACATTTCGTCATATATAGTCACGGATGAAGGCGACAATCTGACCGAGCGAAAAGCTGAAAACTGCCTGATGGTCCATAGGTACTGGATAATGGAGGATTGCGTAAACATAGATGAATCTTGGTTCCTATTGTTTCACAAAAATATCAGAACCACCTTATGGCGAACTTTTCATTAGGCCATGGATCTATCTTGCCAGGACAGGAGTCAGCAGTGCAGGACAGTGGTGGCGCTGTAATTCTGTGGGGAGTGTTTCAGTGGCAAACACTGCGTCCCTTAAACTTGTCCTTCGAATAAGCAAATGCTTCATGTCAGAGCTACAGAATGGGACTATGACAAATACCTGCGTCTTACTGCAGTCTAATTCCCATTCACCAAATCTCAGTCCAATCGAATCCCTGTTTGGAATGCCTTTCCCCATTTGCTCATATGCAACATCATTGAAGACCCCAAAATGTTGGCGGGCTTAACGGGAATGGTGACAAAGCAGTTGTGACGTATATTCTAGATTAACTTTCCTTTTTTAGTTTCTTTCCCTATGTAAATCTTGAGTTTATTCTCAGTTATTCTTCACTCTTAACGTAATATCTTTTCTCTCAAACGAATACGTTTGGCAACACAATTGAGGTTAAATGCACGTGACGTATGCCTGATATAAGATAGGAACAAGAGATAAAAAGGACGACAAAACTGTTGCTTAGAGAGCGTGTAAAGCGAGCGTTGAAAGAGTGCGTTGTAAAGAGAGCGTTGTAAGGAGAGCGCTGTAAAGAGAGCGTTGTAAGGAGAGCGCTGTAAAGAGAGCGTTGTAAGGAGAGCGCTGTAAAGAGAGCGTTGTAAGGAGAGCGCTGTAAAGAGAGCGTTGTGTTAAGAGCTGTGAAGCTGTGTGGTGTGTTTAAATATTGATATCGTTCTGTTATGGACGTGCTACAACCTTGAATAAAGCATCTTTTCCGTAAGTTTGACTTCTGTTGTTTACATGTTTCGTCTGGCCGTTAAGGTTTCTTTCATTTAGGAACTATTTCTTAGTATGTTGATGTTTTAAATTAACGTAGAAGTACGAAAAGACTTCTACGTTATACAGTCTATTATATTTTGAATAACTAATCCCGTATAACTGGATGGACGAGTTCATTTTTCGGAATTTATGAATTGTAAAAAAATGACGAAGAGTGAAGCAAAAACTAAAAACCAAATTAAAAGGCGAATAATATTCGCCTTTTATAATATTCGATAAGTTCTACTTTGATTATAACATTGTTATGCAGTGCAAAGGAATGCACTTTTTTTTTTTTACTTCGTTAATCAACTCATTTTATTGTTCAGGGATGTAATCTTGCTGAATTTCATCTTTAAAGAGAAATGTGCACGTTATTAATAATTCATTTTTCATCAACACCCCACAAGGATAGATCTGATCCTGTCCTTCCTTTGGGTCCCTTAAAAGTATTTCTGGTTTTCAGCTTTATTTGTATGATGCAAAACTTCTCTTTCAGTACGTTACATATCAGTCAATGAGAAACTGCATCCTACCACCGGTTGAGTAAATCATAGCTCACACTGTTTTGCAATCCGTTAATTTATAAGCAGTAGAAGACTGTAATACTAGCATAGGTTCGCATGTTGGTCGACACAAAACAAGGTTTAAAACATCTTTTCTGGTATTGTTACATTAGTGCATCCCCTCCAGTAAAAACTCTGAAAATCATTTTTATTAAGTAGGAAGGGTGTAAGAAAAAGCGAAAGTGCCGCGGGTGGCCTAGTGGGCAACGTTCGTGACTACCACGGAAAGGGCCTCAGGTTCGATCCCAGCAAGTACGAACGCACGATCCACTAAATATCCGCCGTGCGTCGGATGGGCACATTAAGCCGTCGGACCCTGGGTACTGGCCCCCGGTAATAAATAAGGGCGTCTTCCTCCCCTTTCTACTTCGCTTCCGTGTCACTTTCCTATCGGGCACTCTAGCCCAAATCTCCTAGCTTCCTATTTCTAAGGGTTGTTTAAGACCTGGGGTCAGATACTCCCTTCCTAAAATCCTCTACTTATGATCACATGATCACATGAAAAAGCGAAAGTGGTCAACTTTCGTGATTGCCACGGAGAAAACCACGGGTTCGATTCGAGGCAGGTACGAATCCTTGAACCACTAAATATTCGCCGTGCGTCAGATGGGCACGTTAAGCTGTCGTACCCCGGGTGCTGGGCCCCCGGTAATAAAAAAGGGCGTCTTCCTCCCCCTTTCTACCTCGCTTCCTTGTGACTTTCCTATCGGACACTGTAGCCCAAACCTTCCTGTTTCTTAGGGTTGCTTAAGACCTGGGGTCAGGCACTCCCTTCCTAAAATCATCTACATATGATCTGAAAAGCAAAAGTAAGGGTCGCGGATGGCCTAGTGATCAACATTCGTGACTGCCATGGAGGAACCACAGGCTCGATTCCGGGCAAGTGCGAACGCTCGAACCACTAAATATCCGCTGTGCGTCGGATGGGCACGTTAAGCCGTCGGACCCCGGGTACTGCCCCCCCCCCGGTAATAAATAAGGGCGTCTTTCTCCCCTTTCTACCTCGTTTCCGTGTCACTTTCCTATCGGGCACTGTAGCCCAAATCTCCTAGCTTCCTATTTCTAAGGGCTGTTTAACACCTGGGGTCAGACACTCCCTTCCTAAAATCCTCACCATATGATCTGATCTGATATGAAAAAGCGAAGCAGAGATAGAGGGAGGGGGGGAGTAAGAATGAAGGAGAGAAATGGAGACAAAAAGGAAGTACATGGAGTGCGAAAATGAGAATAGATTGAAAGAGAGTACGTAAAGGAAAAAAAGGGGTAAAGAGATGGAGAGCGAGAGGTAGAAGAGAAAAGGGGGGAAAGAAACGGAGTCCTTAAAAGAGAGAAACAGGAAAGAGATGAAGGAAGAGAGAAACATGAAAATGATGAAGAAAGAGGAATAAACAAGAGAATCAAGGAAAGTGATGGGGAAGGGGGAGAGAGGGGGTTAGAAAGAAATGGAGAGAGCGAAAATGGGGATGCATGACAAGAGAGAGAAGGTGAGGAAAGAAACGGGAAAAGATCTGGAGAAGGAGAAAGAGGAAGAGAAAGGGAGGGTGGAAATAAGTGGAGGGTGAGGCAGAGAGAGATAAAGAGGCAGAAAGGGGAGAAAGAGGAAGAGAGGTGGAAAAGCCGAAAAAGGAAAATGCTTTGAAAGGGATGGAGACGCAGAAAGAAGGATAGAACAAAGGAAAGAGATCGAGAAAAGAAGGAAGAGAGAAATGTGGTAAGCGGAAATGAGAATGATGGCAAAAGATGGTGAGGGAGAAAGGGGGGGAGAAAGAGGAAGAGAAACGGAGAGTAGAAAGAAGGAGAAAAAAATGGAAAGATTTGGAGGAAGAGAAAGATGAAGAGAGGAGGAGGGGTAGAAACAAGAAGAGAAAGAGGGAGAGCGATGGAGAAGAATAAGAAAGACAGAAAGAAGAAGCTGGAGTGGAGGAAAGAATGTAAAAGCTAGAGAGAGAGAGATAAAAAGTCGAGAAGCATTTTCCCACTTAAAATGGGCGATGGAAATTACCCTCCTTTCAACTAAAAAAATGTTACCGAATAACGGAATTTTACACAGAACTGGATTTCGCATCTGATGTTTCAACGTTCTTTTGCATAAATCTCCTTTCCCTATGTTTCAGTACTTAAAGAGTTTTTAGTTTCTCACTAAATGTGTATGTATATGTAATCGCCTTTGTCAACCATTATCAATCCGTTGCTGGATGAAGGTCTCCCAAAGTTTCTTCCACAGTGGTCTGTCTTGGACCACTCTCCTCCATGTCGCTCCGGGCATGCTTTCGAATTTCATCCACCCATCTCTCACATGGTCTTGTTCTGAATATTTTTCTGTCCCTTTGTATCCAATCTAATATTTCTGTTGTCTATCGATGGCCCGTTCTTCTAGCAAAATTGTCGCAGTGGCCGACAATACTTAGATGTGGCCGACCAGGTACATATTTGCTGTCTGGTATTGAAGGCCAATTTTCGAGTTGTGGAATTATTTTGGTGGGGTTGGACTATAAATCACTTCACTGGCCAAGCAGGTTTGTGAGTGTGAGATAGGATTTCCTTTAATCCCGCTATGTGACGGTCGTCGGAGCCCGTCACACACACACACACACACACACACACACACACACACACACACACACACACACACACAGGGACGTGCGTACACGTATATATTTCACTCAGCTGATACACGGTATGCATAAAAATATTTTTCACTTAACTGATGAGCCAAGCCCGACTCAGCCAGAACTGGAGACAGAGCGGGCTCGGGCTTTTCGGGGGAGCCAGACCCGTGCACAGACCTCTATCTAAACTTCTCTCACGGTGATAACTTCTAGACTGCTCATACTTCCAGTCTCAACATATGCCAGAGAATCATGAACACTAAATGCAAACTAATTAAAAAAAAAAAAAACCTGTATGCAGAAGGACAAGAATAGTTAAGGGGTAAAATTGAATGACAAAAAAAAAAAAAAATTAAATCGTTGCTCGTTGCAACAAACTAAAACAGAAGACGAATTAATGCATGTAAAGTTAATGCAATGAGCAGGCCGCACAGTAGAATGAATGTCTTTTCCCTGAACTAGGACACGAAAACAAGGAAGACCCAGGTATAGACGGATGGATGAGATAAAAAGCACTCCAACAACTGGAGTGAACGAGGGAAACCTCTGTCCAGCGGAGAACCGAACGAGAATGACAAAATTCTTTTTCGCAAAAGGTTGTGTAAAATGAAAACAATATAACTATGATTAATATCATTACGGTGACAGGTAATCTGTTTTTGACATTTGGCTCTCAACGCAATGACGACATTTTCTTTTTTAACGCAACTGTTTTAACCACGCGAAATGGAAATTTCGAACCCCCAAATTCATTTACTTTAAGAAGGCAATAAAAATTTTCCGTGAGTTGACAACGCAGAATAAATTAAGATTTTATTTTCATTGGAGCGAAGATGATGATAAAAAAAAATAAATAAATAAAAGAAGTCTCAAGGTCCCGCTTTGCTACCAGGTGTTGAGCACACGTTGCAAATGATTATGAGACACGGGCATGAAACACACAGATGCAAACTTAAATGGGGAGAAGAAGAAGAATAATCCCGATACCAGTTGTATAAGCTCATGGAAAGGGGTGAGGGGCGGGGAGAAATGAGAAAACCAAAAATCGATCATGAGGTCAACAAACGGGAATGCGTAATCGGCGCCCTCTAGTGACCGTCAGCGACTGTTACTATAGCAACGGATGTTTGCGCCAGAGTCAGGGTCAGGGACAGTCATTTGGAAATGCCCTCAGTCACCCGTGCAGCATTAACAGCCCCCCTTTCCTCCTCACCGTCCCCCTTCCTTCGACCGCTGTGTCCTTTCCACGCACAGCTCCGATTTATAATAAATGCCCTTAGCGTTGGCTTCTAATGAGCACCATTCGGTACACTGACCTCTTTTTTGCCCTTCCTCTCCGCAATTGGCCAGCACTCTCCCCATTCTACCTCAGACAGAAAACCTTCCCCCCTTCACCATCATCATTTCCCACTTTCACCCCCTTCAGAGCGAGGTTCCGTTTTAACCGGTTCTACAGATTCACGATTTAAACAAAGTAAATATAAAAAATAGAGAGAGAGAAAGAGATAAAGGGGGAGAAGAAGGGATAGGAGGGAAGGCAGAAAAAGATGGGAGGCAAGAGAGAGAGAGAGAGAGAGACAGAGAGAGAATGCGGAGAGGGTAATGCCTGCTACATGATTTAGTAGGGATGCAAATTTTATTCCCCTTTCCTTACAGCGATTTCCTCTCAATCGGAACAATGAGTATGATCACGTGTCGCCACCTAGTGACGTACTTTATCATTAATAATAATTATTATTATGAATTTTACTCCGCTCAGACATTGTAATCAAACCTAAAGAACAAAGGGTATACGATTGATATGATGTTTTCATTTCACGCATTTTGAACATAGCACGTGCCGAACAGGACTGCGATTATATCTAAAAATAAAAAGAAATTTACCAAAGAAAAGACCCCTCCTCGCTTTTTTTATTTTGGAGTTACGTAACTCTAATACAGGGAGAGGCAGAAAATAAAAACCAAAATTGCTCACCTTGCAAGTGGTTGTTCTATAACTGAAGTAAAACTTTTTTTTTTTTTTCTAATCTTATTATAGACTAAGAATAATTCCATCACTCCAAATATTTAAATGCCCAATTTTTACATTTTCAAAGAGAGAAAAATATGGTTTTGTCAGCTTCCAAACCTTCAGAAGTTTTATTTTTAGTGATATTATTATTTTTTTTAATGCAATTATTCTGTAAACTTCGAAGCAAAGTAGTCCGAGGTTTCATGTGCTAGAGGATATTATCGTGCGTTGGCATTTTCTCCACGCCACCGATCTTCCACAAACGAGCAGACAATGATATTATCTGTTTGTTGCCAAATATTGTCTGGGAATGATTTACATGGAAATCATTTTCCAAGTTTTACCACTTTCCCCAGTCACGTCAAATGACGGTAGATGGTGAAATTGGTCGAACTGAATTCTGGGTAAGTTCTCTGTTATGTTACGGTTGACTTCCAATGTGGCTGTCAGTAGGTCGGGCTTATCTGTGCATCACCGACTACGCATCGCACACTTTACTTCGACTTCTGTAACCAATGGACGCAATTCTTGCATTTTTCACACACCTTTACTATTTCTCGTCTCTATATTTTGCTGTATCTTTATTATAGTCTGCAAAATGTTCCCTCAGGGGTGCAGTCAGGTTTGTTTCCTAGGGGCAGAGACGTTTTATCGCATGGGCGTATTCGGCGTACTCCGGGGGCCTTAGGTTCTGGGGGCCTACGTCAAACACCATTTTGACTGAGTCGCTCATGAGATATCTGTGTTACGCCAATTTCATACTCCGACTCACACTGCAGAGTGCGTGTTTTCTATTTTTTTTAAGATTTGCCGAATTTAGAAGAGGGGGAGAGAAAGGAAATATTAAAAAAAAAAAAAAAAAGGGGTGCAATGCAATGGGCAGTTGCGGAAAATGAACAAACCAGCGTGGGGTCAGCTGGAGCTTCAGCTGATTGAGGGATGACGTCTCCAAGGCCCTAGCTGACCATTTAATTGTTTTTTGACTGTACCTGGCGATCTTTGGCCACCCCTAGCCCTTGCGCTATTGACCTCAATAAAACAAACAAACAAGCAAAATGGGCAAAACGTTAAGTTTAAAGCCATTCTTAAACCTTACACTATTTTCCTCTCTCAAAACCTCGTGGACAGTTTTTTTTTCAATATATTTTTAGAAATTCATTTATTCTTTATTTATTTAATTTATTTACAATAAATACTTATACCCATTGTTTTATTGTGGATCTACTAAAAATCAGAAAATGCACCAATACCTTGAATTTCACTTGACTTTGATATAAACTACTTGCTTCTATTTAACCTCCACTGTTTCAAGGTCCAGGATTAATGTTGCATAATTATTTTCTCTTTTTTCGTCTTATTTATATGACGGACTTTTACGTAAACGTAATAGTAAATATCAATTGCACATGGAAACGTACTGCTAAAATACACTGCAAGAAATTTTCGTTGTATTTCCTTGAGATGAAAAGGAAAAGATATACCTAGCAGTATTTTTAGGTTTCAGATGGTAAAATGGAATTATATGCGTGTGCGCGGGGGGGGGGTAGTGCCACGACGAACCAGGGGTCTCAGAAGTTCTTAAAGCGTCCCTGCCTAGACGCCCGATTTCACATTAAGAAAAGAAAATAATAATAATAATAATAATATCCGGATCACCGAGGGCTTCAGCAATGACATCGGGACGGAATTCGGCCTACTAAAATGCAAGACACAAGGTACGAACCAAGGTAAGCATGATGCACGTAGCTACCAATTGAAGACCGGAGAACAGGTCGCAGCTATGAAGGAAGGAGAAGCCTATAAGTACCTTGGTATGCTTCAGGCACAACGCCTAGAACACAAATAAATAAAAAACATTCTAGCCGTCAAATACAACCAAAGTCTGAGGAGACTAATGAAGACCAAGCTCAAGGCTGGCAACATAACTAGGGCTATCAACACATACGAAGTTCCAGTCCTCACGTATTCCTTCGGAATCATCAAGTGGACCACAACAGAGCTTGAAGAAATAATGCGCAATAACAGGACAACCCTCACTAAACATCGTCAGCACCACCCGAAGTCAGCACTAGAAAGGCTGACCATTGGACGGACAGAAGGAGGAAGGGGAATGATTGATCTCCTGGAACACCAAGACAAAGAAATCAGCATCCTCAGAAAATACTTCCATCAGAGCAAGGGGCCCCTTCGCCAAGCGATAAACCAGAGAGACAATAAGTACACAGCCTTATAGACCTCTCTACTCAGAACATCGAGATTGGAATGAGGGAGCCAAAAGAAAAAGCTTGGGGCAAGAAAGTCCTACACTGAAGGCACTGCAACAATCTGCAATCCAACCATGTGGATAAGACTGCCTCCAATGCATGGCTAACAAAGGGATCTCTCTTCCCCGAGACCGAAGGGTTCTTGATGGCTATACAAGATCAAGTGGTAAACACCAGAAACAACCGGAAGCCTATCTTGAAGGACACGTCAGTGGAAAGCGACACATGTAGGAAATGCCACCAAGCGCCAGAGACCATCCAACATATCACAGCAGGGTGCAGAGTCCTCACACAGACAGAGTACACGAACAGGCACAATCAAGTCGCCAAGATCCTCCATCAGAAATTGGCAAGAAAGCACCACCTCATTACAACTGAGCCAGTCCCCTACTACAAGTATGAGCCAACAACGCTTCTAGAGAACAACACCCACAAGATGTACTAGGTCGGATCGATCAGAACAGATAAGGCCACCGCCCACAATCAGCCCGACATCGTCCTGGTCGACAAAGAGAAGAAGCCCACGTACTTCATTGACTTATAGCCGTGCCCAACACGTGCAACATCCAGAAGACGCACGGAAAGAAGCTGTCAAAGTATAACCACCTACGATACGAAGTCAAGAAAATGTGGCATACGGAGAACGTCACCACCGTCCCCATAGTAATATCAGCCACAGGAGTTGTACCTAAGACCATTCACAGCTCTATACAGACACTAGACCTTCGACCTAACACCTACACGAAACTACAGAAGACTGTAACGTATATTGTATTTTAACTTTCCTTTTGAGTTTGTTTTTCTATGTAAATTTGAGTTCGTTCTCTTAGACATTTTCAAACCTTAATATTACGTCTTTTCCCTCAAACGAAAATAATGTTGGCAACACATTGAGGTCGGAACAAGTGACGTATGTGTGGCCGGATACGAACGATAGATAAAAAGGCAATGCAGCGGTTGTTTAAGGGGATGATAGACGTGATGTTATAATGTGTTTGGATGTTAAATCACTGATACTGTATTGAGTACGTCAAAAAAAACGGATCTGAGTGTGGAGTACAAACCATGCAAGCAAAATAAACGTATTTGTAAGTACCACAACTAACCTCTTTCTTGTAATGCGTATGGATACCTTCTGATATTACATTGACTTTTTAGCACACATAACGTAATTCTGACGTAAGGACTAAGTTACAGCGGAAAGACAAATTGCGTTATAACAGCTATCCTGAACACTTATATTATTATTATTATTATTATTATATGCAATAATTAAGAGAAAATGTGTGATTAAATCTGAATGCGAAAATTTAAATGTTAAAAATTTTGAAACATTTTGTATTTCATTTTAGACATACCAAACCATATAACATTGCATTTATTTTTGCGCTCCCTTTTCACTATATTGTATACACGTATCTCAAAATTCACGGACGGCGCGTGCAATAAAATATATTTCTTGTGAAAGCTCGATGTACACTCACGGACAATGAAATTAACACACCAAGAAGAAAGCATCGGATTGAACTGAAATTTTATGGACGAAAGGATACAGATGAATGATACACATGATGGCAAAAACAGAGCTGCAGGACAATTACAGAGGAATCTGAGGCACGCAGTCCGGTCATCTTCATTAGCGCGTCGCACCGCCTCGTGCGGCTATACATTTTGCAATACGGTCCGGCATGGAGGCGAACAGACGCCTGATGTTATCCTGCGGCAGACTGGCCCACACGTGTTAGACGGTGTACTCCAAATCCCGGATAGTGCGGCACGGCGACAGCTGGTGTTTAAACTGGTCCCACACATGCTCGATAGAGGACATGTCCGGGGAGCAGGCAGGCCATGGAAGTGTCTGGACATGATGTAGTCAGTCCTGGGCAACCGGAGCCGTATTCGGGTGGGCATTATCCTAATAGTTTAGCGCACCTGAAATCCAGGCCAGGAATATGAGCAGTTGGGGCCGTAGGATCTCATCCACATACCGCTGGTCCGTCAATGATCCACGTACCACTATACTAGAGCTGATCGGCTATCGTAGGCTATGGCTACCCAGACCATAATGCTTACAGTGGGGGAGGTGTGGCGCTCGATAGCGAGGTTGGGATTGTGCCGTTGACTCGGAGACCTCTACACCCGGACACGATGATCAACTGTCCCCAAACCGAAGCAGCACTCATCTCTAAACACCACAAGTCGCCAGTCCGTGGCGTTTCACGTCGCTCTAGCCTGGCAGCACTGCAAACGAAGCCGGCGATGTTCCGGTGTTCCCACGAACCCTTTCCCGACGCCTTGCAGAAGCGAATCTGCGATCCCAGGGTGTGCTGCCATTCACACAGGAGCCGCTACATCTGCCTGTACGGTAGAACGGGTCCCTGTGGGATTCGTTCGTGCCTGGCGCACGATCCGTCGATCCTCTCTACCGGTGGAAAAAATACTTAGAAATAAAAAACGAATGTACAAGCTGCTGGTCAATATCTAGAAGGTAAATCTGGTCTCTCTCGCTTTTTCAATATTTAGAGTTTTTTCACTGTGACAACACAAATTTCCCTCCAGGCTGGAAACTACGAGAAATAGTTACAATCAACTTCATACATTAACCTGGAACAGGAAGTCCTGGACTTTTAACATAGTTGCTAGCTAGCTATAGAATACAGAACACAAAGATTATAGCAACCATGCAAGGTTAGGTAGGAAAACAATATGTGAATTTTAAATTTTTTCAGGGGAAATAATTTTTTCTTTTACTGGAAGATTTTCTGATATTAATGTTGACGTTTTCAAATGAATGACAAATTAATTTATTAATTTAGAGATGTGTATGCATATACACTGTATTAACAAAAGTCACCGGACACCCATTCAAAAGCAAATAAAAGGATCCGCTGCGTTGTTAAGATGCGCGGTACAGCTACAAACGGTATAAAAACAAGCCTGCAGCTGACCGCGATCATATTGCACCGTGAGGTTGAGTGAAATTATCGCGGCGAAAGAGAACTAACTTTGAGAAAGGAAAGATTGTTGGATGTTATATTACTGGGTTGTCCATAAGAGAAACCGAGAGGCGTTTAAACATACCCAAGTCAACTGTTTTGGGTGTACTGAATAAGTGGAAGACACATGGCGTGCCTGAAGCAGCAAAACGTACCGGAAGACCAAAGAAAATCAGTGATAGAAGACGTCGAAGCCTCAGGAGAGTCGTTACAGCTAATCGACAGAGTACTGCACAAGACCTCAGTGTACAGGTGAGTAAAAATGCTGTAACCTCGGTATTTACACGTACCATTCGCAGAGAACTTCATTCCATTGGTTACCGTGGTCGTGCTGCTGCTCATAAGCCTTTCATCTCCACTCGGAATGCTACTCGTCGTTTAGCATGGTGTAAAAAACATTTATCGTGGACCGTAGATCAATGGAAACGGGTCCTATGAACTGATGAATCCAGATACACGATCCATCAGTCTGATGGCCGTGTGTGGGCATGGCGGCAGCCGGGGGAACGTTATTTACCACGGTGTCAAGTTTGGAGCTGGCAGTGTACTTATGTGGGAGTGTTTTTCGTAGTATGGTCCCGGCCCATTGGTTATCGTGGACAAACCTGTTAACCAGCACGTCTACCTCGATATTCTAGACAATTATGCCCTACCAACTCTGTGGCAATGCTATAGAACCGAGCTTTGTTGGTACCAGCAGGTACCACCGAGCCATAAAGCAAGGACTGTTACGGCGTGGTTTGACTATAATTCCGTATCGTGTGTGGACTGGCCAACACAGAGCCCTGATCTTAATCCCATAGAGCACCTATAGGACGAATTAGAGCGCGGCAGAAGAAGTTTGGAACCAAGGCCTACTACTAAGCAACAGTTAGCGGCAGCATTATGTACTGAATGGAAGCGCATACCTATCGCTGTGTTCCAAAACCTTGTCGAAAGCATGTCTCGAAGGGTCAATGCATGTATTAAGGCCAAAGGTGGACCGAACAGCACTAATGTATGCCAATAAATTTTATGTTGTGTTTCTCTTCCAGGTGTCCTGTGACTTTTTTCAATATAGTGTATAGTGGGCAACGATTATTGTGATCACAGATCATTGCAACCCAACCGAGAGTATGAAAATGCATTAGAAAAATAACGTTTGTTGTAATCAGCGCTTCGGTTATTTATTTGACGAAGTCATTTGCTGTACTGTCACTTAACTGCCCCATTCAAACGCACAAAGTAGAGTGAATTAATCCCCTTATCCCAGTGTTAATTAATTCTTTTATGTCTCTCTCAATACTCGAAGAAGGATAACTGCTCAAAACACTCAGAGCCGTCTTCAGAGCTCGTCCCCAAGAATCCATACTATACTACATAAATATTCAACTGGATTATAGACCTTTAACACAAGAGGCGTGTTTTATCTGCTAATGCCTTCATTACCATCCTTTTCGTACCATGATTTAATTTAATTAATACTTAGCGATGACTTGAAGGACAAAAACGGCGATCACAAAAATTAACTGTTTTACGAAACATTAATTCTTCCTTCTGGTTTTAGGAGAGTTATACTGTTAGAGTTGATACTGTTTTAAACACACACAGGTTTTACAAGAATAAATGAAAGTATTACAGCAAAAACGCTGTTTCTGCTTCTTTATTTGTTCCTTGTTGACGGTTACATCACAATGATGAACTTGTAACGTAGGTTGAATTGGTTGATTTTTGCTTAATGGCGCAGTTGCCTCAATGGGCCAAAGACCGCCAAGAACTTGTACCGTATATACACAATTAAATATGCAGATTCAAAGCACAATTTCAATAACTTAACTGGGAAAAAAAGGGTTGCCGACATCTAACGATGAACGTGAACAACAAAATGACGTTGTCTAATGGAATCTCACAAAGCACTAGATAGCTGCTCAACATCGAGGTCATTTCAAGCAGGCTGAAACATAAACAATTTTTAAGACACCTCAAACAATGTTTTTATTTCAGCCTGCTTGACCTGACTGACTGCCATGCCACATGGTACAGAAATTGTTAGAAGTTCAGACATGGCGTTAAGTACAGGAAGTATAACGAGTGATAACTAAAATTTACATTAGAAGAAGCAAAAACAAAAAGTTAGGTAAGTCATATGCATACATCACGAGTTAAAGATAACAAGGTAGCATAAATACATACACGCCTCTTCTGTTAAAGGTAACTTTAACACACACACACGCGCTTGTTACTCTACATAGTAAATACCATACTCTGAAAATTTTGTATGACAACGCTACCTGCCATGTTGTTGGCGTTATCACTCATATTTCTGTTAACGGGGTTGGGAAGTGTTGTACCACCCTTCCCGTTCACCTGACTTAAGTCCTTGTGACTTCGATTTGTTTCCGAAGATGAAAGCGCAGCTTCGGGGGTTCGATCTAAGCTCACCGACGACATTGTAAGAGATATAGACCGGCCCATGGCGAAGATCAACACTTCTCGCCATCCTGCCGGCATACAAAGACTTCCACACAGAAGGAAGCTGGTTTTGGATAATGCTGGCGGCTATATCGAAGGGGTACAGCCGACTAGAGTCGGATCCTATGTTATATTCCAATGTGACCATTACGTTCTCACTAATAAACTTCAAACCCTTGCACACACTTTGGCACAAATGAGCTATAAGAGCAGACGTCCTCTTCGTATACCACTGGTCTCCGCTAAAATCTGACAAATTCTCCTGCAGTGGTCTCGGGATCACCAAAACTGGATCTTCAATGACAGAAAAAAGGTCGGCTGGTCCGACGAATCACGTCATCAGTTAAAACACATCGATGAACGAGTCAGAATGTGGCGTCAAAAGCACGAATCAATGGAATCTAGCTGCCCAGCGTTAACTGTACAAGTTAGTGGAGAAGGTGTTTTGGTCTGGGGGTCTGTTTTCATGCGGACATAAGTTTTTTTATACCTCTGGCACAGTAGTTGGATGCTACCAGATATCTTAACATCACTGCGGATCAGTAGATGTTCATGGTGTTTCCTGGTGGAAAGAGTTATTTCCAGCAGGATAATGCGCCATGCCACAAAGCTCGGATCGTCACGCAGCGGTTCCAGGAGCACGACAGAAATTTAAAAGTGCTAAAATGGCCACAGCACTCCCCGATCTAAACCCATTTGAACACCTGCTGAAGGAGATTGAGAGAACTATTCGTAACAGAGATTCTTCTACAGCGAACGTTCGGCAATTGATTGACGCCATCACATTTGCTTGGCTGAACATGCAAGTAGAACGAAATCAGCACCTTTCTGAATTCATGTTACAGCCAATGGCGGCTCAACATGCAATTAAGTAGTCGTTATCATCAACAACCATGGGTAATAGTCTCGCAGGTGCCTGATACCACGGGGCATGAGATTTCATTCATCTGACATTGTTTTACTACAGCGCATCGACATATATGTATCTGGTAAACCCAGGCATCCTGGGGAAGGGGTCCACAGGGATAAAGCGCGTCCGGGGCCGACTTCGCAGGGAACCATATACACATTCGCGTCCCCAAACACCGGGAGTCTAAGGAAAACCCCGGAAAAACCTCAGACTAGATGGCCAGCAGGACTGGGGTTCGAACACCCGTCAGAAACGTCCAGCTCCCACACAGTGCATAGCGACTGAACCAACTGCGCCATGACGGGGGTAATTACAAAGGGTATTCTGAAAGTAATGCCTCCTCCTTAATAACTTTTGAAATTTTCAAGTGATCTTAATGAAACTGCAGTGACAAGTACTGTGATATGTTACCAATGTGGGAACACATTTTTTTCAGAATCGGAAATAAAGATCATGAAGGACAGAGAAAAGCAGCGAGCCGTAATTGAATTCCTGGAAAAAGAGAGATGTGAGGCTCCATAAACCCCCAGAAGACTCCTAGCGGGGTATGGAGCTGCCACAATCGATATCAGTAATGTCCGGAGATGGATGAAGAATTTTCGAGACTGCAGAGCTGAGTTCGGGCTCAATTTTAAGAGCCCGAGCCCGAACTATGTCAGCCTGAGCCCGAATTTTTATTACAAGATAGAACCCTGGATCGACGAGCTCGAAAACTATTATTAACCTGTTTAGGCATTAAAAAAAAAGTCTTCTCTTACAGACTTCCACTCTTTCCTACCCGTGCAATTAACCGATGTCTTTCTCAACTGCGGAGTGGGAAAGGGATGTTTATCTATTTCTGTAGTTTCTTTGACCATTCATTTCTTCCTGAAATGTTTCTGGGGAGGGGGGGGGGTATCAGCAAATCAGGAAAAATCGGGAGGCACAACAATCTACGTCGCACGTTCCTTCAACAGAATTAGCAGGGAGCCGCCCCTTTGAGGTAGGGAGAAAAATCTCGTCAGCTTGCTATCTACTGTCTATAGTTCTTAAATCCTTCGCAGAAATCCTGTAATTCATGGCCTATGGTGTTTTGTTACTCAAGCCCGGAATGGAATTTCTACTTCCCATCTAGACCCAGCCGAATTTCTACTTCCCATCTAGACCCAGTTGCAGAAGAATTCTCTTTAACAACCAGAAAGTGTTAAAAAGTCTCGTGTGATAAATCATGTAAAATCACATTAAAAGAAAAAGGAAGAAAATTCTCTTCCTCTCTCAGAGCCCGAGCCCGAACTCCAGTTAGTATTACGCAGCCCGAGCTCGCCCGAGTCCGAACTCCAGCAAGTATTACGCAGTCCGAGCTCGCCCGAGACCGAACTCCAGCAAGTATTACGCAGCCCGAGCTCGCCCGAGACCGAATTCCAGTAAGTATTACGCAGCCCGAGCTCGCCCGAGTCCGAACTCCAGCAAGTATTACGCAGCCCGAGCTCGCCCGAGTCCAAACTCCAGTAAGTATTACGCAGCCCGAGCTCGCCCGAGTCCGAACTCCATCAAGTATTACGCAGCCCGAGCTCACCCGAGACTGAATTCCAGTAAGTATTACGCAGCCCGAGCTCGCCCGAGTCCGAACTCCAGCAAGTATTAGGCAGCCCGAGCTCGCCCGAGTCCTAACTTCAGTAAGTATTACTCAGCCCGAGCTCGCCCGAGTCCGAACTCCAGTAAGTATTACGCAGCCCGAGCTGCCCCGAGTCCGAACTCCAGTAAGTATTACTCAGCCCGAGCTCACCCGACTCCGAACTCCAGTAAGTATTACGCAGCTCGAGCTCGCCCGAGTCCGGTTCGGGCCTAGACTCTACTTTGGGCTTTCGGGCTCGGAGAAAGTTCAGTGTCGGACAAACAACGGAGTGAAAGACCCGCAACTGCAGTGAAAAATGCCAACAGGCAATGAGTGAGAGACCTCATCACAGCTGATCATCGTGTCACCATCCAAGAGTTGTGTGATGCAATTCATTGTGGTCATAGGGCTATGGAAACATTAATTAGAGATCTGGGTTACAGAAAAATTATTCAAAGTGGATCCCAAGAAACCTAACCCGTAAACAATGTGAGCAAAGGGTGGACATGTGCCGGAACCTCTTGGACTGTTATGAGAGGGAGGGTGAGGTGTTTTTCTCTAATGTTGTGACGGGGGATGAAACCTGGGTGTTCTTTCATGACTCGGATACAAAACGTGCTTCAATGAAATGGCCCCGCACGTCTTCACCTCGGCAGAAAAAGATGAAAACAACTCGTTCCGCAGGAAAAGTGATGGTGAGAAATTTCTGGGACAAACGTGGTGTCATTTTCACTGATTTTCTTGAACGGGGTGCAACAATAAACAGTGCTCACTATGTGCAGACACTGAAGAAGCTAAAGGAAGCTATCAGAAGGAAAAGGCGTGACAGTTCACTTCATAGTGTTGTTTTACACCATGATAATGCACGTCCCCACACCTCAATGGAGACTTCACAGGCTATTGCCAAAATGGGGTAGACGGTGATGCCCCCCCCCAATCCTGATTTGGCTCCCAGAGACATTTTCCTGTTTTCCTCTTTGAAAAAAAAACCTTCGTGGTGAACGTTTCGACGATGTGACAGACGCGTTAAACTGGCTGTGAACTCATGAGTGAAACAGCAGCCTCATAAATTTTTCCAAAATGAATTTTACCAATAGGTTCAAAGATGGCGGAAATGTATAGAACGTGATGGACAATACTTTGAATAGGCTAACATTATTAACAATATGTCCAAGTATTTTGCCACCAAGTTTTACATTTTTGCTGCTACAAATTAAAATCTTATGAGGGATGAGGCATTACTTTCAGGATGCCCTTTGTAGCTAGTGGTTCTTAATAATTTGCTGCTTCAGTGTAAATGCTTTTTGTGATGTTGCTAGTGTGCTTATGAATACTTTCCTTGGAATGTCACTTAGATGTTTGTTCATGTGTTTTGAGCAAGTGTGCTTGCTTCCTAACAATGTTTCTTTTAACAATATCGGTTACTGTCATGAGAAAAAAATGTTTTTAGCAATGTTATTTGCTTTCGCATAAATGCTTTTGGCGATGTTGTTTTTACTTTTTTACAATCCTGTTAACTGATATTAAGGTAAGAATATCCGAATCTACATTTCAGAGAATTACGAAAAGTATCATGTACGGAGAGAAAGCTAAAAACTGAGAACTTATCTCGTTGGCAACAATTCGCAATCTCTGCAATTGAGAGTGATTTTTCTGTGCGATCAAGTGACTGAAAAAATCAGAAACTAAGGTTTCACGCTTTAATTTATGCAGAATATTTCGAAAAAATAATGTGCAATTACTAAAACACTTTCTAAAAAGGGTATTAAAGAGGGTGGAAGAACGTAAAAGTCATTTACTATAAAAAGAATTCTGAATTTCAGAAACTTCACACATTAAAGTCTGAATTCCGTCATTTCTTTGTTTCTGAGGAAGGGCTATCCTCCTCCTCCCGAATTCCATTATTTTTTGCTTCAGATGGGGAAGAGGGAGTCACTCTACGCCCCGCTTTCACCCACCTCAGCGCACTTGGATTGAACTGAGTCTTCCACCTGGATAAGACAAATGACAATACGTAGTTTTGTTTTGTCGGAATGCTTCTTCTGTCTATCATAGACTTCTCCCTGACTCTTTTCATCGACGGTTTCTTATGTTACTTAAAACAGTATCTGAAGCTCACCCTATTGTCATTTAAGCAGCTAATGGAGCGGAATGTCGCTAATCTCGGCTTCCGAGTTTCACTGTTAATCGCTGCTTCACGCGCGATTTATTTTCATGAGAAATTTCTTAAAAGATTAAAGAAACAAACGTCGCAGTAGAAACGCTTAGCCATTATTCGGAATTCCGCGAAATTACCTTCAGCATTGTTATGCATACAAAAGAGGACTCCAGCTTCAAAGCCATAGTAATTCACTTTCTCCTTCTGATAATGATTCTGCGAGAAAAGGGAGATATATCTCGCAGAAATATCAAGCCACACAGCAGGAACAAATGAGAAGGATCTATTAGATATTACCAAACAAAACACTCTGGCCGACACGGTTACAGATAGTTTCTTTCTTTCTTTCCTTTTTTTTTTTTTTTTCGATCGTAGTTTAACGACAATCATAAGCAACTCGTTGGGCTATATGACGTCGTCTGTTCTTAACTTGGGGCCACTGGTTCCAGGGAGGAGGAAAGGCCAGCGTCATTTGACAAGCACACCACCCGTGTCTCACGTGGGACTCGAACCCGTGCCCATTGGTTATTCTGGACAAACCTGCTAACCAGCATGTCTACCTCGATATTCTGGACAATTATGCCCTACCAACTCTGTGGAAAAAATACGGAACCGAGCCTTGTTTGTACCAGCAGGATAATGCACCAAGCCATAAAGCAAGGACTCTTACGGCGTGGTTTGACGATAATTCCGGTGTGTGGACTGGCCAGCACAGAGCCCTGATCTTAATCCCATAGAGCACATATGGGATGAATTAGAGCTCCGCAGAAGAAGTTTGGAACCAAGGCCTACTACTAAGCAACAGTTAGCGGCAGCATTATATACTGAATGGAAGCGCATACCTATCGCTGTGTTCCGAAACCTTGTCGAAAGCATGTCTCGAAGGGTGAGTGCATGCATTAAGGCCAAAGTTGGACCGACACCGGACTAATGTATGTCAATAAATGCTATGTTGTGTTTCTCTTCTAGGTGTCCCCTGACTTTTGTCAATATAGTGTATATGCTTTGAATTCGTACTCAATCCCCCCGGGGGGGGTCCGGACCCTAGTAATCCCTCCTTTGCTACAGTCCTGGCCATGATTCTGTATCAATAACCAACATACTAGCCTTTCTTGGGCAGGGGGTTTCTGAAAGCAACTAAAATTATGGTGAGTCGCCCCTGTCCCTAGTTTAGGGCTACTGGTTCCAGTGAGGACCTAGGTTCAGCTCTGTAAGACCAGCGTACAGCCCATTTCTCATCCGAGACACAGGCCTGGCCGCCCCGGTGGTCGAATGGTCGGAAGCGCTAGATTCTGATTATTCTTCCGCGACTCCAGTCCTGGATGAAGCATGGGTGATGTGTTTGTCCCTAAATTAGGGATGAGTGACTGCTTTCAGTCCTTTCTCATGTGGTCGTTAAACCTCCCAAAAGATAATGATAACGAAAAATGACTCTGGGGCTCGGGCGCATTGCAAGGAGGAAGCGGCTTTGACCACTCGGTCACTGGGGTGTCCTGCATGAATAACTTAGAATATGCCTTCACCTAAAAAGTCGTCCTTTCTGGAATATATTATTTCATGAATGAAATTATTTCTCATTGTTTCACTCGATTCTACTCACTCAAAACAAAGCAATATCGAGTGTCCAGACAACGACAAAAGAGATGAAGATGTGGCGAGTGGTCAGAAGCGCCGGCTTCTGGCTTTGAGCTCTAGTTTCGGAAGAGGCACGGATGGTGTGTTCGTCCAATGGAGCTGGTTCTGTCGCTTCCTTGGAACCAATGGCTCTAAATTTAGGGAGGGCGACTACTCATAACATTGCTCAAGGGAATGGTTAATCCTCGAAACGGGAAACCAAATGAGAAATTCAGATCAGATCATATGTAAGGATTTTAGGAAGGAGTATCTGACCCCAGGTCTTAAACAACCCTTAGAAATAGGAAGCTAGGAGATTTGGGCTAGAGTGCCCGATTGGAAAGTTACACGGAAGCGAGGTAGACAGGGGTAGGAAGACGCCCGTATTTATTACCGGGGGGGCATCCGCGGTGCGACAGCTTAACGTGCCCAACCGACGCACGGCGGATATTTAGTGGTTCGAGCGTTCGTACCAGCCTGGGATCGGACATGAGATTTCTACGTGGCAGTCACGAACGTTGACAACTAGGCGATCCGCGGCCCCCAAATGAGGGGGACGATGATTTGCCCCCAAATGATGAGGAGGACGATGATTATGTGCCTTATGTACCTATTATACTGCAGACTACTGCAATGCAAATAACAAGAAGCGCCAATTACGCATTTCGCGACCGAGATTTTGCTGATAACTTTATGGTTGCTTAATTATCGCTTTTCGGTGGTTACCATCCCTTGAGAATGTGCAGCTGTTGCGTGCAAAATGTTGCACACACGTCGGCACTTCAGATCCGGGCATCTTCATGGGACAATAGAGTCGGTACTTTGCATATCTGGCCATCTGAGAAATATCGAATCCATAAAGCTTTTTGCCCAGTGGCGCTTTAAGAAGTTCGTTCACTTTCTCCAGCTCCGCCCACGCTGTACACGTGACCAATTGTCTCTCTCTCACTCTCTCGTTTTTTCCTAGAGATACTTAGGGAGGGGCCGAGATCGGTTTCTGAGGAAAGACGCATGACGTCCTCATTGGCCCGTTCGTTCTCTGTGATTCCTTTTTCTGCGACCATGTAAGGCGGGAGGGCAGTGCGAAGAGACTCAGGTGTAGTCGCCTCTATACGAACAATGACACTGACGATAATTTGCGATTACTAACTGCAATTCTTTCATTTCCATCGATGTCATTAGAACGACCTCCGCAGCGGAGGAGTGCGTGTGTGTGTGGGAAGGGGTCTCAACCCGCAGGTGTCTTCACATGTTGTCACCTGTCATCGTCCTCTTCAGCCCAAGTCGTTTATCAATCAAACATGGCTGTTGCTGACAGCAGACATACAGCCATGTTCACTCGTATTAATCCATTAAATTTGAAATCAAGAGAAGTTCTGAAGCGAAAATCTTGTTCTTTCGTTATTCTTGAAGAAAGGCAATACATATCACTTATAAAACCTTTCGCTTTTCTTTTCAAATGGTCTAACATTTTGGAGAAAAGGAAGTTTTATTTGAACATTCTTTATCTCTGTTTCGGACCACCATCCTCCGCATCGTAACTCGATGGGATAGAAGCAGTTTCTCGTCCCTGATTTAGGGTCACTGGTTCCTCCAGGAAAGGGAGAGAGCCAGCATTGTAAGTCCAACATACCACCAATGCAGCGTTCGGTACTCGAACCCGGCCCCAACTCGGATAGGTGATCAGAAGACACCACTCGGCCATCGTGTCGGCTCTTTAAACTTTCGCTGTTATTTTTTTTTTTTTTTTTTTGATTGGGGGTTTGACTACTACCATGAGCAACTCAGTGGGCTATAAGCAGTCACCCGTCCCTAATTAAGGGCCACTGGTTCCAGGAAAGGGAGAGAGCCATTGCCGTAAGACAAAAACAACATCCATGCCTCACCGGGGATTCGAACCCGGACCCATTTCGGACAAATGATCAGAAGCCATAGCTTAGTCCACTGCGCCACCTCTTTGAACTTTACAGTGTTACATTCATAGTTGCTCTAGGGATGAGAACTACTTTCATAAGCGCCGCTGAAGACGGGGAGGGTGGGGGGGCTTCTACTACAAAGGCTGCAACTCCTACTTCCATCAGCGCGACTTGGAGCAAGGCAAAGGGCAACTCCCCCAGTATTTTGCTTTTTCGTAAGTAATTATATTTTTACTTTCAAATAATACATTTACAGAAAATTTAACTCCAGTCTCAGCTTCTCATTGAGTTAAAATTGCGACGAGAATTCACCATTGACGAAAGAAAAAAGAAAAGAGGGTTAATTTTTTTGAAATATTATATATTAACAATTCGCAGTCCACCCTCCCCCTACAAAAAAAACAACAACAACAATTGTCCAAGTTGCGCTTATGACTACTTCTGAACTCATAAATAACGATAAGCTATTCAATATAGCGCCCCGAATGCTGTTGACGGAGTTTCAAACACAAAAATAAATAGAAACGCTTTTTGTTGTTTCTTGGTTTAACGACCATCGTGAGCAACTCTCAGGGCTATAAGCAGTCGGCAGTCCTTAATTTAGGGCTGCTGGCTCAAGGGAGGAGATAGATCCAGTGTCACATAAGACAAGCACACCACGTACGCCTCAGCCGGGATTCTCGCCCGCTCAAGCAAGCTAGCGCTTAGACCACTGCGCTAGCGTTTAACAACCACCGTGAGCAACTCAATGGGCCATAAGCAGTCCCCCGTTCCTAATTTAGGGCCACTGGCTCCAGGGAAGGGAGAGAGCCAGCGCCGTAAGACAAACACAACATCCATGCCTCACCGGGATTCGAACTTTGACCCTTCTCGGACGAATGGTCATAAGCCAGCGCTTAGACCACTGCGTCACCGGGGTGGCCAACAGCGCTGCAAACAAACTGTTTGGGTTGCTCTTTCACATAATATCGGCAGCTTGAGGTCAGCATCTAAATGTCTCTTCACAATTATTTTTTGTCATCGGAAAGATCATTTATAATCATCCTGTGTACGAGGAACAATGAAACAACAGTATTACAACCCATTTGTAACTAAAATTAGAGAACATAATGGCCGTTAAGATATTTACCCTACTGTTTGAATAAGCACGTGAAACTGTAGGGCTAAGGACCGTAGAAGAAAATGTCTGCTTGCTTTGTGAAAGAGAAACGCAACGTTTTCAGCTCTGGATTCTTAATGAGAAAACAAATAAAGATAAAATGAAGGCGAGAGCTATACTGTTACACCGCATTCAATAAAAAACGAGAAGTTATCTACTGCCTGTCACGTGACTTGTGGCCTTTTCGTCATGCAGTTGAAAGAAGAAAAAAAAGGGGGTTGGGGAAAGGCAGACTGAGAAACGGACTGAGCGAATTTTTTTAGCCATGGGAAGGGTACAGACGTCACACGAGAGATTTTTTCATTATCATTGTTGTTTCCTGGTTTAACGACCACCATGTGCAACTCTAAAGGCCATAAACAGCAGCCCGTCCCTAATTTAGAGTCACTAGTTCCAGATGTGAGACTCAAACCCAGACCCACACCTTCGGCCACTCTACCGGCTCACGTGAGGTAATTTGGGTAGCATGGCAGACGAAAGTGATAGTGTGTCCTGCAATAGGAGTTCCTTTTTCTTTCTTATTTTCTTATTTTCTTTTTTTTTTTTTTTTTTTTTTGTGTTATTTTTTTATGGAAAAAGGGAACGGTTTAACAACCAGTGAACAGTTAAGGCGCAGCTAAGTCGTCCATCTCAAATTTAGAATCGCTGGTTCCTGAGGAGAGAGAGAGATAGAGAGAGATCCATGGCCAAAAGGACAAACACCACATCCATGTATTGCCGTAGGATTCGAATCCAGACACAGCAGCACAAGAGATCAGAACCCGTGCTCTAGACAGCTTCGCCATCAGGCAACGGAGTTGAAATGCATAGTGGATAGATACCTGCCGTTTTACTAAATGGGTTTCTGACGGTAGAATGGGAGCAGCTTATTAGAAAAACAAAAGAAATGAGAGCGCCCTCTGTAAATTAAACGAAGATTATAGCTTTCAGAGCATTAGGAGATTTAAATGTACCATTTCACAGACTTGAGAATCATTAACTTTGAAGCACTGAACGGTTTTGTAAGCGAACATTAACAATTTTAGACTTTTGAGATTTAATTTTAATAAGAATTTCAATTCCGTGAAATCATCAGCCGTTATAGTGTCTTTGAAATCTTGCGGTGTTGAAGATGCATACGTTAATATTATTCACAACAACTATGAAAATGCAAGTGCAGAGGTTCAGTTTTTCAAGGATACAGCACAAATAAAATTTGGAAAGGGAGTGCAAAAAGGTGACACCATATATCCCAAGCTTTACAAGGCCACATTGTGGAATACCTTTAAATCGTTGAATTGGGAAGGCATGGGAAAAAATATTAATGGAGATTATTTAACACACCTTCGTTTTGTTGAAGACATTATCATTTTTGCATGTACTTCTCAGAGCTGCAGAGTATAATCCAAGAACTTGTTGACAAGACTAAAGAAATGGGATTAAAATTGAGTTCAGAGGAAATAAAATTGATGTACAATGCTTTAACAATGGCTAAATATTTAGCGAGAAATATAGATGTAGCTGATGTCTACATTTCCTTGAACAACAGACACCAAGCAAGGGACACATCGAAGAAGAAATTAATACGCGTGGAAAATTGTTCTGGAATTGATTTGGAAGAAACGGTACAACTTTCAAGAGCAATTCACCATTCTGTCTTAAAATAAAGTGTTTAAATCAGTGCATCCTTCCAGTTTTTTCTTATGGGCATTAACTATGAAAGACACACACAGGCAGCAGACGACTGAAAGAGCATGGAGAGGTGCAGAGGCGTAACCAGACATTTCTGCGCCCGGGGGAAACCACAAAGCATTGCGCCTCCCATCTCTGTCTTTCTCTTTGATATATATACGTACATTTCTAATTTAATTGTGCATATTGGTACCTATATATAAACATCCCGGAGTAGAGGAAAGTGGCTCAAGACAGACAGTTGTGGAGGAAACTTGGAGAGACCTTCATCCAGCAGTGGATTGATAATAGTTGATGACGATGATGATTGGTATCTGCATATATATACATAAATATACACTGCTAGGCGAAACAATTAATGCCCTCCCCTCCAGTGGCGCAGTAACCTAAGCGATGGCTTATGACCATTCGTCTGAGATGGGTCCTGGTTCGAATCCCGTGAGGCATGGATGTTGTGTTTGTCTTACGGTACTGGCTCTTTCCCTTCCCTGTAGTCAGTGGCCCTAAATTAGGGACGGGCGACTGCTTATAGCCCATGGATTGGAGTTGCTCACGGTGGTAGTTAAACCCTCAATCAAAAAAAAAAAAAAAAAAAAAGTAATACTAATGATAATTAAACACCCAGCGTTATTATCTCTATACGGATGGTACAACCACAAACTGTACAGCTTTTCTAAACTGCTTCGTAGTTCGGATCTTCGATACAGGAACGAACGTAGCTGGCAGTCATGGCTTGCATCAGCAGTAATGATGAATTGCCCCCATAGAATCTTCAACAATGTGAACCACATCTTTATCTTGCAAAATAGGTAAAACCGCGTCTTAATTGTCTTAATTTCTCAATGTGAGCAGCTAACATCCTTCGAACTTTTAAAGGAAGAATCAGTCATGGTTCGCAGCCGCAGTAATGATCGAATAGCCCCCAGAGAATCTTCAAGAATGTGAACCACGTTTTTATCTTGCAAAGTAGGTAAAACTGCGTCTTAACTGTCTAAAATTTATCAATATGAGCAGCTAACATCCTTCGAACTTTTAAAGGAAGAATCAGTCATGGTTCGCAGCCGCAGTAATGATCGAATAGCTTACAGAGAATCTTCAACAATGTGAACCACATCTTTATCTTGCAAAGCACGTAAAACCGCGTCTTAATTTCTCAATGTGAGTAGCTAACATCCTTCGAACGTTTAAAGGAAGAAATTAGAATTTTGAGCTGCCAAAATATATTATAAGCAAAATTTGTAAATAGACAAATGGCAAAGTATGGCGCGAAACAACTGTTCCAGAAATTGGTGCAAAAGTTTCAATTCCAATTCGAAGCAGATTGTCAGCACTGAATTTTGTTCCCTTTCTTGAGCTGTGCCCGGCCACCCCAGGCGCAGCTCAAGAAAGGGGCACACGGGGTGGCCGCCCCGTGTGCCCCTCCCAAATTACGCCTCTGGAGCATGTACCATGCTTGGTGTAACCAAGAAAGATAAGAAACGGAACGCGTGAATCTGGAAAAATGGCAATGGGCTGAACACACTGCTAGAAGAATTAATCACCGTTCGACAACTGAAATATTAGAATGGATACCAAAGGACAGAAAATGTCGGGAGACAATGTGGAAGGTGCGTAAATAAAATTCGAAAGCGTGCCAGAGTGACCTGGAAGGAAACTGCTCAAGATAAGGAGCTGCGGAAGAGCTTTGGGGAGACTTTAGTCCAGTAGTTGATTGAGAACGGTAGATAATGTTACCTGGAAAATTTTCACGGAAATTAAAAACAATTTGTTGTTTCTATCTAAAAGTGTTCCGTGTATAATCGAACGCAAATTTTGAGTACTTAATTTTCTGCATAGAGCAACTGCCTCGATCCACTGGTGGAATTTGTGAAGAGTGTCTAGATAGAAACACCACGTGTCTTTGATACGCAAACCCGGAAAACGTATCAGGAGTTTGAGAAAGGTGAAAACGACTGTGCGCATAGCTACATAATTGCATTTCTAACTTTGGCTTACACTACCCAACATAAAAAGAAGCTCATGCGTGTATGGTGATTTTTGACAGTAATAATGAGGATTCTGGTCATCACCTAAGAGAAATTCTTCAGTGTGGTAAATGAAGTTTTTTTTTTTTTACTGTGTATAAAAGATACGTTTTGTGGGGGAGTAATCAAAGTTCGGAGCATGCGCGCTTGGCTGATGGTGGCAGCGAAACACCTTTGGTGTATTGATTTATTTATGTCACATAGCAACGCTTTTAAGACTACGAAAGTAAGGGTAAGTAGGTGTGGCTTATTGTCTGATTGATGGTGTCGCCTTTATGATTGTCCCCGTCAGTGCATGAAGAGTGTTAAGCCACGGGAGAAGAATGTACGGCAAGCGAGGTCAATTGGTGTTCTTCGTAGGTCACCGGCAAAGCGTGAAGATCACATACGCTACGCAGCGTACAAGCCTTCTTCTCTCGTCTTGGGATTCCAAGATTCAGCTCTGTTGCTTCCTCATCTTTTGCAAACATAGCGAGTGCGACATGCGCGTCGCTGGCATTAGTCAAACGCCGTCGCTGAGCTGAAAGTTCGAAACTGGAATTCCCCGGAACCTAAACAATGCGGAGATCTCAAATAATTATAATAATAATAACTCAGTACACAAAATGGGAAGAATCAGGGCCGGATTAAAGAGGGGTCGGGTCTATCGGATTTATAACTTAGTGGCCCACAATCATCAAGGAGGGCCCAATAAGCACCCCCTACACCACAAATAATACACAGTTCATATCAACATCGTCAACCATTATCAACCCACTGCTGGATGAAGGTATCCCCAAGTCTCTTCCACAACTGTCTGTCTTGAGCCTGTCTCCTCATATCACTCCGGCATGCTTTCGAATTTCACCCATCCATCTCCCATGGGGGGTATTCTTCTAGGTCTTTTTCTGTCCCTCGGAATCCAGTCTAAAATTTCGGTTGCCCATTGGTAATCCGTTCTTCTGGCAACATGTCCAGCCCATTGCTATTTCAGTGATTTCACTCTGGTTATGATGTCGTCCACCCTTGTAATGTTCCTTATCCACGAGTTCCTCTTCTTATCTTACCTGGTTACACCAAGCATGCATCTTTTCATGTTTCTTTGAGTTGTCTGCAGTCTTTGTATGTCTTTTTTAGTTAAGGTCTATGTCTCTGCTCCATACGTAAACACTGGCAGGATGCATTGATTAAACATCTTTCTTTTAAGACATAATGGCATACTGCTCTTAAAAATTGTACTGTTTCTTCTAAAAGCTCACCAGGTAAGTTTTATACGCTTATTAATTTCTTCATCAATGTGACCCTCACTTGATATTTGCTGCCCAAGATAAATGTAGGTATTGGTTATCTCCAGCTTTCCCCCCATCAATTGATATATCTTCGTTTCTTGTAAAAGCATATTTAAAAATTAACTTTCATTTTGTCATCTGAAAGTTAATTTTTAATCCCACTTCTTTACTCTTGTCAGCAAGTTCTTGGATCATACTCTGCAGCTCTGATGATATATATATAGTGAAAGAAAGAGATTTATAAAACAGTTTTAGTTTTGTCTCATATGATTTCCACTAGATTAGAAACAGAGGATAGAAGACGATCATATTTCAAAACAGTGTCTCTCTAAGGGCAATTGTTTCATGTTGCTGTGAACAGCAGGGTCGGCGAGATAGTTTCAGCTTTATCACTAACATCTACCCACATCTCGGTACTTGAACTTCGAACTGTCAACGTTAGGACTTCTTGTGGCTTCACACTGCAACAAAAAAGATGCACCAAGAAAAGTATACTATGCTAAATCATTAAAAAATCCAGGGCGAAATCCAGGAATCTTGAGCTTTTAACTCATGGCTTTGTGCGAACAATGGGAAATACGTACAATGACTTATGAAAATTCTACAGATGATATAGAAGTTTGAAGAATGCAGTACGCATTAATTATCACAAGCATAATGCTACAGTTTCGAGTTTTAACAGACTTCATAATATTCTTCGTCATAAGTTCTTTCGGGTCCGACTCAGATGTCTTTGCCTAGGGTCCCAGTTAAATGCTTTACACTAGGGGCCCACTCAGGTGTGTTAGACTAGGCGCTCTACTCAGATATCTAAGCCTAAGTGCCCACCAAGGCCTTATTCCGGCCCTGGGAAGGGTACAGGGGGAAAATAAGAACAAAAACTAGATATGATTATTTTAACATTAAACAAGAATTGTTTCTTAGTATTCTTTGGTGTAATGAGCACAAAATTTTGATAGGGGGTGGGGGGTCAGAGGTGTATTTACAGGGAAGCCCACGAAGCCTAAGCGCTGGGCCCCGTGATTTTGGAGGGGCCCCAAAAGTAAAACATTTTTTTTCCTTTTTTGTAAACAAAAAGGCACAGAGTGAGAAATAAATTTACTATTCATGGATTTAGGAGTCTCATTCTGTCCGGACTTAAAGTACGTCATCTACAAATATTAATACATACAACTGAAGTCAGAGCTCATGTATATACAAACGAGCTCTCAATGATTGGGGTGTGATTTCTGATCGATTTGCTTAGGAGTTAATGAATATTTTGCGTTTTAGTTTGGTATTTAATATCACCGCCCATCTTTCCCTTAACATTTCTTCTTCATCATCATTCAGTCCAGTTCAAGAGACAGGTACACGATTGTTGCCACACCAATAAAATGGCATTTGAAAAATTGGTTTTACGAAACAAGCTAATCGATTTTGTCCATGCTAATGGAACTGTTAGTGTGTTGGAATCTGATGACATGCGACAGCGGATCCCACCTCATAGAACAAAAATGTCAATTGAAACAGCGCCATAAACTTACCATATCCTGTATGTAGCATGTTAAATGCTAGCTGCTTCACTTACTATTCTTATAAAAAGATCCGACTTTCCTTACTTAAAGGCTTTTCCACACTTATGACTTCGGCCATTTCCTTTCATTTTCATAGGTACAATAATTTTTGAGTTATGGCAGCGTTAATAGACTACACAGAGAGACAACACTGTGAAAACAGTCAAATAATATTCGGAGGGGGAAATGTGTATTACTGTTGAAATCTCGGGGTCTTTTTTTCTTTTCTTTTCTTTTTGTGATTAAATTCCGTCGGTGTGACTCAATTGGGAAAGGATTCATTAAATTCCACAAATTTGTGTTTTCATATTGCTGGCGCCTAAGGTCTGGTGATGCGTAACATCACAGCCTCTCCTTGACAAATGTCAACCCCGCCTTCTCGTGGTGCATCCTGTTCCCACTAAAGGGGCTCTGACGATCGCCAATAGCGGTATAACTATACCATCGGGATTAGAGGAAATGCTATCCCACACTCACCAACCCGCTTGGCCAGCGTGGTGAGTTATGGCCAAACCCCTCCAAAATGACTCCACAACTTAAATCTTGGCCCTCAGTCTCCGGCAGCTGGAATGTACCTGGCCAAGGCAGCGGCCAGTGCGACATGAAGGCAGAGGGTGGCTAAGAATCCCCGGAGGACCGGACTAGGCTGCCATCTGATGCTAACCTTGGCTACGTATAATGGACGCTCCCTATCTTCTGATTCAAGGCTTCTTGAATTGGAAGAGGAACTACAAAGGATCAAGTGGAACATCGTCGGGCTAAGTGAGGTAAGGAGAAAAGGAGAAGATCTCATTGAACTGAAAAGTGGACATCTCTTCTACTATCGTTGGACAGATACTGGCAGAACTAGTGGTGTTGGATTTATAATAAACAAGAAACTGAAGGATAAAGTTGTAGAAGTTGAAAGTTCCTCTGACAGAGCTGCACGACTTGTTATCCAACTCTCGAGAAGATACAAGGCTCAGATTATTCAAACTTATGCACCCACCACAAGTCATCCTGACGAAGAAATTGAAGAATTTTATGAGGAAATTCGTCATCTAAATAATAAAGGTAAGCAGTACTTGAAGATAATTATGGGATATTTCAATGCAAAAATAGGCCAACGGCAACAGAATGAAACTTCAGTAGGTAAATTCGGTCACGGCAACAGAAACCAGCGTGAAAATACTCTCGTTGAGTTTGCAGAGGCAGAAGGGTTTTTCATCTTGAACTCCTTTTTCAAGAAAAAGCCACACAGGAAATGGACATGGAGACATCCAAATGGGACGACAAGTGATATTGATTTTATTATGTGTAACAAAAAATTCGTCATAGAAGACTGCAGTGTGCTAAACAAGTTCAACACAGGTAGTGATCATAGATTGGTGAGATGTAAGATGCACCTCAACATTAAACTCGAACGTGGCAAGCTCATAAGACAAACAAAATGTATTGACATAACCAACCTTAAAAAACACCATAATACCTTCAAGTTGGAACTGAAGAACAGATTCTCTGCGTTAGAAGGCCTAACATCGAAGAAGTGGATATTTCTGAAGTTAACAGAAAAGTAACCAAAGCTCTTATGGAAACAGAACAAAATTAGCTGGGTCTAAGAACAAGTTGCATGTGAACAAATTATCAGGAAAAACCAAAATGTTGATGCAAAAAAGAAGAGAGATGAGGACAACTAAAGAAGATGTGACTTCCAAAGTGGAATATATAGAGCTATGCAAGACAGTGCGAAAAAGTATCACTGAAGACGTAAGAAAATTCAGCTGTGAACTAGTGAGGAAAGCAATTGAAAACAACCAAAGCCTAAAGATAGCAAAGGGACATCTCAGTAAGGGAAGAAAACAGATTATGGCACTGAGAAAAGAAGATGGTTCTGTAACAAGAAATAGAGGCGAAAATTTAACAAGAGTGAAAGATTTCTACTCCAAATTATATGAAAGGGATGATGCATGTACTCCAGACATAATGAAAGGTACCAGTACCAGAGTTCTTCCAGTCCTCCCAGCAGAAGTTGCACATGCAATCAAGAACATGAAGCGGGGAAAAGCTCCAGGAGAAGATGGAATTACTGTAGACATCATACAAAAAGCAAGTGGAGAAATCGAAACAGTACTCGCCCAAATTTTCACTCGATGCCTTAATGAAGGGAAGATTCATGAAGATTGGAACAACGCTACAATGATCCTGCTACATAAAAAAGGTGACATTGAGGATCTCAGGAACTACAGACCTATCAGCCTCCTATCAGTGGTTTATAAAATCTTCATTAAAGTTCTTTCACACCGCTTGAAAGTAACACTAGACATGGCTCACCCGAGAGAACAAGCTGGATTCAGGAGTGGCTACAGCACAATAGATCATATCCACGTATTGAGAGAACTAATTGAAAGAGCGAGGGAATATGAACTTCCATTGTGCATGGCTTTTATCTATTATGAAAAAGCTTTTTGATTCGGTGAAACCATCAGCAGTTACAATGGCTCTGAAATCCTGCGGTATTGAAGATGCATACATTAATATTATTAATAACATCTATGAAAATGCAAGTGCAAAGATTTGGCTGTTTGAAAATATAACACACATAAAAATTCGAAAGGGAGTGAGACAAGGTGACACCATATATCCGAAGCTCTTTAATGCCACATTGGAAAATGTCTTTCAATCACTGAACTGGGAAAACAAAGGGATAAAGATTAATGGTGATTATCTAACCCACCTTCGTTTTGCTGATGACGAAGTCATTTTTGCAACTACCCCATCAGAGCTGCAGAGTATGATCCAGGAACTTGCTGACAAGAGTAAAGAAGTGGGATTAAAAATGAACTTTCAGAAGACAAAAGTGATGTTCAATGCTTTTACAAGAAATGAAGATTTATCGATTGATGGAGAAAAGCTGGAGATAACAGACACATACGTATATCTTGGACAGCAGATATCAAGTGAAGGTCACATTGATGAAGAAATTATTCGGCGTACAAAACTTGCCTGGAGAGCATTTGGAAGACACAGCATAATTTTCAGGAGCAATATGCCGTTATGTCTTAAAAGAAAAGTGTTTGATCAATGCATCCTTCCAGTGCTTACGTATGGTGCAGAGACGTGGACCTTAACTAAAAGAGACATACAAAGGCTGCAGACAACTCAAAGCAGCATGGAGAGGTGCATGCTTGGTGTAACCAGGAGGGATAAGAAGAGGAACTCGTGGATTCGAAAAATAAAAAGAGTGGAAGACATCATGATCAGAGTTAAATCCCTGAAATAGCAATGGGCTGGACATACTGCCAGAAGGACAGACCATCGATGGACAGCCGAAATTTTAGATTGGATTCCAAGGGACAGGAAAAGACCCAGAAGAAGACCACATGTGAGATGGGTGGGTGAAATTCGAAAGTATGCGGGAGTGACATGGAGGAGACTGGCACAAGGCAGACCATTGTGGAGGAAACTTGGGGAGACCTTCGTCCAACAGTGGATTGATAATGGTTGATAATGATTATGATGATGATGATATAAATATATCATGATGTCTTCCATTAAAATCCCTGAAATGGCAATGGACTGGACATATTGCCAGAAGGACAGACCATCGATGGACAGCCGAAATTTTAGACTGGATTCCAAGGGACAGGAAAAGACCCAGAAGAAGACCACATGTGAAATGGGTAGATGAAATTCGAAAGTATGCGGGAGTAACATGGAGGAGACTGGCACAAGACAGACCGTTGTGGAAGAAACTTGGGGAGACCTTCGTCCAGCAGTGGTTGACAATGATGATGATGATATAAATATATTAAAAAAGTTTTTCTCAGTAATGTTTTTTTTTTTTCATTTTTTGACTTTTAAAGGTTTTGTTCTTATTCCTACTTGGAGTATTTTTTTCCGGGAGGCTTTCACCGATGAACCAAATCCATGTGTGAAAACACAAATTTGTAAGCTCCCCTCACTCCGGAGAAAGTTGCTTTCCCAACTAAGCAACATTATCGGAATGTATCGCTGCAGATTTGTCGTCTTGACACGTGCTTTACCTCTGCAGTACATCATACATGGACCCCCATCCCCCCATTAAGAAATTTCTGGCTACGCCACTTATGTGATGTACTACAGAGTATGCATGTACTCCCGATATATGCAGAGCTTCGCTGCCATTCTTGAGTTGTGCTAATTATTTTGCCTACAAGGTTTACACAAAGGTTTATACGGGGTGTGTTTGTTAAATACATTTTCATTCTTTTTGTTTCTTTTTTTATTTTTTTCATTTTAGGTTTAACGATTACCGTGAGCAACTCAGTGGGCTATAAGCGGTCTCCCGTCCCTAATTTAGGGTCACTGGTTCCAGGGAAGGGAGAGAGCCAGTGCAATAAGACAAACACATGTCCATGCCTCACCGGGATTCGAACCCAAACCCTTCTCGGACGAATGGTCATAAGCCATCGCTATGTAAACAGAAGCTTTAGAGCTATGTAAACAGAAGAAACGTAAAGAACATTTGAGAACCTAATGGAAAAAGCATAAACGTAGTTCATAAAGCGGTATTACGAACTAATATCTGGTATTCTTTTTTTCATATATTCGCATTTACTAAATATATTATTACTGTACTGTTAACAATATTTACAGACATAGAAATACAGTGCATAAAGACGAATTTGTTTAGTGGGTGAGAAGTTCAGGACTTTGTAACAGCACAGCCACAATACACAGGTTGCATCTTAAACGTTATACCCAGGAAGCACCGTGAACAATTAGGCTAGAGTCAAATTAAAAAAATATATATATAGGCCGTTTGGCTTGCTCCCGTAAAATTACAAAACAGAAAAAGAATCTTTATTAGGGTAAACAGAGACAACTAACTATATGCAAGCTGAAGCATAAGAAAAGAGAACGTGGAAGGTCAAACCCCTGGACCACCCCTCTCCGCCGTGGGTGCGCCAGTCCACTGAAACCATTAGTCCCCAAGAACATGAAAGGAAAATAAATTACCACGAAAAAGAAAAGAGGAACTGAATTCAAATTGTACCATCAGTTATACTTAAAAAATTAGAACGCAAAGCCTGCCGGTAAGAGGAAATAGCAAGCGTTGGTCGTCTGATCTTTGCAGTCCAGTAAAACGCAAGAAAGTAGGACGAGATTACCTCCACACCTTCCCGCTCGCCCTTTCCATCCAAGATTAGAAAGACAAAAGAAGAAGTAGATGATAAAAGGAAATCGGCTGCTGTTCAAGAAAAGAGTTTCAGTGCGGCACTAGTTCAGTAGACCAGTGGATACAAATATATGGTTCAGTGGAACAGGGAACAAGTTAACTTCGGTAACCGAAGAAGCATTGCAATCGACATCAGCGTCATCATCGTGCCTTCAAACGAGAAGAAGTCAAGCGAATAGAACACCACTCGACCGAAGAACAAATACACACATGCATGCACTCATTAGAATAAAACCCGATAAAAGAAGTTGAAAAACACAACCTCCTTGGAATCCTCCATTTCGTGTATGTGCAAACGTGTATGTGAATCGTCGAGAAAAGAAGACGAGACAGCAAAGCAATAAAAACAAAATTGCTCTAACAGCGTTAAAAATGTTACAGTTAACAAGACGCAGAATAAAAGAAGTCTCATAATTTTACAGAGAAAAAAAAATAACTTCTTGTATTATTTCTCAAAGCAATGACGACCGTAACTATCTTACCTAGGTACATGACCGATTTATTGGGACTGTTTCTACCATATCCTTCGGCAGTATTGTAACAGCCACAGTTAGATGCGGTTTCTTCTTCGTTCGGTTCTTTCCTATGTGATCTCACCCTTTAAATTTATTTCCTTCGTGTCGCCTTTTTAAAAATTCCTCCATCGCATTCTGAGTCTGACACAATCCCAGGTCACCGTGGAACGTTCCTTCTAAATAGGTGTTCATATCAGAGCAATCTTGCCATTCACGAATTTGAATAGCTGCTCTTATTCTACCATTTCCAATTCAGCGCTTGCCGCTCAGTGATCGAGTACTCAAAGGAGAAGGTTTCAGGCATGTCGCCTGGTGGTCGAGGAGTAGATTTCTGGCATGTCGCCCCGGTGGTCGAATGCTCGAAGGAGTAGGTTTCTCGCATGTCGTCCCGGTGGTCAAGTGGTCGGAGGAGTATGCTTCCAGCATGTCTCCCCGGTGCCCGAGTGGTGTGAGGAGTAGGTTTCTGGCATATCGCCAGGGTGGTCGAGTGGTCGGATGAGTAGGTTTCTGGCATGCCGCCAGGATGGTCGAGTGGTCGGAAGAGTAGGTTTCTGGCATGTCGCCAGGGTGGTCGAGTGGTCGGAGGAGTAGGTTTCTGGCATGTCCCTCCGGTGATCCAGTGGTCGGAGGAGTATGTATGTTTCTGGCATGTCCCTCCGGTGGTTCAGTGGTCGGAGGAGTAGGTTTCTGGCATGTCGCCAGATGGTCGAGTAGTCGGAGTAGTATGTATGTTCCTGGCGTGTCGCTCCGGTGGTCGAGTGGTCGGAGGAGTAGGTTTCTAGGATGTCGCCCCGGTGGTCGAATGGTCGGAGAAGTAGGTTTCTAGCATGTCGCCCCAGTGGTCGAATGGTCGCAGGAGTAGGTTTCTAGCATGTTGCCCCGGTGGTCGAATGGTCGGAGGAGAAGGTTTCTGGAATGTGGCCCGGTGGTCGAGTAATCGGAAAAGTAGGTTTCTGGCATGTCGCTCCGGTGGTCAAGTGATCAGAGGAGTAGGTTTATGGCATGTCGCCCCGATAGTCGAGTAATCGGAGAAGTAAGTTTCTGACATGTCGCCCCGGAGGTCAAGTGATCGAAGGAGTAGGTTTCTGGCTAGCTGTCCAAGCTTGGTCCTGATGAGGCATGAGTGGTTTGCTTGTATCAAGACACTGAGGTAAATGTTGCCTGTTCCCAAATTAGGGGCCGGTGGTTGCTGGCTGCTTAGTAGCCCTTAGAATTGCTCATGGAGGTCGTTAACTGACTTCCTCTCTTAAAAATACACATTCACCTCAGTGTCTTTATTTTTACATTTACCACGTCTTCGCAATTCGCAGCACTGCTGGATTTCAAAAGTGGACTTCAGCAAGGCCTTCTAAAAAGTACAAAGCCATGATGATTTGTTTCCGTTTGTGACGTCACTCTCATGTTACACGGAGTGATACGTCGGTGTCGTGTTTGACGTCATACAAGACACGTTAGAAACCAGTCGGAAGCAGAGCACATTTAAGGAGACAGGGGGCCCGGGGGCTGGACAGAATTTTGTGGTTCCAGTATTAGTGACACATCTAGGATTTCACTATGAGTGGATGAATAAAAATACCCGGGAGAAAACATTCCCAAAATATGATGAAGAAGCCATAAGAATATCACCGCCGTATTGAATAGTGTATCCCATGATTCATGGACGAATCAGTAGCAGCAAGAAAATGTAAAAACGCGCAGTTGAAAAACGAGTACCAGTTCAGTCATGCTTTAATCCCCCCTTCGCCCCCCAGAGTTGGGGTCAGCTTGTTATGATCCAAATATTAAGATTCAAACGAATTCTTAAAGTATGAAAATTTCCGCCAATTACAGATGTGTACAAAAAAACATCTGCAATACTTTCGAAAGATTTGAGGATGACTGGGAGAGATTATACTTTTTGCGGAATCCTACTAAAAAAGCGGAAAGAAACAGAAATTTATTTTCACAAGGCAGTTTTTTATAGTTTTTGCTGTGCTATCTCAAATAAAAAACAACAACAAAAAAAACTGTAGAACTCTGTCAATTCTTCAAGCATCCTGCATAATTCTGGGGCCCTTTGAAAATGCGGGGCCCGGGCTGCAGCCCCTATCCCACTCCCCTTTCAATGAGCTTTGGTCGGAAGCCTTGGCTTCCGTGTGACGTCACTAAAAGAGAGAACTCATCTCTCTAATGTCATGGCCTTATGTTTTCTAGACGGTCTTGCTTTTAGTTAGCCAGACTGGCAGTTTTCTCTGACAAAATAGAATTGATACTTTTCACCAGTTATATCCATCCCACCTGCATTTTATTATATACTTCTACTTTCTTGTTTCCGTGTTCTTCTTGTAAACACAATAATTCTTTGCAACTCAAGGAAAATACGGTATATCTCATCACTTCTGAATTCCAATCTCTTCTTCTGTTATTGTATCTCAGTCCAATATTTGTTCCTATATTTTCATTGTATTAGTGAAGTATGTTTTACGGCTCACTACTTTACACATTCCTTTTCCCTATTAAACCGGCAACCAACAAACTGTTCTTCCATTGATTTCAAATAATTTTCTGCTCATTAAATCGCACAAAATATAAGTATTCTATGAAAATAAAGATAGTTTCACAGATACATCGTATGGACTATCAATGTTTTTATTTTTATGTTTTTCTTAAGAAATCTAGTACTGCTTTCATCGTATTCTCTTATTTGCAACTCCATTTAGTTTTATCCTTGCCTTAATAACCTTCCTTATATTTAGAAATCTTTCCTAAAGTGTTCTTCAACTTAAATTTAGTCATAAAGATAAAAACAATGAAAAGGTCAAAGAGGCATTATTTCAGATCTACGATGGTAATCTATTATGCAAAGGCATCCTGAAAGTAATGCCTCGTTTCCCATAAGATTTTTTTTGTGGCAGCAAAAATGTGAAACTTGGTGGCAAAATACTTGGACATATTTTTAATAATGCTGGTCTATTCAAAATATTGTCCATTACTTTCTATACATTTCCGCCATCTTTGAACCCATTGGTAACATCCGTTTTAGAAAAATTCCTGATACTGTCGTTTCATCCAGGAGTTCACAGCCAGTTTAACTTCTGTTACTTCGTCGAAACGTTTCCCACGAAGGTTGTTTTTCAAAGGGACAAACAGGAAAAAGTCTGAGGGAGCCAAATCAGGACTGTAAGAAGGTTGGGGCATCACCGTCCACCCCATTTTGGCAAAATAGCCTATGAAGTCTCCATTGAGGTGTGGAGACGTGCATTATCATGATGCAAATCAACACTATGAAGTGAAATGCCACGTCTTTTCCTTCTGATAGCTTCCTTTAGCTTCTTCAATGTCTACACATAGTAAGCACTGTTTATTGTTGCAACTCCTAGAGGGTGACACGACGATCAGCTGTAATGAGGTCTTTCACTCGCTGCCTGTTGGCATTTGTCACTTCAGTTACGGATCTTCCACTCCGTTGTTTGTCCGACACTGAACTTTCACCCTCTCGAAACCTCTTCATCCACCTTCGAACATTACTGATATCGATTGTGGCAGCTCCATACCCCGCCAGGAGTCTTCTGTGGATTTCTGGAGCCTCACATCTCTCTTTTTCCAGGAATTCAATTACGGCTAGCTGCTTTTCTCTGTCATTCATGATATTTATTTCCGATTCTGAAAACTTTTCCCCCACATTGTTAATATATCATAATACATGTCAGTGCAGTTTCATTAAAATCACTTCAAAATTTCAAAAATTTTCAAGGAGGCATTACTTTCATGATGCCCTGGTACTAAAACAACTGTATTATGGGACGAAAGCTATCCTGTTGCCGAGTGGTATGAGGTGTTGGCTTCTGACCATTCGTCCAAGATGGGTGCAAATTCCGGATAGGGGGTTCGCGCTGCTTGTCCGATGGCGCTGACTCTGATCCTTATTTGAAACTAGTGGCCCCTAATTAAAGATGGACGACCACCCACAGCTGCTCATGATGGTAATTACCCTTCCCCAGGGGTTTATCCAGGAATTTCATCTTGGGGAAGTGAAAAATTGGGTGGGAGATAACAGGAAATTCTTTGAAAGTTACAAATATTTCATCATCATCATCATCATTGTCAACCATTATCAATCCACTGCTGGACGAAGGTCTCCCCAAGTTTCCTCCACAACGGTCTGTCTTGTGCCAGTCTCCTCCATGTCATCCCTGCATACTTTCGAATTTCATCCACCCATCTCCCATGTGGTCTTCTTCTGGGTCTTTTCCTGTCCCTTGGAATCCAATCTAAAATTTCGGCTGTCCATCGATGATCTGTCCTTCTGGCAGTATGTCCAGCCCATTGCCATTTCAGGGATTTAATTCTGATCATGATGTCTTCCACTCTTGTCATTTTTCGGATCCACGAGTTCCTCTTCTTATCTCTCCTGGTTACACCAAGTATGCACCTCTCCATGCTGCTTTGAGTTGTCTGCAGCCTTTGTATGTCTCTTTTAGTTAAGGTCCACGTCTCTGCACCATACGTAAGCACTGGAAGGATGCATTGATCAAACACTTTTCTTTTAAGACATAATGGCATATTGCTCTTGAAAATTATGCTGTTTCTTCCAAAAGCTCTCCATCCAAGTTTTGTACGCCGATTAATTTCTTCATCAATGTGACCCTCACTTGATATCTGCTGTCCAAGATAAACGTACGTGTCTGTTATCTCCAGCTTTTCTCCATCAATCGATAAATCTTCATTTCTTTGTAAAAGCATTGAACATCACTTTTGTCTTCTGAAAGTTCATTTTTAATCCCACTTCTTTACTCTTATCAGCAAGTTCCTGGATCATACTCTGCAGCTCTGATGGGGTTGTTGCAAAAATGACTACGTCATCAGCAAAACGAAGGTGGGTTAGATAATCTCCATTAATCTTTATCCCCTTGTTTTCCCAGCTCAGCGACTGAAAAACACCCTCCAATGTGGCATTAAAGAGCTTCGGAGATATGGTGTCACCTTGTCTCACTCCCTTTCCAATTTTTACGTGTGTTGTATTTAAAAACAGCCTAATCTTTGCACTTGCATTTTCATATTTATAGCGAAATATTTCGGCTTTAAACCTACGATTAAAGATAGGGAAAAATTTCATAAAATGGAAAACTGCTTAATTGTTTATAGTTAAGAATGGTTAAAACCGGCAATATTTTTTCAAAAAACAACAAGGGGTTATTTTGTTTTTGTGCTGTTTTTATTTTTATTTTTTTATCTCTCATGTCGAAATGCATTCACACACAAGCTAGACAGAGAAGTATTAACATGGGTTGCTGAAACAGGATATTGACATTTTCGCAAATCTTGTGCATGCTGAAATGATTCAGCATTACAACTGCAAAATCTGTAACAGATTGAAATGAAAAGAAACATGCATGCATTTTGTGATTGTAATGATTGGCTTTATACGTATGCTTTGAATGAGAAGAACTACAAAGGAGGTATTAGACTGCTTTATACTTCAAATAAGAAAAAAAAAATATATTGCACTGCGGTTAAAGGTACTTCAAACTAAAGCTGAGAAATTCATGTAAATGCTAACTGCTGTTGACAGCTGTGCTTATATAGTATTAAAAGGACTAATACAAAAATTAAAAAGTATATATATACGCATCATTGTGTGTGTGTTACACACCTCCAAATGGAAGGCTGTTGAGATTTTTTATGGGAGATGTCTGAACAAATTGGGTGTGGGGGGGGGTTAGCAGTGGCGACACCAGAAGTTAAGAAATGGGAGGGGCATTGGGGGGAAGGGGGTTTAAGCATCATACTGGGAGGGTCAAAAATTTTGAAGTACTTGGTAGAAATTTTGGAAAAAAATTTCCTTTATGTATAAAAAAAGTTTTCAGGTCACTATGTAATATTTACTCAAAGTGCGTAATACCGGATACGGACCTCCATGGCTTTTAACAGATAACTATTTCTTTGCAATTTTAGCTTACTTATATCATTTTCTTAAATCTGTTTTTTATATTTGCTATCATAAAGCACTTTATAAATTTTAGTTTGCAACCTGACAAGGAAACCTCATTTTCTTAAACTAAAGCTGCAAAAACTGTCTTTCTTCACTTAGACATTTGCCGACAGGACTCCATTTCACAGAATAGCACAAGACTAAATTTAACAAAACTTTCATTTCATATAACAAAACTTCTGTGAATTTGAAAAATTCACATACGTTTATCCATGTTCACTACATCTTAGATAGTTGTATTCGCCATGTGTTCTAACTGCTTAAATATTTTGGAGGACTAAGCCCACCCGCTGCGTCGCGCCTGGGAGCTGGATACATATGTGTATAAATCCTGCTCGTCCCCTCCAAAAAAAAATGAGATTGACGCTGTGTATCAGCACGAAATGTAACAATATCGATAAAGGACAAGATCTTTTGCTAACAACACTTAATTAAATAATAGGGCTCAGTCAATTCAATTGTTCTGTTCATTATTTAAAAACATTCGAAGAACCTAATATTTTTCTTTCTGAGATACTGCGGTTTTTGTGTTCCTTTCCTAAAAACGACGTCTACGGTACTGCTAATGTTCATGCTAATCAATCGTTTGATTTATTTTGCTGCAACATAATAAAAATAGAAAAAAAAATCGAAAGAAAACGGGAACTTCCTTTTTCTGTCAGATAAATGTAGCAAAAAGCTTCATTTTCTCATGTGGCGCCATCTGTACTGCACAAACGTATTAACAACGACGAAGTGTTGTAGGAAGATAAAAAATTCAGATTTATATTTCACATGAAGGCATTCAACAGATTTAAGGAAACAAAGTCAACATTACGGTGCCTATTCTTGGCCTGTATGACCTTATTGTTGAATAAAGTCATACAGAGGACGAGAATAGTAATACGGATTTGTTGTTCATTGACTTCCAAAAACTCAACAACTTACAGCATTATTGGAACCTTTCCTTTGTTTTTTTTTCTTTTAATTTTTTTTTATCAAAATAATACTTTTGTGGTTCTTGCGCAAATATATCTTCAGCAATTAAAGGTGTGGTCGTAAAAAAAAATCCTTCATTTGTGGAATTTCAAGAAGAAATCTCAATCCTGCCTACTTCAAATATGTTCATGCTGTTCGTTAATGTAAGGGGCGGCGCTAGGGCGAGGCTTCCATTCCTGCATTGCACTAAGGATAGCACAAGGATTTGAAAAAATAAGAGTTCCACAATGGCCACAAGGCCTTGAACTATGTAATCTGCGCAATTTAATTGGTTAAATTAAATACTAGTTTACATTTGTATTCAAAAGTTTGACACGATTTTAGAAAATATACATAATATTTTCGAAATTCAAAGCTTTAAAAAATATATTTTTCTCTTTGGGGAGCACATTATTTAAACGGTTTCAGAAGCTACACAGTAAGCCAAAAATATCTTAAATAGCCAATGCGTCTGTTGGTATGAATATTTTTTCATATATAGAATTCCTTAAGGTGATACAGACACGGATAAAAATTGCTCTCTAAAGGTACAACATTTCGTTATGATTTCAATGGTGTTAAGTAAACTTGGGAAGTAAATTTTTATTTGCATTCAAACAGATTTTAAAGTACAAAATTAAAAAAAAAACATGAAAAATACGGACTTCTTCAGCTATTACCTCATTTTTTTTTATTTCCTCCGTCTTTTTCTTGTTACATATTTTGAAAAGTTTATTAACACATGAGAAATACCTATTAAAACACTTAGCTCACTGAAATACGTTGCGCCATCTATTGATGCATTTAGGCCACATTTGGCAGCTCTATGAAATTCTTAAAAGCAATTTATTTTTAGTTCTTTTTCAGTTACAGATGTTTAAAATGAAGCTTCTTTTCGTAAATTTAAATTCAGAAGCTACAGTGCTGTGAATTTAACGCTCACGTCAATGAATACTCGAATGTTCTATAGAGCATTAGCTTTTTTTCTTCTTTTTTTTTCTATTTTACATGTAGTGGATTTCCCTTTCGATGTTGGAAAGTTGTTTGAACATTTGACGGCGAATATTTACTAGATGAATGGAAATTGAAGGGATTGAGAAAGCGATTAGGTAAATAAACGACATTGGCGCACTCAGTAGGGGTGGCCCAGGGACCCGGGCCCTCCCCATGAGGGCCCGGTTCCCTGGGCCACCTGGTTCTTCGTTCTGTGTTATTGGCTGCTTATTTTTAAATATATTTGTACATATTTTTAAATACAGATTTAGCGAATAATTGGGAACACTTTAATACGGCGAAAATATTTTTATCGTCTCCCAATAATATGGGAAATGTTTTCTCCGGGGTATTTTTTATTTGCATCATTTTTGGGCCACGCCCTTGAAGAAATCCAGGGTGCGCCACTGTTCAGTCTCATCATCGGATAGATATCATAATGGAAAGATGAAAATTATAAAATGAAAATCTAAAATTCTCTCTCTCACACACACACACACACACACACACACACACACAAAAGCGCGGAAGGAGAACAGGCACGACGCTGGGTGGGCTGGGATGAGCTTCAGCCTACCCAACCTTTCTTCGAGCCCCACCCGCCCCCCTCTGCCGAAAAAAATGTTTAAGCAGTTGGAACATATGGTGGGTGCAACCATCTAAGTTCTAGGAAACTTGGATAAATGTATGTGAATATCTCGAATTCACTGAAATTTTGTTATATGAAATGCATTCTTTGTTAAATTTAGTGTATGGGCGTATGAAAATGGAAGAAGCCCTCTGAACGATTAAAAACTAAAATTCATAAACAGCCTTACAAAAGCAAAAAAAAAAAAAAACGGAAGAAAAACAAAACAAAAAAACGACCTAAGTAAGCTAAAATTTCGAAGAAATAGTAACTAACCATAGAGATTCGTATCCAAGATTCCCATACTACATACGTTGAATAATACTACGTACAGTATTCACTTGAAAGCTTTTTTCTAACTGGGGAAACATTATCGGCGTCGGGTAAAATGCACATGAACGGAATTTTTTGGCAAAATTTCTGCTAAACACTTCAAAATTTGCGCCCCTCCCATCATGCTTAGCCCCCACCCCTCCCAAACAGAATCCTGGATACGCGCCTGTTTTTTGACATAATTCCTATCTAAAGTCTAAGTTTGTAAACTTTCATACATGAAACGAAAAATTCATGCTTTTTAAGGCGCATGCATATCAACATACATTTTAAGGATGCTCAGATCAGATCATATGTACAGGATTTTAGGAAGGGAGTGTCTGACCCCAGAGGTCTTAAACAACCCTTAGAAATAAGAAGCTAAGGGATTTGGGCTAGAGTGCCCGATAGGAAAGTCACACGGAAGCGAGGTTCACATTTTAAGGACCCGATGAAGCAATCGTACATAGATAATTGAAAAAAATATATATCTACAGTTTTTTTTTAAGAGTCATATTTTGAAAGTTCATGGAATGTGGTTTTCTTACTTTTAACCATATGTTTTGCGATACATCAGATACGAAAGGATTTCTGCATATTGAAAGCCATCTCATAAACAATAATCACAAAAGATATACTGCCTAGCAGTTAGGAAGTACTTTTGTAAAAGAGCGTGGTTCGATTCAAGGACCTCTGAAGTAAGTTTTGCTGGATTATACGTAACACGTCCTACTTTTCAGGTTGGAAAAACTAACGAAAAAGTTTTTAGCAGAGCGTGGTTTCGATCCACGGACCTCTGGGTTATGGGCCCAGCACGCTTCCACTGCGCCACTCTGCTCTACATCTCACTGTCATTCGAATTACTGACCTTTTAAAATTCAATATGCTATCCACTGTGCTACAGGGACTGACGACCGATCTCTGAGGGTTGAAAAGATAACATGAGCAGATTACAGTATCTTGAAACTGATGCAGCAAATAAAGTTATCACTTCTCAGCTTTAGACGGATCGTAGCTGATTAATTGGCAGTACAATATTTAATAAATTGGAAAAGGTAAAACATCAAATTAATAAATAAAATAACTAGTAAAATCATGCAATGCATTGATTATGACACGCTTTCCAACATTCATTACTCAAGTTATGAGGATAATGGTTGTTGAATAAATCTCGCTCCTGTGTCATGACCTTTGACCCCATTTCGATGATATTCAACGGAACCAGTTTAGTATACCTCCGGAACAACATACTAAAGTTTTGTCGCAATAGAAACATTTTTAGTCAAGTTATGAGGATAATGGCTGTGGAAAAAATCTCGCTCCTGTGTCCAGACCTTTGACCCCATTTCGATTATATTCAACAAAACCGGTTCAGTATATACCTCCGGAACAACATGATAAAGTTTTGTCGCAATCGAAGCATTTTTACGTAAGTTATGACGCATAAGGGCAATGGAATGGATCTCGCTCCTATGTCCTGACCTTTGATCCCATTTCGTCCATTTTCAATAGGGTTTGTCCTCTAATCATTTTTACGCAAGTTATGATGCATAAGGGCAGTGATGTATTCAGGTATCTTCTCGGGGGTGCTTAGCCCCCCCCCCCCCCGAAAATCCATGTATGCCGCCCGTAAGTTTTTTGGCGATCTCCCCTTGTAGTTTTTTTATAGATGAATACTTGGAGAAATTAATTAAAAAAATTTTTAAGAAAATGAGAGAAAATATAATAATAAAAGAAAACATCCACATGGACTTCAATCTGAAGCATCTATCATCCTTCAATAAAACGTTAAACAGCCCTCGCTGTAGGGGCAAATTTTCAAGCACTGACAACTCGGAATACTTCCACAATGAAAACTTAATTCCACAGAGTAGAGATGTTTGCATTGCAATACATCATCCTATTTTGAAAGCTGGCATTCAGCTTTATTTCAGTCTTCTGGATGCCGACTTTCCATTTATACGGTTACGCCAATGTAACTAACGCAACGTTAGTGCCTCCAATACAGCACAATATTTGCTACTTAATTTTCAACAATAGCAAATTATCAGAAATTCTTCCCATAATAAGGTTTTTTTGTTTTGTTTTTTCTGTGGCGGCAGGTGGTTCACAATCTGTGACAGAAAAAAAAAAAAAAAAAGAGGCAGCTCAAACTGACATCCAAACGGTTAGTTAGTTTTTTTTTTTTTTACTACTATGTTCTAATCTAAATAATCTAAAGGGGCTGAAACTAAATGGCAGGGGAATGGTTTACACCATATGTTTTCAGGTAACACTGCAAGGATTTCGTAATTATCAGAAGCACGCTTGTAGTAAGGCGAGGACATTTTTGCCATTCCTAATGGGGTTTTTTTTTGGGGGGGGGGGGGGTTCTCTAGCACAGCGTTATCTTATTAGCATCCTCAATATTTTACACCACTCCATGGTAAAATCCGTGGTGCATTACTGAATTAAAGAAAAGTTATAACATTTTTACATTTTAGATCACTTGCATGTGTAGATTTCTTGGAATTTGCATTTCCGATTTACGAGCACAAGAAAATCTTTATATACAGTATATTAATGTATATATAAATAGCAAAATTGTGATTATTTGTATATAATCAGTCAACAAGTTTCAGCTCCCTCAAAATTTGTAACCCTCTAAAGCACTTTCTGAATGCAACACTGCATAAGGGCAATGGAATGGATCCCGCTCCTATGTCCTGACCTTTGACCCCCATTTCGCCCGTTTTCAATAGGGTTCGTTCCCAGGTGGTCCCCTACCACATACTAATATTTCATCGAAATCGAACCATTTCTACGCGAGTTATCGTGCGGACGGAAAGACAGACAGACAGACGCACAAAGCATATACGCTTCTTCAACCTACGGTTGGAAAGCGTAAAAAATGGAGAATAGCGTTTACATTGCTATCAGAATTTCTAGGGATATACCAAATAACTATATAAACATGTGGTAAATGAACAGTTAAATAAAACGCCATAAAAAAGAAAGACATTTCAGAAATGCGTTCCGTTCCAATGGCGCACTCATTGGGGATAGCTCCGGAGCCCCTGGTCCTCTATCATGAGGAGGTATCACTTGGTCCTTTGTTTTTTGTTATGGGCAGCTTAGTTTTAAATATACTTGAACATGATTCTAAATATGTATTTTACGAATAATAAAAGATTTTAATCACAGAACTACCCAAAACTTCATGCAAATACTATTATAACCTTTGTTTACATTTTTTTATGTACTTGTTTTAGAATCAAGGTAACAATGTTTTCTTTGAATTCACAGCTTTGGAGAATCGACTTTTTGGCAATTTTCCCGCACCACCACAAGAATTATTTACTGCTTGTTTGTTTGCTTCGGGGTTTAACAGCTACAATAAACAACTCATAGTTGTATAGGCAGGGGTGATACGCTAAATAGATAAAAACCGCTTTACATGAGCAGCGACCAAAGCCAGATTAGGGGGAGGTCTGTAGGGGTCACGAGGCATGTATGGGCAAATGATAGATAGAGAGAGAGAGAGAGAAAGGTATGTAAAATAGTTATACTTTTGTCTTGTATGATTTACACTTGGTCAGAAACAGAAGATGGAAGACAAACAGATTGACTCACCAATGGTAAAGGTTTCATGTTGCAGTGTACAGGTGGTTAGAAGAGACAGTTTCAACTTTTCCACTAGCATCCGCCCACACTTCCATATTTGCATTTGGCACCGTTAATAGTCGAAGTTCCCTGTATCTTCACATTGCATTTAACAAAAAAAGATGAATTAAGAAAATGCTGAATCATTAGAAAATTCATGACCAAATCTAGGAATCTTAAGCTTTTAACTCATGTTCTTATAAGAACAATGAAAAGTACAGTGACTTATGAAAAATCTACAGATAATTTATTAGTTTGAAGAATGCACCACGTATTAATTATATCACTAGCATATTATGTTGCAAATTCGTGTTTTAACAATCTTCATAATGATTCCCGGTCAAAAGTTCTTAGGGGGGCCCAATCAAATGTCTCAGCCCTGGGGCCCACTCAAATGTCTTAGCCTAGGGGCCCCATTAAATGTCTTAATCCGGCCCTGACATGATGAATGATGGCGGTGGAAGATAAGAAACAAGCGACATTTACCAACAGAAGTTAATCGCTGTTCCTAAAGAATTACAGACATGGTTCTAGATATTAAAGGTATTGAAATGTATTGCATTTGATGTACGATTAGAGCTTATTTTTATGAGTACTTCGTAAGTGACATTCTGTACTTCAATCTATAAAGTTAAAGACATCGGTAATCTCGTGGCAGCAAACAATAGAAACACACACACAAAAAGCAAAAGACATGCTTAAATCTTCAAAAAAAAATATATATATATATATTTTGGAGCTATGTGCGGGAGATTTAGGAATTTCAAATTGGAGGGTGCTGAGAAAGTGGGAAGGACAAATAGCCGTTACCGCAGTTCATATTAAACTCACACAATCACGTTATTGTTATGTTTTATGGTGGGGTCCGTTGATTAACCTGAATAAAGGGTACAAACAGTCGCCAGTCACTAATTTGGGGTCACTGGTTCTAGGTAAGAAAGAGAGCCAGTGCCGCAGGGTGAGCGCCTCTCAATCCACGCTTCGTCTGAGATTCTAGCCAAGACGCACTCCGACGAACGGCCCAAACCACCGGGTTGCCGATAACGTTAAATCCCATATATGCATGTATGTGTGTGTGTGCAGCGAGGTTAATATGGGCCGCAGCTCACCGGAGCGCTGCTCCGTACTTCTTCATTTGTGGCGAATAATATATATAAACACCCAAATTCGTCTGTCTCTCTGAAACGGGCCGCGGGTGGCCTAGTGGCCAACGTTCGTGACTCGTGACTGCCACGGAAAGGGCCTCAGGTTCGATCCCAGACAGGTACGAACGCTCGATCCATGCACTAAATATCCGCCATGCGTCAGATTAAGCCGTCGGACCCCGGATACTGCACGTTAAGCCGTCGGACCCCGGGTACTGCCCTCCCCCCGGTAATAAATAAGGGCATCTTCCTCCCCCTTTCTACTTCGCTTCCATGTCACTTTCCTATCGGGCAATCTAGCCCAAATCTCCTAGCTTCCTATTTCTAAGGGTTGCTTAAGACCTGGGGTCAGACACTCCCTTCCTAAAATCCTCTACATATGATCATTTGATCATTAGTCTTTCTGGAACGTTTGACGTCACAGCAACGTCTGCATTGTTGCGCCATCACTTATTGAACAATTCGTGTGTACTCTCGCGATTCCAAAATAATTGCCTGCTCTATAATAGCACGCGATCACTTTTAGATGTCAAGGTGATCGCCTGCTAATGTAAAAACATTGGATTATTAATGCCCCGAGTTCTATTTTTCCGATCTACAAAATTCGAATTGAATGTTTAATATCACAGCAAGATGAGTTTGCACGCGATCACATCGAGATGTCCAGGTGATCGCGTGCTGATTTAAAAACATTGGATTATCAATGACTCGAATTCTGTTCATCCGATCTACAAAATTTGAATTAAAATCTTAACATCATGGCAAGTTGCTTTTGTATATTAATTTAATTTAGCTCAATTCGAATATTAATCTGTACGCTTTAGTTATTTTTTACTTTTTTAATTTAATTAATTTTCCGATTTTAGTGCTGATTATATTATATGTTTTGCAAAATATCGATCTATCTAAACGCTGTTACCTATACAATCAAAACTGAAATCTTGAGATGTCAAAGTGAGTAAGATTGCATCTAAAAGCAGATGTCGCCCCAATAACCCATTGTCGATAATTTAGATAATATTAAAAAATAATAATATCAGATGTCGCATTATTTTGTAGAAAAAGCTTCGGCATTAAGTTTCAAACTAACCGTCGAATAGAACAGTCTAAAACAAGCCGTGAAGGAAATAACAAGTGTGCCGGAGAAAAAGTCATTTAACGCGAAAGATCAATTTAAAAGTTATTAAGGTAAGTTCACACGAAGACAACTTTCCGAGTTTAGTGCTGATTGTATACACATTTTGCAAAATATCGAACTATCTAAATGCTCTAATCTACAGTTGTTAAACAACAAATATTGAACACAGAATGTTATTTATCGCGAGGTCTTTTTAAAAACGGAAATAAATGGCGTATAATTTTTAGTTCTAACATGAATGAGTTCTTACTACATAAATTTTTACTGTTTCTTTACAGAAAACCAGCGTCTATTTGATTTATTTTCAATCTGCTTCAATTAAAAATTTCACAGCGTCAGAGGACGGGCAACATCCTCTATATATTAAAATTTATTTAAGCTTAAACGCAGCTTAAATAAATATTATTATATATTAATATTTATTTAAAGCTTAAAAGCAACCGTCCTAGGACGGGCTATATACGTTAGTATTTAAATATTAGCCGGAGCCCACCGGAGCTCCGAAATACGTCGTCGAAGTCGTAACGTCACGGAATGACGACTGACTGGGCATAAACACACGTTGTTTACATGTTAGCTAACGTTAGTTTTATCGTTGGCGGTTGTCGATCGTCCTGTAAAATTGATTTTTTAAGGTGAAACAGAATAAATTGCACTAGATATGGTTTTATGTTTTGCAGCTTACTGTAATCACCAGACTGTCAAAAATCAGTGTTCATTTAATAGATTTTCGAGAAACAAACAGAAAGATGCCCTATGGACTGAACTGTCGGTGAATGTGTATATAGTTTAGCGTCCTAAATTATTTGGCTACGTATTTGGAGAAAATGAGTATACATATGCTAAAGTATGTAATTTGAGGGCAAATGGTGAAATTTATTTTTTTATCTTTAAAATGCATTTTAAAGATTTTTACCGTAAAACTTACCTCCAAGTACCACGAGGTGAACACCAGCCGCGGCAGGCCTAACACAACGCTGCGGCTACCACGTCAAGCTTGGTTCCGCTAAAGCAATGGTCTCGTTCCTGCGGCGATTTCACTGGCGGAAGAGTACAAGAGGAACCGGGTACGTTCTTGCCAGGAAAGCGTTCCATTTTGTACTGCTACGCTACAGAAAATAGCTCATTATTTCTGTCTCAGTTTTTCAAATCAGAATCTGACAATTTCTTGTTTTCTTCTCGTATGATTCTTTGGTGCGGAATATATGAACTCACTTCTCCTTCCAGGTTTTTATTTATTTATTTACTTAATTGTAATCCAATTTGAATGAACTGCGAATTACGTCATCAATATCAGGAGCGAAACTTTCACTTTCCAATGCCATATAACTTCCGTTGGAGAGAACGCGACATATACTTTAACGCTTTTCTAAAAGAAAGAAAGGCATCTGCGTACTTTTTACTTCGCATCAGGGAATTGTATGCGTAAGAACGAAGCAATTCTCACAATGTGTTTTGAAAAACTGTGACAGAAATGAAGACGGTATTTTCTGCCAGGTAGCACTACAAATCTGAAAGCTTTCCTGGCAAGAACGTACCCACTTCCTGTTGCAGTCTTCCGCCAGTTATTTGGCCGCCGGAGCGAGACCTTCGTTTCAGTGGAGCCAAGCTTGACTTGGTCGCCGTGGCGTTGTGTTAGGCCTGCCATAGCGTTGGTGTTCACGTCAGTGTACTTGGAGATAAGTTTTACTGTAAAAATCTTTAAAATGCATTTTAAAGATGAAAGTTTTTCACCATTTGCCATCAAATTACATACTTTAACATATAAATATCTCATTTTTTCTCATTCTTTCGAAATATGTAGCCCAATAATTTAGGACGCTAAACTACACATTTACCCTTATCTTTCATAGAAGCATGAAATTGACCACGTATTTCCTCGCTATGCTGTTCATAATAAAATGACTGGATGTGAGAGGACTTCACAGCATTTTCACCGCGTTGATTTAGCTTCAAATTGTCAGAAAAATATTAAGAAATTGCAAAATATGAGCGCATTTCACCAATCACATTGAAAAGTTATGGGAATCATATGGAGGAACAGACATTTGTTTATGCCCAGGGCCATCTTGTGACGTCACACTTCGATGACGTATACAAGTTTCTTTAGCACGTCAGGAACGCACGAGAGAGATCGCACCGTCAAAATCAATCCTCTTTTCGCTGAACGCGCAATTTAAAATATTAATTCTGCTTTTAATAAGAAATAGTAATGGGCAAACTTTGCCGATTCCAATAATTGTGGCTTAGCTGCGGTAGTACTGTACTCATCCACACCAGGGGCGCTGACTTCACCAAAGCATTAGAGGGGCAAACGTGGAAAGATCAGACGTGGGAAGGGCACGTCTCTTTCATTGTCAGGAGGAAAATTAAAAAAAAGGGGGCTCAAAAAGATTGACTACGAGGTTCGACGTATAATTTAAAACGCAATTGTAATTGCTCATGAGCAAATGAACAAGGAAACAGAAATATTCTTTTGGTAAATATTAATGTTTTTAAAAATAAAATTCAACCTGTGATTTTATAAAAATATCTAGAGAGATTTTATTTCCAAACGTTTATAAAAAAGAAAATGAGAAATTAGCTGGGTTACTTAAACAAAAAAACAAGAAGGGCAAAAATTAAATAGATAAATAAAGGCAGTAGATATTATACGTTTCTGTATTTTTATTTATTTCAGTTTTGATAATTGTTTTGAACATTTACCACGTATCACGAAAACATGCCAAACACAACACGGAACTGGCAATCAAGTTTCATATCAAATGAGCAATGCTGAATAAATATCGGGAAAAGGTTTACTTATTTTGTTTTTTTTATTATTTTTTTAGAAATAAATCGCTTTGGCTCATAATGGGGAGCTTAATCCGCATTATGAGGCTAAAGCGATTATTTCATTAAACAGGATGAAAAATACTGGGTGCACCCCCCCCCTCAACCTTGCCCCCTATAGTCGGCGCCTATGTCCCACACTTAGGTCTTCTGCAGTTTTTTTGTTAGAAATTAAGCCCTGGTGTGTAGTGATTTAATACCGGCAATGTACTAATGCTTTAATATCGGCAAATGTGAACAGTATTTTCATACAATTCGTGTTATCACGAGTCTCCAATTTTTCATTATATATTTAAAAATTTTTTTTTAACAAAATTAGGTTCTAGATTCGCACAAAACGTTTCCTTTTTTCTTATGATATCGTTGTGTGTTTGGCAAAAGAACATTACGCAGTTTTCCAGTTTTAAAATGTTCTTTCTAACAGTCCATAAATATTTGAAACGTAGATTTCCGTTGCATTGCTCTTATAATATATTTACAGAATTGGAGACATAATGATTTCAATTTAACTTTCAAAATGGTGCTGATCCCCAACACTTTATTAATGGTGATAATTAGCGTACCATAGGCCAACCGACGAACAGGGATTTTGAGATCCCTGCCATCTGCTTATCTGTAAATAATATTGCAATACTAACAAGCATCGCCTATTTATAGTAAAAAAAATTAAGTAACATTCTATTCCAACAAGAAAGTGTTCAAAACTAATTCCTTTTCTAGGAGGGGTACCGTAAATAATTTTTGGCGGGAGGCCACCACAGTTTTGTGCTGCTTCACTGATGCTGATCACTCATTTTACACGACTAAAGAATCGTCAGCACACCCGAAGGAAGTTGGAAATCACTGTATTTGTTTCTTGAACCGTATTGTTGTACTCAAACAGAATGTTGTACGTTGTACGTAGCAACTTACTGGTATTTTGAACGAAAATAAATGCGCGAGCCGTCGAGAAAAGAACTCTCTCACAAGATGAAATGCAAATAGATATTTTGGACCCATGCATCAAACCAAAAAGCAGAGGATGATGACATTTTATTTGAAGTTTCGAAATTCCCATCACTAATTAGTGATATCAAATCATGCAAAACAATACATATAAATAAAAAAATCCATCGAAGTACTTAATTAGGAGCAAAGACACCATGAGTTGTGTAAGATACGTCACAACGTGGCGCCGTGGCTTAGTTGGTTAAAGCGCCTGTCTAGTAAACAGGAGATCGTGGGTTCGAATCCCACCGGTGCCTCAGATGAAACCTTTTGTTTCCTGGTAAAGTAATTCGGAATAGAAGTTCAGAGAAATCGAAAGTGATAAAAACTTAAATAAAATTAGTTTGGCGTTTCAAGGACCCGTACAAGTGTCCACTATTTTCAAATCAGCGTTATTGTGAAACATATTTTTTACCGCCATAAACATTTTTCTTGACTTAAAATGTTTATGTAGCTAACAACAAAGTAAAAAAAAAATAATAATAATATTTACTCTGGCAATCTGTTTTATTAGTAACACTATAACGGAATTTATCAGAGAGGAGATCAGCAAAACCAAAATACAGGTTCTTTCTTAATCATCTCATGCTGATAGAGTTCGCCCAACCTTACGCAAATGTATAATGAATGACTTTTTTTTAATATTTTCTCCGTCCTTCATCAGCGGACTGAAAAAAAAATATATTAAAAAAGAAGCGGAAATAAGGAAAGTAGAAAAATTAAAACAGCATGTGCACGAACAGAAAAAAATAAAAGGAAATAAATAAATGTGTGTGTGTGTGTGTGTGTGTGAAAAAAGAATGAATGGCTCTCGAGTTTTGGATTTCAGCCAAAATCAGGAAGTATCTTTTTTTTTTTTTTTTTTTTTTTTGCGCTAGAGATAATAACCCTATGTTTAATTCCTATTCAAATAGCAACTCATAATTCACATGAAATTGCTAGAGTTTAAGTGATTTAATAGAAACAAATGCGCCTGTTAGGAAGAGTGGAATCTGAATGACAAAGGTTTTCTTCATGAAATTATTATGAAATTATCATTCATAAAATTTTATAATACATGTTATGAAAACAAAATTACATTACACCACAGAGTGTGCACATAACAGTTTTTTTTTTTTTCTTCTTTTCGTGGACGCGTGTTTCGTCGTTCTTTCAAATCCTGGCTTAATTAGTGCAGCACCTCACCGAGTGAGATTTAATCATCATACAACTAATTTAATCTATGTAATACACCGTAGTGAAATTCGTGCAATCCGTGTAGCACACCCATTTCGAAAATTAGATTATTTGTACACATCACTGTGGAACGCAGTTAATTAGCTGTCGTTAAAACTTGCTTAATTTATGTAAAAGCGCTCATCATTAGTTAATTTCTACTAGACGCGACAGTGAAGCTTTGTACCAAACGTAACAGTTTAACCACCGGTTTTGTGTTACACTTTACAATGGAGTATACGCATTCTGTCCTACACTTCACACTTAAAATTTATTGTACTACACTCACAACGATCTCTTAGTGGAGCCCACGTAATTTGGGCTACACTCTAAAGCGTATAATTGCCCTATACTTATAATGAAGCTCACGTGATTTTTACCTTACGAGCAAAGCTCACAGGACTATATGCTACATCCTTCTGTGAACTACACGTGATTCTGCAACACTCCACGGTGTAAAGCTGATACAAACAAGCCTTAGTTTAACGGAGAAGCGCATGCGAGTTGAATAATTCCCTTGTAATAATAAAGTCCTTGTAATTCGCACGGTATTTTCGCCTTTCGATCGTACTTTGACATCGAATTCCGGATATGAGAAAAATGCAGTTTGCTCTTACGTTCTGCTTTTTTTATTTCCTTTGAGGCATAGATGCTTGGGGAGTCATTAATCGAAACAAAAATCTGTTTAATGTGTGCTATATCTCCATCGCACGCTAACTAACTCTGCAGAAAAAAATGTTTCGTCAATTAAATTCCACTCAGTCAAGTAAATTCACAGAACTCAATTTGCACACTCATTAAATTAATGAAACTTTCGAAATGGATTTGTCTGTGTGGTTTCTTACTGATACCATTTGGATTACTCGTACCATTTGGATTATGAACGTTGCTCTTAGTACGACGAGAGCGATATTGATGAGTCAACGCCTTCCACAGTGTAGTTAGAAAGCGGAAGCGAACGCTGAGTGTCTGTTATATGTGTATGTATACTTAATAAAACTGGCCGGATTTTACATCTGACCTTTTCCAGCGTTGACAGCTCCATACAGATGCCGCTGCAGTGCAACTGGAGTTTGAGGAAAAAATTGAGACATTTGCTATAAATAAGGAAAACCTGATACCAAACAAGCCTCATGCCGCAGCTTCGCAGGAACAATTACATATTATATTTCAACCAGCTTTCGTCATAAAAAATAAATAACCGTTCAGAGTTGTGTTGGAACTTGAGATCAGGAAAGACAGATTGGTAATTTTGTTGCATAAATGCTCATATTTTTAAGGTGAAATATCAGGTAGTAAGTTTTGGTGTAAACAAGGTTAGGCCACAAGATTTCTAAACACTTTAACAGAACAACTTTAATTTCTTCAGATATTTCGTCTCTCTCTCTCTCTCTCTCTCTCTCTAAATGACAGTTTCACAGAATGAATAATTTTTACTTCACCCCTTCGGCAGTTGGATGTTGACTAACACTCTCCAGGCTCAACGACGAGCAGTCGTATGCGTTGAGTGCTATAAATGTAGAAACGTGTTTTTTCTAGTTTTTGAATCGCAGTCCGGCATGATTATGTAAAACTGATCGGTTACTCAGAGGAAGTATATAAGAGCTCGAGCTGTAACTGCCCGCTAAATATTGGTCAACATGGATTTTTGTTGCAGAGCTGTTAATTAGCACCACAAAGGGGGGGGCATGCAGTGGCTATGGTTCCTCTTTACCTGCAATCAACATGACGCGACACCTTTAATAAAATTTAGTGAATTAACATAAGCATCCAAATGTTTGCATCTGCGTCCGTGATTATCGCAGAAAATTTTTCATGTGTCTCATCGAATAACGACTTTCACTTTTTTTTATTAATATTTTAAAAATAACAAAGACATAAGTTGCTTTTAATGACCGCACCGAGAGAGAGAGTAGTTGGTAGTTCAAAAGATGTTATGGCAGATGTTGTTAGAGAGAGTCATGATAGTTAATTGAAGCTGTCGTTAATTACCAACTTGAGGTTATCAGTAATGCAGTAATATGCCCCTCAAAGCAGATTAGCGCTAGACTAACTGAAATTGATGTTTTTTCAACATACTGCACCACGTTCTTTCGAACTGCTTGCCAACAACTCTAGCATCCAACAGATCAAATTTTGAAAATAATTTTTCTTCAATAATTCATTCACTTACAGCACTTAACTTTTGTTCCTTGTAGTTCCACACAGTTCTTACTGAATAAGAATCGCCAAAGTCTCTCAGTGTGTTTACAGAATTAGAGTAACGCGATGAACCTTTTTAAGCTCAAATGTAAGAAATTAATATTACGAAGTTATTTGTGTTCATTATCCAAATCGGACCTGAAACACCTGGTTCGCTGGTTGTTTTTGAAGGTGACGCTACTCTATGCAGAACGACTTATCTAAAACCAAAACAGAACGATTTCCATGCATGAAAAATATACTGCGCAATAAAACCAACAAAAAGAAATGAATAATTTCTACGGCATGAGAAAGGGACACTGCACAGACTTCCGACTGACATACCCCCCCTTCCATGAGGCAATAAAAAAAACTTTTGGAAAGTTAGAAGTTAACTATAGCAAACCATCACTACGTCAATCAAAATTTCCAAGTTTTTAAAATTAAGAAGAAAAAAAAGAAAAGGAGCAGGAAAAAATATGGGCATGCTATGAGTTACTAACAGTTTACAAGTTGCTTTATCTCAAATCAGCTAAGAGCTGATTAGAAAATAAAAATCGCATACTTAACGTTTTTTATTTCTTTTCCTTCCTTACTTTTTTTTTTTTTCTAAATCTTTGTTGTTGTTTTTTCACAGGGATAGCAAAATTCTCAGAATAATTGAAACTAAACATCCCATTACGAGTGCTGAATCCCGTTTGTGCTCATTAAGGTTGAATTTTCTTTCAACTTTACATATTTTCTGAACTCTTGTGTGTATGCAAAAACGTTACTTTGATAGTACATTGCTACATCACGTACCTTTGTAAGAGAGTTAAAAAATAACTGCTTAAACTATATGAATAAATTTTTACCTTGTTGAAATTTTAATTTTCCTCGAATAAAATCTTCCAGTAGTAGGAGTTTTAAAAGGAGTTATATAATTCTTTCTAATCATTAGATATTCGAAAGAGAGTAAAGATGATTTTTGTATGTGAAATAATTATATATTGAGATATAATTATTTTTTAATTATTATTTTGTTGCTAAAACCATATAAAGCTAAATTGAAGAGCCTTGGGGCATGTGGCGCCATCTATTATTTTGTTTGTGAAAGAGGAGACTTTGAGTGGGTCTCCACGCGGAGAAACACTAGTGTGTTTGACTGAATGACCTTCAACATTCATACTTACGCAATTTGATAAAAGAAATTACATTACGGCTGAAACAAAAAGTGCACCAATCCAACTTCTGATGTTAATTGGGTATAATGCTCAAAATGAATAATAAATACTAGACAATAACAAATAAAATGACTGAAAAGAAAAAAAAAAGTAGGAAGAACACCTAATACGGAGAAATAAGAAAGTCATTTAACGTGTACACGGAGAGCGAGAAATGCTACATTTGATTCGTTAGCAAGCTGTTGCCATAATATGCAATCCTCCCTTCCCTCAATATGTCTATTCCACCAAACTTCGAAAATTAGTGGTCTAGATTCGTATAACTTAAAAAACAAAAACAAAAAAAACCAGCACTTAGAATATTAGAGTGAGGGTAAGATATGAACTGAATCTATAAGGCAGAAACTAATAAAATGATTAATAAAATATCTTTGCTACCTGGTGTTTTTACTTGACATTTTGTATTGTATTTTTTAACGTACCTTCGTTTTGCTGACGACATAGTCATTTTTACAAGTACTCTCTCAGAGCTGTGGAGCATGGTCCTGGAACTTGTTAACACGAGTACAGAAGTGGGCTTTAAAAATGACCTTACAAAAAAAAATTATGTACAATGTTTTTACAAGAACTGAAGGTTTACTGGTTGGTGGGGCAAATCAAGAAGTTACCGATGACCGCATTTTTTCACCTTGGACAAGAGATATCAATGGAGGTCCTCATCGAAGAAGAAATTAATAGGGTGTATAAAACTTGGTTGGGTGGCATTTGGAAGAAAAAGTACAATTTCCAAGAGCAATTTACCGTTAAGTCTTAAGAGAAAAGTGTTTAATTGGTGCATATTTCCAGTTCGTACTTATGAATCAGAGACATAATCCTTAACTAAAAGGTCATATAGAGACTACGGGCAAGGTGCATGCTGGATACAACCAAGGCCGTCTAAAAAATACAAGGCGATGACATTAGAGAGATGAGCTCCCTCTTTTGGTGACGTCATGAGAAAACCAAGGCTTCCGATTGGCTTCAAACGCTGTCGTGTATGACGTCAAACACGACACCGACATTTCGGGCCGTATAACATGAGAGTGACGTCACAAACGGAGGGAACTCATCGCTCTGATGTCATGGCCTTGTACTTTCTTAGACGGCTTTGATATAACTAGGAAAGAGAGGGAGAGGAATACATGGATCAGGAAACTGACAAGAGTTGGTACAACATGATCAAGGTAAAAACCCTGAAATGGCAATGGGCTGAACATATTGCTGGAAAACTGACCACCGTTGGACAACTGAAATACTACATTGGATTTCAAGGGGCAGGAAAAAATAATAAAGAAAGAAAAAAGAAAACCATGGGAAGAGATAGAATGATAAAATTCGAAAGCATGTCGGAGTGGCATAGAGAAGACTGAATCAAGAGAGAAAGTTATGGAAGAGACGGACAAAGAGAACTTCATCCGGCAGTGGATTTACATTTGTTGCTGATGGTTATTATATGTATGCATACTGTATATTTTTTTAAATAAATGTTGGCATAAATGAACACTGATGTGCGCCCAGAATAAGAAATGATTACTTTTTGGAATAAGTATGACGAATTTGATAATCATTGTAAGATCTTAAGACGCACAGAAAAGTAACGACCATTACAACAACCAGAACTAAGATGTACGGAACATAATTGATAATAACGAAAATATTAAATTTATAAACACGTGTGCAGAAAGATTTAAAGGTTTTTCAAAAAAAAAAAAATCAGCGATAGTCGGAATGATGTATTTTAAAGAAACATTTGTTTCCTTCAGCTGATAAATGAAACAAAAGGGCATTCTTGCGGGATGAGGAGAGGACCGTCGTCGTGTGTGCGTCTTCGCACATAAAGTGGAACTGGATGACATAGCCAAAACCTTTGAATTGTTCCTAGAAAAAACGTTTTCGCAAAATTCTAATATTTTTTTTATAACATCCTTTCTATGAGTGCTACGCGTAATCGCTGAATTTTAAGAATACTTGATTTGTGCCTTTCCCTTTACCTTAGGTGAAGTATTAATTAAAACCGCTTTAATAGCACAGACACTTGCTTTTGTAGCAGCAACATCCTGTGTTATCAAAGTTTTCAAAATTCTAATAATGCTAAATAAAAAGTACCGTGAAAAAGGCATTGTATAAATCGGATAAGATACCTTCATTCTTTTCATGCACATAAAAAGCACGCGAATTAAAACATTTAAATTCTTACTTGATAAAACATAATAATAAGCACCACAAACCGAAATTCATAATGACGTACGATGGCATTAAAGGAGGACGATTCTAGCTAACTTTTCGGTTGCTTCCTGGTACACAGAAATGGCAGTCTAGAATGGAAGAGGCCATGACAATAGTGAGCTGTTTTCTCTCCCTTTCTGAGGTTACTCTTAGGTTACATAGCCTATTACGTCGGTGTCGTGTCTGACGTCAGACACGACAGCGTTGGAATCCAATCGGAAGCTTTGGTTTTAGCGTTACGTCATTAAAGGAGGGAACTCACCACTCCAACGTCACCGTCTCCCGTTTTCTAGACGGCCTTACACAAAGCGAAAAATATCAGTTTGCTTATTAGCGTGCAAAATACTTATGGCGGTTCCACCTGAAATCTCTGCCTTATGTTTACAATGGTAAATTTTTTTACATATTTTCTTTGCAATTAATGTATTCCCATGGATGAAAATTTGCACATCGATAAAACTAACTCTAAGTTATAGCATGGGATATTTAATACTTGCTAAAACATAATCATAATTATATTAAAAATCAATCATTTTCCTTTGAGTAATGTTCAAACCTGTTAATAGATGGCGCGACCTGTACATTGATGACGTCAGTAGACAAACAAATGTAGGATGGCTTAATTACGGTTATGTTTTAGCAAGCATTAAGTATCCCATGGTATAACTTTATCGATGTGCAAATTTTCGTCCTTGGGAATACACTAATTGCGAAGAAAATATGCACATAAGTTTTACCATTGGAAACATAAGGCAGAGATTTTAGGTGGAACCACTTAAGGAGTTATGCAGACAGAACGAAAGTGAAGAGGAAGTTGGAAAAACGGAGCAAATTTAATTGGTAAAGTACAGTTTTGTTAAGTTATAATACGATAGATGGAGCCTCTGGTCATGTAATATCAGTAGATTGGTTCATAAAAACGATGGCATCGCGTGCAGATCATGCACGAAAGTGGAGATTGGTTTGGGGCATAGTATCTGTTAATAATTTCTAAGTAAATTATTTTTTGCCTGGGAGTAAGCAGGCTAGTAAAAAATAGCGGAATTTATACTAGCTGAAACGAAATAAATAAATAAATACATTCAAATCGACACTCTTCGAAGAGAATGTGACGCTGACTGAGTTTTTCTAGAAAATGGGGCAATTGTCATTTCGTACTGCCATGTATTTAAAAACGACCTAACGCAACGTTCTAAACGTCAGTCTCTGTTTCAAAGGAATTTGTTTCTAACACGAAAGCTCACGTTCTCGCAGTTCCCGCCTGTTGCTTGCGATCATATAGGAACTGAGTTTTGAAGTCTTACTACATCTCCCGTACACTCGGATTTGGCTTCATGTGATCTTTTTGACATAAAAGACACTATGCTACGAAAACACTCTCTTTGCGACTACGAACGGCAGGCAGCGGTGCACGAATGGCTGCGCACGCAACCTAAGAAAGTTTTCTCCCAGGATTCCGTGCGGTTGCTTTCCGATAGTAAACGTACATTACAAGAAAAGAGGTTTATTTGGAAAAGATAATGAACGAAACATCTCATCTTTCCACTTCAGCTGTTCTTCTCTGAACTGCCATTGTACTGGATGCAGACAAAGTATTAATATTTTGAGGAATCTTAATGAAAGCAACTGAAAAATGCGAGGGTCGCATAAGCTCTTGGAATCCAGGGAACAACGTGCACTGCAATTTAAGTAGCTAAGAATAACCTGTGATACAACTTTATATGATTCACTCATAGCTGAAAGGTCTACAAGATCAAAACTCAAGAAGGTACAAGACATAAAAGGTACTTACGGGTGTTGACTTCTTCTTTGATCAAAATATTCTCTGTGCTGGACATGGAAAGTGCTGGTGACGAATTACTGGAAGATGTCAGCGCGGTAAGCAGCAGACTGGGAGCCCTGGTCATTGTTTGTCGGGGCAGAGGACTGGATTTGGAAGAAGACGGCGAGGGTGAAGTCGCCATGACAGAAGACGACGTAGCCACTGATAATCCAGATGACGACGGCGTAGATGACGAAGACGTCGCAATCGACGACGAGGACGAAGATGTTGCAGCGGCGACGACAGTGGAGGTAAGCCGTTGATGCAGCAAAGGATTCGTCGATGCCACCGATGATAAACTATTCTGGCCATCGAATAGGCAAGAGGAGTCCGGCAGAAAGGAAGAGACAGGGTTAGTGGAAGTTGATGACGACGATGGTGAACCCCCTGTTTCTTCGCCGCTCCCAGTTCGCTCCCTTTTTCGTAGTTGGTCATTTCCGTTGTGTCCAAGATGTGACTGCTGCTGGGTGGACCCGAGATGCAACTGCTGAAGGGTGTTTAGACTCAGACCGTTTTCCTCTGCCTTGTTTGAGTCAATGACAGCTAGGATGCTTTCGAGTTCAAACCCCGGATCGTTGATGTGCCTCAGAATTTCTTCTTCTTCTAGTTCAGGTACCAGGCCGTGTAGATCTGTCTGGCTGAGTTCTGTCAGGACGTCAGTATGTTGTTCCACCACCACATTGGGACCACTATCCTGTTTGCAGAAGGTGAGAAAAGAGATTAACAATTCAATATGCTAATGACCGACACAATTTTTAACAATATTAAAACAAGAGACATGTATTAGGTTGAGGAAAAACAGTGCTGTCTATTTTAAGAGGTAGAAAGTTTACAAGAAGAAGTGATGAGTGTTTAAGAATGTGGCATACTCTTCAAGGAACGCTGAGCAATTCTACTTAACGAAGATATCACTGTCGCTCCGGTGGTGCAGTGGTAAAAGCGCTGGATTGTGACCATTCGTCCAAAGCCGCCTAGAAAATACAAGGCCATGGCATTAGAGAGATGAGTTCCCTCTCTTAGTGACGTCACGCGGAATCTAAAGCTTCCGATTGTTTTCCAACGCTGTCGTGTACAACTTCAAGCACCATACCGACTCAACAGGACGTGTAACATGAGAGTGATGTCACAAACGGAGGGAACTCGTGTCTCTAATTTCATGTACTTGTACTTTTTTTGTAGATTGCCTTAATTCGTCCGAGGCTGCCCCGGTGGCGCAGTAGTCTTGGCGATGGCTACTGACCATCGCCAAGGGTACCGGTGAGGCATGGATGTTGTGTTTGTCTTAGGGCACTGGCTCTCTCCCTTCCTAGGAGCCAGTGGCCCTAAATTTGGGGCGGGCGACTGCTTATAGCCCACTGAGTTGACCGCGGTGGTCGTTAAACCCCAATCAAAAAAAGAAAACAAAATTCGTCCAAAATGGGGACTGGGTTCGAATCCTGGTGAGGCATACACTGAAGAGCAATTGAATTAGAGACAGCTGGCGTTATGCAAATGTGGCGCTGTGGGCGGCCCTGTAAACGGAAACGACATGACGTATGCAGCGATCCGACAATATAAGGAGTGATGCGACGGGAATTAGTAAGAGTCGGACGCAGTATGGATAAGACGAAGGATCTAAGCGCATTTGATCGTGGGCAAATTGTCGGGGCCCGACGAATGGATCACTCCATCTCGGAAGTCGTGCAGGCACTGGCACCGTGAGTACATCGAATCCGGTAAAACCATCCCTGCAAGGGCCAACTGCCGTGGACAACAGAGTGTGGATGAGTGGGGTCATCGTCGACTGACCACCAGCATCGACAATAACCTCTGTAATGATGATGAATAAAAACCTGCACGAGCCTTTAACTGGAATGCCCGGCTTGGACTATACCCGAACTTCTAAGGCCCGACCTGTTTCAGACTTACCAATTTATACACTGAAGAGCAATTGAATTAGAGATACCTTGGGAAGCCATACGGATCCACGACCCCTGAACAAGCTCCCACAGTTCACGAAGATTTGATGGAGGGTCGAACATCTCTCTCGATGGCATCCCAGATGTGCTCGATGGGACCTAGCTGGCCAAGGAAGCGAGGTCACGTCGGTGGAGTGTTCATCAACCATTCGGATACAATTCGGGAGCGATGGCACGGTGCACTGTCTTGTTGCCGAATGAGGTCCCCAGTGGGATGTTGAAGACGCACAAACGGGAGCAAATGGTCGTTCAGGATATCCCGGTAACGTTAACCTGTGAGGGACGATTTCACACGTACCAGGGGTCCCATTTCAGTCCAAGCAAACAGTCCCCAGACGAGAATGCCACCCCCACCAGCTTGAAGAGTACCCTGCTGGCAAGAAGGATTCATCGCTTCATGTGGTTTGCGCCGTACTCGTATCCTGCCATCCGCATGTACCAACGTGAATCTCGACTCATCAGTCCAGGCAACATTTTCCCACATGTCTAGAGTCCAGTGGCGATGTTCCCGCTCCCATGTTAATCTTTGCACCCTGTGATGTGCGGTCAGCAGCGGTACCCTCGTGGGACTATGACTTCTGTACCCCATAGCGAGGAGATGGTTCTGGATGGTGTGGCTGCTTACACGTTTTTGTGCACCAGAATTAAATTGCCGAGTGATTTCTTGCACTGTGGCCTGTGTATCCGTTGTTACAATGCGAGCTAAGCGACGATGACCCCGCTCATCCACACGCTCTTGTCCACGGCAGTTGGCCCTTGCAGGGATAGTTTTACCTGATTCGATGTACTCACGGTGCACCCGTGACACAGTGGCTCGTGAAAATCCCAGTGCCTGCACGACATCCGAGATGGAGTGACCCATTCGTCGGGCCCCGGCAATTTTCACACGATCAAATGCGCTTAGATCCTTCGTCTTACCCATACCGCGTCCGACTCTTACTGATTCCCGTCGCATCACTCCTTATATTGTCGGACAGCTGTATATGTCGATTCCGTTTACAGGGCCGCCCACAGCGCTACATTTGCATAACGCCAGCTCGCATGATTTCTACTTGGTGAGAAACAGAGACTAGAAGGCGAACAGATTTCAAGACAGTGACTCACCAAGGGTAAAGGTTTCATGCCGCTGTGGACAGCGGGGGGACGGCGGATGGGGGGGGGATTTCGACTTTTTCACTACCATCCACCCACCCCTCCCAATTTCTACTTGGAACCGTTAATTGTCGAAGTCCCCTTTATCTTCATATTGCGTTTGACAAAAAAGATGAACTAAGAAAGTTATACAATGGTAAATCAGTAGAAAACCCGTGACAAAATCTAGGAATCTTAAGCTTTTCTTGTGGGAACAATGAAAAATACAGTGAATTATTATGGAAACTCTGCAAATAATTTAGTAGTTACAGTTTCGTGTTTTAACGGACTTCGTAATATTTCCCCGTTATAAGTTCTTTGGTGGCCCACTCAGATATCTTAGCCTTGGGGCCCACTCAAATGTCTTAGCTTAGGGGCACACTAAGGCCCTAATCCGGCCCTGTTCCAGTCTCTCAGACACCTTCTGAGTGGATATACTTTTCAATGACAGGTATTTTATCACCGCCCGTAGCTCTTTTTTTCTCCATTTCGGAAAGACTTTACGGTGTAGTTCACAAAATCAACTGAAAAGAAATAGAACGCATGAATTTATAACACTGAAAATTGATACAGTGACGTATAAGGAAATGTATATACTACCAGCAGAAGAAATTGTACAATTTCATACTCAGCAGATGTACAGGTTATTGCAAAATTATCTTTACAACTTTGACCCTCAATAAAACAGAAACGGAATAAGAGAACAAAAATCGGTTTATTGCATATTGAACAGCACGTTTGTTGGGATGCTAGTAGAGCTGCACATGCGCACCGCGGGTTGCATGAATAACGTCGAGAGGGCATTCGACCTCCTGCCATGTTCTCCCGAGCATGTCCTCAGGAATTGTTGTGATGGCAGATGTAATCCTGTGTTTCAGCTCATTCACATCCGGAACCTTTGTGCGGTACACAATATCCTTAAAATAGCTTCATAGACAAAAAAAGTCTAGTCGGGTAAGATCCGCTGAACGTGGTCGCCAAGGAATTGGACCATCCCTTCCAATCCATCGGAAGGGATGGATTGGAAGGGATGTTTCTTTTCATGAAGAAACTCACGAAAACGAAGTGCCCAGTGATGGGATGCACCGTCCTGCTGGAAGATGATAGCCGGTTGCAAGCCCTTCAATTGGAGTGTAACAAACTCACTCAGCATGTCCAAATAAACATTGGACGTGACTGTGTTTTCGGCAAAAAAGAATGGACCGATGATGCGATTGTGCAGGAAACCACACTTGACGTTAACCTTAGCGCTGTCACGTTCAATCTCACGGACGGCATGCTGGTTTTCAGACGCCTAAGTTCTGCAGTTATGCTCATTGATAACACCACAGACATGAATTGCACACCACAGACATTGCCTCATCGCTGAATAACACACGTTACAGGAAGCCTTCCTCATTATCAGTCCTGTGGAGCATATCAACAGCAAAATCGAAACGTTTCGGTTTATCCCCGGAGTGCACTGCCTGTGTTAAATGCACTTTGTAGGCAGTCAGGTACAAGCGCTTGTGCAGCACCCTGTGTATCGCTGTAGGTGGTAACTCCAACTGCCTGGAGACTGTACAATTGGACATCCCTGAACTTCGTGGGAAACTGTCGAACACGTTCCATCTCTTCTTCGCCTGTGTTAGGCCGGCCAGCGCCCTTTTTTATGAAGCACACTACCATTCCCCATAAACTTCTTCTGCCACTCGCGTATTGAGGGTCTGGATGGTGGATTACGTCGGTATTTGGTACCGAAATTCCTTTGGACTCGTGTATCTGATTTCGTCTCTATGAACCGTGCCATACACTGGGCCTTTCCCTGTGGAGTAGCCATCACAAGTTCAGGGTCGTACTTGAAAGTGAACAAAAACCGTTTGCACAAATAAAACTTTATGCGTTGCTGTTACATGTACAAAAAAAACAGAATTTCCCAATCTTAGGTTTTATTGAGGGTCAAAGTTGTAAAGATAATTTTGGAACACTCTGTATGTTAGAACACGAACTTTTTGAATGCCCCTCGTATTTTTGTGCTTAAAGTAATAGTTTGGACTCAAAACAAAAGTGCAGAAATAACAGGTGGGGACCACGCCCCCCCCCCGTGGTCCACCCTCTGTGGCTACGCCTGGAAACAGTGCTATTTGCTCTTTGCTGGGCAAGCATTATTGCATAAGGTAAGAATTATACTATTACCGCTGTGTCATGTGTAAAGTGTGACAGAAAGAAATTGTTTGTGCTACGATTTTTAGCTCATCCTTCCAGTGAATACACATTCGTAGAGGTGGCAGTATATTCGTTTATTATGCTTCGTCCAATTGCTGTTCTCTCTACAAATTCCTATGGTATGGTACAGTAGCCATTCCCATACACACGGTGGATGCGAATTTATGTAAGGTTACGAAACGCCTATCACAAAGTGGCGATACCAGCATTGCGTTCAGAGAGCTGTTTAAGAAATCTTTCCCACAAAATGATATTGTTGTGGTAGTAAAATCGAACATCTGTGAAACATCGAGAAAGGGGGAAACGCAATATGGGATGCGTCACAAAAATGAACATTCATTTAATGTGGTGGCCTCAGCTGCAGAAGAAGTCGACGAGAAGTAGGCCATCTCAACTAGTACGTGTATTTGCATAAAGAAGCTGGCTGGCGTCAGCTGGGTGTAAACAAATTAAGTGTCGCAGAAATATAAAGGAAAGGTGGACTCAGAGAGCTGATACATTCATGCATTCCGCATTATATAACTGTGCAACGTATATTGCCTGAACTGTTCTTCCACTTACGCATAAGTTTCATCCTAAAGAGATTTCAAGGTGACAACGAAATCTTTCACCGTTCTCAGATCTTGTGTAACTGGATCGGGAAATAATGCCTGCTCAATCGGCGGATCTTATTCCGATCAAAGTCTTTTGAACGATATTGGAACTTGCCATTGAACCGAACTCAGGTTTTCCAATTTCACTCTGTGAACTGGGAGTCCTGTTGTTGAACAAGTGCACCAAATGCAATCCCGGATCGCTCATAATGTATGTGGGACTCTGTTTGCTGTTTGCGGGTGTCGAGTAAAATATCATACTGTACTGTGCAAATTTATTGGGACAAAGTAAAAAATCACTTTTTTTTCCAAAACTATGCCTTTATATCATTCTATGCCTTGATCATCATCATCATCATCATCATTGTCAACCATTATCAATCCACTGCTGGACGAAGGTCTCCCCAAGTTTCCTCCACAACGGTCTGTCTTGTGCCAGTCTCCTCCATGTCACCCCTGCATACTTTCGAGTTTCATCCACCCATCTCCCATGTGGTCTTCTTCTGGGTCTTTTCCTGTCCCTTGGAATCCAATCTAAACATATGCCTTGATATACACTGATAAATACCTGTATTAGTATGAAGTATGACCTCCTTTAACAGAAATGACCTCTTGAATTCATTTTGGCATTGACTCCACTAATTGAGTGCACATATTTTTGACTTCATAATCGTGGAACCACACTTTTATAGCATTCGTTATCATGCGTTCTTTGGTTGTACAGTCCATTTTACCTAAACGTCTCTTCGAAATATTCCACAAGTTTTCTGTGGGATTAAAGTCTGGTGAATTTCCAAGACAATCAAGCAAATGAATTTCATTTTCCAGCATGAAATTCGTGACCAATTTCGAATTGTGACATGGGGCCAAGTCATGTTGAAATGTCCCGTTAAAAGTTTGCAAGAATGGAACAGTCCTGCGTTGTAATATTTCTACGTACTTGGCTGAATTCATCATACCTTGAACAGGAACTAAGCTTCCAGTGCCATTTGATGTAAAAAAAAAACCCCAAAAACATCTGTTTCACAGGGTGTTTTATAGTTTGTTTGACATGCTCAGGTCTTAAGGGTTCACAGTTGCTTCGTCTAACGACATTTGCTTGGTAACCCTGCACAAATAAATGAGTTTCATCACTGAAAATTACCTTTTTCCAGTCGTCAGCAGTCCATGATTTATATTATTTGGAATAAACGTTTTATCTTCATTTTCGCATTCAAATATTGTTTTTTCGTTGGTCTTCCGGCCAACCTCCAGAAGCCTACGGCGTACAGTTGAATCACTAACATCACAACCACTAGCCACTAAATCTCTTTGAAAGTAGGTGCTTCTTCTTCTTTTTTTTTTTTTTTTTTTTTTTTTAAATTCATTTTACTATTTCTGATTAGATATTTATCGGTTCGTGGAGTTGTTTTTCGTTTTCTTCCACATTTACCTCTCCTTTTTGAAGACGATGATCCAGATGCATTGTATCGCGTAAGCAGTCTTGATACACTTGATTTGCCTACACCAACTGCAGAAGCGATATCTCTCACTGTCATAGAAGTGTGATCATTCAGAGTAATTATTTCTGCACGCTTCCTTGGGGAAATATCCATTTTTCAATACACGAAAGCAACACGTACTAACAGAGAGCAAAAACTAACATCCACCTGTCACACACGAAAGCTAACAACTAAAGCTGAAGTGCCTATTTCCTGTTTAAAACCGGTCAAACCACATTCTTACTATCAAGTTCTTACAGTCACACCACCTCACAGCTGATAAAACTGGTTTACGTGGGTTTCCGACATCAACTTGCGATCACATTACAATTCTGAGAATAAAATAGCTAGTGCCAATTAATTTACACGGTATAGTAGGTTCAGAAAAATTAAAGTACTGCGACCGTTTTATTATGAAACAAACTACGTAGTATATGCAAGCAATTTACCTTATTATAAAGACTGAGAATCACATTGGTACAGCTGCCACTAGTTCGATACATCCTTTTAGATTTTGCTGTTGCTTTTCCATACGTAACGTATCTCATTTCGGGCCATTAGGTAAAGGTGGTTCTGCTATCGCGGATCTTTCTTCTACACTAGCTTTTCTTCTGTGTCATCTCCCTTCTTAAATCCCTTTTCTTTGTGCAATTGCTTAAATAGTCTCTTCGTCTCATATCAGGTCTTCCTAAGCTCGATTTTCTAGGTAATTCCATATTCACGATTCCGCATTACTTGCATTCCTTCTTGCTTGCTTGCTTCTTGGGCCTTTTCCAAAATCTTAGTTATTTGAATTGTTGGAAGTCCACCTCAGCAGCTTCATTTCTGCAGCATTTCGTTTATTTTATCTCTGGCCATGTTTTAATATGTAACGCACCATTGAAGTTACGCAAGAGTTAAAAGAGCAAGTTTCAGCAGTGAGCCTTCGTCGGTGTAGTTCAAGCGGTAAAATATTTGACTCCGGAGAAAAGAAGATGCGGATTCGAATCCCGTATATTGGCTCCCGAACGTGAAATGAATCTCGGCCGTTTGGCTTGAAAAAAATGTGTGATGCTTCTTCCACACATCTTCTGGAAATAATCAATTTTTTTTTTTTCGTCTGCAGTGAACTCCTTCAAGCATGGTTTGCGGTGGACCCGAAACCTGCGATTTAACGCATATGGGGGGGGGGGGGATATATGTGACGTACCACTGAGGCGACGCAAGAGTCAGAACGTCAAGTTGAAGCAATAAGCCAAGATCGGTGTAGTTCAGTCGTGAGAATAACAGGCTCCAGAGCGGGGAGACGTGGTTTCGAATTCCAACACCGGCAAAAAGATTTTACGCTATAAATATTATACAGCATCAGCAGTGTGCTTGTAGTCTCGAATAGCTTTGGTTTTAAGCCTCAGTAGCAGTCTTCCATCAAAGATTAATATTTTCCTCCAGTTATTCCCTTCCTACTGCACTCTGTTATTTACCTCTCCTTTCACATCATCTTTTTCCAGAAACGATCCTAAGTGGTCAAATCTTTTTACTGTTCTCAATTACTTTTCGGATTGATACTATACTCCAATTCACCCCAAAAGTGTACTATTGGTAAAGGCGGGTGAGCCTTATCACAACTCGTCGTGGAAAGCAAGAACGGTATCCGTCCGCGTTAATGTGCTCTTCTACTGTTTCCTTTCTGACCTCCCCCCCCCCCTCCAAACACACACATCTCACCAGCAGTGGGGATTGTGAATGGGTTCTGGGGAGGCCGAACTGCTTCCCCTACCGTCTGTTTAAGTAACGCACCCTTCGAGTTTTCCTGATTGTCAGTTTATTGTCTTTGTGTTGTTAATGTTGGGAGAGGTCTTCCACCCGTTCCCCCTGTCTGAGTTGTATCCCAAGTGGACAGAAACAGCCGAAAGTGCGAAGCTCTTGATTCAGCAACTTCTCACAACAAATTTATTTCTAAAAGCGCCCTAACTTCTAGAAATTTTTTTAGAAAGCAATTTTGTCTGACAAACTGTTGAGCAAACATAAATAGATTCTAAGCAATAATTCTGATGCTTTTCGCTCTAAACGCTAGGGACTATTTTTCGTAGCGGAGGTAGCTATTTCGTACCCTTCGTAGTGGTACACTCTTAGGTTGACTCAGAGTATAATAACACGATCCCCGCATTCATTCCTCTTCTTATCAGCACATGAACTGACTTTCAGTTCTATGTATCTGCAGCCATTTCTCTTCTGATGTACTGCTCCAGCTTTCTGGTGTTCTCAGAGAATACAACATCATTTTTTTTTTTTTTATTGGAGGTTTAACGACCACCGTGAGCAACTCAATGGGCTATAAGCAGTCACCCGTCCCTAATTTAGGGTCACTGGATCCAGGGAAAGGAGAGAGCCAGTGCCGTAAGACAAACACAACATCCATGCCTGACCGGGATTCGAACCCGGACCCCTTTCGGGCGAATGATCAGAGGCCATCGCTTAGACCACTGCGCCACCGGGGCGGCCAACATCATTTGCAAACAGCTTTATAGTTATTATTATTATTGGAGGTATAACGATAACCGTGAGCAACTCAGTGGGCCATATAAGCAGTCGCCCGTCCCCAGTTTAGGGTCACTGACTCCAGGGAAGGGAGAGAGCCAGTGCAATAAGACAAGCACAACATCCATGCCACACGGGATTCGAACCCGAACCCCGTTCGGACGAATGATCAGAAGCCATCGCTTAGACCACTGCGCCACTGGGGCGGCACCAAACAACTTTGTCTCTAGTGGTGGCCGAATGGTACAAAACATTGGCTTCTAATCATTCGTCCAAAATGAATCCAGCTTCAAATCCCAGGTGAAACTTAGATGACGTGTTTGTCTTACGACACTTGCTCTCTCCCTTCAATGACTCCAAATTCGGGGCGGACGATTGCCTATAGTCTACTGAGTTGCTCACAGTGGTCATTAAACCCTGAACAAGCAAAACAAAACTTTTCCCAAGGTGTTGTTTTCCATCTCTCATTACAAACCAAATAAGAATTCGCTCAGTACTGAGCCATGGTGTATTCGAACCTTCTCATCAAACTGTTCAGTCTGCCCAGCTCTACTTCTATTTTTTGTTTTTTGTTTGGAGGTTTAACGGCCACCGTAAGCAACTCAGTGGGATATAAGCAGTCGCCCGTCCCTAATTTAGGTTCACTGGTTCCAGGGAAGGGAGAGAGCCAGTGCCGTAAGACAATAAACACAGCATCCATGCCTCACCAGGATTCGAACCCGGACCCCTTTCGGACGAATGATCAGAGGCCATCGTTTAGACCACTGCGTCACTGGGGCCGCTCTGCCCTACTTCCGAAACATGTGCAGGCATTTCTGAATATCAATTTACCTCACATACCTTTCGGGCACCATTTTCTCCCTCTCTGCTTCCTACATACCCATACCTTCCGCATATCAAAAAATATCATCTGCAACGATGCTTTTTCTTCTTTGTATTTTCCCCATTAGTTTTCTCAGTGGAAATACTGCATGGTTATACAATTCTTTTGAATCGTGGTTTCAACCTAATACATTTTGTCTCCACATGCTGTCAGTGTTCAGAGATCAAGACGGGATAACATATTTTTTGCAATAGAACAACATTGCAGCGTGATAAATTTCATTTGAATCTCTATTAAAACCTTTGACGTATTAATAAGAAATGGACACGGGAAGTTCACGAGCAAAATCGTGTGCGAAACTTTTGTAGTCAGAGCGGAATGTCTTGAATTTAACTCCATGCTGTGCTTTTTTTTTTTTTTTTTTCTTGTGTGTGACAACAGCGTATTTTCCGTATCAGGCGAATGGCCAGAGGCAAGGGCTTCTGGCACATCGTCCGAGTTGTGATGGTGTAACTGAACAAAAACCTAAAGAATGTCATGTAATTTTTTTCGATTTGTTTTTTAAATGTATAAAGCGTACATGGTCATACTTCGTGACTTACTGTTGTACGTTGGGAGTACATTCTAGTATTATTGCTTAGCATTTTCATGATTTTAATGATCTAATTGTGACTTACTGTACATTGGGAGTACATTCTAGTATTATTGCTTAGCATTTTCATGATTTTAATGATCTAATTGTGACTTACTGTACATTGGGAGTACATTCTAGTATTATTGCTTAGCATTTTCATGATTTTAATGATCTAATTGTGACTTACTGTACATTGGGAGTACATTCTAGTATTATTGCTTAGCATTTTCATGATTTTAATGATCTAATTGTGCCATGAATAACCCATGACATAAAACTTTTGAACCACTTTTTAAAAATCTTTGTACATTACTTGATCAACGTTGCCATCAGCTGTAACTATATTAGAATGATTTCTACACCCGTTGCATTCCCGGTTGGCGCGTCCCTGATCGGGGGATCAAAGAGTGTCCGCTGAATCCACGATTTTCCATAGTTCGCATAATTCACGTCCTCTCAGTCCAATTTTACTCACAGTCAACTATACTCCAAGTCAACCGAAAAGTGTATCACTATTTAAAATATGGAACAGCTACTTCCACCTCCCAAAAAAGAGTCTCTAGCGATTAGAGCGGGAAAACTGCAGAACTACTCCATTTTTACTTGCTCACCTGTTTATCGGACAAAACTGCTGTTTAAGACAAATTTTTCAAAAGTCAGAGCGTGTTTAGAAACAAATTTGATTAGAGAAATTACTCAATCAAGGGCTTTGTACTTTCGGCTGCTTCTGTTCAGCTGGGAATAACTTGGAAAGGGAAAGGAGGGGTGGAAGACCTGTTCCAACATTCACAACACAGGAGCAATAAATTGACAGTCGGGGAAACTCGAGGGGGAGGTTACTTAATAGGCAGTAGGGACTCCACCACACCCCCATGCACAATCCCTATATTGCTTGTATGGTGTGTGGTTGGGTGGGGGTCATTGTGAGAATAATTGCCTGACAGAAAGGAAACAGCAGGAGTGCACTGTAACGCGGATTGACATAGCTCTTGAGTTCCATGGAGAAGTCTTGATAAGGCTCCCCCACCTTTAACAACAGTACACTCTTAGGGTGACTTGAAGTATCAGCGTGGCTGCTCAAGATCGTGACCAGACGCTATGTAGACCCAGTGAGCAAGCTTGAAGAGCAATATGTTTGAAGCTCTGTGTTAGATGCTTATAAAAAAAAACTAGACGCCCCGTGTTCGACTATTTTCCAGATCATATGTAGGGGATTTTAGGAAGGGAGTGTCTGATCCCAGGTCTTAAACAACCCTTAGAAATAGGAAGCTAGGAGATTCGGGCTAGAGTGCCCGATAGGAAAGTGACACGGAAGCGAGGTAGAAAGGGTTAGGAAAACGTCCTTATTTATTACCGGAGGGTCAGTACCAGGGGTCCGACGGCTTAACGTGCCCATCCAACGCACGGCGGATATTTAGTGGATCGAGCGTTCGTGCCTGCCTGGGATCGAACCTGAGGTCCTTTCAGCGGCAGTCACGAACGTTGCCCACTACGCCACCCGCGACCCCGAATATTTTCCAGGCGAACAAAGTTAGTCTTAAATGAAATAAGGCAAATAATTTACCGTTTGATAACTTTTTTTTTCCGCTTTAATTATTATCAAAAATTGGGGAATTTTACGAAGCACTGTTAAGTCCGTTTTGTAAGTAAAAAAATAAAAAATAAAATGAATCTTAGAATGATTTACAATATTTTATAGTAGGGAAGAAACTTGATTGCACAGATATCGCGTAACATCATGGGAAAGCAGCTTTTTCAACCATATTATGTGTCAAGGTTAGTAGATGACAAGGTTATGCTCGTCCTGCACTTCCGGTGACTGCTGTGAGACGTCATTATCCAAATCGCCATCGTAAGACTATCTAATCGCCACGTTTCTTTCAGCAGCGTGTCGGAATTATTATTCGTAAACCAGCTGGAATAATCTTCATAAATTCTACCAGATTTTTTAACGCACAATGTTTTCAATTTTTTATTTAAAAAAAATTTGAGATATTGCCGAGATGATTTTCCTATTCCTCATAAAGAAATTCTTTATTATATGACAATAATATGTCCCGCTGTGCGTTTTCCCTTCTACATTTATATAAAAACAGCAAAAATTACCTTGTAACTAAATCAACATTTAAAAGTATAACCGTTTTCCCGTCCTTTACAAAACAAAAATGTGCGGGAGGTATTTTTGCAGTCTCCGTTACTAAAATATTCACATGACTGTAAATGCCTTCTGTATTTAATGTAAATGTGCTTTTGCATAAGCTTTTGTTCTTGTTCTGTGTTTGAGTTATAAAAATTGTTGACAAGATAACTTCGCCGCCCCGGTGGCGCAGTGGTCTAAGCGATGGCCTCTGATCATTCGTCCGAAAGGGGTCCGGGTTCGAATCCCGGTAAGGCATGGATATTGTGTTTGTCTTACGGCACTGGCTCTCTCCCTTCCCTGGAACCAGTGACCCTAAATTAGGGACGGGCGACTGCTTATAGCCCATTGAGTTGCTCACGGTGGTCGTTAAACCTCCAATCAAAAAAACAAAAAAAAAACAAGATAACTTCCCCCATAGCTACAGGTCAGATCTACGATTCACATGTAGGACGGTGATGTCACTCAGTGACGTCACGATTATTCGTCTGCGAGGAAGGCGGGATGAGCAAACCTTTGATTATGTGTTACTGTAAATCAGGGTGCCTCAACCCATTTGCCGCGGGCCGTCCCCCCCCTCTCCGAGTTTAATTGTTTAATTTAGTGAGCCGTGAGCCTTCGCTGAGTTCACGTTAATGGACCAGAGATCTGCTCGGTGATTGGCTTTGACGATGTGACGAGAGGTACCGAGATGTTAGTTAGTTAGTTAGTTGATTTTAGTGGCGCAAGAGCCAGGTTGGGCCAAAGAGCGCCAGACACAGAACTATCAGTTTAAGATTTTTTTGGGTTGGAGGTTTAACGACCACCGTGAGGAACTCAATGGGCTATAAGCAGTCGCCCGTCCCTAATTTAAGGTCACTGGTTCCAGGGAAGGGAGAGAGCCAGTGCCGTAAGACATACACAACATCCATGCCTGACGGGATTCGAACCCGGACCCCGTTCGGACGAATGATCAGAGGCCATCGCTTAGACCACTGCGCCACCGGGGCGGCTTTAAGATTTTTAAAGGTACCGAGATTAACATTTGTATTTGCAGAAATCTGACGCAAAATCACTAGCCTGTTTTCTTGCACCAGAGTTTTCATACACGCTACGTTGCAGTTTGTAGTTGATGTTGAAAGACTACCACTGCGGTTCTCATTCGCCAACGCATTGCGCCCTCGTGCGGATTTTGAACATCATTCTGACACGTTTCGAACGCTCATGAACTCACGACACGAGGACAGTAGACTTTTTGTAGATGGCAATGGATCTTCGCGCAGCTGCGTTTTCCGTGTCCAGAGAAACCTAATCCTCGCGCAAACCTCCGAGTGAGACCCTGTTTCTAGACGGGCAGTGGCGGTTCTAGACCGGGAGGGGGGGGGCAGGCTCCCCAAATATAACAATTTGGGGGGGGTGATTATATATTAATTTTGATTAATTACAGGTACATGCAGGAACTGTGCCCCCATTTTTAGTGCCCCACCCCTCAATTTTTTTATCTAGAACCGCCACTGAGAGGGGTCGTCATTTTCACCTGAAACAGTCCTCCAGCACGTTGTATTTTTATTCAAACTCCTGTACCAAGCAACGCAACGGCCTCTAGTCAGGAGAGTGTCGTCACATCATTCAACCTAATCACCGCGCGTACCTCCGAGTGAGACCATATTTCCAGACGGGTCGTCATTTTCGCCAGAGACAATCCTCCAGCACGTTGTCTTGACTGTTTCAGGTGAAAATGATGATCCGTCTGGAAATATATGGTCTCACTCGGAAGTACGCGCGGTGATTAGGTTGAATGATGTGATGACACTCTCCTGACTAGAGGGCGTTGTTTGGCATATGAGTTGGAATAAAAAGACAACGTGCTGGATGATTGTCTCAGGTGAAAATGACGCCCCATCTGGAAATATGGTCTCACTCGGAGGTACGCGCGGTGATTAGGTTGAATGATGTGACGATACTCTCCTGACTAGAGGTCGTTGCCTGGTACAGGAGTTTGAATTAAAATACAACGTGCTGGAGGACTGTTTCGGGTGAAAATAACGACCCGTCTCAGTGGCGGTTCTAGACAAAAAAATTGGGGGGGCGCATTAAAAATGGGGGCACAATTCCTGCATGTACCTGAAATTAATCAAAATTAAGTCATCCAGCACGCTGTCTTTTTATTCCAACTCCTGTGCCAGACAACGCCCTCTAGTCAGGAGAGTGTCGTCACATCATTCAACCCAATCACCGCGCGCACCTCCGAGTGAGACCATATTTCCAGACGGGTGGTCATTTTCACCCGAAACAGTCATCCAGCACGTTGCCTTTTTATTCCAACTCCTGTGCCAAACAACGCCCTCTAGAAAGGAGAGTGTCTTCACATCATTCAACCTAATCACCACGCGTACCTCCGAGTGAGACCATGTTTCCAGGCGGGTTGTCATTTTCATCTGAATCTGTTCTCCAGCACGTTGTCCTTTTATTCCAACTCCTGTACCAAACAACCCCCTCTAGCCAGGAGGGTGTAATGATGTTCAGAGACACCGAGTTACATATCCCTAATCAGCCGCCAAAGGTAATGGTAAGTTATTTATTGATCAGCCAACGTATACTGCTTCTGCCAGCCTTTGGACAGTGGCATAACTACCACCCCGCAACCGCGCTGGACGAGGTAACAAAGGGGCGTACTACGGATGCCAGTTATAGTTTTATGAAAAAATCCGAACACACACAAAAACAAACAAATAAATAATTAACATAAAGATTCATATTTTCCTGAAGGATGTATTTATATTTGCCTAAACAAATGTCAAGTTTCACTTTTAAAGCACAGGATGTCGTACAGATTGAAGCTATTCGGGCCTTTGGTTCCGGGTTGTAGTACGGTTGCTATGCAATGGGTTGTAAATAATACGATCGCTCTTCAATCGCTCTCACTCTGCGTTTCTGGGGAGAAGTGCGAGGCCACATTAGAAATCCCCGAGGATTATATAGGAAAACAGTCACCTAGGATTACGTACACGACGGGCGCTAACACTTATTCACAGCAGGCGGCGATCTGCAGTATGTAAGAGGGTGATTTCTTCAAGAGATTTATTTTAGTTTGGGACTAAACAATTACACGTTGCTATTGCTTTTAGTTCTTCCTTATAATAAGTATGTCTATCTCATTCACTGTGTGGAAACTTTATTATACAAGCGCACGACATCCATTTGCAAAATGTCGCAAAAGCGTCCAAGTGGAGCACGAACAGCATCGGCGAAAGAAACAAGTTAGTAAAATCATGCAATGCATTGATTATGATACGCTTTCCAACATACCAGAAATCATTACTCAAGTTATGAGGATCTCGCTCTTGTGCCCTGACCTTTGACCCCATTTCGATCATATTAAATAGAATTGGTTCAGTATACCTCCGGAACAATATACTAAAGTTTTGTCGCAAAAGAAGTATTTTCAGTCAAGTTATGAATATAATGGCTGTGGAATAAATGTCGCACCTGTACCCTAACCTTTGACCCCATTTCGATGATATTAAACAGAATTGGTTCAGTATACCTCCGGAACAACATACTAAAGTTTTGTCGCAATCGAAGCATGTTTACGCAAGTTATGACGCATAAGGGTGATGAAATGGATCCCCTCCTATGTCCTGACCTTTGACCCCATTTCGCCCATTTTCTATAGGGTTCCTTTTAGGTTGTCCCCTACCACATACTACAATCGAACCATTTTTACGCGAGTTATCGTGCGGACAGACAGACGGACAAAGCTGGAGCTTATACCCTTCTTCAACCCACGGTTGGAAAACGTAAAAAAGAAGCAGAGGGCGCGAAAAAACTTTCAAAACTCGACCATTTTTTTATTTATTTTTTTTTTTTTTTTGCGAAGAGCTCAAGTGCCGTTTTTGATGAAAAGGATGATAATTTGTATTTAGTATGCCAACTGTTCAAAGTTTAGAGATAGACATTTTGCATAAAACCAAGCACTTCGGAAACAAGTGAAAATAAAATGGGTAATTATGAAGTATTAACCATTTAAATATATTTTACCGAATTCGTATAAATATATTTACCGAATGGATATTTGTTAACTTTAATCATTTAAATATATTTTACCGAATTCGCTTCTTGCGATCAAATGTATATTCATGTTCATGCATCGGTCCACGAACCGTGCTATCTTGTAAATATTCATCAGATTCTGCAACTTAAGCAGCTCTAAAAAAATTTATTGTGTGAAATTTGTTTTCTTTTGAATACAAATCAGAATAGAAGGTTGGCAGGTCGTTCAGACCAGAGGTGAGACGTTAGGTGGGGTGTTCGAAGAACACCACAAACAGCAAAGAGAGAGAGAGAGAGAGCCCTTGTCCTGAAGTCACCAGCATACTCTTATTCCTTCCGCCGAGGAAACACGGAAACGACGGCGGCTTGGGTCTGACCAAGGTCACAATCTGTCTGGTTCAAAGACGAAACCTAAGACGGAGCAGCTCGACTCCATCGCGGTCACGTGGTGTTTTTTTGGCACATTTCGTATGCACGCACACACAATCCTCACCCGCTCTCTCCAAGAGAATTACGTGACCTTGTGACGTCACCAGTAATGTGACTCAATCAGCACTAAAACAAGCGTGCTTCCTACCAGCTAAAGAGAAACACACACACACACACAAATAGGAGGAGAGGGTTAAAACGAATTATCTTTCAAGATTCACTTTTTGAAAAGAAATTGAGAGTTTTGAGGAAATCTCATAAGACACAAACGTGCATCTGCTGATTATATGCAAGGGATGTATCAGAAGTGAGCTCCGTTATACTCTGTTGCTGCGCTAAAAATATATGCTATTTCCTACCCGATCGCCCTTGTGCATCAACCCTCAATAAAGAAAATAAATAAACACGCTTTGGGATAAAAATTAAGTGAGAGAAAAATAAATATGTCACGAAAATGACGTAAGCAAAGATCGAAACATGAAAGAAGAAATACAGGAAATAGTGAAGCATAGCTTCGCAGAGATTAGAGAAAATTTGAAGTAGAAGATGGTTTCTATAGATATCAGGTCAGAGAGAGAGAGAAATGAACAAAATAAAATGGGGAGGCGGGAGCTCTATGCTCAAAAACTAGCTGAAACAAAGCCAATCAACGAAATGCTGAAGCAGAAATTTGTTTTAAAAATCTGTAAATACGACTCCTGCAGCTTAGCGACGTAGTCAATATCAGCCGCGTGCTTAGCTCAAGTTAAGGACGAGCTAGTGTTTTCTGTCGTTCTGATTTCTTCTTTTCTTTGGTTCAGTGACGATATACTAAGAGTGGATTACTGTTTATTTTTTTCCCCTTTCGTTTTTTTAAGTGGTTATGGTACTAAGAAATGTAAAAAAATCAAGAATGATCACACTGAATCATCGCGAGTAATGCGCATGATTTTTAGTTATGAAAAAAATTACGATAATATAGTAAAATGCAATAGTCATGAATATTTATTGGCATCTGGAATTTTTAAATTAAGAGTTTACGATAACCAACAATGAGTTCGCAGTCGAGAGAACAAAAAGGATTTTTAAAATTGGTCTGTTTAGAAGCTGTTAAACCGTTGTAAGCTGAAATATCCATTTGCGCTCGCACCGGAAAAATTAATTGCGGCAGAAATTCCCCCAAAATTTGTTCATAAGGAAATCTATCAGAAGCAAATAGCTTTTATTTCTCGGTCGGACTTTCGGAAACAGAGAAAGAGACAATCACAAATATAAATAAACACTTGCATTTCCTCAAAATAGTATAACTATACTAAAAATCCGAAAATTCTTGGCGTAGAATAGAAATAAGTTTCCAAGCTTTCGCACATCAACCAGATGGCTTTCTCAAGGAAGGTAGACAGCTAACTGTCTACCTTCCTTGAGTTAGCTGTCTATCTTCCTTGAGAAAGCCATCTGGTTGATGTGCTAAAGCTTGGAAACTTTTATTTTTATTTCTATTCTACGCCAAGAATTTTCGGATTTTTAGTATAGTTATACTATTTTGAGTATAATTTGGTGTACAGTTCCTACTTTTTGAACTTGCATTTCCTACTTGAAAAATAAAACAGAAAGAAAAGAAAAGAAAACTGCGCATTGTTAGAAACAGCAAATGTACGCAAATTGTTGCCGACGTGTCTGTGTCCTACGCATGGGAGGATCCAGAAGCTTATCTTGGTGGGAGGGAGTTCGACCCAAGAAAAAGAGACTTTGTGGAGGGCACACACACACGCGCACAAATTTGCAGCGCTTCTTCTTTCTGACAGTAAAAGGCCTTTACACACTTTTGGCTAAAATAACTGTTATAAATTACAAATTGCGAACAAGAACTGAAATATCAGTGCTATTTTCACCGAGTTCAATTGTACGGTTTTCCAGAAAATCAGCTTGATGCGCTTTAACTCACACTCCCACGTCTAGATTTAAATAAAGTTTGATCCCTTCTATTAAAATAAAGCTTTATTCCTTCTGCTAAAATAAAGTTTGATCCCTTCTATAGAAATAAAGTTTCATCCTTCCTATAGAAAAGAAGTTTGACCCTTCTTTTGAAATAATGTTTGATCCCTTCTATTAAAATAAAGTTTAATCAGTCCTTTTAAAATAAAGTTCGAACCCTTCTATTGAAATAGAGTTTCATTCTTTCTATAGAAAAGAAGTTTGATCCCTTCTATTGAAATAATGTTTAATTCCTTCTATTAAAATATTGTTTAATCCCTTCTATTGAAATAAAGTTTGATCCCTTCTATTAAAATAAAGTTTAATCAGTCCTATTAAAATAAAGCTTTTCCCCTTCGATTAAAATAAAGTTTGTTCCCTTCTGTTTAAATAAAGTTTAATCCCTTCTATTAAAATAAAGCTTTATTCCTTCTGCTAAAATAAAGTTTGATCCCTTCTATAGAAATAAAGTTTGATCCCTTCTATTAAAATAAAGTTTGATCCCTTCTATTAAAATAAAGTTTGATCCCTTCAGTTTAAATAAAGTTTAATCCCTTCTATTAAATTAAAGCTTTATTCCTTCCGTTAAAATAAAGTTTGATCCCTTCTATAGAAATAAAGTTTGATCCCTTTTATTAAAATAAAGTTTGATCCCTTCTATAGAAATATAGTTTGATCCCTTCTATTAAAATAAAGTTTGATCCCTTCTATAGAAATATAGCTTGATCCTATCTATTAAAATAAAGTTTGATTTCTTCTATTGAAATGAAGTTTGACTCCTATTAAAATCAAGTTTGATCCCTTCAATTCAGATTGGTTAATTTAATAGAAAAAAATTCCAGCTTTGGAAATCTTACTTCGCTCTATCACACACACTATGTTACGCACACTCGATATATATAGTCCATCTGTCTCACACGGTGACTTTACCTACTTCCAATTACTAATGATACCAGATAATAATAAATAATAGAACGAAACTTACCCATTACTTTTCAAAGGTCAATCGAAATCTCTTTTCACTTCCGCTTTCTGTTTTCTGTTTTTGAACGACCAGTTTTTTTTTTTTTTTATGTCGTTTTGTTTTTCTGTTGAAGACATTTTATCTCCAAATTTATAGCAAACTTTAGTTATTATGAAAACTTTAGCGAAAATCTGTACGTTCATCACTACGGTTTTACAAAAGCAAATACAATAATTATGTACTAAATTGGCCATTTGAAAAGGAAAAACCTGCTAATTAGGGGGGGCAGCGACAGGAACGGTGGTTTTCCCTCTGGATCCGCAGCTGGTCCTACGTGAAAGAGTTTCTTTTAAATGACATTTCAGAAGGGAAGCAAACCGTGAATTTGGATAAAAATGCCCATATCGCCTCTTAGCAGCATGGTTGTGTACTACGGAAAAGCACAAAGCGTGCGTGAAAAGTTTCCCACAACAGACGTTTTCCTACACAAGAATTTTTGATTTTTCAAATCGGAGTTTTAGAAGAGGAGATACAGTAACGTTTTACCGCATGGGTGAACCCGGAGTTCTCCAAAAGCTTCACTATTTGAGGAGCCCCCTCCTACCCAAACACGGTTTTGAGAGGCCCCCTCAGAGTTTGAGATATCACAGATATTTTATTTCCTTCATTTCAGTACTTTTCCTGGAAAACAGGGTTATATACCTAGCAATATTTTTAGATTTTAGATGATAAAAAAAAAAGGATTAAATGTGCATGTGCCGCGTGGAGGACTGACCTTATGCCACGATGGATGAACACCCGTTTCCCCTAATTCCCGTTTGCCCTAAACACGTTTACCCCAATTGTGTGCGGCCTGAGAGGTTCGTAAAACGTCTCTGAGGAGATAAACAAGGATAAAAGGATATCTTTTGCGTCTTCTAGCGAGAAAACTGCACATTATTTTGAAGCAGAAAGTGTGCACAAAATAGCCTTCGTTGTAAGAGGTTATACGCAAAATTTTTCGATCAGATCTTTAGGTGCAATGATGCGGGATAAAATATGTTGGTATTATGAGATCAATAGCATCTGCGTTTCAGAGCTACAGCGATAAGATAACGCATCGGAAAAATACCAGAAAGAACAGGTCTTCGTTTCAAACAGTTCATGCACCCTACTAAAAAAAGGGGGGGGGCGGGCGGGTGAAATCAGATTAAGAGGTACTGAGATCAGAACGATGGACGGCCACAGAGTGGTCTTATATTCGTATTGAAAATCATGCAAGAACATTGTCATCAGAGTACTGACAAATTTGTAGTGCTTGCAACTGTTATTGCATTCAAATCGTGTAAGAAAGCGTATGATTCTGGCGAAATCTATTTACTCCGCTCCGTATGTAACAAGTTAGTAAAATCATGCAATGCATTGATTTTGATTATGATACACTTTCCAACATACCAGAAATCATTACTCAAGCTATGAGGATAATGGCTGTAGAATAAATCTTGCTCCTATGGCCTGACCTTTGACCCTATTTCGATGTTATTCAACAGAACCGGTTAAGTATACTTCCGGAACAACATGATAAAGTTTTGTATCAATCGAAGCAGTTTCACGTAAGTTATAACTCATAAGGGAGATGGAATGGATCCCGCTCCTATGTCCTGACCTTTGACCTCAACTCGCCCATTTTCAATAAGGTTTGTCCCCAGGTAGTCCCCTACCACACACTAAAAATTTAATCGAAATTGAACCATTTTTACGGAAGTTATGACGCATAAGGGCAATGGAATGGATCCCGCTCCTATGCCCTGACCTTTGATCCCATTTCGCCCATTTTCAATAAGGTTCGTCCCCATGTAGTCCCCTACCACATACTAATGTTTCATCGAAATCGAACCATTTTTACGCGAGTTATCGCGCGGATGGACTGACAGACAGACGGACAAAGCTGGAGCATATACGCTTCTTCAACCTACGGTTGGAAAGCGTAAAAAATTATGTCTCCGCTTCAAAATATCGGATTACAAAAATTCTTTATCTGGTAAAGGAAAACATGCGTACAACACTAGAGATTCGAGTATGTCTCCCAGTCTGTTCGTCCGTTCGTCAGTCAGTTTGCATACTTCTGCAGAAATATTTCAGATTTCGAAACTCTCATAGTAGAAATTCTTTCTATGCTGCCTGATCGGAACCACAAGATACCTTTCTTATTGAAAGCCTTAAAATGCGGCACTGCTGTCACGTTTATTGCGGAGTTTTTTTTTCGAGACGTCTCAAAAGCGTTTCCCGAAAGAGGAATCGAAAAGAATTTTCTCTAGATGAAGCATGGACTCTCGCACGAGGCATGGATGATTTGTTTGTCTTGCGGCGTTGGTTCTCTCTCCCATTCCTGGAATGAGGAGTCCTAAATTAGGAATGAGTAACTGTTTATAAGCATTAGAGTTGCTCATTGTTGTGGTTAAACACTGCAACGAACGAGCAAAAAAAAAAAAATCGACACAGTACAAATTTGGGAGATGTGAATCCGTTTATTGGTGTAAACATGACATGGATGTTAAGTCACATAATATCCGAAAACTTTAAAATTTCGTCGTCCTGTAGCGGGAAATCGAAGCCGCGTCTCCCGGATAACGCATGAGTATCCAAATTTGTATTGTGCAATGGTATAATCCCGTATTTCACTGATTGATAATTTCATTCATTAAAACAAAATCGAATTTGTTTGCGCTGAAGCTACACTGTTATCAGTGTTATTATTGAGATGATTTTCCTCCTTTAGAGTGCTTTGAGCAGATGTTCTTACGTTCTTTTGCAAGTCATTGAGATCATCTCCATTTTCAGCTACGCGGCTTAGTTTTGCTGTTGATAGTTAGGGCCCGATCACCAACTTTGCGGGATTGAACCCCATAAAAAAAAAAAAAAAAAAAAAAGAAGAAGAAGCTAGGTTTCCAATCTTTAAATCAAGCGACATCATCTGCGCAACGTTGAAACCTTATACTGTTTTCAGTGCATTTGATATTTAAGCGAATAATGCTCAGTAACGGTTATTTCTAAACTTGAAACCTTATTGTAAGCAACAATTAATTTTTCAAAATATGCATACGAAATTAAAAGCGCTTTTTTATTACGAAAATCTCTTGCTAGATTGTTAGATGAGATGCGTGTTTATGATGCACAAAGCAGCTAGCAGATTACTACCATGCATAAATGCTATATACACTGAGTAGCCAATTTGTTATTTTAGTGGGATTCTTTTCGATGCTGCTTATTTTATTTTTTAAGCTCCCCTGTTACTGCCCCTAAGTCTTTTTCCTGCTTCCTGACACCAGGGTGCTTTTCGATGTGAGACAACAGGTATAGTTTGTAGGGCAGCTTACAACTTCACCTTCTTAACGGAAAACCGTATACTTCTAAAACTCTAATTTTTCCCGAGCTTTTTGCTTTGGATCTTTCCTACTCTAACACTCTGTTCCAACTTCTGCTTTTCTATTTTTTTTTTTTTTAGTCCTTCCAAGAGAGACAGTGCGTTGCAGCCAGAGGGACTCTGAACCTATTTGAGGATTTCATCGTATCGTCGTATTAAGACCAGTCGATCATTGTACGGGAAAAAACTGTACCTCATCGGTTGTCGTGATATCACTACAACTAAATAATCAAATGAAAGCAAAATTGTAGTAGTACTTCGGAATACCTTACTGAAGGACTGACGGCAATGGGATGTGATCTTATGGACTGTGAGCGGGGGATGGTAATGAGGGTTTTGAAGGGGTGGTTGAAGTAACAACAAAAGTACTGTACCTGTGGAACTGGAACATGAACATATTGCAACTTGTCTGGATTTCATTTGGAAGGAGCAGCACAATTTTCAAGAGCGATACCATTATTTCTTGAAAGGAAAGTGTTTAATCAATGCGTCTTTCCAGTTCTTACAGATCAGAGACATGGACCTTAACTAAAAAAGATATACAGAGGTTGCAGGCAACGGAAAGAAATGTACCTGGGTAGAGAGATGCGTGATTGGTGTAAACAGGAAAGGTAAGACGAGGAACTCGTGAATCAGGAAAATGACAAGAGTGGAAGACATCGCGATCAAAGTAAAATCCCTAAAGTGGTAATGAGCCGGACATATTGCAAGAAGAACTAATCCTGTTGAACAACTGAAATATTTGGCTTGATACCAAGGAACAGAAAAAGATCAGAAGAAGGCCACGTATGAGATGGGTGGATGAAATTCTAAAGCAGTTTTGAGTGACATGGAAGAGAATTGTGGAGCCTTCATTCAGCAGTGAATTGAGAATGGTTGTTGTTGTTGTTGTTGATGATGATGATGATGATGATAGAGCGGGGCTGAATGAAAGCCATACATCTCTCTCTCTCCCCTTCCTCTCTCTCTCTCGGAGGGGAAGCAGAAAGCACGTGAAGAATATTGAAGAACGTCTGGCAAAAGGGACTGCACTATGGACTAACCAAAGTGTATTTTATAATTTTAATAAAGATAGATTTGGTTAAGGTGGACGTCTAGTGATTTGCTCCCTATACTTCCAATGGAAAAGAATTCGACCCTATTTTGTCACCGAAGAAATATTTCCCATACATCAAAATTGGCCCACTGATAAAAAAACATCCTAACTGAGATTGTACAATCTGCGTTTTTTGCAAAATACTTTCATGAATTACATAAAAAATCAATAACTTCACTTTGATGTAGTTATGATACTTGCTTATAGGTGGCGCCACGCTTCCTTACCAGTACATCGAAATAAAGTTACTGATTTTTAATACAGTTCAGGAGTGATGTAGTTCCAAATAAAAAAAGTGCCTTAGCGGTCAACGGACTAGGAAAAATACCTTCGAAATTTTCAAAATCTGATTCGTTGTTTTTATTATTTATTACTTTTTAAATTTTCATTACTAATTATTAATATTAGTTTGTATTAAAACTGCTTAAAACTGTGTAATCTCAGCAATTTTAAATAATAGGAAGAATGTAACGTGAGCGACGTAGGCTAAGATTATAAATTTTTTGTTTAAATACGGCTCTGTGACGTTCTATACGATTTTAAATATGCATTGAGAATATTTGGAGGCTAACAGGGTAACATCAATTCAATATGATTACTGCGCCGTTTTTACTATTATGTGGTACTTGTTGAAGATTTTTGTATTGCCCGTAAGGAGTCAGAGAGTGAGCTCAGGAGAATACTTTTATTTTAGTCGGTATCAGTGGTGAGTTGTTTCATACAAATGTCCATCACTACCGTTTTCCTTCTGAGCATTACAATCTCAGCTCTACGGAGTAGCCATCTCCTACAAATTTATTTTGACTGTCGTCTAGACAAAGGAGTTCACATTCTCTTTGTGATAGAATCTTATGATTTATGGACACCCCATTGCGTTATTCGACTATATGTATATCAATCCACACAGTAATTTTTTGTTTTTTGTTTCTGCTTTTAACAACTACCATGAGTAACTCGTATGGCTATAACAACTCGTATGGCTATATGTGATCCCTAATTTCGCGTCACTTTTTCCAGGGAAGAGCACATCCAGCACCTTTGTGGCCATACACACCACCCATTTCTCATTTGAGGTTGGGACTCAGACTTAGACTGTAAAATAGTCAGAAGCCTACGCCTCAGACCACTCCATAACCGGGCGGCCATTTTCAAAAAGTTCCTGTGCCCACATTCTATTACCATGTAACCACGAAAAGTGCCTCAGTGCCGCTAAGGCGCGCTAAGCCCCTTCTACATCACTGCAGTTCAGGAATGTTTTTTCAGCAAAAAACACCGATTGTACAAGCTAAGTTAATTTTGATGCATGGGAAATCTTTCTTCGCTGAGGAAATAGGATCGAATTTTTTTCCATCGGAAGTATAGGGAGCAAAGTCACTAGACGTCCATCTTAAAAGCGTAGACAAAGTTATCTTTACTTTTAATATTTGTTAGAGAAACTTTTTTTCTAGTCATAACGGGAAATGACGTTACGAACCTGGAAGAAAAGCAAACAAAGAAAATCATAAAATGTAAAATACCAACCAACCAAACAAAATTAATAAGTAAAAAAAAAAAAAACAGATTTGTTGGGTGCAACCCTTATTTTTGGTCAATCACTCAAGTCTCGTCGTTCTTATCCAACCGAGACCACTAAATCTAAACCCAAACTCTCTCTGACACACTGCTCGCTCTGCTCTTCAAGCTTCCAATTGTCTCGATGATGCGTTCCTTACAAAGATATTACACAAGTGTTAAAAGCAAAAAAAAAAAAACCAAGTTAGTAAAATCATGCAATGCATTGATTATGATACGCTTTCCAACATACCAGAAGTCATTACTCAAGTTATGAGGATAATGGCTGTAGAATAAATCTCGCTCCTGTGCATTGACCTTTGACCCCATTTCGATGATACTCAACAGAACCGGTTAAGTATACTTCCGGAACAACATGAAATTTTTTTGTCTCAATCGAACCATTTTTACAGAAGTTATAACGCATAAGGGCGATGGAATGGATGCCGCTCCTATGTCCTGACCTTTGACCCCATTTCGCCCATTTTCAATAGGGTTTGTCCCCAAGTGGTACCCTGGGGCCGCGGGTGGCCTAGTGGGCATACGTTCGTGACTGCCACGGAAAGGACCTCAGGTGTTATCCCAGGCAGGTACGAACGCTCCATCCATTAAATATCCGCCGTGCGTCGGATGGGCACGTTAACCCGTCGGACCCCGGGTACTGGCATCCCGATAATAAATAAGGGCGTCTTCCTTCCCCTTTCTACTTCGCTTCCATGTTACTTTCCTATCGGGCACTTTAGCCCAAATCTCCTAGATTCCTATTTCTAATGGTTGTTCAAGACTTGGGGTCAGACACTCCCTTCCTAAAATCCTCTGCATATGATCAGATCAAATCAGGTGGTCCCCTACCACATACTAAAATTTCATCGAAATCGAACCATTTTTACACAAGTTATGATGCATAAAGGCAGTGGAATGGATCTCGCCCCTATGTCCTGACCTTTGACCCCATTTCGCCTCTCCAGTGGTCCCCTACCACATACTAAAATTTCAACGAAATCGAACCATTTTAACGCGAGTTATCGTGTGGACAGACGGACCGACAGACAGACGGACAAAGCTGGAGCATATACGCTTCTTCACCCTACGGTTGGAAAGCGTAAAAAAAGCGAAAATTTTGAAAAAAGTAATAATTTATTTTTAATTCCATCACACGTAGTGTATTGTTGTTTCAAATATGTTTCTCGCTTTGTGACATTTTTTTATTCTTGCACTTATGTCGTCACTGCTTTTATGTATTATTCACTTTCTTTAGCACTTCACATAGCTAACATAGCAGGGGTTTAAATGTTACTCTCCTGCTTTAACGCATCACACGTCTACCCGCAATACTGCTTTGAATGTTAATCGTTTATTTTTGCACATGATACATGTACCCCAGTTCTGCTTTTAATCCGTTACTCATTTATTTTTATTCTACATACACCTATTTCAACACTGCTTTGAACATCTCGTTAAACACAGTAGCCTCTTGCCAACTGTAAAGGTTCTGTTCCTGAAAATTCTCGCTGTTGGTAAACTTAAGATCTTACGGAGGAAATAGGGCTAGATGGACTAAAGTTAGAACTCAACCTATACAATACCTCAGACATTGTTCTTCTAGCTATAATAAAGTAACAGAGTGCCACCAATAAAACACAGCGCAATATGTGTTGAAAAAAATATTATACCAGAGCCGAAGCGAGCTTTACGTATGGAAGGGGGGTTAATTCACATTCCTTTGAGTTCAAAGTTCCCCGATTGCACTCAAGGAGTACGCAGTCTTTACGTTCTCATACCCCCATTACAGAAAAGTTGTTCAAAAATCACAATAGGGGATTTGACATAACATTACAACAAATCTGGAAACCAGGTAAATACCCAACAGCCAACGGCTGTAAATATCAACTAAAAGGTATAAGTTGTGTGAACGCTGACAACACAACACAACAGGCGCAGTGTTCTAAGCGATGGCCTCTGATCATTCGTCAGAAAGGAGTCCGGGTTCAAATCCCGTGAGGCATGGATGTTGTGTTTGTCCTACGGCACTGGCTCTCTCCCTTTCCTGGAATCAGTGACCCTAAATTAGGGACGGGCGACTGCATATAGCCCATTGAGTTGCTCACGGTGGTCGTTAAACCTCCAATAAAAAACACACACACACACACACACACAACACTCGGCAGAAAGTAGAATAAAAAGACGATCTATCACAGAACGAGTGAGTATCAAATAGTGAACGTAACAATAGAAAGACGCCGTCGGGGTAGGGCTTGGAAAAATCCCTTAGAGGCTAAACACTCAGAGGGAGCTTTCTGCGACAGAGGACAGATGACTGACCGATTGGCTCTTCATCCTTTCGTCGTATTCGGAAGGGTTACAGAGCTTATGCATATCCGCATAATGTTCTGTATGCCTTTCACCGCTGTTTGGGACAATTCCTTCGTACATGAGTCCACACCTCGCAGAGTAGGTTACGTTATATCCTGGTTAACTGCGCGGAATTTTTTTTTTTTTTGATTGGAGGTTTAACGACCAGCGTTAGCAACGCAGTGGACTATAAGCTGTCGTCCGTCCCTAATTTAGGGCCACTGATTCCAGGGAAGGGAGAGAGAGCCAGTGCCGTAAGACAAACACAACATCCATGCCTAACCGGGAATCGAACCGGGACACATCTCAGACGAATGATCAGAAGCCATCGTTTAGATCACAGCGCCACCGAGGCGACTAGCTGCGCGGAATGCTGTATGCGGCTAACATAAGTCTTTAAAACAATGAAAACATTATAGCTTCCTTTTCCAATAAATATATGCATACTCTGTGCATTTCTATTTCTACGCCTCTCAGAGCATGAATTTGGGTTCCTAGTACTGACATTCTGCGAGGGCAAACAAGGCAAACCCTTCCCTCCCCAGGTAGCAACGGTCTTGTCTATAAAATGTTTTATCTTTCACGTGTTTTTGACAGCTATTGCTGAGATGAATGCCCATGTATTACAGATAACTTTTGATTTGTTATTCGCAACTGAGGTCATCTGGACTCTCTTCCCCCTTTCGTTCCTCTATTTCCTGCTTTTCCTCAAGCCCAATATACGAGTGTAAAACAAAAAGTTAAAGCACCTTCATTGCATTTAACAAAAACACAGTGAAACTTGCAAAACTGGAGGATTTTCTTTAATGTCTCTGCAGTTCCACATTTTTTGTAATGATTCTCAGGCTTCTTGGGCCTGTCGGGGAAGAAAATTTTCAGCTGTTCCTGAAGCCACGCATGCCTCGCCTCTTCCACCTTTTCAGCATTAACAAACCTCCGACCACGTGAAGTTCCTTTATGCCGACGAACGAGACAAGAATCGCTTGGTGCGAGTTCCGGGATTCAAGGTGGATGTGAAAGAATCTCAGATTTCAGGTTTGGAATTGATGCCATTGTTACAGCTGCAATATGGAGTTGAGCATTGTCGTGGTGAAAAACAGCAGTTTTTGACAACGGTTCTCTTCTTTTGTTGCTAATTGCAGGTTTCAGATTGTCTTTAAACACTGCTGAATATGTTACACTGTTAATTTTTTGATTGTTTGGATGTTTAACGACCACTGTGAGCAACTCGATGAGCTATAAGAAATCGCCCGGCCTTAATTCAGGGCCACTGGCTCCAGGGAAGGGAGAAAGTCAGTGCCGTGAGACAAACACTACATCCACGCCTCACAGGATTCGAACCCGGACCCCATCTTGAACGAATGATCAGAAGCAAGCGCTTAGACAACTGCGCCACCGGTGTTCCTGGTAATGTTCCAGAATAGGACAAAGGATATATCCCAAAACAAAGTCAGCTATTGTTTTTTTTTTAGACAGGGGACACTTTGAACTTTTATTTTTCAGGGAAGTAGGCTGTGTTTCCCCCTCCATACTTTGTCTCTGGCTTTCAGGATCAAAATAGTGCACCCAGGTCTTGTCTCCTACAACAGCTCTTTCGAGCAAAACTGTATCTCCATAATGCTTCAAAATTTTGGTAAAAATCTCCATACGCTGTTGTTTGTTTTGATCATCAACTGTTTTGGGATCCACCTGGAAGACTTTCCGGTATCCTAAGTCGTCATGTAACATTGCATAGGCAGAACTATAATTTATATCAAACATATTCACCACAGCAGACATCGTAATCCGTTGGTCTCTAATGAGAAAGTTCACACGATATACGTCGTCTTTCTTCCGCAACGTTGACGGGTGCTTCATTGAACTTGGTCAGTCATACTCGTTCTACAAATTTAAATGTAAACATTTGTAACCTTTTCTCCTATCTATAATACACTTGTGTGCTCCCATTGCTCTGTGATCATCAGCGGAATTGCCTTTTCTGTCCAAAGAAACATTATTACAGCACGCTCTTCAACACCAGTGAATCTGATGGAGTAACTTCCACGTTCACACTCTGGGACAAACCGACGTGCAGTGTTGCGCGATGCAGGTACCACTTTATCTAGGATGTATTAACGTTTGTAGGTTGATGTCGTTTGTGGATATCACAGTTGAAATCACAAACTGCCTTTAGTTCTTATTAGTTGAACTCACAATTTCCTTTAGTTCCTCGTACTATAAAAAATTCCTAACAAGTTTCGATTTGCTAAATTATACAGAAGATCAGTGCTGGAGTCCTGTCTGCAAAAGAAGTGGGGCGGTGAGCGCCTCCAGAACAGAGCATGCTTCCACAAACGTACAGATATACACTGAAGAGCAATTGAATTAGAGATGCCTGTCTAGTAACGTGTAGCACCACCTTTCGCCCTGATGACGGCGGCGATTCGTCTCGGCATGGACTCGACAAGACACCGGAAGCGTTGGGAAGCCATACGGATCCACAACCACTGAACAAGCTCCCACAGTTCACGAAGATTTGATGGAGGGGAGTCGGAGCCTCAAACATTTCTCTCAATGGGATCCCAGATGTGCTCGATGGGATTGAGGTCAGGTGACCTAGCTGGCCAAGGAAGCAAAGTCATGTTGGTGGAGTGTTCATCCAACCATTCGGATACAATTCGGGAGCGATGGCACGGTGCATTGTCTTGTTGCAGGATGAGGTCCCCAGTGGGATGTTGAAGACGCACAAACGGGAGCAAATAGTCGTCCAGAATATCCCGGTAACGTTGACCTGTGAGGGACGATGTCGCACGTATCAGAGGTCCCATTTCAGTCCACGTAAACAGTCCCCAGACGAGAATGCCCCCCCCCAAGCTTGAAGAATACCCTGCTGGAAAGAAGGATCCATCGCTTCATGTGGTTTGCGCCGTACTCGTATCCTGCCATCCGCATGTACCAACGTGAATCTCGAATCTCAGTCCAGGCAACATTTTTCCACATGTCTAGGGTTCAGTGGCGATGTTCCCGCGCCCATGCTAATCTTTGCACCCTGTGATGCGCGGTCAGCAGCGGTTCCCTCGTGGGACGATGGCTTATGTACCCCATAGTGAGGAGATGGTTCTGGATGGTGTGGCTGCTTTCATGTTTTTGTGCACCAGAGTTAAATTTCCGAGTGATTTCTTCCACTGTGGCCCGTGTATCCGCTATTACAATGCGAGCTAGCCGACGATGACCCCGCTCATCTGCACGCTGTTGTCCGCGGCAGTTGGCCCTTGTAGGGATGGTTTTACCGGATTCGATGTACTCACGGTGCACCCGTGACACAATGGCTCGTGAAAATCCCAGTGCCTGCACGACTTCCGAGATGGAGTGACCCATTCGTCGGGCCCCGACAATTTGCCCACGATCAAATGCGCTTAGATCCTTCGTCTTACCCATACTGCATCCGACTCTTACTGATTCCCGTCGCATCACTCCTTATATTGTCGGATCGCTGCATACGTCCTGTCGTTTCCGTTTACAGGGCCGCCCACAGCGCCACATTTGCATAACGCTAGCTGTCTCTAATTCAATTGCTCTTCAGTGTACAATACGGGGAAGACCGACCGCTGTCAGTTTATTTATGCGTATTTTCAAAGGCCTGTCTTCCTTATAATCAACTGAATGTTCTTTGAGTTCTGGTAGAAATAAACGCGAAAGGAAAATAGACTGCAGCAGCGATGGGACGTGTCCCATCTCCAGTAGCGGAAAGAGTCCCACCGCACCCTCCCTGACTGCAGCCCAGTCATATATTTTTTGCACATTTTGTCTTTTTCTGTTGCTACATACTGCCTAATCCTGTGATTCTTCCAATAACTAATGGAATGCTCTTTTACTTGAATGTTTTAGAATGAATAGTTCAGGAAACGCAAGATATTTTATACTGAAAAGAACGATAAAATTAAACAGATCAAAATAAAATTTGAATCCAATGAATAAGGAAGAAGGAGGGGTTTGGAACATGGCTTTCGATCCGCTTGTATTTAAGATGTTAGGATCACGTTACGTAAAGGTGCACATAAAAATATCTTACGTACACTTACATTCGAGGTTAGTGAAAGACTACTGTTTTCCCTGGTACCATTAGTCCTACGTATTTTTATACAAAATGCTGCCATACAATGAGCTGGTCTAGGAGCTTAGCGTGGAGGTGTGTGTGTGTATGTGTGTGTGTGTGTGTGTGGGGGGGTTGCTTCAGTCTCGGCGAAAAAAAAATAAAAAATAAAAAAGAAACAAACAGAAAAAACAGGAACTCTACGCAAAGATTATTTATGAAATTACCTTAAGCGTTCCACCACCTTAAAACGCTTTCTTTATAAAAATAATCATACTAAATTATTCAATCTCAGAATTCCAGTAATAACAGTACAACTACTATTATATCTCGAGGGGTAGATTTCATAGTTCCAGGGGGAAATGTACTTAATGCGTCTTAAATATGTAAATTTAAACAAAATCTTTCAAAACAGTGCTTGAACCTTTATATTCGGTTGCTTGATTTGATGAAGGAAAACTTGCAGTTCCAATTATAATTAAGCAGAGTGGCCGATAATTCTTTTTTAAACTGTTCATTTGTACGTTAATAATCATGACTGATGCATACATCCATTCACTTTATAACGAAGTAAATTTCTCCGTCATTTCTGTCCGCGCCGGGGTTCGAACCCGGGTCCACTCATTCCGGAATAAGTTGCTCTACCAATTAAGCTACGCGGACATGTATTCTAATTCCTATCTGCCTTTATGTCGTGTGCGTCCTTCTGGCAGGTACGTCACATCTCCTGGTACGTTACATCATCTTCCCCTTATTTTTTTTTTTTTTCGAAGTGCTGGAGAAAGGATTCTCTGATTTTTCCTATCTCGCGGTGTGGAAATAACATCACACCAATGCAAGATTTTGAACGGTCGGGTCATCCGGGCGCCATTATAACGAAGTAAATTTCTCCGTCATTTTTATCCGCGCCGGGGTTCGAACCCGGGTCCACTCATTCCGGAATAAGTTGCTCTACCAATTAAGCTACGCGGACATGTATTCTAATTCCTATCTGCCTTTATGTCGTGTGCGTCCTTCTGGCAGGTACGTCACATCTCCTGGTACGTTACAACTTTTGAGTACAGATATCAAATAAGGGCCAAATCGAAGAAGAAACTAACAGGCGTATAAAACTTAGATGGAGAACATTTGGAAGGAACAGTAAAATTTTCAAGAGCAATTCAGAATTATATCTTAAAAGAAAAGTGTTTAAGCAACGTATCTTTCCAATTCTTATTTATGAATCAAGGACATTGACCTTAAATAAAAGAGACACAGAGAAACTGCAAACAAATGAAAGAAGCGTGAAGAAATGATACATTCTTAGAATAAACAAAAAAGATAGGAAAGGAGCTCATTAATAAAATATATATATATATATATATATATGAGCAGTGTTCGTGAGATCATGATAAAATAAAGCCCCTCTATCGGCAATGAGCTGGACGTATTGCTAGAGGAACTGAAATACTCGATTGGATACCAAGGAACAACTGAAAGAAGTACGAAGGGATACATTCTTGGAATAAACAAAAAAGATAGGAAAACGAACTTAATGATAAAAAAATGACAAGAGTTCGTGAGATCATGATAAAATAAAGCCCTTCAATCGGAAATGAGCTGGACGTACTGCTAGAGGAACTGACCACTGTTGGACAATTGAAATACTCGACTGAATACTAAAGGACAACTGAAAGAAGCAAACAGAGATGCATTCTTGGAATACACAAGAAAGATAGGAGAACGAACTCATTGAGAAAAAAAATGACAAGAGTTCGTGAGATCGTGATAAAATAAAGCCCCTCAATTAGCAATAAGCTAGATGTACTGCTAGAAGAACTGACCACCGCTGGACAATTAAAATACAAAATTAGATACCGAGGAACAGGAAAAGACCCAAAAGAAGACCACGTGGGAGATGGGTGGATAAAATTCGAAAGCGTGCCGGAGTGATAACCAAGATGGGGAATTGTGGAAGAGACTTGGGAAGACCTTCATCTAGGATGGTTATTGATTGAGGATGGTTATTGATGATAAATGCAATGCATAAGTGCCACTTAATTGAAAAGTTTTTTTTTTTTTTTGTTTATTCCACTACCTTAATGAAAGTAATGCTTGGTTGATAACTTCAGTTCAGGTGTTGATGCAAATATTGCATTAAATATTTCCTCTGCTTACAAGAATTACGTGAAGTTCTGAAGGTGTTAACGCATGTCTGTGTCTTTCATGATCACGTGTGCGAGTGCGTGTTCATGTGTGTATGTAAATTCCACTGGCCAGATAGAAATCTACTAGCTTTTCAGCATCGTAACGGGAAGGGAGTTGTGAGAATCTTTTATAGATGACAATACATCGTGACGATAAGCAAGAAAATTATTTTTTTAAGCAATGAAATCCTTGATGTGGTACCTTAATTACCCGAATTAAAGGGATGCCATACATAGAAACCCACCGTGCACGTTTCATCCTGAACTTAGAAAAACGGAGCAAAATTTTATCCACCAATATTAAAAAAATTGAGTTTCTGTTACTCAAAATACATTGTTGAAGGTCTTCACGCGGTTAAGAATTACAGTTAGAAGCAAAGAAAGTACTTCGATGAAGGCATGGAATGATATTATTTTCATTTATTGAGCAAGAAGTTAGATCTACAGGATATTTCCCTTCCAAGTTTCATTAGTAACGGAACTTCCATTTTTTAATATATCATATTATCGTTGGGAATATTTTGGCGCAATTCATTAGAAACGCATACGAATGTGCTAAAGAGGTTTACTCTTCCCATCCCCCCTGGAAGGGGGGGGAGGTACACCTCGCAGATGCAGTACCTGTTCTTTGCTGTTGTTATTTGTATGGATTTCAACTGTTAACATAAAGCAATTGGTAAAAAATATTGGCTTACTTTTGATTGTTTGTTCTTTTTAAAGTACCTTCCACTAAGACATATCCTGCCCGTACATACACAGTTAAAAATTTCCTGAAATTCACGAGCCACTTTCCGTAATTCCTTTCGTGAATTAACGAAGGATATTTCTGATACAACCTTTTCCGTGAAGTGACGGAAAGAAGCCTGAATTTCACGGATTTTTCATACGACAGGAAAATTCTGAATTTTCAGAAACCTTTCCGCAATTCCTTTCTTATATTGACGGTAAATTGCCATTCTTAAGATGTGTTAACGTCAAATTCTGAATTTTCAGAAACCTTTCCACAATTCCTTTCTTATAATGACGGTAAATTGCCATTTTTAAGATGTGTTCACGGAAAATTCTGAATTTTCAGGAACCTTTCCGCAATTCCTTTCGCATATTAACGGAAAAACTCTTTTCTCAACTTTTCCGTATATATACGACGGAAAAATTCTGGTAATTGAAATTTAACAGCTAATACTTCAAGTTTGATTACCTGTTAAATTTCAATCATCTGTCAAGGGAACTGATTTTGAAGTTCTGTAGCGAGATCAGATATTATGTTTAGCACATCGCATGAAATTTGGTTATTGTGGCACAGGATATTTCTTCTCCTATCCCCTATTTTGTGCACTAGCTATTATATATTGTATTACCGTTAGAAACCGGGTACTCAGATTATTGTACACGTGATTGTAGGATGTCTACGTATTAGTCTGTGGAGTTCTTTAAAGAAAAACTATTATAGCTATCAAGAGTAAATTTAATTTTCAGGAGTTTTGTGAAATAGTTAAAAATCATCTGTTGCTTCGAAATATTATGCTAAAAATATGCTTAATTTGTAAAAAATCCTCCTACAGAAAAAATAAAATTATTACAAACGCATTCAAAAATAAGAAATTCCAACAGAAAATAAAATGACTAAATTGCTCGCACTAATGAAAAAATATGTATACAGGGTGATTCAAAAGTTTGAACCAAAAGCAAAATGCGATTAAAAAAGATCTTTGGCTCGGAGAGATGTAGTTCACAAATTAATATTCACCGAGGTACGGGCTTTTGTATAGCATCAAGAAAAAAAAAAAAAGTTCAAAATCTCGACAACAGAGGGCGCTGCTGCAGAAAAAACAACGAGAGCTGAGAATTGTGAAATGAGATCTACGTCAAATTAGTGGAACTTACTTTATTTCAGCATGATCTACAGATGCAAGTGCTCAATGTGTCCACCACCACATTCCAGTACTGCGTGCAGTCGTGGTATTACGCCTGATACAGCATTGAACACCATGTCAACGGGAATGGCTGATACCTCCTGCCGTATGGCGTCTTTCAGCGATGGTATGGTCTGGGGATTATCTCTATAGACACGGGATTTCAAATAGCCCCACAACCAGAAATCAGTGGGCGTGAGATCTGGAGATCTAGGAGGTGTGCACTATGCCTGCTCAATAGACGATCGGCTCTAGACGTGCACGCCAGATTTCATGTTATATGCAAATTATTGACTTAATACAACCGTGTGGTTTTGCAATCAGTATGACAGCACGAACCTTCATTATTTTCGCACATTGAAAATGTGACTGCATTTCTCCGTAATGGTTTTCATGTCTCACCCTAACGTCGCTTTGTGCGAGTAATGTGCAAACGTCACTTATGGGGCATTCTCTGCAGCAGCTCCCTCTATTGTCGAGATTATGAACTATTTTTTTTCTTGATGCCATACAAAATCCCGTGCCTCGGTGAATATTAATCTGTAAACCGCATATCTCTTTGACCCATAGATCTTTTTTAATCGCATTTTACTTTTGCACCGAACGTTTGAATCACCCTGCATATCATCGCGAGATTAGTTTTACCTTGAACGTGAGTGCAGTTCCTAAGACTTTTTGGCTCAGTGGTTAAGACGGGCTGCTTGTTTAGACCTTACACAATTGACGTGAGTTCGATCCCCGCCACAGAGGAGAAAGGATTCTGTGGTATAAGGGCTGAAAAATTAGCTCAGCCAACGTACACACATGCTGCTCAAATGAGCAAAACAACTGTAAAAACTCACCACATTTGTAAATATTCACCTTACTCTTACCATCATCAATTTCCTGAGGAGTGAAAGCTCTCTCGCCTTGTCAGCCACAAATGTAATTCATCTTTAAATTGTAAATAAAGTTTGTTTTGAAAAATTCAACATCTTCGATTTTGCGAAATTTCTGTCTAAATACGGAAAAACTTGAAACTGACTTTTCTGAAATAAACGGAATTTCTGACTACGGAAAGTGTGTGAAAATACGGAAGTTAAAAAAAAACGGGAACTTTTAAAAACGATCGGCAACTTTGCTGTACGTGCCCATTCAATAATTTCCGTGAATGCACTCCACTTATTTTTGCAGTGTACGTAGTCGCCTGCGGCATTCACAATCGTTGTTTCATGAATTAGGAGGATTTCTAGGGTGCGATCGTTGTAGGCGTAAGTTCTTGCCCGAAGTTTCCTTTCATACGAAACCGACGATTGTGAATACCGCGGATAACTATATGTACGGCAAAGATACATCTCACTGGAAGATTCTTTAAAAGGAAAAAATAATCAAAAAGGAGCCAATATTCTTTATCCATAGCTTTATTTTAGACGTTCAAATACACAGAAATAACAATAACAAACAGGTAATGCATCTGCGAGTCGTGCCGACCCAGGAAAAAAAAACCGTGAAAAGAGTTTTTTTACGCTTTCCAACCGTAGGTTGAAGAAGCGTATATGCACCAGCTTTGTCTGTCTGTCTGTCCGTCTGTCCGCACGATAAGTCACGTAAAAATGGTTCGATTTCGATGAAATTTTAGTATGTCGTAAGGGATCACTGGGGACGAAAAATATTGAAAATGGTCGAAATGGGGTCAAAGGTCAGGGCATAGGAGCGAGATTTATTCCACAGCCATTATCCTCATAACTTGTGTAATAGCTTGAGTAATGATTTCTGGTATGTTGGAAAGCATATCATAATCAATGCATTGCGTGATTTCACTAACTTGTTTTAAACAACTTTGCCACGTATTTCTAATGAATTACCACAAAATATTTTCAACGATTTCATTTATTTACGCTTTACAACCGTAGGTTGAAGAAGCGTATATGCTCCAGCTTTGTCTGTCTGCCTGTCCGCATGATAACTCGCGTAAAATTTGTTCGATTTCGATGATATTTTAGTATGCGGTAGGAGCCAACCTGGGAAGAAACCCTATAGAAAATGGATGAAATGGGGTCAAAGGTCAGGACATAGAAGGGGATCCATTCCATCACCTTTATGCGTCATAACTTACGTAAAAACTTTGATTCCGACAAAACTTCATCATGTTGTTCCGGAGATGTACTGAATCGGTTCTGTTTAATAACATCAGGGCACAGGAGCGAGATTTATTCCACAGCCATTATCCTCATAACTTTAGTAATGATTTCTGGTATGTTGGAAAGCGTATCATAATCAATGCATTTCATGATTTTACTAACTTGTTTAAAAATTAAGATCAGAGTTTAACAGTCGTGAAAATTTCCCTAAGTAAATGCAAAGTTTATTATTTATGACCTTAGTTACGTTAATGGAACTCGGCTTTAGGAGAAGGGGATTTTGTTTTTGTTTCCCAAGTAAATGCAATATTCATCATTTACTATATTAGCTCCGTTAAATGGAACTCGGCTTCAGGAGAAGAGGGATTTTTTTAAGTTTGGGGTTTAACGAGCACCAGGAGCAATTAAAGGGGCTATAAGCAGTCGCCCGTTTCTAATTTGGACCCGCTGGCTACAAGGCGGGGGTTGGGAAGCAACGTAAGACAAATGCACCACTCATGCCTCATTTGGGACTCGAGCCCTGGCACTTCTCGGACAAATAGCCAGAAAGCTACACCTCTAACCACTCGGTCACAGGGGCGGTCTACCAGTGCTAACCCCTGGAAAAAGACGAGAGAGGGGGTGAGTTACAACAAAAATATTCCAATATGAACGGTTAGATTGAGCTAAACAAGAGGGGGAAAAATCATCGTTACTGGTAGAAATAAAGCGCCATTAAATAACAAACCCGGTCCAATACACCCGTGATTGATAAGACTGTGACAATGTCTTGGACTTGAAGCCTCATTTGTTTCTTACAAATCTTACGGCGAAGAATTCGGCCCCTTTGCTTCATGGCTCAGCACTCAGGTTCTATGCTTTTGGTGTGTTGCAGAGAAAGTAACTTAACGATAAGTTCCATTTAAACAACTAACAATTCACTACTATTTTACATCGACGAATATTTCACGCAGTGCGAATGCGAATAATTTTCTCACATGTAGAACCTAAATGGAGAAGAGAGATGAATAATGCAGCTCGGAAGAAAACCATACGAAAACAAATAACTGTCTAGACACTTGAATGAAACATTTCTCTCATCACTACATAATTTTCCACCAAACTGTATTTCTTTTTTTTTTTTATTGGAGGTTTAACGATTACCGTGAGCAACTCAATGGGCTATAAGCAGTCGCCCGTCCTAATTTAGGGCTACTGACTCCAGGGAAGGAAGAGAACTAGAGCCGTAAGACAAACACAACATCCATGCCTTACCGGGATTCGAACTCATCTCGGACGAATGATCAGAAGCCATCGCTTAGACCACTGCGCCACCGGGGCTGCGGTTGTTTTCTACTCTCAAGAGACATCTGAAAGGAATTCAAGGTGTTCAAGCCGCTACAAGGGAATGGTTACAAGAACAACCTGAGCCGCCCCCCGGGGGCGCAGTGGTCTAAGCGATGGCCTCTGATCATTCGTCCGAACGGGGTTCGCATCCCGGTGAGGCATGGATGTTGTGTTTGTCTTACGGCACTGGCTCTCTCCCTTCCCTGGAACCAGTGACCCTAAATTAGGGACGGGCGACTGCTTATAGCCCATTGAGTTGCTCACGGTGGTCGTTAAACCTCCAATCAAAAAAAAAAAAAAAAAAAAAAGAACAACCTGAAGATTTTTACAGAGACGGTCTTAAAAAACTTTTTAAACGTTGCCGTATCTGCATCGAGCGTGAGGGGGATTATGTAGGAAAATAAAATATGCGAAGTAGAAATTCTGAGTTTTTTTTTCTTGTTTTGTTTCAGTTTGACATCGTGCCACTGGGGTTGTATATAAATATGGAGGCGTTACTTTCTGAACACCGGGCCGCGGGTGGCCTAGTGGACAACTTTCGTGACTGCCACGGAAAGGACCTCGGGTTCGATCCCAGGCAGGTACGAACGCTCGATCTACTAAATATCTGCCGTGCGTCAGATGGGAACGTAAGCCGTCGGACCCCGGGTACTGCCCCCTTGGTAATAAATAAGGGCGTCTTCCTCCCCCTTTCTACTTCGCTTCCGTGTCACTTTCCTATCGGGCAATCTAGCCCAAATCTCCTAGCTTCCTATTTCTAAGGGTTGTTTAAGACCTGGGGTCAGACACTCCCCTCCTAAAATTCTCTACATATGATCATTTGATCATTTTTTTTAACACTCTCTGTAGTTTAAACTCCAGTAGAAATGCTATGTGGAAATGAGTAATTCTCAGTGCTTCAGCAAGGGCGCCGCAGCTTAAAGATTATTGCGAGTGGTATAAGATTTTTCCAAGTGGAAGAATATCAATGCACGTAGTTGCAAGATTCGCTTCCAAATGTTTCAAGAAGAACAATAGAAACTTTCTTTCCAACAATCCACTCTTTCACTGCAGTACTGACAATTCGACTGTGCTGGACAGCATGTGCCGTGACGGTTATTATCATGATATCGTCAGCGATGCAAAGGTCTCGGGGAACGAAGTAATCTCATTTTGCAATCATTCGATAGCATGGCGTTTGGTTCTTCTAAGGAAATGTGCTTTATCACGAAGTTTCTTTCCGTTCTTAGCATGACTTGATTGAATCCGGCTTATTTTATGAATAATACGTACTTTGTATTTTGGGGTTTAATAACCACCATGGGTAATTCGTATGGATATAAGCAGGCGCATGTCCCTAATTTAGGGCCAATGTTCCAGTAAGGAACACAGCCAGCGCCATCACGCCATCTATGCGTCATCCAGGGGTGACCCCTGCCCATCTCGGGCGAATGGCCAAAAGCCAGTGCCTCAGACCCCTCGGTCACTTGGCACCTTTGCTTCATGGTTCAGCACTCAACAATTTAACATTCATCACTGGATTAGCGATCATTTTTTCTTTGAAATATTCGTGGCACAAAGTTACAAATCCTGCTCTCTTCCTGGTTGTTCCGCTGATGATCAAAGCAGCTTTAAGTCAATCACACCCAAAAGGAAAAAGTAATCCTTCCGAACGGGAAGAATGGCGACGGTTGTGAACGCACTTGCATACTTGCATCAAACGAAACTAAGCGCGCTACGTTCTAGACAGCACTGGGAATTGGAAAATAAGGAATGTATTCACGTCCGCGAGTGCATCAAGACTGTCAAAGGTATAAATAGCGAACTAAAGATACTTCTTCTATTTAACAAAAAAAAAAAAAAAGTATTCTACGGAGAAGGTTAAATAACAACATATAGTTTAGTTGCTGAGAGAATTCCCCAACGCGCGAAAATGTAGGATGGTAGAATTTACCAACCTTATCAAGTGAACAGGTTGTCCCGCTATTAAAGTCACTCGGAAATTTGAAGAACTACTTGACCGTCCGGATTTAATAGCAGACTATTTCGAGTTCTGGAACAGTTTCAAGGATCGGCAATGAAGATTTCATGTAAGCTGCGCTATAATGAAATATGTGCTCTAAAAGTTCTTTTGCTGCAACGAAGAGTAAGTGTTGTAACCACAGGGAATCAGCTGGCTCTTCCAGTTTATTGGAGGTTGGAGTCCCGAAGGTCCCACGTGACCATAGCACACTATTTTTTTTTTTTTTTTAATGTTTTGCGCTCTTTGGCTAAACATGGCCCTTACGCCAGCTTTACTTTTTATTCTTAATAAAGAAATAAGCATGTAAAACCATGACAGATATTCTGATTGGCATTAACATGAAAATCCATTTTGCGCATAATCAGTAGCACCGAACTTCATTTTTTTTTTTTGCTTGTATATGCTGTCTAATCAAGTAAAACTTGAAATGTTCTAATTCATGGCTTTTACCTGTATGAAAAAAATGAAGGAATCTTATCTGAATTACACAATGCTTTTCATTGTACTTTTTATTTAGCATTCTTAGCTTTTTGAAACCTTCAACGACAGAGGATGTTGCTGCTACAAAAGAAAGTGTTTATGCTATTAAAGCGGGTGTCATAAATACTTCATCAAGGTAAAGGAAAAGGCACAAATCAAGTTTCTTAAAATACAGCAATTACGTGTATCGCTTACCGAATGGATAATACGAACAGAATATCAGAAATTTCCGAAGATACTTTTTCAGGGAGCAGTTCTTGACACAAAGGTCCTAGCTACATCATACACTTCCATTTAATCTGTTCGGTCTCGGTAGGGGTACAACAACTTTTCAGATTTGTGGCATGATGCTAGAAACCCAAAATAAATGATCAAAATGCTTTCTGTTTCTGTTCAGTGGTTTGAGTGATTGGGAAAAACCACAATCAGATGAGTGAATTCATTCTTCTATATCCTGCCCCTCGAGAAATGTTCGCACTTCGGAACCTTCTCATCCTCCTCCAGAAGGAAAATGAAAAACAAAAAGCACCACACTCGAGGCATTCTCTTTTCCTTCCACGGGATATATTATACTGTATGGAGACATTCTTCTATGTCACTCTGCTTAAGACTAAAAAGTGCAGAACAGTCATGAAACGATTACATCATTCAGAAGTATTATTGATTGTATTTATAAAATTAATGATACTTCAGGGTGATGTAATCGTTTCATGACTTTTCGGCACTTTTTAGTCATACAATTAATGATTTCTCAGGGTGATGTAATCGTTCCATGACTTTTCGGCACTTTTTAGTCATACAATTAATGATACTTCAGGGTGCTGTAATCGTTCCATGACTTTTCGGCACTTTTTAGTCATACAATTAATGGTACTTCAGGGTGATGTAATCGTTTCATGACTTTTCGTCACTCTTTAGTCATACAATTAATGGTACTTCAGGGTGATATAACGTTTAATGACTTTTCGGCACTTTTTAGTCATACAATTAATGGTACTTCAGGGTGATGTAATCGTTTCATGACTTTTCGGCACTTTTTAGTCATACAATTAATGGTACTTCAGGGTGATGTAATCGTTTCATGACTTTTCGGCACTTTTTAGTCATACAATTAATGATACTTCAGGGTGATGTAATCGTTTCATGACTTTTCGGCACTTTTTAGTCATACAATTAATGGTACTTCAGGGTGATGTAATCGTTTCATGACTTTTCGGCACTTTTTAGTCATACAATTAATGATACTTCAGGGTGATGTAATCGTTTCATGACTTTTCGGCACTTTTTAGTCATACAATTAATGGTACTTCAGGGTGATATAACGTTTAATGACTTTTCGGCACTTTTTAGTCATACAATTAATGGTACTTCAGGGTGATGTAATCGTTTCATGACTTTTTGGCACTTTTTAGTCATACAATTAATGATACTTCAGGGTGATGTAATCGTTTAATGACATAAAAGAATGTCTCCACGCTCTGTGAGGGAGAAATGTTTACCATTCATTCCCTTAGGACGCTGTAAGCTGTCCTCTGTCATTGTGTTGTAGTCGAAAGTGCAGGAAACGAATAATTAATTTATGGGCATATGGAGGGCATGGGCATAGATAAGGACACACTGGTAGATGCGACCCTGTGATGAGTGGTAAAGAAAGCGTCCTTAAGTTCTAGGCTCACATCTGAGTATGCATACGTATAAAAATTTTGGTTTGGTAGCATCAGGAAAATTCCTACAGCATGTTAATGTTCCATCTGCTACGAGCGTTGTATTTTGAAAAACGTATGTTAAATTTGGTTTGGCAGCTTCCGAAAATTGTATTTTTAAAAAATTGTTGTTGTTTGGTAGCATCAGAAAATTGTATTTTGAATAAAAAATTATGTTAATTTTATTTGTAGCATCAGAAAAATTCCTAAAGCATGTTAATGTTCCATCCGCTACAAGCGTTTTATTTTGAAAAAAATATGTTATTACTTTGAGACCTCCTTGGTCTCGGTAATTTGAATACACATAGAACAGTTTTCTTCAAGCAGTGTTAATCCTTGGGAATAAAAGTCATTTTCATACAGTGGTAACCACGCTTTTGTGGAGCTCTTCTTCGACTCTGAAACATATTCTTTACTCCAGGAGACGGTAAAGAGTTTGTGACGTGCCTGCCACGTATAGGACGCACATGCGATAAAGGCAGACAGCAATGAGAGCACATGTCGGCGTAGCTCGGTTGGGAGAGCAACTTATTCCGGAGCGAGGGGACCCGACTTCGATGTCCGGCGTGGACAAAACTGTGTTTTCACATTGGCGCCCGAACTTCCAGGATTACCCGGCTGTTAAGTTTCTCGCAATAGTGGGATGTTCTTTCCATACCGCGAGACAAGAAAAATAAGAATCCCTTCTTCAGTGCTTCAAAAAAAAAAAAAAAAAAAAAAAGTGTGTGATGTGGAGTTACCACACACCAAATTGTCTGGGATTTCTCAAATGCACGTTCTTCATGGGATGACTACCTGCAGCGACACATGGTCCCGGCCCTCTTTTGGGGGTGGGGATGTGACGTGCCTGCCCCGCAGGACGCACATGAGATAAAGGCAGATAGTAATATCAGTTGGGAGAGCGACTTACTCCGGTGTGAGGGGACCCGGATTCCTTGCCCGGCGTGGACAAAACTGTGTTTTCACAAACTCCATCAGGATGCCACGTGATGGGTAGAATCTTCATGAAATCACGTGTTGCTCACTATTAGACGGCAAAGTTCCTTAGTTAAAATTTTATTAAATTTCTGCCCGATGGTGTCTCGTGCTTGCAATATTCTCGCGTATTGCTGACTGACGAACAAACCAACTTGCTGACCTCCAACAACTGATATCCAGTGGTTAACCACTTTTACAATAATAAATTATGACGTGATAGATCATTGAAAAACTGGAGCGTGATAAACTCATAGGTCATTTTGTCATTGTTAAAGCAAGAATGTTACATATAATTTATGACTACTAAACTTGCGGTGTTAATACAGAATAAAAATACCAACGTTTTTCACAATGAAATGTTTATTTTACATCGACTACAGTTTCGCAGAGCTTCTGGCTCGGCGAAACTATAGTCGCCGAGCCAGACGCCCTGCGAAACTGTAGTCGATGTAAAATAAACACTTCATTGTGAGAAACGTTGGTATTTTTATTCTACAAAAATGTTACACTTCATTTGAAAACACGAAGTGTAACATTCTTCATTTGCTTCGACTGGCGATTATTAAATAAAAAATTACTCGGAAACTAGAGGCTTGGTCATTCTGGATGGTGTTGTGGTTAGTATGCTCGGGAGGCAAACCGGTAGACGCGGATTCGATTCCCGCTCTAGGACGATGAAAATTTTCAAGTTTTCGAATATTATTTGACTTACCACTCTTGTCATAATTTACAACAATAGACGGAATCACAACTTCAAATTTGTATTGAAAAAGAACATTTACAAAAGAAAAAGGAAGTTCCTTTCACAAAAAAATTCATAATAAGACTTCGAAAATTCCCTGGCAGTTTCCTAGTCAGCACGTACGATGTTAATTATATTCTAATAGGCCGAAATCCAAATTTAAGAACGGCAAAAATCTTATTCCAAAATCTTCATTTTGACAATTTTCAACTTTCACGTATGTTGGCAATTGATTGCCTTCAATATTCTTTAATTTCTTCGTATTGTGACTTTTCATTGTTGTCTTAAAAAACGTTTTGTGCCACGTTCGATGCTTAAATTTTGTATACTTGTGTCCTTCCATATACGGGAGAGTGGCCCTCGGGTACCGTCGGAACCACCCCCGAAGTTGGAGCGATGGCATGTCCAGTGGCGGCTTGTCGGTTGAAGTGAGTGAACTGCTGCCACTTCACCTAAAATTTATATTTAAAAAAAAAAAAAAAAAAAAACTCTTCGAATGATTTAGCGGATTTTGAATGATTTAGCGGATTTTTAAAATTTGTCACTTTTCCGTTTATAAGAATGATTTCTGCAAAATGGTGTGGCTTTGAAATGAAAGCTGTCCCGTTTCTAAAAGCAAGCTAGATGTGTGAGCACGCCGCCCTTTCAAATGGCCCTACGAAATGATGAAAAGACGATCAACTGCGCGTAGGCCATGTGAAGAGGTAAGCGCCGCAGTTTCAAAGGTGTGGTGACGCTTGCGTACATGTCAAGGTCCTATGTTCGGAGATAATTATATGTTTTTGCAATTATCCCAGAACAACACTGTCACTGTGATCCATATTTTGAATGATTTTATCTTTCCTTTACATTTTATCCAGGTTTAGGATGGCAGCATCTATGCTGGCGTGTTTAAAAGTTGTAGGCGATATTCCGATATTCGCCTTTTTTTTTTCTTTTTTTTTTTGTATTTTTTCATATTTGGAATTTTTATAATTTTCTTTTCTTTACAGATAATTCAATTTACTTTTTCAAAATTTACTCTAATTTACTCTAATTTAGCAATATACACTGAGAAAAAAAGTTTGTTTGAAACAACAAAATAGTTTTGTTGAGCTGTTTTGTCGATTTATTTTGTTGCTTTAGCCAAACTCCATCGGAATTATTTTGTTGGCAACACAAAATTATTTCGTTGGTAATATTTTGTTAATTCAACTACATGGAGGTGGCATCGACCTTACGCCAAAGCGCACGTGATTACTAGCTACTCCATACCACTGACCAGAAGAATCTCGTTTTGTGCTTAAGATTTCGTTTTGAATTATGGCTGACTACGAATTTTTATTTGCGATCAGTTCCTGATCGGAAATAAAAATTTGCATATGAGGTAATGATAAAAGTTGTAATTTACGTATAGAGCTTGATTTCATATACAAGTTGTTTCAAAATTCGTGAGGCAACCAAAGATTGCATGGTGATTAGTACCCTGGAACATATAGAACGTTAAGAAAAATATTACGATTCTTTTTTTTTCTAACCAAAAATGTCAATAATTTGTTCCATCAAAAATCTAAAAAAAAACATTTAAAAATAAATCGGATTTAGAAACATGTTACACACACACACACACCAAAATAGTGTCCTTATGTCAAGTATAAATGTATGTCAAGTATAATCGTTAATCGTTTTGTCAAATATAAATCGTCCGTGAACATTCCAGAAGGTAATAAAGCAACCTTGAAACTCTGAATTCGTAAATTTACTCGTGAGAACAGATATAGTCGAGTGGTTAGCGCGCCTAGTTCCTAAACTGAAGATCTCAGGTTCGAATCCGCTCGGTGAGAGATTTTTCGCTGGCTCTGAGAGAATTTCCTCATCACTTAACACCACTAGAAGTGAACCTCACTGAATAAGGGAGTTGCATAGGCAACCATGATGTCAATGATCGAGGTGACGTGCGTGATAGTAGCCGCCACTTCCCCACAATGTGATTTTCAAGTGTTTGTACGGCAGAGCTGAGACGGACCGGGCTCTGGGAGAGAATGTGATTTTAAATGATTTATCACACGAGACTTTTTTACACTTTCTAGTTGTTAAAGAGAATTCTTCGGCAACTGAGTCTAGATGGGAAGTAGGAATTCGGCAGGGCTATCTATTCCGGGCTTGGGTAACAAAATTCCATAGGCCATGAATTAGGATTTCTGCGAAGGAAAAGTTTCTATAAAAACTGTAGATAGTAGATTGCAAGCTGACGAAATTTTGCTCCCTACCTCAAAGTTCCCTGCTGATTCTATTGAGCAAGTACGACGTAGATTGTTTTGCCTTCCGATGTTTCCTGATTTTCTGCCCCCCTCCACCCCCTCCAGAAACATTTCAGGAAGAAATAAATGGTCAAAGAAACTATAGAAATAGATAGACATCCCTTTCCCACACCGCAGTTGAGAAAGGCATCGGTTCATTGCACGGGTAGGAAAGACTGGAAGAGAAGACTATTTTTTTAATTCCTAAACAGGCTAATCATAGTTTCGGGCTCGTTCAGGCCCGGACTCTATCTTGCAATATAAAATTCGGGCTCGGGCGGGCTCGGGCTGACATACTTCGGGCTCGGGCTCTTAAAATTGAGCCTGAACTCAGCTCTGTTGTACGGTAACTGCAAGTGTGAACTTCTATTTCAATGCTATTTCTTTATTCTTCTCCGTGTGTTCTGTATCTATGTTAAACAACTGTTTTACGATGCCGTCATTGACCGCTATGCTTCCTTGAAAGATAGAAGAATTGACCTCCTTTATAAGAAATAGATGCATTATTTTCATGGATTCTTATTTTGTAACACTTCACTCTTTTCTCTGGTCACGAGCTGCCACTGCCCTGTCCGAAGAACTACTCGTTACTGATTGGTACTGTCAACATCCATGAGTTACTGCCTCACACTCGGATTTCCAACCGATTGAATGCCCTCCGAATAAAAACTACTCAGACATTAATACAATTTCATAAGTGATGAAGCATTTGCTTACCAGCCACGAAAGGTCCACAATTTTTCCTGTAGCATCTTGGCACCAAATAGAATCGTCAGTAATGAAAGGCATTGCCTGAAAGGGTCTCAGTCCTAAATTAAGTGAAGGATTACATAAGTAAACCGTAAGAAATCAACAAACATCATGTAAAACAATATCATAATACTCACCAGAAAAATAATGCACATAAAAAAGGAAGATAATTCTAATCTAAGAAGCAGTTTGTGCACACTTAAAAATACAGGGTGATTCAAAAGTCCCCGTACCCCATATTTCAAAACGTATTTGCTGTAAAACCATAAAAGATATCAGAGTATTGCTGCTTGTGGCTGTTGCGTGTGACCTTGGGTAACGAGCTGCGCCACGTGATAGCACCACGTGACACTCCGCTTACGCGGGCGCTGGCAAACAGTAACGTTCAGTCAGCCATGAGTCTCACGCAAGAACAGAGAGTCGTTTTGTTAGAAGTTTATTTTCCGGAAAAATCTTACCAACGTTGCATCCAGCTCTTTCAAAGGAAGTTCCCTGATGCTCCTATACCAGGGAAAACAACTGTGTATGATCTTGTGAACAGGTTTCACGAGACAGGCAGTGTTCAGGATAAGCCTAAAAGTGTCCGTCCGTCCGTGGTGATGACCACGTTTCTGGAGAAAATTCACGTTACCCTGCAGCGCTGCAGCCCAGAAGTCACGTCGGAGTCTGTCTCAAGAGTTAGGGGCATCGTATTCAGCCTGCCAGAGGGCTACTAAACGTCTAAAGCTACGGCCGTACAGAATTCGAGTAGTGCAAGAGCTACGTCCTTTGGACTCGGAAAAGTTCATTGCCTACTGACAATGGTTTAAGAGTTTCACGCGCAACAATGTGAGTAACCAGCTTCACAACACTTTTTTCAGTGACGAGGCATGGTTTCATTTGAATGGATATGTCAATAGCCAAAACACTCGCATATGGGCTGTGGATAATCCACACGCATTGCATGAGATTGGACTTCACTGTCAGAAAATAGGAGTGTGGTGCGCCATGTCTAGACGGTGAATTGTAGGGCCATTTTTTTTTCTACACAACTGTGAATTCCGCTGTGTATGCAGACATCATCCATCAATTTGCAGCGATGCTGGAAAAACACGAACGTTACTGTTGGTTTCAACAAGATGGAGCAACGTGCCACACATCAAACGACGCAATGGAGATGCTCCGTGAGTTCTTCCACGATCAATTAATCTCGAAAAAACTTTGGCCGCCTCGCTCACCAGACCTGAGTCCTCCAGACTTTTATTTGTGGGGCAATCTGAAAGACACAGTTTACCACAACAATCCTAAGATGGTACAGGATCTGCGGAACAACATCATTACAGCCGTGAGGAACACACCAGCCTACACGCCGAAAAGACTGTCCGCCAGCATGTGTCGTCGGGTGAATTTGTGTCTTCAACAGAATGATGGACAATTCCAGCATCTATTGTAAAGTGGTTTTCATTACCTGTAAGTATGAGTGTCAATATAACACAGTATGTAAAAATAGTTATACATCACTATATTCGTGGTAGAAATATTTGAATTCAGACCAATCTGTACATTACTATCACAAAAAGATTTTCCATGAAGTAAAAAAAAAAAAATAAAAAAATAAAAAAAAGAAAGAAAATTAATCACAGGGATGCAAATTCTAGGCAACCTGGAGGGGAAAAGGTGGAGAGAAAAACATGGCAGACATTGTCATTATGAAGTTTGAATTCGTTTAGTTGCGAAGCGTGAGTACTGCTGTTTTTTAAGGGTTTTTTTTTTCGCTTTTTTTTTATCGGTGTGACTCATAGTGTAAACTTTTGCTGATTGTTTCTTCTCTTTTAGACTTTTTAAGTGAAGAAACATGGTGGTAATTATATAGTAGAGGAATAGCGAAACTTTTTGGGAGTTTGTACCTAATTTTGCGATAATCTTCTAAAAAATTATCTCGTGTGCCCATGGTGCTTTTGAGGAGTAGATTACCATTTATTATTTATCCACTGTTCACTCACAAACAACAGAAGAAAAATACAAGCAGAGCGGAGCCAATGCCGAGACTGATTACTTCTATTATCATTCAAATACTGATGGGTACACTGCGACGATTTCAAAACGTGTCATACGAAATCACAAGGTATCGCATCAGCCCCGGATGACGCGAAGCTAGAGAGAGAAATCTCCCGTAAACACATCCATTAGCTGCTCTCGTCGGTGCTCGCAGTTAGTACTGTTAAAATAACAGGTCCCTATTCATCCTGTCTGAGAGATAGAGAGATGATCGGACGTGCTACCATGGTTGTTGAACTTTCTGCTCTACGCTTGGCGCTTCGAGTTACGGCCAGAGAGAATCCTTTCGCGCTCCTTCTTAGATCTGACTGGAGACCGTCTTTTCCTTTCTCAGGCCTTGCTTAAATTCTCTAAGCTGTCCCTGACAATCAAAACACGAAAATATCCCTTAGTAGCAGCTGCTTCGTATGGTAGTAATAATTATATAACCAGATTAGCTCATAAATCAGGTCCTCTGCACTTCACCGGTTACAGCAAATGTCGTCACACATTATCTGAAGCCATTAATTTGAGGTCGTTATCGGGCCTTAGTTATTTTTTTAAAGGCACTGAAGTACTCGGAGTGCAGGTTGTTGCCAATGTTTTCGGATTACTGCTAATGATTAAAAATTGTTCCAGTCTTTTGAACATCCTCTTAAATTCCTGTTTGTTTATTTGGGTTTAACGACCACCACGAACAACGGAATAGTCAATATGCAGATGCCATCCCTAATTTAAGACCGCTGGCTCTAATGCACTATCCATGGCTTACCAGGAATACGAACCCAGACCTATTTCGGACGAATGATTACAAAAGCTTCGTAATACACCGGCCCGGCCTCTTAAGTCATTGGATGTTTTTGGAAACGCTTTTAGATATCTGCTTGAGCCACTGACCACCACGTCATGATTTTAAATCACGCATGGAATTGTCAACGTTGCCGACATACAGACCCGTTTTCTGATGGTGTTTCTACAGTAGCAAAAATGTTTCTTAGCAGGACAACGCTCATCGGCATTCTTGTACACACGCCTTACGGTGCCTATCAAAGTACAGCATCTAAATTTCCCCTTAATTTGCATGTTCATCTGATCCTTCCTACACAGAAAATACACTATCTGATTAAAAGTATCCGGGCACTTGCCTATCCACAAACTTCTTGTAATTTGGAAAGAGATTAATATAGAGTTGGTCCATTCTTTGCTGTTATCACGGCCTCAACCGTTAACTTCGATATTCTTGAGACCTTACCTTCGAGATTCTTCGGTGACCCCCTCTTTCCGGGGGTCAAACCTCAACCCAGCTGGGAAGACTTTCCACTAGATTTTGATTCGTTGCTGTGGAAATTGTTTCTCAGAGTATACCTTTAATATACATATATGTTACCGGTAATGTCTGAAATAAGGCATTGTACAGAATTCCTAGGAAACCTGCAGAATGTCGAAAATGGGACGTCAAAGTATGAAACGCTTAACATTTCACACATTTCCTAAGCATTCTATGCAATACCAATAGGCAAACCGACAAAGTATAAATTACTCCCGCCAGTGACTATTAAAGACGACGGAGATGAGAAAGTGGAAGGTTATGGGGTTAATACACTGCAGGCCACCCAAAATGCAACACCAAGAAGGAAGCGTCCGATTGGCCTGAAATTCGCAGCATGCGTCGCCCGCGAGAGGACATGCAAACGATTAGCATTGCAGGGCATACGTAAATCATGTGCGCCCGGCACTCCACCGAGAAGCACTATAAGAAGGGTGCACAGAAAGCGGGGTGTAAGTAGGGGAAGTGTGTTGTGCTGCCGGACCTGTGCGTGGGAAGCTTCCTGATACTTCGTCGCAGAATGCGGCAGTCATTCCAGCACGTTTCGGAGTTCGACAGAGGACGAATAGTGGCTTATCGTGACAGCGGTTTATCGTACCGAGACATCGGCGCCCGTGTGGGACGACATCCAGCCACAGTGAGGCGAGTATGGATTCGGTGGGTGCAGGAGGGACGGACGGACCGACGTGGGCGATAGCAGCAGTCGCGGCACACCACCAAACGAGAGGACCGGCATGTTGTGCGGCGGGCATTAACGGCTCGCACCGCCACATCACGAACGTTAGCGCAGGAATTAGAGTGTGTTGCGTAACAACCTGTGTCAGCACGTACCGTTCGACGTCGTCTGCAGCAGCGGGGACTTGTCGCACGTCGCCCATTTCTCCGATTGCCATTGACGTTACACCACCGGCGAGTGCGGCGACAGTGGGCCGTTGAACGCCGCACCTGGACTACGGAATGGCACGGCATTGTCTTCTCCGACGAATCCCGCTTCTGCCTGCAACACCACGATGGTCGGATCCGCGTGTGGCTGCACCGCGGCGAGAGACTGTATGACGCCTGCATTATGCATCGCCATACCGGTCCGTCGCCTGGTGTTATGTTTTGGGGTGCAATTGGATATGACACCCGCACCCCTCTGGTACGCATCGCCGGTACACTCAACAGCCACCACACCATCTCCGACGTTTTGGAGCCTGTAGTCCTCCCTTACCTGCAGGACATGCCAGTGGCCACGTTTCAACAGGACAATGCGCTCCCGCACGTGGCACGCATCGTGCAACATTTCTTCACGGCCCACCAGGTGTCACTGCTGCCGTGGCTCGCCTGTTCTCCCGATATGTCGCCCATCGAACACGTCTGGTCGCTGATCGGCAACCGAGTGGCCTGGCAAGCACCACTCGCGGCTACGCCTGATGAACTGTGGGAACGTGTGGAAGCAGCCTGGACCGACATACCCCAAGCCCACATCCAAAGCCTCTTTCGTTCGATGTCGTGGCGTGTAGCGGCCATTATTGCCAGCCATGGGGGCCACACGAACTGTTGATGTCTACGTGTTCCGCAAGTCGCACGGGCCTGTAAGCTCAATCGTTTCATCTTTGTATCTGTTGTTATGTGTCCAGTAAATCTGGCTTTGCTATCTCGTGTCCTTCTTGGTGTTGCATTTTGGGTGGCCAGCAGTGTAATTGGGTCGTTTCTCAAGACAATTTAAAAAACGGGGGACTCATGGCCAATGCTCTGCTTATGACATTACATACGGTGACGCATAATATCTGATGTCGCGATCAACGTCGAAGTGCAGGCCTGTTGAAAAGTTATACTCATCAGTCTACCACGCTTGCCTGTTGAAAAATTGTACTCATCAGTCTTCCACGCTTGCTATATACGTACTTTCCTAACGTCAAATGATGCAGGAATCCTAACTTTCCTTCGCAGTAACGATGCTGATGATCTAGAAGTCGGGAATCGGGATGTAGCATTTTATCGATTCTGCAACAACGCCAATAACTCTGGCTGACTTTATTCCGAAGTTGATCGTAACCCATACAGCATTCGACTTGTTTTCAGAGTTGTTTTTATGAATCTACACCGACGAGCCCTTACATTATGACTACTTACCTAATAAGCTGTAGGAGCCCCCCCCCCTTATCCCGCAAAACAGCGGCCACTGGGCGTGACATCGATTCGATGAGGAGGCGATAGGTATCCTGGGATATCTGATACCAAAATGTCAACAGCAGGTCCTCCACTTCCCGTACATTTCGGGGTGGTAGTGATTTAGCTCGAACCAGCTTTTCCATGTTGAACCACAAATGTTCGATTGGGTTCATATCAGGTGAATTTGGAGGCAAGGGCATTAACAGAAAGTTACCAACATGTTCCCCAAACCATTCCTTGACTGTTCTGGCAGTGTGGCACGGCGCATTTTCCTGTTGGTAATGGTCATCACCAGCAGGGAACACAGTTGCAATGAATGGGGGAACTAGGTCCGCAACGATGTTCAGATACCTGACAGCTGTCAGGGATTGTGCTATTGGAATAATGGGGCCTAAAGTGTCCCAAGAAAACATCGCCCACAGCATAACACCGCCGCCGCCGCCGCCGCCCCCGCCCCCGCCGCCTGCCTGTTTCCGCCCAATAGTGCATCCAGGTGCTATAACCTCCATCTCTGCGCTCGGCCGTCAAAGTGATGCACCAGGAATCTTGATTCGTCAGAGCAGGCCACTTTCTTCCAATCATCCACTGTGCACTGTTGATGATCTTGGGCCCCATTTCATGCGTTGTTGGCGATGACGTGCAGTGAGCATGGGGGGAAAAGCTGGGTCTTCGGCTATGCAGGCCCATGCAGAGAAGGCAGCAATGAACTGTGTGCTGTGACACATTGCTCTGATCACCACTGTTGTAGCTGTGGGCGATTTGTTGCACTGTGGCCCTGCGGTCGCTGTGAACAATGCGCGACAGTCTCCTCTCCCTTCTGACATCAATGAGCTGCGAACGACACACGATTGGACGACGGTTCGTCGTTTGGCCATTGCACCACTTTTGATACGTACTCACTACAGCGGCACGTGAACAACTCACAAGCCGCGCCGTTTCCTAGATCGTAGTTCCCTGGCACTGTGCCATCACAATTTGTCCTTTATCAAACTCCGATAAATCGGCATCTTTTCCCATTCTGACTCCGAACTACTCTACTAACCGAAAGCTGGTCCTCGGGTTGTATATATACTGTTCTATGAACTTCACCTGCGCCACCGTTCGGTATCTAGGCGCGCTCATTTCTTGCGCCGCCGCCGCCGCCGCCCGCCTGCCTGTTTCCGCCCAATAGTGCATCCAGGTGCTATAACCTCCATCTCTGCGCTCGGCCGTCAAAGTGATGCACCAGGAATCTTGATTCGTCAGAGCAGGCCACTTTCTTCCAATCATCCACTGTGCACTGTTGATGATCTTGGGCCCCATTTCATGCGTTGTTGGCGATGACGTGCAGTGAGCATGGGGGAAAAGCTGGGTCTTCGGCTATGCAGGCCCATGCAGAGAAGGCAGCAATGAACTGTGTGCTGTGACACATTGCTCTGATCACCACTGTTGTAGCTGTGGGCGATTTGTTGCACTGTGGCCCTGCGGTCGCTGTGAACAATGCGCGACAGTCTCCTCTCCATTCTGACATCAATGAGCTGCGAACGACACACGATTGGACGACGGTTCGTCGTTTGGCCATTGCACCACTTTTGATACGTACTCACTACAGCGGCACGTGAACAACTCACAAGCCGCGCCGTTTCCTAGATCGTAGTTCCCTGGCACTGTGCCATCACAATTTGTCCTTTATCAAACTCCGATAAATCGGCATCTTTTCCCATTCTGACTCCGAACTACTCTACTAACCGAAAGCTGGTCCTCGGGTTGTATATATACTGTTCTATGAACTTCACCTGCGCCACCGTTCGGTATCTAGGCGCGCTCATTTCTTGCGCCGCCGCCGCCGCCGCCCGCCTGCCTGTTTCCGCCCAATAGTGCATCCAGGTGCTATAACCTCCATCTCTGCGCTCGGCCGTCAAAGTGATGCACCAGGAATCTTGATTCGTCAGAGCAGGCCACTTTCTTCCAATCATCCACTGTGCACTGTTGATGATCTTGGGCCCCATTTCATGCGTTGTTGGCGATGACGTGCAGTGAGCATGGGGGAAAAGCTGGGTCTTCGGCTATGCAGGCCCATGCAGAGAAGGCAGCAATGAACTGTGTGCTGTGACACATTGCTCTGATCACCACTGTTGTAGCTGTGGGCGATTTGTTGCACTGTGGCCCTGCGGTCGCTGTGAACAATGCGCGACAGTCTCCTCTCCCTTCTGACATCAATGAGCTGCGAACGACACACGATTGGACGACGGTTCGTCGTTTGGCCATTGCACCACTTTTGATACGTACTCACTACAGCGGCACGTGAACAACTCACAAGCCGCGCCGTTTCCTAGATCGTAGTTCCCTGGCACTGTGCCATCACAATTTGTCCTTTATCAAACTCCGATAAATCGGCATCTTTTCCCATTCTGACTCCGAACTACTCTACTAACCGAAAGCTGGTCCTCGGGTTGTATATATACTGTTCTATGAACTTCACCTGCGCCACCGTTCGGTCTCTAGGCGCGCTCATTTCTTTACGCTGCGGGTGGTCTAAATGTAATGACTCAGCTGTGTATATAAACGACACCCGATCGGATCATATTAGGTATGCACAATTCTCAATAGAAATTCCGAGATTAGCCAAATTAACGCATTTTCTAGGACGGTATTATATTGTAACCGTCATGCTCATCACTATAATTGATCAACGTCACTTTGTTAGCGGTCAGAAAAAGAACGCATTTCACAAGACATATTTTCAAGTACATATATTCGCAATTTCTCTAATATTTGGAACTGTTTTTTGTACTTTTGTTTCACGGTTTAACAAACACCATGAGCAACTATTTGGGCTATAAGCAGTCGCCTGTCTCTATTTTGGGGTCACTGGTTACAGGAAGAAATAGAGGCCAGCCATCGAACAAACACACAATCCTGGGTTCGAGTCTCTTATCAGGGACTTGAATCCTGGGTTCGAGTCTCTTTTTCAGGGACTCGAATCGAGGCCCGTCTCGGACGAATAGTCAGAAAGCAACGACTCAAACCACTCGGCCAGTATTTGGAAATATCATACATACTTGCACGAAACGGGTGACCTCATCGCCTCTGATACTCCTCAAAGAGAATTCATTGTCTTCTCTTTCTTAACAAAACAATATTCTTGAGAACTGAGCTCTGTTTTTATTGATTAGAACCCTAAACTACTTTCTTCGACTATATTTACGGATGGCACATTTTGTCGTCTGCTATTGTTTCAATAGACTTTCACACCTAAACCGTTCGTATTTTTCTTTTCAAATTCTCTCATAAATTTTCTTTTAGCGTGTAATTTCGAAGTATTAATACGCACGCAGCACAGGAAGAAAACACTTCACTTCAAAAGTGCAAATTACATTTCTGCTATAAAACGTGCATAATAATTATCTTCGAATATCTGGGTAAATAGACGTAAGCTTCATACCTAGGGAAACTCCGAACATGATAGGAAACGGTTTCTGTATTCGGGTGAAGCCGTAACACTTCCTGAAGTTGACTTTGTCTGGAAGAAATGCGTGGGCCTCCGTTAGATCCCAGCTATTATCCACCTGTGAATTACAGAGCAGCCTTCACAGAGAGGTTTATGACAGTCGTGAGACCTATTCTTCAGCAAGTGAAACAGACGTGAGTTAAGTAATCATAAACTTCCATTTTGCTTACTTTGCCCACATGTGAACCTCTAGTGCAATCAAAATTAATAATCCTGAATTCACCGTTATCAGGTTGCACGTATATAAATGTAACCACTGAGCGAGCATTAATGAGTTTCAGTTCACGACATGTTAACGAGTGACGCAATGAATTGCGTAATTCCATGAGTGCGCTTTTTGGCACTAAAAGGGACTCAGCTTTATTTTGTTCGAAAAAAGAAAAAAGGAAAGCAAATGAAAAATCCTGCCGCCAGGGGTTATACTTGGCCAAAGTACACTGGAATATGAAACATATATACAAAGAGTGCTGGGGTTTAGCGAAAACCCCCAATCAGCTGAAAGACGAGCTGATCCCTGAGTTTCAAAGAATTCAGCCAGCAGCAACTGTGATCCCTGAGGTTCAAGAAATTCAGCCAGCAACAATTAGCAAAACACGGCTTGTATGTAAGATGGCAGTACGTTCAATAGCATAGCCCCCTCTGTGTACACAGCTTCGGAGGGACTTTTAGTTTAGGGAACATTTGTGGTATGGACTGAAAAATCTTTCATGCCGTCAAAAGTATTTAGTATTTTCCCACAACACTTGTGTTATAAAAGAATAGCGTTAGCGTAAAAGACTTTTTTTAATCCAAATCGCACGAAAGAATAACTATTTCAAAGTTATTATTTCATGCCATGACTACTAGCGTTCCGTAAAGGCGTTGTCTAGCTAGCTGTGGTGTTGCCTTGAGACCGCTTTGGATGAAGAACACAAACAGAAAGGAGTATTGCGAGATATGATGCAGAAGTCTAAGTATTTGTGATTTAAAACCTGTTACCTTTTAGTTTTCACTTTGAAGAAAAAAAAATATAAAAAAACAAGAGGGCTAGTATAAAAATTCTCTCTCTTTTAAATAAACTGCTCGTGTATTTTATAATATTTCTCATGTATTCTGGAGAGTTAATTCTGCTCTTTCTGATCATACAGATCCACAGTCTTATGTTTATATATTTTTTTTTCTCTGGTTAAAATCTCCGCGCGTTGGTTTTTTGCTGTATGAGGAGGCCATCAGCCCCACCCTCACTGTCCCCCAGCGTCTAGGGAGTGGCAGAAGAGGTCAGCCATGTTCTTCTCTTGTGAGGAGAAAAGTTTTTGTAACACAAGAGGTAAGCTCTCTTCCTTGTTTTTGGGTTCTAGGTTTTATAAGTTCAATGTTTGTACTTCATGTACCTATTCTCTGTCGTTTTTTAGCTTTTCAACTTTTAGGCATTGGTTTGTCTGTTAACATTTTTGCGGGTTTTAACTCTTTCTTTTCTTTGTAACTTTGAGCGTCTTTTGGGGTACCTAGGAACAGAAGATGGCTTAGCTTGTTCCTTTTCTATGCGCTGTCTATGCGCTGTTTTTTCAAAGTAGTTAAGTTCTTAATAACTAATTAATTATGCACTTAAAGCACTGCTGAAATACTTTGTACATATTGCAACTAACTGTTTAAGGTATATAACTTTCACAAAGTTTTCTTTAGTTAATTATTATCTTTAACTTATTCTCGTTTTCGTGTTGTCATAAGTTGTAGAGTAGGGGGTTTTAGACTCAAGTTTTCTTTCAAAAATCTGTTCGTTATAAATTAACATTTCCTTTTTTAATTGCAATGTAAAATTTGGATTTCTTTTGCATTGTTTTTCAGGTTTAAATTCTCTCTCAAACGAACTTGGAATTTCGTTATGGCTGAAAATCATTTCTAATTATTATGTCACTCTCACAGCTTGAGTTCTCTTTTAATCTTCTTCTCTCTGTTTAATAGTAACAGATGAAGAGTATGGGTCGGGCCAGGAAGGTTAATGGATGCAAGCGAAATTGTTAACTAGTGCTAGGTCATGCAACTCTAAGGAGGACATGACTTATATATATATTTTTTTAACTATTTTAGGAGGGAATGTTACTTGCATCTATGGCCTTGCAGAAACCCATTTCCAACTAGGTCTTTGTGGAAGTGAGAAAATGCAGAGTTTTTGCTGGTCCTTGATAAAGCCAAGGCTCAGTATTCTCGACACCTTCTACATTCAGTTGTTTTATTTTATTTTTTTATCTTTTTCCTTTTGATCACACAGGTAGATACATAACCTTTTCTATGTTGTACTAGGTGTGAGTCAAAATTATATATGTATTTTTTTGCTTAGGTATCTTCTTTATAGAATGTGAATTCTGAATTTTCAAAACTGCTGCGTTGCGCGTTTTGATTTTCAGGTTATTTTGCACCCTTCGTTTTAAATTCTAAAATTTTTTCCTTAGTCTTCAGTTTTGCTCTTTAGTATATATATATATATATATATATATATCTTCAGGTTTCATGTGGGTAATGTGACGTGTATTCTAAATTAACTTTCCTTTTTAGTTTCTTTCCCTATGTAAATCTTGAGTTTGTTCTCCGTTATACTTCACACATAACGTGATATCTTTTCTCTCAAACGAATACTGTTGGCAACATAATTGAGGTTGAATGAACGTGACGTATGCCTGTTATGATAAGAACCAGAGATATAAATTACGAGTAAACTGTTGCTTGTAGAGCGTTGTGTTGGAAAGCGATTAATGTGGAGCGTTGTGTTAAGAGCTGTGTGGAGCTGTGTGGTGTGTGGTGTGTTTAATGTTGATACTGATATGTTATGTTACGATGTGTTCTAGAAAACCTTGAATAAAGCATCTTTTCCGTAAGTCTGACTTCTGTTGTTTACATGTTTCGTCTGACCGTTAAGGTTTAATTTGGGAACTATTTCATCTTATGGTTATGTTTTTAAAATAACGTAGAAGTACGAAAAGACTTCTACGTTATAGTATGAATTAGCTCAAATTGGCCAAAAACAATTAATTGCTTTTGTTTGCTTTTTGTGTTGTGTCAGTGTGATTGAGTGTGTGACTTGAGTGAATTCTAATTTTGTGTATAATACCTGTCTTTAATTCTAGCAGCTAAGCAGAGTTTTAGGATAGTGTGGATTCAACATATTTTCTTACATATTTATTTAGTGTGATGTGCAGTCAAAAATTTTTTTTTTTTTGCTTCAGTCTCTTCTTAATAGAATGTGAGTTCTGAAATTTCATAACTGCTGCGTTGCGCGTTTTGATCTTCGGGTTTTTTTGCAACTTTCGTTTTAAATTCTTGAGTGTTTTTCTTATGTTTTCGGCTCTGCTCTTAAGTATATATATATATACACTGAAGAGCAAAGCTGAAAACTAAGGAAAAACTTTAGAATTTAAAACGAAAGTTGCAAATATATATATATACATCGTTTGAAGCTAGCCTGGTTCGGATGATGTATTTGGTGATTGGTGATCTTTTAATTTTTGTTTTTCTTGATCAAAATTTTGCTTTGTTTTGCACTTTTGATTTTGCTATATATATATATATATATATATATATACTTAAGAGCAAAACTGAAGACTAAGGAAAAAATTTTAGAATTTAAAACGAAGGGTGCAAAATAACCTGAAAATCAAAACGCGCAACGCAGCAGTTTTGAAAATTCAGAATACACATTCTATAAAGAAGATACCTAAGCAAAAAAATACATATATAATTTTGACTCACACCTAATACAACATAGAAAAGGTTATGTATCTACCTGTGTGAGTAAAAGGAGAAAAGATAAAAAAATAAAATAAAACAACTGAATGTAGAAGGTGTCGAGAATACTGAGCCTTGGCTTTATCAAGGACCAGCAAAAACTCTGCATTTTCTCACTTCCACAAAGACCTAGTTGGAAATGGGTTTCTGCAAGGCCATAGATGCAAGTAACATTCCCACCTAAAATAGTTTAAAAAATATATATATATAAGTCATGTCCTCCGTAGAGTAGCATATATCACACTAAAGAAATACAGAGATCAGAGATATAGACCTTAACTAAAAAAGACACAGAGGCTGCGGATAACTTCAAGATGCATGGAGAGATGAATGTTTTGTGTATCCAAGAAAGATAGGGAAAGGAACTCGTAAATCAGGAAAATGACAAGAGTTGGTGATATCTTGATCAAAGTAAAGACCCTCAAGTGGTAATGGTCTAGACATATTTCTAGAAGAAATGACCACCGTTGGACAGCTGAATTACTAGGCCGGATACCAAGGGATAGTGACAGACCCAGAAGATCACGTGGGTGATGGATGGGTGAATATCGAAAGAATGTCGGAATGGCATGGAAGAGAATTGCTCAACACAGTGAGTTGTGGACGAGATTTGGGGAGACCTTCATCCATCTGTGGATTCAGAATGGTTTATGATGATGACGGCGCTTTTTTTTTTTTTTTTTTTTTTTATCATACCTTGGCCTTCATGTTTCAGATCCTTCTTTAATTGTAAGGCATTCTTATGGAATTGCATCATTAAACTTTGAGTTCAGGTACTTCAGGATATGGGTCTCGATCGAAACAGTAAATCAGGAAATTTAATGTAAAGCCTCACAAAACAGCAGCTGAGATTCAACGTCCTTTCCTTTTTTTTTTTTTTTTTTTTTAACACGGGTATTGCGAACCGGATCGAGGACCACTAACTCGGATTTCCTTTTGGTTTATGACTTTTCCGAAAACCGCAATTTCTTTCCACATTTAACACTGCAAAGTTGATAGAAAAAAACAAATTACTAGTGGGGACAGTGATGGAAATTAAAAAGGATGAAATCAGTGGTGATCAACTCAAAACCGGGCCCATCTCGGACAAATGATCAGAAGCCAGAACCTCAAACGATTCGGCTAAGGGGTCCGGTGTGTACATGTGAAAATCGATGTTTTCCAACATAAGTTACATATTGGGTTGTGAAAACACAAGTTTGTCTGCGCCCCCTTACTCAAGAGTAAGTTTCTCTCCCAACTAAACTACACGGACGTAATGTATCGCTGCAGATTTGTCGTCTTAACACGTGCTTTACCTCTGCAGTACGTCATATCATCTTCCTCTTAATTTTCTTTTCTTCTTCTTCTTCTTCTTTTTTTTTTTTTTTTTTTTTTTGCTTTGTTTTTGTTTTTGAAGCGAAGAACGAAATTTTATTCATTCTAGACGATGTGTGGAACAAACATCACACATTTTTCGAAGAACCCAAAGGCTAATAGTAACTGGTGGATACCAGGTACGCATCCCGCGCTGATTGGGCCGCCGGGATACCGCGAGAATTCCCGGTGGGCCGTCATATTCTGGACCAGTAGGCTTTATACTAACACAATAAGAAAAATGTACAATATATATACATAAATAAACTTGTACTATATTGGATTCTAAGGGACAGGAAAAGACCCAGAAGAAGACCACGTGTGAGATGGGTGGATGGAATTCGAAAGTATGCGGGAGTAACATGGAGGAGACTAGCACAAGACAGACCGTTGTGGAAGAAACTTGGGGAGACCTTCGTCCAGCAGTGGATTGATGATGATGACTTGTACTTCAATATTCTTCTATATATGATGATGATGATGATGATGACTTGTACTTCAATATTCTTCTAGAAAACCAAATTGTAATAAAACGGCAAGGTTTGTTTACCACTTTGACGGCCTTAGAAAACAAAACGAAACAAAATAAACAAACAAAAAACTACGTAGCAAATGTTCTATTGAGTCAAACACTATTTTTCATACACCGCCTTCTTTCCCTTTCCCGACTTTAAAATTTAAGGCCCGTCCCTTTGGGCTGATAACTTTTATCTCGTCCCGCTTTAGTCAATTGCATTTGCAGTTAAATAATCAATGCATTCTAATGAAATATAATAATATCACTAGTCCAGAATTGAAACTTGAAATTACTTGTGTACGTTAATGCACTGTACGGTAAAATTTTTAAGTTGGTGCATTTTATATGTTCATGTTTTTTTATTTATTTATTTATTTTTGAACGAGATCTGCATCTGATTTACTACTCTTTGAGCTTCACGGTTACAAGATTTCTTCAACTGCAGTTCTGGAAAGTCTGTTTCAACTACAGAAAATTACTTTTTCAATTTGAAAGTAAATACATAAAAATTAATTTTCGTATTCTTCAATACAGAGTGATTCAAAAAGAAGTATAGAGTTTCAACGCACTATAAAACAAGAACAATGTAAGATAATTTATGTTACCTGTAACAGAATTGTAGGGGAATGTTTCAAGTTTTTTGTAGAGACAGTCACAGATGTTCTATGTGTGCACCCTTAGTCACAAGACAAACATCGAGCCGGTAATCCATTTCCTCCCAAACGCGAGGTAAGGTATCTCAATAAAGTGGCTGTGATATGCTGTTTCAGCTCCGCTAGATCAACAGGAAGGGGAGAGGCGAATATTTTGTCCTTTACGTACCCCCACAGGAAAAAAGTCACAAGGTGAAAGCTGAAACAGCGTATCACAGCCACTATCACTGCACTTGATTCAGATATCTTACCTCGCGTTTGGGTGGAAATGGATTACCGACTCGATGTGTGTCGTGTGACTAACTGTGCACACATAGAACCTCTGTGACTGTCTCTAAAAAAACTTGAAACATTCCCCTACAATTCTGTTACAGGTGACATAAAATATCTTACATTGTTCTTGTTTTATAGTGCGTTGAAACTCTATACTTCTTTATGAATCACCCTGTATTTCTCTGACGTTATAAATTTGCACTGAAATTTTTAGATTCTGAACATTTTCAGTTTTTTTTTCAAGATATTTTTTCGTAATTATTTTATTAATGATAGATAAGTCTGAATTTCCTTTGGCTCCTTTGGATTTCCGTTCTCATTAAAAGGGAAGAAATTATTACAAATTCTGAATTCAGTTATCGCAATAAAATTCATACAAATGGAATAAAGTCTTCGGCCATTTCTCTAAGAGAACGTACCTTGTGTATTGCTTCTCAGCAACGGAAGTCATTTTGTTCTTTTATTAAATTGTACTAAGTTTCTGCGGTCCCGGAAAATGGGTGAAATGTTATTAATTATTGTCTCAATACAAAAACTGCAGTGATTCGTAGACTCATTATGTGTTGTAAAGATGCTTAAGCAGTAACGGTGATGCTAGTATAATCTTTTTTTCTTTGTTGTTGCTGGGATATCTCGATAATTTTACCCCAAAAATTGGGCCACACAAAATAGTTTCCAGGGCCGCTTATGGATCTCGAGTCGGCCACTGGTACGTATTTTCTTTTAACTTTATTTGCACAGCCGAACATCACAAAGGAACCTACGGAAACTAAATATGAACTCGCTGAAGTGTGTTGTCAAACACTGAAAAAAATCTACGCTGACAATCAGTGGCGTAGGAACGGGGGGGTTACAGGGGTACAATGTACCCCCCGAAATTTCGGAGAGGAGCATATTAATATCTACTGTAACCCCCTTCCCCTAGATATGAGCAAACATAAACCAATCATTCATAAAGAGTGAACTGTAAAATTAATATGCTACTTATTTTTTTATTTATTCTCTTTTTTTTCAAAGAAATATCACGGGTCATCTGGTTTTTTTTTTATATCCGAAGCTTGTAGTGGGAGGCTTTTCATCCACCAAAAACTGGCCAACCATCTGGGAAACTCCAGCAAATTAGTTCTGCAGGGAAACGAGTTCAAACGACTGCCAGCTTGAGCAGAAGAAAGGCGCCGATATTATGACACCTGTCAGTCACCTACAGCTAATGACATTGCGATGAAAGGCGCCGATATTGTGACACCTGTCAGTCACCTACAGCTAATGACATTGCGATGGGTTGAAACGGAGTGTCATTTCAGCGCCCGCAGCCCCGGCACTAAAATTGTTTTCTGTCTTACGATCTGTAGCAATACAACAAGTGCATTACGGATTTCACATACCACTCATAAGACTCCAATTCCTCGATATCTCCACCATCATTTAGCTTTGCACTAGACCAATGTGCTTTTTACATCAATTGTCAGCCTATGTATCGTTCAAAGTTTTTAATATAGACTTCATAATGCTTCAATGGTACTATCTTCGCGGGTAGAGCAATCTTTATCTTACTGCGGTTTTACTTTATTAACGTAAACAAATATGATAAGAAATTTAATTCGTTCTTGTAAAGTTATATAACATTTCCTGAGAAATCCCTCTTTTCCAAACCCTGCTGACAGAAATTCATCCTAATGTTGACTTGTCCCTGCTCAATATTTTAATGGAAAAAAAAAGTACAAAAATGAACAAGAGAGAACACAAAAAAAAAAAAAAAATTCTCCATTCATTTTCTGATAAGAAATTAATAATGTTAACTTTTTGTCAGCAATAAAAATAACAATGGTAATAATTAATAATATGATGTAACAGTGCTCATTCGGATGAATTCCTGATCAGTATACGTATTTTATAAAAACTCTAATATACTACACCCCCCAAAAAAAATTCGGAGAGGGTCATCCATAGATGGCTTAGGACTTGAGATGTAAGGTTCATGAGCTTGTACCCCCTAAATCAAAAGCGCTTCTACGCCACTGCTGACAAACGACTTTGTGAGCTTCTAAAAATCACAAATTTCCAATGCTTTTCAATGGCAAACTCGACAAAAAGGTGAGTCAGTGCTCTGTAGGTAGTAAGGCACGCGGAAGGATATCACAACAGTTCGACTTCAGATTTCCTACTTCCATGATTTGCACGGGCATTAAAGTTCCAATGTTGCCGCTATGACAGCTGGCATGCACTTCCACGAAACGAAGTGAGACATCCAACTCAACAGAATGGAAGCAGCGCAGTTTTAGCAGCTGCGAAACTTGGCAAATCACCGCACTTTGAAATTTCAAGGACCCTACGCCGTGCGCCAGTGCTGTGCAGGAGAACATAAGGTAACGGCCCCCAAAAGTAAAGTATCTGAAAACTATGGTAAAGAACATTCCTAAAGATGCAAAACTAAACGCCATGAACACAGTTTCATGATCTCGGTTTTGTGCCTGTTTTCGTTCAGGACATTCAGATTATGTTGGCTGCCAGTTTCTACTTAGGGCCACTGGTTCCAGCGAAGGGAGAGAGCCAGTGCCGTAAGACAAACACAACATCCATGCCTCAGCAGAATTCGAACCCGGATCCCTTTCGGACGAATGATCAGAGGCCATCGCTTAGACCACTGCGTCACCGGGCCGGTCTCTCGTTATTCATTTGTGTACACCCCAACATGCAAGATTTCAATTTTATGTACTATCTTGAATCCTGCTTCAATGTATAGCCCAGAAAACCCCCTCCCTGAAGAGAGCGGAAGCTTGGCAGTTTTTGAGTTTATTCTACGCCTAATAAACGGATAATGTAAGTTTATCAGTCTGTATGTAAGTAATAACAATAGACATAGTTGAGCTGACCTGGAATAACGAAAATGTTTAGGAGAAAAACGTCTATCTTGAAAGAGAATCTTCAGTAGATTATTTAGTGGAAGAAAAGTGGTTTTTGAAGAAAATATCCACTTATCACAAAGTGGGAGTGACAATCAAGAAACCCTTTTATTTCCAAAGAAAATATATTGATCAAACCTTGGTAAAGCAGTACTGGTGGCAAAACACATGGAATTAAAAAAAAAAAAAAAAAGTTTGAGAACGTACTCTTCTTGCATCTGTTGTAAGGTAAAACGTTCAAGAACTCTTCTTACAGAAAATTCCAGAAATTAAACCATTAAAAAGTGCGGCGCCAGTTATTTTAAAAAATTAAACTGTATCACAACATAATTACGTGGAATTCACTCGTGAAAGTGAATTGATTTTTTCTCCTAATCCTATAAAACGCGAACTTTAATCTGTATGTTCCAAAACTTCGTTGTTGGCTGATCTGGAACACATGACTCAGCCAACCAATGGAGGCAACTGTGCTGATTGCGTTCTTGGCTCATAACATGTGTTTACTTTCTTTACTCACGAACGTGGTATTAAACGCAGCTTCTAAATTGCATATACAAGGACCTCGATATTTATTTTTAAGGAACTGCTCATATATAACTGAACGACAAAAGGAAATATCAATAATATAAATTGGCTTTCAGATATTTGAACATAACAGGAAGTTCGATACAAAAATTCAGTTGTGAAGCAAACAACTTTTACGAAACTTGTCTATGCCATTAACAAATCTCAAAGTAATGTTCTCGTCAAGACACGTTCAAAAAACGCACAAAAAAATCACATTAAAGAATAAACAGCGATAGTTTTAAAAAACTTTCCCATAGGTATTTTCTTAAACTATCGTAATAATATTTCAGGCTAAGTGCCACATCGGCATAAGAGCCGCACCTGACAAAAATCGCTCTTTAGGAAACAAATTCGTTGTAAGAGTAGCAGCGACATTTTCGGGCTAAGCGCTGCATCGGCGTAGGAGCCGCACCTGACATAAATCGCTCTTTAGGATACAAATTCGTCGTATGAGCAGCACCGGCATTTTTTGGCGAAGCGCTGCATCGGCGTAGGAGCCGTACCTGACAAAAATCGCTCTTTAGGAAACAAATTCGTTGTAAGAGCAGCACCAGCACTTTCAGCGTAAGCGCCACATCGGCGTAAGAGCCGCACTTGGCAAAAATCGCTCTTTAGGAGACAAATTCGCCGTAAGAGCAGCAGCGACATTTTCGGGCTAAGAGCCTCACCTGACAAAAATCGCTCTTTAGGAAACAAATTCGCCGTACGAGCAGCACCGACATTTTCTGGCTAAGCGCTGCATCGGCGTAGGACCCGCACCTGACAAAAATCGCTCTTTAGGAAACAAATTTGTCGTAAGAGCAGCAGCGGCATTTTCGGACTAAGTGCCGCATCTGACAAAAATTGCTCCTTAGGAAACAAATTCGTTTTAAGAGCAGCACTGGCATTTTCGGGCTGAGAGCCCCACCCGACAAAAATTGCTCTTTAGGAAACAAATTCGTTGTAAGAGCAGCACCAGAATTTTCAGGGTAAGCGCCACATCGGCGTAAGAGCCGCACTTGGCAAAAATCACTCTTTAGGAAACAAATTCGTCGTAAGAGCAACAGCGACATTTTCGGGCTAAGAGCCGCACCTGACAAAAATCGCTCTTTAGGAAACAAATTTGTCGTAAGAGCAGCAGCGGCATTTTCGGACTAAGCGCCGCATCTGACAAAAATTGCTCCTTAAGAAACAAATTCGTTTTAAGAGCAGCACTGGCATTTTCGGGCTAAGAGCCCCACCCGACAAAAAATCGCTCTTTAGGAAACAAATTCGTTGTAGGAGCAGCACCAGAATTTTCAGGGTAAGCGCCACATCGGCGTAAGAGCCGCACCTGGCAAAAATCGCTCTTTAAGAAACAAATTCGTCGTAACAGCAGTAGCGGCATTTTTGGGCTAAGCGCTGCATCGGCGTAGGAGCATTAGGGGGTGATGGTAGGAGCCGCACCTGACAAAAATCGCTCTTTAGGAAGCAAATTCGTCGTACGAGCAGCACCGGCATTTTCTGGCTAAGCGCTGCATCGGCGTAGGAGCCTCACCTGACAAAAATCGCTCTTTAGGAAACAAATTCGTCGTAACAGCAGCAGCGGCATTTTCGGGCTAAGCGCTGCATCAGCGTAGGAACCGCACCTGACAAAATTCGCTCTTTAGGAAACAAATTCGTCGTAAGAGCAGCAGCTGCATTTTCGGGCTAAGCGCCGCACCTGACAAAAATTGCTCCTCGGGAAACAAATTCGTTTTAAGAGCAGCACGGGCAATTTCGGGCTAAGAGTCCCAACCGACAAAAATCGCTCTTTAGGAAACAAATTCGTTGTAAGAGCAGTACCAGCATTTTCGGGGTAAGCGCCACATCGGCGTAAGAGCAGCACCTGACAAAAAATTGCTCTTTAGGAAACAAATTCGTGGTAAGAGCAGCACCGGCATTTTCGGGCTAAATGCCGCATCTGCGTAAGAGCAGCACCTGACAAGAATCGCTCTTTAGGAAACAAATTCGTTTTAAGATCAGCACCGGCGTTTTCGGGCTAAGAGCCGCACCTAACAAAATTGTTCTCTAGGAAACAGATGCGTTGTAAGAGCCGCACCGTCATGAGCGCCGCACCCGAAAATTCTGTGGTCTCTTAGCCATCGATGCTAAGAGCTTTCACAAATAACATCGTGACATGTTTAGATCAGCATTTAAACTGTCATGTTTTTAAAGTCATTTTTTCATGACTTCATAATATTTTAAGTTATTTTCGGTAATTTAATGAACTAATATCAAAAAGAAATGGCTGTTGGCATTGAAAAATCAGGAATATTTTTTTCCCTTTATATCTTACTTATTTAGTTGCTGTTAATAGTCGTTCTCAGAGAGTGATACTCGTCATGAATTCCAGGTTGTAAGCACAGTTCTCACGGCATGAATTACCGGTGTTGTTTTTAGGTGAAAAAACTGATTTGTGATATTAAAAAATATCTGAACGACAATAAAGTAGGAGATATTAAATAACCATTTCTTATAGAAGAATGTTTAGGGGAAATGTATAAATAAATCCACGAAAGCAGCAGAAACGTGCCGGAAAGAAGAAATAAAAGGCAATTATGTTTTCAATTTTAAGTTGTATAACGAAGTGAATTTTTCCGTCATTTTTATCCGCGCCAGGATTCGAACCCGGGTCCACTCATTCCGGAATAAGTTGCTCTACCAATTAAGCTACGCGGACATTTTATTCTGATTCCTATCTGCCTTTATGTCATGTGCGTCCTTCTGGCAGGTACGTCACATCTCCTGGTACGTTACAGTTGTTGTTGTTGTTGTTGTTGTTCTGCCAGTGTAAAGATCACGAATGCTATTATTGATGAGATTTAACGTCGTTTTCTGGAACTGCGAAAAAAAATAGAGTTGATGGATCTTCCTGTCGTTCTGAATAACCTTGAAGAAATAAATGCATGGTTCAAAAGCAGGAAGAAATTGAAGGCTCTTTACTGTAAGAGTGATATAACACATAAACTTACAATAGCTGTTGGCTAAGCAGTTGTTAAGAAAAAAAAAAAAATCGGGCAAGCGCCGTATCGGCATATGAGCAGGATAAATCGCACTTTTTTTTACCAAAAGCGCCGCAGCTCTTAACCTGAAAATTACGGTCGATCGTATTACGAATACAAGTTCATTGTTCGCAAGGAATAGACAGGTGTCGTAAAGCAGCTATGGCTTACGATGAAGTTTTGGAGCAGTGCATCCGAATTTAATCAATCAGGCACAGTGGAGTAGCGAAGATAACAAGTGCACGGGGACAAGATATACAATTTGCGTCCCTTAGAAAATAACACAATAGACAATTGAGAAAGTAGTTTCGAGAAATGACTTGTGTATCGGTAAGCACCTAGCCGAGGAAATTATATTCAATATATTCTGAAAGTTTATTCATTATATTCTGAAAATTTATTCACAGCAAGTTTCATTTCATATCATAATAAGCTTAAAAAATTAACTTTAACCTACATTATACAATGAAAAAAGGAGTATATGTTATGAAACTGTGCCGGTCCGAATCAAGGGGCACTAAAAACGCATAGCACCTAACAAAACGGCAAATTAAAAACAAAAATAAAAAGTTTCAGCTGTCTGAGGCATTGGCTCTTTCCCCTTCCCTGGAACCAGTGGCTCTTAATTAGAAACGAGTGAATGCTTACAGCACTTACACTTTTTTTTGTTTTTTTTTATTGTGGGTTTAACGACCACCGTGAGCAACTCAGTGGGTTATAAGCAGTCGCCCATCTCTAATTTAGGGCTACTAGTCTCAGGGAAGAGAGAGAGAGAGCCAGTACCGTAAGACAAACACAACACCCATGCCTCACCGGGATTCGAACCCAGATCCACCTCGGACAAATGATTCCTACACGCGAGTAAAATAAAAAAGCCATTAAAAACAATAAATACAGAAGAAGTAGCGCAGTTTTAGACTAACAGTAGCAGCTCCAGTGTGACGAAGACTGTCAGTGAATTCATTTGAACGTAAAGTTTTTTTGTTTTTTTTTACTTGGATTAAAGATTTAAGATGTATCTTACAAGAAGTATAACAGATCTGTTGCTTCCTAACACTTACATCCTTATTTTTTAATTTAACAAACATTTGAAACTAAATTTTTGCGCTTTATAGCTTTAGCTGAGCTTGGAATTATCGCAAACCAGATTTCATAAAAAAATATTTTAGAAATTCTAGTGTAGACATAAATACCCAAGTGGCCACTTTATTATGTACACCTTAGAAAACGTCTCTAGAAAAGAACATCCATAGGTGATATAATTTTTGGAAATAAATGTTCAATGCAAGAACTGTGCTTAAGTAACTTTCCAATTTGTAATCACTTATTTATCATATTCTGTTCCTTTAAGTTTATTAAAATGAAGGAAAAGGAGCGAGGTTTGTTGCGTGCATGAATTCAACATACCTGGGAGCAATGATGGACCACATATTGCTTTTTAAAGCTTTTCTCAAAATAAGACGAAAATTCCTATCCAGGAGAAAGTATCGCAGAAGTTTGAGTTTCCATATTCCTACACTTTGATAAATAACTGTTACCATATGTCGATGCTTTAAAGAAGTTATGATCAGTTCAATTAAATAAATAGCTGAAAAAATACATTTTTATGTTCTTTAAATAACTTACGTCTGGTTCAATTGCATGAAAACTGCTGCCATATTTTTGTGTTTTAAGTACGTAATCTCAAGTATACAGTTCAATAAATAACTAATGACATATTTCCGTGCCTGAAAGAGGTTACATCAGACACAATTTGATAATTAACTGATATCACGTATTAGTGTTTTAAATAGGTTATATGAAGAACAGTTTGATAAATGACTGATGATAGCGCTTTCATAGATTATATCAAGTACAGTCTGAATAATAACTTAGGTGATTTAAATTATGTAAGGTACATCTTCTAAAATAACTGTGCCTATTCTAGTGCTTTTGCTTTCAAATAGATAATGCCTGATTTATTCATAAGTAACTGATATGCCATATTTTGGTGATTTAAATAGTTATAACAGATTCAGTGTAATGAATAAGTAGTGCCTTATCTCACTGCTGTTAATAGGTAATGTCAGTTAAAATTTAATGAGTCGCTAATGCCATTATTCAGTTTATCTCAGATAAAATTTTATAAACAACATGGATTTCGGTGCTTTAAATAGGGTAAGTCGGGTACAATTTAACAAATATCTAATGCCGTGCTTTCGTACTTTAGATACGTTATGTCAAGAAACTTTGAAAAATAACAGATGCCACGTTTTTCTGCTCTTGATAGGTTGTGTCAGATACAATTTGATAAATAACTGATGTCACATTTTAGTGCTTTAAATAGGTTACGCCCGGAAGAATTTAATTAATAACCAATGTCATGCATCGGTGCTTCACATAGGTTATGCCCGATATAATTAAAAAACTAAGTGATACTATTTTAGCGCTTTGAAGGATTCAATTAATAAATAACTGATGCCAATTTTCGGTGATTTAAACAGCTTACGTCACATACAGTTTAATCGAGAATTGATGGTATGTATTGCTGCTTAAATAGGATATGCCGGCTATGAATTAATAAATAACTGATGCCTTGTTTTGTGCTTTAAACAGGATATGTTTGACACAATTTAGTAAATAACCGATGTGATTGATGTTTCGGTGCTAGATAAGTTACGTCAAGTACAATTTAAAAGGTAACTGATGCCATAGTTTTCTGCTTTAGCTAGATTGTACCAGGTCTAATTTGATAAATAACTAATCTCACATTTTGATGCTTTAAATAAATTATTTCAGGAACAATTTAATAAGTAACCAATCCTATGTTTCGGTGCTCTGAATATGTTACGTCAGATAAAATTAAAAATTGCTATTCCATATTTTGATGTTTTAAATAGATTACATCAATACAATTTAATAAATACTTTGGTGCTTCAAATAGGTTCCGCCAAGTACAACTTAAGAAATAAGTAATGCGAATTAGAAAACGTTGTTAACAGCATTCCTTTTCATAGCTAAAAGGCATCGTTGTCACATTCCATTTACCAAACAAAAATGTCTTGAAACGCTTTTCAGGACACTGAGAATTAAAGTAAATTTTCATAACGTGATATTTAAATTAACCCAAAGCATACAAATTCATAATCAGTTATAACCAAATTATGACTATACGAAACATGACATATATAGTAGCATTGATTTATTCAGCAAAAAGATTTTCCTTTTCATTTAAAAATTACCTCCTCCACTTCCAAAATGAATTAGAAAAAGTATGCTTTAATGTCAATTCAAATTAGTTTAGGCACTTAGTAATCGTTAAGCAATACGTCCGACATAGAATTGTTAATGCCAATCAATCACTAGGGTCCCCAAACTTCTAATGAAAAAGTGGTGTTGTGTATGCGAGAGAGGGGGGGGGGTACTACAAGTTTCAAAATTTTAAATACTGTACGATAAAATAATAATTCAAAGCACATTTCTCATTCCTTTAAAAACATGATGGATATTTAATTTAATAAATTTTTGAATTTAATTACTTATTTAATGAACTGTCATCATCCGTAAATAAAATTAACATTAATTTAATTTCTGATAGTGAAAGAACACTTCAAAATCAAGTAAGGTTTAGAGCAAAATGTTTTTGATAAATTTTAATATATAAAACTCTGCTGAAAATTTGCAACACAGTTGAAGATTAAAACCGGACTTTAAACTTACTTATGTTGAGTAAAAACTTTATGGGGAATATAAAAGTGTAAAAATTAAAAATAAAATAAAATCTGTAGTATTTAGCTGTTACCAAATTCGTCAGCGGCACCAAAGAAAAGAAAAACACATTGCTTTGTCTCAGTGGCGGAAGAACCGCCCGGGCCCGGTCAATAATTTCAACCAAGATTTTTATTTTTATTTTATTTTTTTATTTGGCATATGTGCGATTGTTGTGATGTGTCTTAGAAAGTTCCTCTAGGTAAGTGGTTGGGTGGTCCTAATCCCCAACAAAGCTCCTCAGGTATTGTTTTTCTTCTGTTTGTTCCGGGAAGCTGGAAGGGACGGGGTGTACCACGATTCGAAATTTCGGGCCCGGTCAACGAACTTGACTTTTCGCCGTCCGTGCTTTGTCTTTCGTACAATACTAAAGCATTCATAAAATTCTTGTTCACCACGCAATATAATTTTCGCTAGTTTTTAACGTCGGGGTATTTGCTGCAACTTTAAATAATATTTATTTTTCTCAAACATTTTGTTTGAGAAAAATAAATATCATTTAAGTTGCTAGAAATATATATATATATATTCAACAGTCATATTGCAGCCTTTCCGAAGCATTTTATAAATATATTTTTTTGAATGTCTCTAGAGTATATTTTTTTTCCAGTGCTTTAAAAAATTATTTTGTTTATGTGGCTAATATACATACACTTAGCAAAGTTTACATAGACTAATTCAGTCTAAACGTGATGGTGAGGGGTGCTGAGATCGAGGGCTCTCCCTATTGGTTGTTTCAGTATTTCACCCTAAACGCACGATTTCCCGGTAGCTAAACCTCAAGCTATGCCTGCAGCGGCAGGACCATGGTGAAATACCACCCACCCCCCCCCCACCCTTTTTTCCCATTTTTTTTTTCATAGATTACTTAAAGGGCACTTTCATAGAACAACCGTTCTAAACCAAAGTACTTGAAAAATTATAACTGCACATGGATAAACAATTAACCAAAAACATGAAAACCACACTTCCGTAAATAAGTCGTGAGAAATAACTAACATCAACCAATGGGCAATATTAATCCGGGTAGATAAATTGTTTTATGAAAAGCTGAGCGAAATTATTTTATCAAGCACTTCCCGTTATAAAGAAGTGAAGATTTAATGCTAAAATTCTGTACAATAAATTTCGTCCCGTAAAAATTCGAAACGCATAATACAGCTAGTGACGAGAAGTTTGACCAACGCCGGTTAGCGGACCAATGGAAACAGCCAGTCTAGAAATGGGTCAGTCGAATTTTACCATACTGTCGTCTGTCATGGTGGAATGTGCCTCGAATATCTTAGGAGTTAAGGGAACTAAAGCTTCTCTGCTAGTTAAGTAAGGTTACATCTGGTTGCAAAGGGCGGCCACGCGGGCACGGAGCCTGTTGTTTACACACACAGAATTTAACATTACAAGCTTCGGTTAGGAACTCATTATTGAAAGAACACATAAACTAAGCTCAGGAGATAAAATCTAAGTTGTGAACAGTGAAGATACTTTCCTTTTACCCCTTCCAGGAATGATGTTTTCATCTGCTTCCGTCTTCATTGATTTCAAACTACGTCGTCTGAAAACAACACATGTTTTTGTGCTGCCATCTATCGGACACAAACGTGAACATCTTTTCCTATTTTATTCTCTTTCGGGAAACGAAACAGAATTTTAAGATATCTGCACTAGATGGCGGCAAACAGAAACTTCTGTTTCCTGGGTGATTTTCTTTTGATTTAAGGCTGAAAATTTTAAGCGGACAGACGCGTCCTTGAAATCCAGACGCAGACGCTAAAAAATTCTTGAAGGAAGGATGCGGCCTTGAAATCCAGACACTCCGGAAGAAGATTTGATTGTCTGTAGTACCGTTGTCTACCTTTTTCCTGATTTCTTTTTTATTTGACTTTCTAAAAATATTTACTTGTAATCCTTTATGCTTTTCGGGAAAATATTTCATCCATAGTAATAGCAGCCCATTAAAACTAAGCTTTCACAAGGTATTCAGTGCATCACAAATATCATAATGCCTCCTACTTTGCCAATGGCGATTCATTGGAAAATAACGCATGCGTTTTCAGTTATTCCCCGATTTACGACTTTTTTTTTTTTTTTTTTTTTGTACATCTGCATGCAGGACTGTAGTATGTTGCCCCTTCGAGTTCAAATCACGCTCATTCGAGTACAAAACTACGTCCCTTCGAGTTCCACACAAATAATACGTGGTGTTTAGTTTCTCGCACACTGCCGTTATAGGAAAGTACTATGATGGTTTAAAAATCTTTTAGGTTTTTGACATAATTTTATTAAAAATGTAAAAACTGGGTAAATACCCAAGAACCGCAGGTTGTAAATACCAAGTAAAGCGTAAACGCTATTTGAACGCCGACAACACACCACTTTACAGAAATGCAGAACGGAAAGCAAACCAGGCAAAACGAATGAGTATCGGATAGTGAACGTAACAATAGGAAGAAGCTGTAGGAGTAGGGCTTGGAAAAATTCCGTTCAGGGTTAAACACTGAAAGAACTTCCTGCAACAGAGCAAAAATTATTAATTAGCTTTTCACCCAACGACATGTTCGGAAAGGTCAAGGGCATGTTCGGAAAGGTCATGCACATCAGCATATTGTTTTCTATGCCTCCATCCACTGTTTTGGAAAATTCTTTTCGTGGACATACAAGGGGCATCCTGAAAGTAATGCCTCCTCCTTAATAACTTTTGAAGTGATTTTAATGAAACTGTTTGCACTGACATGTTTCCAATATGAAATTATTATTATTATTTTTTTTTTTAGAATCGGAAATAAAGATCATGAATGACAGAGAAAAGCAGCTAGCCGTATTTGAATTACCGGAAAAAGAGGGACGTGAGGCTCCAGATATCCACAGAATATTCCTGGCAGTGCATGTACCTTCCACAATTGATATCAGTAATGTTCGAAGGTGGATGAAGAGATTTCAAGAGGGAGAAAGTTCAGTGTCGGACAAACAACGGAGTGGAAGACCCGCAACTACAGGGACAGCTGCCAACAGGCAACAAGTGAAATACCTCATCACAGCTGATCGCCGTCTCACCATCCAGGAGCTGCAACAATAAACAGTTCTCACTATGTGCAGACATTGAAGAAGCTAAAGGAAGCTATCAGAAGGAAAAGACGTGACATTCCACTTCATAGTGTTGTTTTACACCATGATATTGCACGCCCCCACACCTTAATGGAGACTTCACAGGCTGTTGCCAAAAATGGGGTGGCCACAACTCCCCTACAGTCCTGATTTGGTTCCCCCAGATTTCCCATTTGCCCCTTTGAAAAACACCTTTCATGGGGAACGTTTCGACGATGTGACATGCAACTGGCTGTGAACTCATGGGTGAAACGACAGCTTCAGGAATTTTTCCAAAATGGATTTTACCAATGGGTTCAAAGATGGCGGAAATGTATAGAAAGTAATGGACTAGCATTACTAACAATATGTCCAAGTATTTTGCCACCAAGTTTCACATTTTTGCGGTTACAAATAAAAATCTTTTGAGGGACGAGGCATTACTTTCAGGATGCCCTTTGTTTGTTCTCTGTTCTCTGCATGTAATACTGTATGAAACTAACTGAAGTTTTTAAAAAGAAAATACTGAAGGGTGTAACTTTCTTTTTCAGTTAAAATTCTATTTTTTTACAACCCTCGGAGCATAAATTTAAGCCCCTGGAATGACCATTCTGGGAAGGCAACCGCCTTCCCGGGAGGTAGGGCCCTGTCTGTATGTTGTTTACTGCAGTCATCGTAAGTTAGATGTAAAGCTCTTCAACAGTGGCGTAGCCAGAAATTTCTTGGGGGTCGGGGGGACGGTCCATGGGTTTGGTTCATTGGTGAAAGCCCCATATGTACATATATATCGCTTTAAATTCATGCAAAATCTCCCCTCAAGGGGGGGGGGGTCCGGACCCGAGGATCACCCCCTTGGCTACGCCTATGCTCTCCAACCAATGATGGAAACTCTCATGCTTGTCCAACGTGTATATTAACACCCCGAAAATTTCTTCCTAGGAGGATTTAAATTTGTCGCAGTGTTATAATAAATAGACACACTTAGCTTTTCGTTTCAGGCCATTCGTACAAATTATTTCCTGTGTTTATCTGTTATGGTTGTAATGATTAAGAGACACCTATGACCTCATATGTATCTGTTCCCTATAGACACCCAATTCCAAAGCGATTTCTAGAAAACGCCTACGGACATAAAAATTTTTTTAGTTCACGAATTACGATAACCATTCTTTCAAAGAAATTGAAATTTCTCAGATTAGTTTAACATAAATTAGTGTCATCGGGTTCAGAAGAAATTGAAATTTCTCAGTTAGTTTAACATAAATTAGTGTCATCGGGTTCAGAAGAAATTGAAATTTCTCAGTTAGTTTAACATAAATTAGTGTCATCGGGTTCAGAAGAAATTGAAATTTCTCAGTTAGTTTAACATAAATTAGTGTCATCGGGTTCAGAAGAAATTGAAATTTCTCAGTTAGTTTAACATAAATTAGTGTCATCGGGTTCAGAAGAAATTGAAATTTCTCAGTTAGTTTAACATAAATTAGTGTCATCGGGTTCAGAAGAAATTGAAATTTCCCAGATCAGTTTAACATAAATTAGTGGCATAGAGTTCAGAATACCTCCGAATATCATTAAGATTTTGCTTTTAAAATGACATAAAATTTCTTAAAAATCACCAAATAACCGAATTAAGTTTTTTGACTTGTACCTCCCTTCCTCCTGATTTTTGAGAGGCGCGAGAGTTTTTAGCAGCAATTTTTCTCTTTCTGAAAAAGAGTATTTACGCTGCTTCTTTTATCTCTGTTTTTTCATAATGCGGCTTCATTTTTCGTTGAACTTTTATCCGTAACTTCTTTTCCAGAACGCCAGCGCGGTTGTGGAGCGAGAATATACCCTGATGAGCTATTCCATTATGACCACACCCAAGCCTGGAGAAATGAGCGCGCCTGGGTTCCGAACGGTGAAGTTCACAGAGCAGTAATATACAACCCGTGGGCCGACTCTCGGTTAGTAGAGTGTTCCGAGTCAGAATAGGAAAAGATGCCAATTTATCGGAGTTTGATAAAGGACAAATTGCGATGTCACGGCGCCTCGGAATTACCATCTCGGAAACGGCGCGGCTTGTGAGTTGTTCACGCGCCGCTGTAGTGAGTACGTATCAAAAGTGGTGCACAGATGACCAAACGACGAACCGTCGTCCAGCTGTGTGTCGTCCGCAGCAGCTCATTGATGCCAGGGGAGCGGAGACTGTCACGCATTGTTCACAACAACCGCAAGGCCACAGTGCGACAAATCACCCACAGCTACAACAGTGGTGATCAGAGCAATGTGTCACAGCACACAGTTCAACGCAGCCTTCTACGCATGGGCCTGCGTAGCCGAAGTCCCAGCCGGGTCCCCATGCTCACTGCACGTCATCGCCAACAACGCATGAAATGGACCCAAAATCATCGAGATTGGACTGTGGATGATTAAAAGAAAGTGGCCTGGTCTGACGAATCAAGATTCCTGGTGCATCACGTAGACGGCCGAGCGCGGATACGCCGATTACCGACTGAGGTTATGGTACCTGGATGCACTGTTGGGCGGAAACAGGCCGGTGGCGGCGGTGTTATGCTGTGGGCGATGCTTTTTTTGGGGACACTTTAGGCCCCATTATCCCAGTAGCACAATCCCTGACAGCTGTCAGGTATCTGAACATCGTTGCGGACCAAGTTCGCCCCTTCATGGCAACTGTGTTCCCTGCTGGTGATGGCCATTACCAAAAGGATAATGCGCCATGCCACACTGCCAAAATCATCAAGGAGAGGTTCGAGGAACATGCTGGTGACTTTCTTTTAATGCCCTGGCCTCCAAATTCACCTGACATGAACCCATTCGAACATTTGTGGTTCGACTTGGAAAAGCGGGTTCGCGCTAAATTACCACCTCCCCGAAATTTACGGGAACTGGAGGACCTGTTGTTGACATTATGGTACGAGATACCCCATGATAACTATCGCATATTCACCGAATCGGTGCCTTGCCGAGTGGCCGCTGTTTTGCGGGCTAAAGAGGGGGGTCCTACAGCTTATTAGGTAGGTGGTCATAATGTGATGGTTCATCGGTGCAAATATGAGGGTTTAGCTTCGCGCGCTGGAGAAAGTGATTTTCGTTGAAAGAATAAAAAAAAAAAGAAAAGAAAACGGTAAGTCTTTTTTTTTTTTTTTTTTTCAAGTGCTTGCAGTTTTTTTATTTTTCTGAACTTCCTTTCCAGCAACTGGAGATACGAATTTCATCTAAAAGAAGTGATTACCGGGTTGAATAATTCTGAAAATTGCACCAACATGATTGCCTAGTGCCACTTTATTGACCGCCTAGTACAGCAGAATATAGCCCTGGGTCCGTGAAAACCTCTCTAGCTTCCATTTTATTTATTCATGTATTTATTTCTTTGTTCAGAAGTGATTTTCTGTAGTTTCCGTTTCATGTATATCAAAATACTTTTATTCCACATATGATTTATTTTTTATTTTTCAAATTACAACGTTTGACGTAGAAAATGCGACACCAGGAAGAAGTACATGCAAATTAGTAGGTGTCGACGGTTAGGTTATGTAAATGACAGGAGTTGCCAGCCAGTCACGTGATAGGTGAGGAAGATAAAAAGGCGAAACGGCTCGTCATAGCTAAGTTAGGGCCGCGGATGGCCCAGTGGTCAACGTTCGTGACTGCCACGGAGAAACCTCAGGTTCGGTCCTCGGCAGGTACGAACGCTCGAACCACTAAATATTCGCCTTGCGTCGGATGGGCATGTTAAACCGTCGGGCCCCGGGCACCCCTTTGGTTATAAATAAGATCAGATCAGAACAGATCATATGTAGAGGACTTCAGGAAAGAAGTGTCTCACCCCGGGTCTTAAACAACCCTTAGAAATACACTGACGGAAAAAAAATCCCAACACCAAGAAGGGGTTGTGTTAGATAAACGACAGTTGGTAGGCGGTGAGAGTACATCTGTAAGATGATATCTATGCAAATTTCGCGCTCGGCGCATACGTGTGGCGCTAGTAGCGCCCCTCGGAACATGCAAAGCAGGTTTGCTGTAAATACGCGCTGTAACATTCGTGAGCGTTAGTTATCGTTGAGATTCGACATAGGGTGTTGATGTTAGTCAAGAATACCTTTAAGAAGACGAAGAAGCCATTATCAACAGTTCACGGAGTTTGGACGAGGTCGTGTAATAGGGCTACGAGAAAGTGGATTTTCTTTCCGCAATATTGCAGAACGACTTGGCAGAAATGTAGCCACTGTGCATGATTGTTGGCAGCGGTGGTCAAGGGAAGGTACTGTCTCAAGAAGACCGGGTTCCGGCTGGCCACGTGGCACTACTGAGAGGGAAGACCGCCGTGTACGGCGTATGGCCGTGGCGCATCGTACCGCATCTGCGGCAGCAATTCGAGCTGCAGTTGCCACCACAGTGACACAACGAACTGTTACAAATCGGTTACTTGAAGGACAGCTCTGAGCCAGACGCACTGTAGCGTGCATTCCACTTACTCCAAACCACTGCCGTTTGCGACGTCAGTGGTGTCAAGCTAGAGCTCATTGGAGGACGGAGTGGAGATCTGCTGTGTTTTCTGATGAAAGCCGGTTTTGCCTGGGTGCCAGTGATGGCCGTGTGTTGGTTAGAAGGAGGCCAGGCGAGCGCCTGCAACCAACCTGTCTGCAGCCGAGACACACTGGACCTACACCTGGAGTTATGGTCTGGGGAGCAATTTCCTATGACAGCAGGAGCACTCTCGTGGTTATCCCACGCACCCTGACGGCACAGTTGTACGTCGGTCTGGTGATTCAACCTGTTGTGCTGCCATTCACGAACAGCATTCCAGGGAGTGTTTTCCAACAGGATAACGCTCGCACGCATACCGCTGTTGTAACCCAACATGCTCTACAGAGTGTCGACATGTTGCAGTGGCCTGCTAGATCACCAGATCTTTCACTAATCGAGCACGCATGGGATATCATTGGACGACAACTCCAGCGTCACCCCCAACCAGCATTAACCGTCCCTGTATTGACCGACCAAGTGCAACAAGCATGGAACTCCATCCCACAAACTGACATCCAGCACCTGTACGACACAATGCATGAACGTTTGCGTGCTTGTATTCAACATTCTGGCGGTTACACCAGTTATTAATGTACCAGCATTTCACATTTAAAATGGCTCCTCGCGCTTACATTAAGCTGTGATCTTGAAACCTTAATCGATTAAATATGTTACCTATACAAATGTATTGCCGCCATTTCATTCCTCTACAACTATTTTTTCGTGGTGTTGGGATTTTTTTTTCCGTCAGTGTAGGAAGCTTGGAGATTTGGGCTAGAGTGCCCGATAGGAAAGTGACACGGAAGCTAGGTAGAAAGGGGGAGTAAGACGCTCTTATTTATTACCGAGGGGGGGGGGTGTAGTACCCGGGGTCTGACGGCTTAACGTGCCCATCTGATGCACGGCGAGTACTTAGTGGCTTGAACGTTCGTACCTGCCCAGAATCGAACCTGAGGTTATCTCCATGGCAGTCACGAACGCTGACCCCTAGGTCACCCGCGGCCCGGTTATAATTAAGGGCGTCTTCTTACCCCTTTATACCTCACTTCCGTGTCACTTTCCTATCGGGCACTCTAGCCCAAATCTCTTGCTTCCTATTTCTAAGGGTTGTTTAAGACTTGGGGTCAGACACTCCCTTCCTAAAATCCTGTACATATGATCTGATCTGATCGTAGCTAAGTTCGGTCTTCCTCACCTGGTATGGAGGTCGGCAAAGGGGTGGAAGGACAGGCTGCAGCCCACCCTGAAATTTCTCTTGCCCACCCTGAAATTTCTCTTGCCCACCCTGCGGCCCACCTACTTCAAGATGTATCATTTTTGAACTTTTTTGAACTTTGAAATATAATCTATACTTTTATTAATAATAATGAGTCTCATGCTTTTCGTTGTGTAACCCAACATGATTTTCCCTAGAATGCGTTGTTTACTTTTCCGTAGAAAGGAGATCAAAATAACATCCTCAGGGCCATGAAAATTCATCTGTTCTCATCTCTTTCAAGTTCTTAGTTTAAGCCTTATTTCTCATGTTAGGGACGAATGAGGAGGATGGACAGGACTGCTTTCGAAGAGATGAGTACAGAGCAAGGTAATTGGCTTGAAGGAAGAGAGTTAAGGCGAGGGGGAAGATCTTATTTCTCCTGAACCATAATTAACGGAAACATTTACTTTCAGACTCTTCTCCTAGGCACAAAATCTTTCGCCGCCTCTGTGGGGCAGTGGTCTAACCACTGGTCATTCGACTAGATGAGTTCCGATTCGAATCCCGGTGAAGTGTAAATGCTGTGTTTGCCTTACGGAATTTTTTTTTTTTTTTTTTTTTTTGAGACAGAAAAATATATATAAATATAATTTTTAATCGATAAATTAACTAATTTAAAGAGAGAAGAATTACAGAGGATGAGTCGAAAGGTTTGCAATATTTACACAAACGCATGTGCATGTGCTGCGGTTGGTATGTCACGTGTTTATACTAGTTCAAGTCGTATAAACACGTGGCACTGCAGTCAATCGAAAGGGATAGAAAGTGGTAGTCGTTCCTGTGAACAGCAATTCATGTCGTCGTTCGGTCTGTGGTTGTGACGCTTAAAAGATGAACAGCCACAATCGGGTAATTACAGAACTTTTTCTTTATGAGTTTAAACTCGGCCAAAACGCTGCTCAAGCAACACGAAACATTTGTCATGCGAAAGGGGAAGGTTTCGTGGACCACAACACCGCAACCAGATGGTTCAAGAAATTTTGTTCAGGTGACAGAAACCTCGACGATCAGCCAATGTCAGATAGGCAGCGAACCGTGGATTTGGAGGCCGTGCGCCAGGCCGTAGAGGCAAATTCGACCACCAACACTCGGATATGATCATACGCGCTGGGCATATCACAGACCACCGTAGTTCGTCACCTTCAGGACCTCGGCAAGGTCTACAAGAGCTGCCGCATTGTCCCTCACGAACTGACGCTAGCTGAAGCAAACCGCCGAGTGAAAGTATGCACGGGACTCTTAGAAAACTCGCGCAATGTACGTTTCATCAAGTGAATTGTTGCGTGCGATGAAAAGTGGGTCTATTTCCGTAATCCTAACGCACAACGGCAATGATTGAGCCCGTGCCAGCTTTCAGAACATGTTGCCAAATATGGGAAGCAAACCGCCGAGTGAAAGTATGCACGGGACTCTTAGAAAACTCGCGCAATGTACGTTTCATCAAGTGAATTGTTGCGTGCGATGAAAAGTGGGTCTATTTCCGTAATCCTAACGCACAACGGCAATGATTGAGTTCGTGCCAGCTTTCAGAACATGTTGCCAAATATGGGAAGCAAACCGCCGAGTGAAAGTATGCACGGGATTCTTAGAAAACTCGCACAATGTACGTTTCATCAAGAAAATTGTTGCGTGCGATGAAAAGTGGGTATATTCCCGTAATCCTAACACACAACGGCAATGATTGAGCCCGTGCCACCTTTCAGAACCTGTTGCCAAATATGGGAAGCAAACCGCCGAGTGAAAGTATGCACGGGACTCTTAGAAAACTCGCGCAATGTACGTTTCATCAAGAGAATTGTTGCGTGCAATGAAAAGTGTGTCTATTTCCGCAATCCTAACACACAACGGCAATGATTGAGCCCGTGCCAGCTTTCAGAACCTGTTGCCAAATATGGGCGCTTCGAGCACAAGGTTATGCTCTGTGTTAGTGAAATTTCGAGGGGATAATCCATTACGAATTTGTTCCAGACGGTCGGACCATCAACGCCAACCTCTACTCTGAAAAGCTGGAGCGGTTGTATGCCGTTTTGGAGGAGAAGTACTCGCCACTGGTGAACTGAAAGCGCGCTCTCCTACACCAGGACAGCGCTCGGCCTCATACCGCGCCAACGACCCGGACAAAACTCCAGGAACTTGAGGGCATCGAACTGATGCCACACCCAGCATATAGTCCGGACCTTGCCCCGTTGGATTATTACTTGTTCCGGTCCATGGCCCACTTTCTCCGCGGCCGGCACTTGAACAACCAGGAGGAGGTGGCAGCTGGGGTAAAAGAGTTCTTCGCCTCGAAGGACAAGAACTGGTACCGCCGCGGAATCGACGAACGGACAGACAGATGGCTAAAGATGGTGCAACACGATGGCCTATACTTTGAATGCTAATCAGCTTTCGTCGTAAAGATACGTATGAAGACATAAAGTGATCCAAATATTGCAAAACTTTCGACTCACCCTCTGTATACTAAAAACCCAGAAGTTTTCTTTGTGTTCATTTAACGGACTCCATGAAAAGAATCGCAATAGAATCAATAGATAAATTCGAATTAAAAAAAAAAAAAAAAAAAAAAAAAAAAGAGGGAAAGAAAGAAGGAAAAGAAATGTGAGGAAAGTTGCTTTGTAAAAGCAATGCGTAGTTGAAATGGTATTACTACTGGTTTAACCATTTAAGCGGCTGATCTACCTGAACTAAAAGTTGCCCAAATTTACCTGGGCTCCTCAAACAGAAGCGTTCCCATAGTGACCAGGTTATAGCAAAAACTAAGGCAAAACGATTTCTTTCCCTCTTTCATCTCAGGAGTACCGACCATAAATCCGTCGTTGATTGTAAGTGCTTCCTTGCAATCCTTAGTCTTACAATATGTAGTCTGATTCTCTTATAGTCCTTTATTCTCTGCTCCATTACCCAAGGAATGATTGGAAAGCAGTAGTCCCCCGGATACGGACATCATGCCACTGGGAATAAACACCGTCTTCTCTCTTCTTTCTTCATCTTTTCTCTTTTTTCTTAGGTCCATCGCCCTTTTCATAACATTCTTAGCGGAAAAGGTAATCAGAGAGGATATTGTATCCACAAATGACCATTTGGAATGACAAACGTAAGGTAAAAACAACGCTTTCTGATGCGCAAATTCACTCGTTCTTGTCGGTTTCGGCCTACTTCTCAGACATCGAATATATTCGTTCGAGCTGATTTCAGCGTATTTTTCTAACCCCGAGTTAATTCGTTCCATCCGGTTAAAGGGTTAAATTCATCACTAACAGCGTCGACATTGATCGATGTTGTAACATCCGGTTCTACATACATATGGCATCAAGTTTTGGAGATGGTATTGCGTCATTGTTGATCTTAATTTAGACTTAACATTCGCTAACTTCGAGTAAAATTGGTACATAAAAATGAAAAAACATATTACAGATGAAAAAATTTATGGAAACATTAAGGGTACCCAGAAACTCAAGGCAGCCCCTGTAATTTAGCTTATGCCATACACAGACATACACTTTTTAATTACTGCAGCTCTTTCTTCAAAATTAATATAAAGAATTCGCAATTAACTTTACTGTAAATGTACAGACCGTCCTGTTTAAAAAGTACCTGTGTTGACTTTTTTCCGTTTCTAAAGTTAGGTTGTTCCTTATTTTGAAGAACACGACACTTTCTTTTTCTTTTTTTTTTTTTAATTGGGAGTTTAACGACCACCGTGAGCAACTCAATGGGCTATAAGCAGTCTCCCGTCGCTAATTCAGCGCCACTGGTTCCAGGGAAGGGAGAGAGCCAATGTCATAAGACAAACGCAACATCCATGCCTCATCGGGATTCGAACACCGACCCGTCTCGACCGAATGGCCAGAAGCCATCGGTTAGACCACTGCGCAACAGTGGTGGCATTTTCACCCTCTTCCAACTTCCCCTAAGGCAGAGATTCTATTGGTCGGAAGGTAATGTACTTCGTGGGAAGGGAGAGGATAGTCTGAAGTATTCGACTCTAGAAGAATGGCATAGTGTGATAGCGGACAGATTAGTGGAAGAGGCAAAAATATGCAAGGGTATTTCCACCATACATCAAGCAGCTTTCTGCCATTCCTCAGGGGAAGTATAAAGGACGTGAAAGTGACATGCGCGTGAGGCAGAGCCGCGGATGGCTTAGTGGTTAGCGAATCAGACTATCGATGCAAGGTCCCCAGGTTCGAACCTGGGCTGATCTTTCAGAGATGGAGTGATTTACTAACAATCACTGAATATCCGCCGTGCATCGGACGAGCACGTTAAATGACGGCCCCCAGGCTGGACCCACTGGTTAAATGGGTATCCTTTCCTATGCCCACCCTGAAGTTCTCTCACCCCTCTATGTGCAACATCGTACTTGTAAGGTGGCACCATCTACTGTACTCTAATCTCACTACAAACTGTTCTGTCAAAGTCGCTAGACTTGCTCTCATTCCTTCCGTTTCTATGTCCTGCCCAAAAGGCGATCTCGCTGTAGGTGGCTGGGACCTAAACTCTACTCACTGTGGACGGAAGTACTACAAGAAAATGACAAATACTGTGTGTTCGTGAGGCCATAAAACGACCTTGCCTCTCAGAATGGGGGAAATCAGTGGTTAAAGATCGAAACAATTAGAAGTGCGTATTTATATGCTATTTTGCATAACGCAAATTTTAATTTTTATATTTTCCCGCTAAATACTGAAGTTAAAGAAAACTTACCAAATAGCTTTTGGAATCATAGGTCATTCTTAGATTTACCAAGTTTTTTCGTCTGTGGTTTTTCCTTAATCTGAAAGAAAAATAAATAACTGGTGAATTATCGTTGGCATTCTGCGGAGGAATGGTTAGCATTAATTACAATTTTATTTTTATTAACAGTGTTCTATTAAGGTGGTTCCACCTAAAATCTCTGCCTTATGTTTCCAATGGTAAAACTTCTGTACATATTTTCTTCGCAATTAGTGTAGTATTCCTATGGATGAAAATTTGCACATCGATAAAACTAACTCTAAGTTATAGCATGGGATACTTAATGCTTGCTAAAACATAACAATAATCAAGCAATCCAACAATTGTTTGTCTACTGAAGTCATCAATGTACAGGTCACGCCATCTATTAACAGATCTGAACATTACTGAAAGAAAAATGATTGCTTTTTAATATAAGTATGGTTATGTTTTAGCAAGTATTACGTATCCCATGCTATAACTTAGAGTTAATTTTATCTATGTGCAAATTTTCGCCCTTGGGAATACATTAATTGCGAAGAAAATATATATACAGAAGTTTTACCATTGGAAACATAAGGCAGAGATTTCAGGTGGAACAACCTTAAGCATGCACAGTTAATCGTTGACAAAACGAGTACTTCCTGTTAAGGGTGGTCTAAAACATACCTACCAAGTTTAAATCCAATCTGCTCTGCAACTAGTTAGTATAATTTGAAGAAACTTTGCGGACACATTATAGCCATTAAGCCATTTGTGTCTCATTTGTTTACTTTTCGTTTTGCAGGATATGAAAAATGGCAGCCTACACTATGGAGCAGCGGATATTCAATATCAAAGAGTACATTCGATCATCAGAAAGCCTCGAAAAGGTCAGAAAAGTGTTCAATGTAAAGTTTGGCGTCAAAGTTGGACTGGACAGGCGCACAATATCAAACCTCGTCAAGAAATTTCGCAAGACAGGATCAGTGTTGGACGATCACTCTCAAGGAGGCAGGCTCTCCACAGCAAGGACTAAACGAAATATTTGAGAGAAGCTCAAACAAGTCAAATAAGAGAGCGTATCAGGATTTAGGGATCTAACGCAGAAGTCTTCAGCGAATTCTCAAAGAAGATCTTCATTTGTTTCTCTATAAAATCCAGACCTAACATCCACTCACCTGGCGAACATGGCAGCAAGATTGGACTTCGCTCATGCAATGACCACAAAACTCAAGAACCAAGAAATTGGCCCTAGTCTCGACTGGTTTTCAGATAAGGCACATTTCTGGCTTGATGGGTTCGTGAACAGGCAGTACTGGCGAATATGAGGCACAGAAGATCCGCATGTTTCGATTGTTTCAAGTCTTGACCCAAACGTGTGACTGTGTGGTGTGCCTTGTCGAAATTTGGCATTTGTGGACCTATTTATATTGAGGGAACTGTATCCGCAGTGAGCTATCGAAACATGCTTGAAAACAATTTCATTCCTGTCCTTCAGGGCTCCATCGTTCTGACCTCACAAGTCACTTTTTCATGCAAGACGGAGCTTGTCCCCATCGCACAGAATCCATTTCCTTCCGAATAAATATAGCCCCGTATTCACCCGACCTCAATCCTTTGGATTTTTGTATGGGGACATCTCAAAGACAAAGTGTATCAGAGGAACACAAAGACTTTGGAAGAGCTGAAATCATTTATCGAGCGTGAAATCTTGGCCATTCCAACAGACGTGCTCCACAAGATGGTGTCCAATTTAATCAGATTGCGCAAGATCGTCGAGATTGAGGACAAACGTATTGAACATGTTGTAACATAAACGGCAGAAGATGTAGATTTTAATACACTTTGGATGATATTTGTATGCCTTTCCGTTCAGGAATAATACAGCATTAAACTTGGTAGGTACGTTTTGGGCCACCCAATATTGAGGTCTTCCTCATGAAGAGCTAAACATTAGCACATTTAAAATCCTGTATGTGTGCGTCTTTGCATCCCACTGTACTCAAAAAATTGAAAACTTGTTTGACGTTCGTCTTAATTAGTTTGAAAGAAACAGAAGTGATACTAATTAGTACCTCACTTCTAGCCGTAGACATAAAACTGTTAAAGGTAAAACTAGACCTCGTTTACCACTGCCAAGCGCAGCAATGATTTGTTAGCGCTTTCCATCACAAAAATATTTTTTTTTATCTCAATATATATATACTTTATATATGTATACTAATTGATCCCATAGGTATTTTTTCTTTTATTGGAATTTTAACGACCACCGTGAGCAACTCAATGGCTATAAGCAGTCGCCCGTCCCTAATTTAGGGTCACTGGTACCAGGGAAGGGAGAGAGCCAGTGCCGTAAGACAAATACAACATCCATGCCTCACCGGGATTCCAACCCGGGCCCCTTACGGACGAATGATCAGAGGCCATCGCTTAGACCACTGCGCCACCGGGGCGGCATCCCATAGGTGCTCTCTCTATATATATATACAGTACATGTACACTATATTGACAAAAGTCACCGGACACCTAGAAGAGAAACACAACATAGCATTAATTGACATACATTAGTACGGTGCCGGTCCACTTTTGGGTCCGAACACAGCGATAGGTATGCACTTCAATTAAGTACATAATGCTGCCGCTGACTGCTGCTTAGTAGTAGGCCTTGGTTCCAAAATTCTTATGCCGCGCTCTAATTCATCCCATAGGTGCTCTATGGGATTAAGATCAGGGCTCTGTGCTGGCCAGTCCACACACGATACGGAATTATCGTCGATCCACGCCGTAACAGTCCCTTCTTTAAGGCTCGGTGCATTATCCTGCTGGTACCAACAAGGCTTGGTTCCATAGTATTACCACAGAGTTGATAGGGTATAATTGTTCAGAACATAGAGGTAGAGGTGCTGGTTAATAGGTTTGTCTACGATAACCAATGGGCCGGAACCATACCACCAAAAACACCCCCACACGAGTACACTGCCAGCTCCAAACTTAACCGTAGGAACAGTACACTGTGGTAAATAGCGTTACTCCGGCTCCTCCATAACCACACACGGCCATCAGACTGATGGATCATATATCTGCACTCACCAGTTCATAAGACCAGTTTCCATTGATTTACGGTCCACGATAAATGTTCTTTACACCATGCTAAATGACGAGTAGCATTCCGAGTGGAGATGAAAGGCTTCTGAGCAGCCGCATGACCACGGTAACCCATGGAATGAAGTTCTCTGCGAATGGTACGTGTACATACCGAGGTTCGAGCAATTTTACTCACCTGTACACTGAGGTCTTGTGCAGTATTCCGTCAATTAGCTGTAACGACTCTCCTGAAACTTCGACGTTCTCTATCACTGATTTTCTTTGGTCTGCCGGTACGTTTTGTTGCTTCAGGCACATCATGCGTCTTCCACTTATTCAGTACATCCAAAACAGTTGTCTTGGGTATGTTTAAACGCCTCTCGGTTACTCTTATGGACAACCCACTAATATAACACCCAACAATCTTTCCTTTCTCGAAGTCAAGTTCTCTCCCGTCGCGACATTTTCACTCAACCTCACAGTGCACCATAATCGCGGTCAGCTGCAGGCTTGTTTTTATACTCTTTGCAACTGTACCGCGCATCTTAACAACGTAGCAGATCCGTTCATTTGCTTTTGAAGGGGTGTCCGGTGGTTTTTGTCAATATAGTGTATCATCATCATCATCATCATTGTCAACCATTATCAATCCACTGCTGGACGAAGGTCTCCCAAGTTTCCTCCACAACGGTCTGTCTTGTGCCAGTCTCCTCCATGTCACTCCCGCATATTTACGAATTTCATCCACCCATCTCCCATGTGGTCTTTTTCTGGGTCTTTTCCTGTCCCTTGGAATCCAATCTAAAATTTCGGCTGTCCATCTATGGTCTGTCCTTCTGGCAGTATGTCCAGCCCATTGCCATTTCAGGGATTTAACTCTGATCATGATGTCTTCCACTCTCGTCATTTTTCGGATCCACGAGTTCCTCTTCTTATCTCTCCTGGTTATACCAAGCATGCACCTCTCCATGCTTCTTTGAGTTGTCTGCAGCTTTTGTATGTCTCTTTTAGTTAAGGTCCACGTCTCTGCACCATACGTAAGCACTGGAAGGATGCATTGATCAAACACTTTTCTTTTAAGACATAATGGCATATTGCTCTTGAAAATTATGCTGTTTCTTCCAAAAGCTCTCCAGGCAAGTTTTGTACGCCGATTAATTTCTTCATCAATGTGACCCTCACTTGATATCTGCTGTCCAAGATAAACATACGTATCTGTTATCTCCAGTTTTTCTCCATCAATCGATAAATCTTCATTTCTTGTAAAAGCATTGAACATCACTTTTGTCTTCTGAAAGTTCATTTTTAATCCCACTTCTTTACTCTTGTCAGCAAGTTCCTGGATCATACTCTGCAGCTCTGATGGGGTAGTTGCAAAAATGACTACGTCATCAGCAAAACGAAGGTGGGTTAGATAATCTCCATTAATCTTTATCCCTTTGTTTTCCCAGTTCAGTGATTGAAAGACATTTTCCAATGTGGCATTAAAGAGCTTCGGAGATATGGTGTCACCTTGTCTCACTCCCTTTCCAATTTTTATGTGTGTTGTATTTTCAAACAGCCGAATCTTTGCACTTGCATTTTCATAGATGTTATTAATAATATTAATGTATGCATCTTCAATACCGCAGGATTTCAGAGCCGTGGTAACTGCTGATGGTTTCACCGAATCAAAGGCTTTTTCATAATCGATAAAAGCCATGCACAATGGAAGTTCATATTCCTCGCTCTTTCAATCAGTTCTCTCAGTACGTGGATATGATCTATTGTGCTGTAGCCACTCCTGAATCCAGCTTGTTCTCTCGGTTGAGCCATGTCCAGTGTTACCTTCAAGCGGTGTGAAAGAACTTTAGTGAAGATTTTATAAACCACTGATAGGAGGCTGATAGGTCTGTAGTTCCTAAGATCCTCAATGTCACCTTTTTTATGTAGCAGGATCATTGTAGCATTGTTCCAATCCTCAGGAATCTTCCCTTCATTAAGGCATCGAGTGAAAATTTGGGCGAGTACTGTTTCAATTTCTCCACTTGCTTCTTGTATGATGTCTATAGTAATTCCATCTTCTCCTGGAGCTTTCCCTCGCTTCATGTTCTTGATTGCATGAGCAACTTCTGCTGGGAGGACTGGAAGAACTCTGGTACCTTTCATGATGTCTGGAGTACATGTATCATCCCTTTCATATAATTTGGAGTAGAAATCTTTCACTCTTGTCAAAATTTCGCCTCTATTTCTTGTTATAGAACCATCTTCTTTTCTCAGAGCCATAATCTGTTTTCTTCCTTACTGAGATGTCCCTTTGCTATCTTAAGGCTTTGGTTGTTTTCAATTGCTTTCCTCACTAGCTCACAGTTGAATTTCCTTACGTCTTCAGTGATACTTTTTCGTGTTGTCTTGCATAGCTCTATATATTCCACTTTGGAAGTCACATCTACTTTAGTTGTCCTCATCTCTCTTCTTTTTTGCATCAACATTTTGGTTTTTCCTGATAATTTGTTCACATGCAACTTGTTCTTAGACCCAGCTAATTTTGTTGCTGTTTCCATTAGAGCTTTGGTTACTTTTCTGTTAACTTCCGAAATATCCACTTCTTCCGATGTTAGGCCTTCTAAAGCAGAGAATCTGTTCTTCAGTTCCAACTTGAAAGTATTATGGTGTTTTTTAAGGTCGGTTATGTCAATACATTTTGTTTGTCTCATGAGCTTGCCACGTTCCAGTTTAGTGTTGAGGTGCATCTTACATCTCACCAATCTATGGTCACTACCTGTGTTGAACTTGTTCAGCACACTGCAGTCTTCGATGACGAATTTTTTGTTACACATAATAAAATCAATTTCAGTTGTCGTCCCAATTGGATGTCTCCATGTCCATTTCCTGTGTGGCTTTTTCTTGAAAAAGGAGTTCAAGATGAAAAATCCTTCTGCCTCTGCAAACTCAACGAGAGTATTTCCACGCTGGTTTCTGTTGCCGTGACCGAATTTACCTACTGAAGTTTCATTCTGTTGCCGTTGCCCTATTTTTGCATTGAAATCTCCCATAATTATCTTCAAGTGCTGCTTACCTTTATTATTTAGATGACGAATTTCCTCATAAAATTCTTCAATTTCTTCTTCAGGATGACTTGTGGTGGGTGCATAAGTTTGAATAATCTGAGCCTGGTATCTTCTCGATAGTTGGATAACGAGTCGTGCAGCTCTGTCAGAGGAACTTTCAACTTCTACCACTTTATCCTTCAGTTTCTTGTTTATTATAAATCCAACACCACTAGTTCTGCCAGTATCTGTCCCACGATAATAGAAGAGATGTCCACTTTTCAGTTCAATGAGATCTTCTCCTTTTCTCCTTACCTCACTTAGCCCGATGATGTCCCACTTGATCCTTTGTAGTTCCTCTTCCAATTCAAGAAGCCTTGAATCAGAAGATAGGGAGCGTTCGTTATAGGTAGCCAAGGTCAGCATCAAATGGCAGCCTAGTCCGGTCCTCCGGGGATTCTTAGCACCCTCTGCCTTCATGTCGCACTGGCCGCTGCCTTGGCCAGGTACATTCCAGCTGCCGGAGACTGAGGGCCAAGATTTAAGTTGTAGAGTCATTTTGGAGGTGTTTGGCCATAACTCACCACGCTGGCCAAGCGGGTTGGTGAGTGTGGGATAGCATTTCCTCTGATCCCGATGGTATAGTTATACCGCTATTGGCGGTCGTCAGAGCCCCTTTAGTGGGAACAGGATGCACCACGAGAAGGCGGGGTTGACATTTGTCAAGGAGAGGCTGTGATGTTACGCATCACCTGAATTTACATCCCATATAGTGTATATATATATATATATATATATATATGTGTGTATAGGATAGAGGGGAATATAAGTAAATGATAGGCCATCCTATCTCTCTTCAAATGCCATATGTTGTCACAAATATGCCATATTTTCACGGTTTTCATGTAGCAGCTCCCTCGGAAAACTTGAAACCACATTTCCCTGGAATCGAACCACCATTTACCGATTTCCGTTCCAGCATGCTTCCGATACACCACCCAGGATTAGGACAATGAAGTTCCAGACAACAGAAGCTAAGGAGATGTAACTTAGAAATCTGAGAAATGTTCAGATTTGCGCTAGTCAAAGCTATCCGATGCTTCCTCGGTAAGGAACTTCTATCAGGTGTGCAAATATGTTTTAAAGCGTTTTAAGACAACGCAACATGTAATTTGTGAGAAAACAACAATACCTCTACGAATCAAAATATGCGCCGTCATTATCTATCACCTTCCGCCATCGGTGGGGCAGCTGACGGATTCCAGCCATGAGGAATACTTCGTCGTGTGACGTCAACCCATTTTCACTTCGTCACATGTCCGGAACCGTACAGCAGAAAACCATGTTGCATCGATCGGAACAAATGGTAGTCTGAAGGGGCTATGTCGGGACTATACGCCGGGTGCTCCAAAACATCCCAGCCAAGCGTCAATAACGTTTCTTTGACCGATTTCGCGACATGCGGCCTAGCGTTGTCATGCAGTAATTTCACAGGACGCAATCCTTTGCCTGTGAATGGACGTTTGTGGAAGATTTTCTGGTTCAATCGCAGAAATTGTTACTTGCAGCGATTAGCAGTAACAGTTTGACCCTGTTCTAACAGTTCATAATAGAGCACACCCTTCATATCCCACCAAATGCACAGCAGAACTTTCTTGGAGTGAATATTGCGCTTCGGTGTCGAAGTCGTTGCTTCATCGGGGTCTCCCCAGTGTTTTTTGTGTTTGGGATTGCCGAACCATATCCACTTTTCATCACCCGTGACGATTTACCACAGGAAAAACTTTCTGTGTTGTTTATTCAACAAATTCAAACACTTCGTGACACGCTCATCCTTGTTCCTCTGGCTCAGGTCATGTGTCACCCATTTTCCTTCCTTCTGAATTTTCCCCATTGCGCGTAAACGATTGGAAATGGTTTGTTGAGTTACCCCCAGTTGTTCAGCTAGTTCTTTTTGCGTTTGAAACGAATCTTCATCCAGTAATGCTTGAAGTTCCTCGTGTGCAACCTTCTGCGGGGCGTCGCTACGTTCTCGATCGCTAGTATCAAAATCACATGCTTTAAACCATCTAAACCAACACTCACGCGTGCTTTTCGATGCAGTATTCTCCCCCAGAACAGAACACATCGATGCACATGCTTTCGCAGTATTTTTTCCTTGATGAAATTCGTAACGAATGCAGTGTCGAATAAATGCAGTATGGCTTGCCATCTTTCACCTGTCGATGTACAAGTGCGTTTGACTGTTGGGTAAACTTCTGTGTCACATTTTATGCTGTGGACCACTTACGGTCACGTGACAAACATCGGGGGAATGTCGGATGTGTACATTAGCGGTATACGTCACACAAAAAATGCTTTAAAACTTATTTGTACGCCAAATAGATAGCATGCTATCCGTTATACTACCCAGGACAAGGAAGTTCCTTGCCGCCTCGGTGGCGCAGTGGTCTAAGGCGCTGGCCTCTGATCATTCGTCCGTAAGGGATCCGGGTTCGAATCCCGGTGAGGCATGGATGTTGTGTTTGTCTTACGGCACTGGCTCTTTCCCTTCCCTGGAACCAGTGACCCTAAATTAGGGACGGGCGACTGCTTATAGCCCATTGAGTTGCTCACGGTGGTCGTTAAACCTCCAATCAAAAAAAAAAAAAAAAAAAGGAAGTTCCTTGTCGGGGAAGCATCGGATAGCTTCGACTTTCCTTCTCAGATTTCTAAGTTACATCTTCTTAGCTTCAGTTGTCTGGAACTTCATTGTCCTGGGTGGTGTAACGGATAGCATGCTGGAACGGAAATCGGTAGATGCTGGTTCGATTCCAGTGCAATGTAGTTTCAAGTTTTCTGAAGAAGCTGCTACATGGAAACAGTGAAAATACGGTATATTTGTGCCAAAAATAACATTTCATTGCCTTTCATGTAGTCTCTTCAAGGAGATTCGTTTTCCATTTACAGACAAGATGTTCTCTATAGGTCACTTCTCTTGACCTTCTTAAGTGTAACTAGTCATTAATTAGTTCACTGCGAGTTCTATTTCTTCTTAAATGAACAATTTTGCTATAGTTCAAAACTTCATCCGGATCAAATTCAAAATTTTAAAACTGGTTGGGCGAGACGTGAATATAAGAGACCTCTCGCATCTCGGAGTCTTGCCTAATCGTTGCTATACACACAACGTTCACACTTTTCCCCCTTCCTCAGCTGCTTTTCTTCGGAATCACAACTCTTCTTCTTTTTTGCCCTCGCCCTACGTAAACCAAATAGGGGATATTAAGCTTAATTCACGTTGTTCCACGGAAAGAAATGCTAAAACTTTTCGTTAGTAGGTGGTTATTTGCATAGTGAATCTGCATTCTCTCTCAGCATGAGAAATGAGCTATGAGCGTGCTACTCTACGGCTTTGGGAGGCGAACGAAAGCAAGCAGACGATGACAAAACTCTCTCTCTTTCCAAAAGCAAAAGAAAAAAATCAACTGAATTTCTGCTCCTTTTTTTTTTTTTTTTTTTTTTTTAGTTGGAGGTTTAACGACCACCGTGAGCAACTCAATGGGCTATAAGCAGTCGCCCGTCCCTAATTTAGGGTCACTGGTTCCAGGGAAGGGAGAGAGCCAGTGCCGTAAGACAAGCATAACATCCATGCCTCACCGGGATTCGAACCCGTGCCCCTTACGGACGAATGATCATAGGCCATCGCTTAGACCACTGCGCCACCGGGCTCTGCTCCTTTGCAGCTACTTACATCAAACAATGTGGGGCAGCGCTTTCTTCAGTTCTAGTGACGCTCTTGACTCCGTTTGATGATTCCTCCGTGGTCTATCTCCTTGCTGTCAGTGTTCTGATGAAGAGTTTCGGCTCACAGTGGCTGACAAAAGGCTGGCAAGTGACAGTGCTGAAGGTACCGCGAAAGTACAAAGGAAAAGGTATCACGCTGGATATCAAAACATAAGCTTAACGGCGGTTGGAGGCGGGTGAGCAGTTAGATAGGATGTGGGTTCTAGCTACATTCATCATTAGGACTAGCTCTGTCCGCCATTACAACGATTTTAAAAGATGCCCATACAGACATCAGCGAATTTTGTATTAATATATTTTTTTTTCATTAGGTTTTTTTTTTTTTTTTTAATTGTGGTTTATAGCGGTATGTGTTTATCGATAGTATGATGTGATCGGATTGCTGCTTTAGCGCTTCTGTGCGAATTCTACGTTTGTACATTTATATCATAACTAGTTCAGCTTGCATCAATTTTATTAGTATATATACCTTGATATATTAATGGATGACGTAGTCATTTTTGCAACTACCCCATCAGAGCTGCAGAGTATGATCCAGGAACTTGCTGACAAGAGTAAAGAAGTGGGATTAAAAATGAACTTTCAGAAGACAAAAGTGATGCTCAATGCTTTTACAAGAAATGAAGATTTATCGATTGATGGAGAAAAGCTGGAGATAACAGGCACGTACGTTTATCTTGGACAGCAGATATCAAGTGAGGGTCACATTGATGAAGAAATTAATCGGCGTTCAAAACTTGCGTGGAGAGCTTTTGAAAGAAACAGCATAATTTTCAAGAGCAATATGCCATTGTCTTAAAAGAAAAGTGTTTGATCAATGCATCCTTCCAGTGCTTACGTATGGTGCAGAGACGTGGACCTTAACTAAAAGAGACATACAAAGGCTGCAGACAACTCAAAGTAGCATGGAGAGGTGCATGCTTAGTGTAACCAGGAGAGATAAGAAGAGGAACTCATGGATCCGAAAAATGACAAGAGTGGAAGACATCATGATCAGAGTTAAATACCTGAAATGGCAATGGGCTGGACATACTGCCAGAAGGACAGACCATCGATGGACATCCGAAATTTTAGATTGGATTCCAAGGGACAGGAAAAGACCCAGAAGAAGACCACATGGGAGATGGGTGGATAAAATTCGAAACTATGCGGGAGTGACATGGAGGAGACTGGCACAAGACAGACCGTTGTGGAGGAAACTTGGGGAGACCTTCTTCCAGCAGTGGATTGATAATGGTTGACAATGATATATATATATTCGAGACGGTAGGGTGTATATATATACTTCCCTACCATTTGACAAAGGAAAAAAAAGCTCAACTTGGCGCCCGGTGCGGCGGCACCACTCGTACAGTCCTGAAGCCGGTCCTGTTAGCACATTCGGATTTTGTTCTCACTGAAACAGAAGAAAGTGTTTCAAATTCTGAATTCAGTTATCGCAATAAACTTCATAAAAGTGGAATAAAGTTTCCGACAGTCTCTATCAGAGAACGTACCTTGTCTATTGTTGTTCTCAGCGAAGGAAGTAATTTTATTCTTACATTAAATTTTATTAAGGATTTGCAGTCCAGTAAAATGGGTAAAATACAATTTGTATTATTAATTATTGCCTCAATACAAAAAATTGCAATGATACGTAGACTTGTGCTGAAAAGATGTTTAGACAGTAAACGGCGATTTTGACATCCCGTTTGTTTTTAGGGAGGGGGTACCTTGATAATTTTTCCCCAAAGTGAGCCAGTGCGTCGGAAATATTTTTTGTACACAGGCGGACAAGATATCCGTAGCGGTGACCGAATACCAATTTTTCGGTTGCTGTGTATTGCTAAACGTGGAAAGGTGGCGCAGTGGTCTAAGCGATGGCCTCTGATCATTCCTCCGAACGGGGTCAGGGTTCGAATCCCGTGAGGCATGGACGTTGTGTTTGTCTTACGGCACTGGTTCTCTCCCTCCCCTGGAACCAGTGACCCTAAATTAGGGACGGGCGACTGCTTATAGCCCATTGAGTCGTTTACGGTGGTCGTTAAACCTAAAATCAAAAAAAAAAAAAAAAAAAAAAAATAAGAAAAATAAACGTGGAAAGAGCGACGTCTTTGTTTACTCACTGACACGTATTGGGAGGAATTTCACTCAGGATACGCATTGTTTGGCCAGATCAAAAGCCTATTGTGGTGGCGTGAAACATAACGTGATGACGTCATTTGAACAGGCTATACATAAAACGATTATATCGGTAAAGTCTGAATTGATATAAAACTTGAATTTTGATATCTATGTGAATAGGTTTTTCGATATAAAACATTTAATCACGTTATAAACGATTTTAAACTGTATTGATTTGGACATTTCTACATTAGTATGAATTCTACAAAATCCAAAACTCTTACGTTATACATCAAACAATATAGCTGCAAAAATATCTAATTTCTTTCTTCCCCTCCCTGCTCTGTTTTCTTTCTTTAAGGAAAGAGTGATTTTATTATTCTTAAATAAAAGTTTTTTTTATATGATGCCTGTGCTCATCTTATAAAAAAACACAAACACACAATACTTTTTTCAAGATAGCTGTTATTTTTTTTATAAGGCTGTTACTTAGCGAGAGACGTTTTTCTTTATACTATTGATAACTGTAAGTATGTACTTTTCTGTTTCCATACTGGATGAGCCAGTGGCGGCGGAACCGCCCGGGCCCGGTCAATAATTTCAATAATTTTAGCCAAGATTTTTTGTTTCGATTTTTTTTTTTTTTAATTTGGCAAATGTGCGCTTTTATGTTGTGATGTGCCTTAGAAAGTTTCTCAAGGTAAGGGACCGTCCATAAAGTACGTCCGAGATTACAGGGAGAGGGGGATCCTGACAACCAGACCAAATGTGACAGAGGGGGGGGGAGTAGTGATTCGGGCGATCAGTGGCAAAAATATAATGAATGGTATGTCTTCGTTTTGTTTTCTCTTCTTTCGATAGTTAAAAAAAAGTATGAAATATTTCAGATTTCTGATGATATTTAGCTAAATCAGATAATTAACATTAAGTTCTCATATTTGTAGTACCATGTCGTGTTTGGTGGATGCTATGAGCGGGACTATTGAAAACCTTGAATACGTGCGTTCATTTGTAAATCTTTATTTCAGAATGATAAAGTTCGGGTGGCGTTTGGGAATAAATTAATGCCTAAATAATAAATGTTTTCTGGAGAAAAAGAGTAAATATATGGAAGATTCCTTTAAATAATTACATGTTTTCTTTCTGTTTCTCAACGGACTTCTAAAAGCAGTTGTCAAAAATAAAGAGAGTAGCGGGAATTAGGACGTACTTTTTAGGGAAGAGGGGAGGTGTCAACAATCGGACAAAATGTGACATGGGGAAGGGGGGAGAGTCTAAAAATAGTAAAAGAATCACGGACGTACTTTATGGACGGCCCCTAAGTGATCAGGCGGTCCTAATCCCTAACAAAGCTTCTTAGGCATTGTTTTTCTTCTGTTTGTTCCGGGAAACGGGAATGGGGGGGGCACTATGATTCGAAATATCAGGCCCGGTCAACAAACCTCACTTTCTGCCGCTCTTGGGATGAGCTAGGATAGCTTAACCCGCGCGCTCGCGCCTCAGTAATGGTATTAAAAAATTCAGAATTCTAAATGGTTAATGATTAGGGCAGAAAATAATATTTAGTTTTATCAGAAGGAATTTTTAATGGCAGAAAAAAAAATCCAGATGTTATTCAATTTCCGATTAAGTACATAAGGGAAAAGGCAGAAAAAGTGAGGGGGCAAATGTGATGTTTAGCTCCTGCACTCAAAGGAATACGGAGGCAGCTGACCCCTCTGCCCCAGAGGTTCCTAAGCTACTGAAATGAGCCTCATAAACTCAGCTTCTAGGGCCGTTTATGGATCGCCAATCCGCCACTGACCATGCAAGGTTAACCACTACTGACTGGTGTCATTGTGTTTTCTTTCTTTCTTATTTTCCTATTTTTTTTAATTTTTTTTTTCGTTTGATGGCAAATAAGTTTAGATTTCAAAGAGCTTCCTATGCTCAAAAACAAAATTTAGAAATGTGATAGGCACCCTGATTAGAAGGCCAAGAAAGAAGCTAGAGGATAATTATACAGTTTTTTTTTTTTTCATTTTTGTGTAATGCTAAACTAAAATATTTAAACGTGATATTCTAGTAGCTGTTGAATTCTCCATTGATCCCTCTCCCAAAAGCTACAGAAATTTAGAGGGAAGATCCCGGGAGGTGCTGCCATCTTCTGTGAGAAATGAAAAACAAAAGTAAATTAATCTCTATTACGTATTTAAGGTGCTATGTTACTGATTTGGTATAGTGGGGACGAAACGTCCCGGAAAGGCGTTCTGGTACTTATTTTTCTAGCCGGCACACCTTCCAGTAAAGCCTATACAGGATAATTTGTTTTCTTTTTAAAATGCGAATATCCTATAACTATTTTCCAACAAGAAGAGGGGGAACAAACCGCACAGTTAGTGGAATTAACGTCCCACCTTTGTTTGAAGGTTGAGCACAGACGCCGACTAGCGCCCACCCAAAATTTTAAATTTTTCGTCCTGTTTAATTAAATAATCACTTTGGCCTCATAAGGTGGACCAAGTTCCACCTTATGAGGCCAAAGCGATTTATTTCCGAAAAATTTATAAATAACAAAGTAAGTAAACTTTTTTCCCATATAAAGCATTGCTTATTTGATAAGAAACTTGATTGTCAGTCGCGTATTTTGTTCGACATGTTTTCGTGATGTTTAAAACAGTTATGAAAAATAAAATAAATAAAAATACAGAAACGTATAATCTCTAGCGCCTTTATGTATTTATTTTTTGCGCTTCTCGTTCTTTGTTTGAGTAACAGCGCTCATTTTTCATATTTTTGACAAACGTTTGGAAACAAAATCTCTCGGGATATTTTTATAAAATCACAGGCTGAATTTCATTTTTAAAAATATTAATATTCAGCAAAATAATATTTCTATTTCCTTGTTCATTTGCTGATGAGCAATTACAATTGCATTTCAAAATATACGTCGAATCTCGCAGTTTATCTTTTTTTCACCCCCACCCCCTTTTAATTTTAATTTTCCTCCAGACAATGGAAGAGACTTACCCATCCCACGTCTGATCTCTTCACGCCTGCCCCCTCAATAATTTGGTGAAGTCGGCGCCTCTGGAAGGTAAAGTTAGTCTCTAAATCCATTCGCACTTGGTAGTCCCAAATGGTGAAATCTTGTTCCTTGAATACCCTGTACTTCTTCATTTAGCACTACACCACTGGATAGCATACTTTGGAAATTTGAAATGGTTTATTTTATAAAGTAAAGAAGCGAACATTAAGGAAATTTGCTATCAGAGGCGTAACTACGGAGGGGCTGATGTCCCGGACGCAGCTCAAGAGAGGGCGCAAAAAACGCTGCTTACAATCTGATTAAAATGAAGTTGAAACTTTTGCACCAGTTTCTGGTGCAGTTTTTTCGCACCATACTTTTTGTAAATGGCCAAATGACAATCTATATATTAATTCTATAAGGTTTTTTACTGTGAGTCCTATTTTGAGAGACCGGCTGAACGTAAAGGTATGGCTGAGGTATCAAAATAAAGGTCTCACCATGTAGATGTGCCAGTCGAAGAGAAAAATGAGATTGCGGCTACTGTTCGGGCGTTGTGGGGCGGCAAAGTTCCCATGTAAAGTCTATGGAAGAAGCGTGCGGTTGAGTTAGTGAAAATATTTAGAATGTACATACTGAGTTGCGCCAGCTATATTTTCATTAAGGTTTTTACTGTGAGACCTATTTTGAGAAAATGGCTGAACGCAAAACTATGGTTCAGGTATCAAAATAAAGGACTTACTATGTACATGTGCCAGTAGAAGAGAAAACTGAGATTGGGGCAACGGTTTGGGCGTGGCGGGGCTGTAAAATTCCAATGTAAAGTCTATGGGAGAAGCGTGCGGCCCTCATATACATCAGGTGCTCAGTCATCACCCCGTAATAGCTTAGGTGGCCCGCGCACCGGTTTGTGACGCCACTAGAGTAAACGCATCTTTACGTACACTAACTAAACAGGTCGTGCATTCTTTTAGAGTTTCACTGCATTTAAATAAGAACTTCTGCGTTAGTTTTTAAATAACTGCAGAGTTAACACGAGTAGTATAAGACCGCGCTTGATAACCCTTTTCGGTGGCAACACTTCCGGTCACGTGACGGGTGGGCGGATCGTGCGCGACGTCACTTCCGGTCTCCTCTCGGCGCGAGGGAGAAATACGATGGCAGCGCCCTCTGGTGGTGGTTCGCGAAAATTTGTAGCCCCATCTGTCGGCACTTTTTGAAATTAATTTTCCAAAGGGGTAGTAACCTTTTTTCGATGGCAACACTTCCGGTCACGTGTCTGTTTTCGGGTATAAAAGGGGAGACGTTTTTTGCTTTCGGAGTGTATAGCAGCTCGTGCAGGGTTGAGGTGTTGAACTGTAAGATAAATTCTGTATTGTGAGAAGCAGATCTGGAAGCGACAAAAAGACGTGTGGTCTACATTTGGGTGATATACGACATTTGGACAGCATGGAGGCCTCAAGTTCTTCTACCACTGATGATAAGGAGGTATGTGTAACTTCATTTCATTCTTTTTTTTTCTTTTTTTTTTTTTTTTTGAAGTGTTTGTTCATTTTTAGCACGTGCTGTTTTCTTAATGTGAGGGTGCCATGGTAGCAGATTAATGTTCATAAAAGTCAGTTACGAAAATGTCTAGTCATGTCTTTATCATTGTGTTAGCTGAAAATTTCCTTCACGTTAACACGTGGCACGTATTTTCATTGTCTGCGGGGATTCCCGTGTATTTTCAGGGATGTGTTAGCTGAAAATTTCCTTCACGTTAACACGTGGCGCGTATTTTCATTGTCTGCGGGGATTCCCGTGTATTTTCAGGGATGTGTTAGCTGAAATTAACTTCGCGTAAACACGTGGTACGTATTTTCATTGTCTGCGGGGATTCCTGTGTATTTTCAGGGATGTGTTAGCTGAAATTAACTTTGCGTGAACACGTGGCACGTATTTTTATTGTTTGTTCATTTTTAGCACGTGCTGTTTTCTTAGTGTGAGGGTGCCATGGTAGCAGATTAATGTTCCTAAAAGTCAATTACGAAAATGTCTAGTCATGTCTTTATCATTGTGTTAGCTGAAAATTTACTTCACGTTAACACGTGGCGCGTATTTTCATTGTCTGAGGGGATTCCCATGTATTTTCAGGGACACATATAGTACTTTATTCTTGTGATTTATAAAAAGTGATCTTAGTTTGAAGTGTATACATGTCTTTAGCTGAAATTAACTTCGCGTAAAACACGTGGCACGTATTGCCATTTTCTATGAGGATTCCCATGTATTTTCAGGGACACATATAGTACTTTATTCATGTGATTTATAAAAAGTGATCTTAGCTTGAAGCTTTAACATGTCTTTATCATTGTGTTAGCTGAAAATTTCCTTCACGTTAACACGTGGCACGTATTTTTATTGTTTGTTCATTTTTAGCACGTGCTGTTTTCTTAGTGTGAGGGCACCATGTTAGCAGATTAATGTTTCTAAAAGTCAATTACGAAAATGTCTAGTCATGTCTTTATCATTGTGTTTAGCTGAAATTAACTTCGCGTAAACACGTGGCACGTATTGCAATTTTCTACGGGGATTCCCATGTATTTTCAGGGACACATATAGTACTTTATTCTTGTGATTTATAAAAAAAAATCTTAGTTTGAAGTGTATACATGTCTTTAGCTGAAATTAACTTCGCGTAAAACACGCGGCACGTATTGCAATTTTCTACGGGGATTCCCATGTATTTTCAGGGACACATATAGTACTTTATTCTTGTGATTTATAAAAAGTGATCTTAGTTTGAAGTGTATACATGTCTTTAGCTGAAATTAACTTCGTGTTAACACGTGGCACGTATTGTCATTGTCTATGGGGATTCTAAAGTTTTCGTCCTCAAAATTTAAGTTTGTAATTCTAAGTGGTTTGATGTAGTAGAAAATTTAACAAATGGTATAGAGCAAAATTTAACAAATGGTATAGAGCAAAATTTAACAAATGGTATAGATCAAAATCTGTTTTTTTTGAAGTCATTGACATCATAATTACCATAACTATGTCACGTTTCTGTTTTTGAAAATGTTTTTGAAAGGAGTTTCATTATTTGTAATGTTACATTCGATGGCAATACTCGGTATATTTTTCAAGTTTACCTTCGAGTTACGCTGGTGGAATGATCTCTAAAGGTTAAAACATTTTTCCATGGGGGTGGGGTTATTAACCGCGTAGCACTTTTCCATACGGGGTTGTCCACGGCTATAAATAACGACGGCTTTCTTTCTCTCTTCGTGTGGCTTTCCTGTCGGGAACTCTATCCCTAATCTTCTTGCTTCCTACTTCTAAGGGTTGTTTAAGACCTGGGGGGGGGGGGGGTCAGACAGTTCCTTCCTAAAATACTCTACATAAATCTATCATATGGGGTTGTATGAGCGTTTTTTGCTACAAACGTTTTTTCGTTAAACGACAAAGGAAACTCCAGAAATATGCTGAGTCAGCCATCCGTTTTTTTTTATTTTTTAAAAATAACTCAGGAATTGTTCAAAATTTTTCTAGAATGATGACTCCTGGGGCGATTTGGATGCATTCGCGGAACACGATGCCGTAGCACCAGCGACAGAAGACCGCCGCATGGGACGACCTTTCCCCACACGCCCTGGATTTCAATAATGAACATAACAAGATGGCAGCTGGGGGAGGAAGCACTAATGGTTACAACGAAGTTCCATTAGCACCCCAAAATCATTTGAATCTTCAGCCGGCTGGAGAACCAGGACCCTCGAGGGGAGGGCCCGTGATTGTTCCGACGCCTATCGAGGATGAAGCAATTAATCCACCTGTAACGGACCGTGGTCATACGGGTTATCGTATTCTTCGCAGATTGACCCGACTTAGCAGGAGATACCGTACACAGTTCACTACTTACACTCTCAGAATAGATACCGAACACATAGAAGATCCTGAAGATTTTATGCCTTATCTCCGACAAGTACTCACCGCGGCCTTTGAAGAGTTTACACGAAGTTCTCCATATTCTCATGTTCGACTAGTCATGCGGTCGAGATACCTTGATAATCCCGTGAACTTACCACTCATCGAGGTTAGCCAGTTAACGGTGGAACGATTTTTTCAGGCTCTAGAAAAAGTCATTCAATCAAACACTGAAATTTTGACCGATGGAGAACTCGAATTTGATTTAGTATTTGTGAATATAAACAGAGTTGGAGGAGCAAGAACAGAGGGCCCAAGAAAACGAAAAATTGCTGATTTGAAGTTATATAATAAAACAAAAAAATCTCTTATAACCATTTCAAATCACGATAACCTATGTTTAGCCCGATCGCTTGTTGTGGCCCGTGGACTTGCGCAGAAAAATTATGGGGAAATTTCTGAATCGGAGTTCAAAGCCCTGCAAAATCCTGCGAAAGTTCGCCAACTTAACCTTGCACGGCTGCTACACACTACCGCGGGAGTACCTGAAGGAAGTTGTGGGATCCCCGAACTTCATAAGTTCCAGGAGTACCTCTCCTCAAAATATCAAATTATTGTGTATTCTGTTGAAGATGACTTTTCCATTGTTTTTAAGGGTCCAGATGCTGAAATTAAGTTATTCCTTCTTCTAAACAACGAGCATTTTGACGTAATTTCTAATCCTGTTGGGTATTTTAGTGCCAAATCTCAGTGTCCTGATTGTCTAAAATTTATTTATAATTCTAATATTCATGTATGCACAAACATGTGCCTTTCGTGTAAAGGAAAAAAATGCCCCCAGTCAGGTGACTACATCATATGTCCAGATTGTTCGAATTATTTTCGGGGTCAAATATGCTTAGATACACATAAAGCAAACAGTACTTGTAATACACATCATAGATGTATAAAGTGTTTATCACATTTTAATCCATCTAGAGGTTACCACGTATGCCAGCTAAATACTGACCTGTTTGTCGAGGGCCCCAAGAAAGAGAAAAAGGGTGGTATTTCTTACATGTATTTTGATATTGAAACAGTGGAGGGCCCCAATGGTATTTTGACCCCAGTATTACTGATAGCTACTTTTCTCGAAGAAGGCAATTGGAAATTTGTCACCTTTCAAAATGTTGACGCTTTCGTTGATTGGCTGCTAGGTACAGAAGTGTATAACAACGGTGTCCGTTGGCGTCAGAAGTACATCAGACCCCGCTTTCGACACATGACAGTTTTAGCACATAATCTGAAGGGATTCGATGGTATGCCCATCCTTAACGCTCTTTACAAAAAGAGTTTGAAGCCAGAGATAGTCTTTCAGGGTGGGAAGGTGATGGGTATTTTTCTTTCGGCTTTAAAAAATTAGATTCATTGACACTCTGTCCTTCATCCCTTGTTCTCTGAGGCAGTTTCCTTCAACATTTGGCATTGAAAATGCGAAAAAGGATTTTCCCTTATAACTTTGCAACTGCGGAAAATCTCGATTACATCGGCCCCATTCCATCAAAAGAGTTTTTTGTACCTGAAAACCTCACAACAAAAGAGATCAAAGAATTTAACTCATGGTATGATGAAAAAGCAAAAATAAAAGAATATAATTTGTATCAGGAGATGAAAAGCTATTGCACAGATGATGTAAGAATTCTCCGCATAGGAGCCGAAACGTTTCGTACGGAATTTTTGAACCTCACCGGTATAGACCCCTTTGAGGAAGACCTCACCATTGCAGGCGCTTGTCTCCGTGTCTTTAGATCCAATTTCTTAAAATCGAAAACGATAGGCGTTGTTCCTGCCCTTGGATACTCCTCATGTGACGTATCTAGTAGGAAATGTAGGGCATGGTTGAAGTACATCGAAGAAACCACCGGAGAGAATATACAGTCGGCATCTTCAGCATCTGGAGAACATAAAATTGGATCATACAAATTAGATGGTATTTGTCATGATACCAGTACTATTTATGAGTTTAACGGATGTTTTTTCCATGGATGTTCTACGTGCTATCCCGACGGAAACACTGTACACCCATTTTTTAAAGTCCCGATGAGGCAAGTGAGGTTCCGAGACATTGATAAACAGAGCTATCTGTTAGCTACTATGCCTAGTTTTCAGCTGAAAATCATATGGGAGCATGAATTCGATCGTATGGTTAAAGGTGATATCTTGGTATCATCCATATTAAGCTCATTGCCTGAGAGGATCTGTATAGAACCCCGAGAGTTTTTATATGGAGGAAGAACAGAAACCATTACCCTTTACGCTAACGCCGATGGAGGGAAAACTATAAAATATGTGGATTTCTGCAGTCTCTACCCATATGTCTGCAAGTACGGCAGATTTCCTATAGGTCATCCCCGAAGAATCACAGAAAATTTCTGTCACGACCCCGAAGCCTATTTCGGCATCATAAAAGCAACTGTACTGCCACCAAAGAAATTGTTTTTCCCTGTCCTTCCATTAAAAATTCAAGGAAGGCTGATTTTCACTCTATGTCCTCATTGTGCTAAAGATCTTAATCGTGATGTGTGTTGCCATGTTGACAAAGAACGTTTCATCACAGGATCTTGGCCCAGTAACGAGTTTTACAAGGCTGTGGCCATGGGATACAAAATCATTGCATTCCATGATGTCTGGCACTATGATGAGTCCTCCCAATATGTAAAAGGATCCCATAAAGGAATATTTTCTGAATATATAGACACTTTTTTAGCAGCAAAGCAAAAATATTCAGGATATCCCCAAAAAAATTTCTTCTGACGAAGAAAAAGAAAGTTCTGTGATGATTTTTTCACTGCAGAAGGTGTAAGAATTGCTCCCCATGAAGTTTCGGCTAATTCAGTTAGGAGGCTCACGGCGAAACTTGCTTTAAATTCATTGTGGGGTAAGTTCGCGCAAAATCCCGATAAACCACAGAATGTAATTGTCGATAATATAATGCATTATCTTGAAATATTAAACGACAAAACAAAGGAAGTCACTGACATATGTGAAGTCAGTGAAGAAAACATGATGGTAGTTTTTAAACATATTAAAACGTTTCTTCCTGATAATAAGAAAGGCAATATCGTAATAGCATCCTTTGTCACATCAACTGCTCGCCTTAAATTGTACACTATATTAGAAGCTCTGCAGACACGTGTATTATATATGGACACGGACTCTGTCATCTATATATCAAAGCCTGATGACAAATATCATCCTCCATGTGGAAATTACCTTGGTGAGTTAGTGGACGAAATCTCCAGCAAATACTCGGAAGGAATTTCTATAGAAGAATTTGTTTCAACGGGGCCCAAAGTATACAACCTGAGACTTTCAAACGGTGAAACTATTCAGCGTTGCAAGGGAATAACCTTGAACTGGCCCAACAAGAAAAAGTTCACTGTTGGCTTATTAAAAAGCATGATTATGAACAAAGATGGCACGGAAATTAAATTCCAAAAACCATTTAATATTGTCAGAAACAAGTTTTTAGGAACTTTAACAAATATACCTTCCGAAAAAGGATTTAAAATGGTATTTGAAAAAAGATTATTAAGTGATGATTCATATGTGTCTTTCCCATATGGGTATGAGAAGTAATAAAGTTTCTGTGCCTACCTGTGTTTCTGTGTATTTGTACGGTTTTTTGTTTTTAAGCATTTGGTTCATTCACATTTGTTTACTGAGTTTCCTGCAGTATTAAATAAAAACTGTACTTCTAGTATTTCTAAAGTACCAGAATTTTGTTTTTAAGCATCGTCCTTGTTTTATTTCTCCCCCCAAGGTTGTTAGGGATATATTTCTAGAAAATCGAAGAATATATGTTCTAAAATGGGTAATGGCGTTGCCAATTACCTCCCCAAACTATGTAAATCCGGCTGAACTAGATGATGGATCATTTCAATCTATCCCCATATGCATTGATCTAACCTGTGAACCCGATGTAATGGATTTCATTTCGCAGCCAGAGACGATAAATCTGACATCTTCCGAACCTGGGACAGTGGATTTAATTTCGGAGTCGGAAATAATGGAATCGGACTCCGACCCCGAGATTATCGACATCGTTTCGGGCTCTGAGGTAGAAAACCAGGGTTCCGAAGCTGGAAGGGATTCTGACTCTCTGCCGTCTACTATTTTGGCGGATCTAAATGACCGATTGTGGGTCTTACCATCATCAATGATAACCATTTCGTGGAGTTCAACCCCAACTATCTAATTTTTGTATGCTTCAAAAAAAAAAATGTGGTATAATAAATGTTGTTGTCGTATACTTTAAGTATATTGTATGGCGGTGTAATGCTAAAAATAATTGCAATAAAAAAAAGCATGTTCTTTACAAAAATTCTAATGAGTTTTTTTAAATTTTATGATTTTTTTTTTATAGCCCAAAAGCTGCTGGTACTTGGGCGGTGGTATTTTCATCAGTATTGAAACGATTCATGACGAAGTTCAAGTTAATATATATCGTCGTTTTACTGTGCACGGTGAAGAGTGGCGTCCAGCAGAAGGGGGAATTTCTTTATTACAGGAAGAATGGATACGTATGTACAGAATGCTCGATATAATAGAGGAATATTTTCATTCAGATAGCCCACAAATCCGTGTGCTGTATTTTGGCAGGGAGCTAGTGATCACTGTATTTCCCGCTATTCGAAATGTACAACTACAAAAAAAACACCCCACAGCGAAAAGTGGAAAATCTAGCCAGGGGTATGTGAAACTCAACTATCAGCAGTGGAAATTTCTGTATCGGATCAAGCACAAAGCTACAAAATGCGTCATATTCAATTTTTTAAAATCATTTCCGCTAAGAGCTATGTTTAACGAAGTAACTGGGGAGGAAATCAAAGAATGTGTTACCCCCTGTGATCACAGTGGCTTGAATAATTTATTGTACAATATCCTGAAAACACAATTAGTCCAGAATTTAACAGAAAGTGCTCGTGATGAAGGAAAGGATATGTACGATATAGTGGCGAATGATTTCTATGTGAACTGTGCAATATTAGGCATAGAAATGTATGATATGATAAGTAAATTTTCTGGCAAATGTACATCCGTAGAAAGCAATTTCATACGCTCAATCAACTTGAATTCAATACTATCTCAGATAATTTATGAACTCAGAGAAGTAGATGACTTTGAATGAACAATGTTTTTCTAAATGTGATCGATGTCTTCAAATGATAATTGACTATTTTTTATAATTTTCCTGTTGGGAATAATTTATAAGATTTAATAAAATCAGTTTTCTTTGAAATGCTTGGGTATTTTGTTTATATAGAATTACTGAAACAAACACAAATTTCCAAAAAAAGCAATGGATGTTTAATAAGAAATCCAATGATTACATTCTTTTGGTTTTGACAGAGATTTACCAACTTGATATTTTTCGCTTTTTTGATAAGAAATTGTTTATTTTTTACATATTTTAAAGGTAAGTTAACTTCTTTTATAGCATGCCTAAATTCAAGAGCTGCCGGAATGGGTCTTTGAATTTTTTTATTTCTCAGTAAATTGTCAACCAGATCAACAATATTCGAGTCAGGAAGAACTTTGTCTTTATACACAAATTCTCCATTAGGTGTCCATGAAATAATTTTTGAATTCTTTTGAAAACGTCTAAAACATTATGTGCATATCTTCTTAAATTTTTAGGTACAGTCTGCAACACCATATCTTCAACATCACTATTTTTTGCTGTTGAAACATCAGTTTTAACTTTTTCAGGGGGTTCCCTTATATCAGCCGATACATCTAAGAGTTCTTCAGCTAAATGATCTTTCGTTGAAAAGTTTGACATAGGCGGATTTAAGAGGGCACTTGAATTCTTTTATTAAGCACTTGGTTATATAATTTAATTTTAACATCAACAGGTTCTTTACTCAGTAAGATTTTCTTCATTTCTTTATCGAGGTCAGATAAAACTTCTTCCGTAGGTACATGTCTTGAAACTCTCTCCTCTGGGACGAGCACCATTTTCCTGGCGTATTCCATCTTATTTGTTTAACAGAGTTGTTAAAACACTCAGAGCCGCAGGTATCAACACACCTAAGAATCCACCTTTCTGAACCAAAATTCTTCTTTTCTTGAACAAGGGGACTTTTTATCAGCTAACTTCCGTAGTGTGTGTTTATGTCCACGCAATTTTCCCTTCTGCGGAGGTGAAAGGGGAACATTGCCTTTTAAAGTGTTCAAAACACATTCACATATGACTTTGATTCCACTGTTTGGCAGTTTCCTTAAAAAATCTTTCAAGTGTTTTTTAGGACAAATCTTCATCAGACGCAGCTGCTGAATGTGTTGCTCCGATAATGTCATGGCGAAGAATAACGAACTTTATAACACACTTAAGTTTTTAACCACTCCGCGTATGTGACTGCTTTTTGGGGAGCACAATGGTTTTTATCAGTTCGATGATGAACTAGGCACTGCACTTGGACATCAGGGAGGTATTCCACATTAGGACAACACAGAGCATCAAAGTCCTTAAAGATGGTACCTGTTAACTTTTCCACGTACTTGCATTTATTTAGTCTTTTGGCCTCGAAAATATCAGTTTCAGTACAGAAGGAGTGGAATATCTTTAAAAGGACATTCTACTCTTCGTTTCTGCTATCCCATGGAATGTGGTGTATATTTCGGGCCGTCCAAAGGCACTGAGCTTTTTCTCTTCTTGGATGCAGTTCGCAGAAGGGGAACGGTGGCAAAGGGCAAACATTCCCCCCCCTCCCCCGTCTGCAAAATAACATGCAACGAGATCTTTCACTATGAATTTTCTGTTCTGAAGGAGAAATCCTTCTACGTCGACGACGACCGTTTTCATGGTAAATGGGGAGCTAATGCCGTGGTTGGTAAACATATTGAGTTTCTCCTGGGAGTATATTGGTGCGCAAGCGCATTTCTTCCGGTGTGTTTGGTTTGATGTCTATCATTAAGTAGCTGAACGGAAATTTCGTAGCATCCAGATACACCTCGTGAAAAAATTTCACTTTGTTAGGGTACAACCGTCTCCCCAAATGAGTGATCTGATTCACATCTCTACGTGACTTAAACAAAAACAAATAATGAGCATTAAGGGAAATTTCTCTCATTTCTTTGCCTTTATGGAAAATATTTTGGGTAATAAAAACAACGGATACATTATAATGATGACTACCCCTTGTAAATAAATGGGTTAGTCTTTTATCATTCCCACATTCTACCATCAAATCATCTATAATGAAAAGCGTGTTTCCTTCCAAATAATCCTTGAAATTTGTAGGAATACCGTCGACAAAAGTAACATCAGGTATTTCATCATATAATGGTTGATGAACGCCGTAGAACCAAACCACATGTTGCGGTGATGGGTAGATGATTTCCACCTGATGTTGAAGTAAACGTTTCACAAAGTGAGTTTTACCACAACCCGTAGGACCCGCTATTAGAGCTGTGAAAGGATGATGCAGCTTAGGCACTTCCATATTGACAACTGAATGAAATAACAAGAGTCAGCCCAATTTAAAGACATGACACATAAAATAGTGATAAATCAATTTTTATTATTCACATTCTAAATTTTGATACAATTCCAAATTTTTTTTAACGAAGCGAAAAACACGTACATCGTTTGTTTCACTTTTATAATTAAATAGTTTTACAATGGAATATAAGCTTTTCCGCGACATCTAGAATATAAGTAAAAAATACAAAATTGGCCACACACGGCCGTAAACGAACTTTGGAGAGACATGTCATTAAAATTCACGTAGGTAAACTTGGAAACAAATCGGAGAATAGGTCCTTCAAAATATTCTGGGGGATGTCCATAGGAATCGAAAAATTCTACAGTTATTGGGTTTGGCATAAACATGGCCAGCCAGTGTTTCCCGGGACTCCCATACTGATCCGTGTTCACAATGAGGCAGGCTGGGAACTTGGAAATTCTCTTAGGAAGTCGGTTGCATGCAAACACACCGAGAAATGAACGATGCGCCACAGGATCTTGCGTTAGAATCCTAGTTATTTGCACACTGTTCATTCCTTTTAATTAGCAAAATCACAAAGAATGCTTCTGGACTTGGAAATTTCGATAATATTCTGGAACTCTGCGTAGATCAACACAGAAATTGTTTTTGACAAAGCTTTTCTAAATTTGATTTCCACTCTCAAATTTCCTTGCTGGACCAAGTTCATATGTCCACCATCACATAAATCGGGACTAAGATCAAAAGCATACAGCGTATAACCCTTGGAAAATTCTTCACGGCCGATGAAAATTCCTATGTCTTGCCCCAATTTCTCGGTTCCTTGAAATAGGCTATGGTAAGAACGAACTGTATTTTCCGTTTCGAAGTTGGGCTCTAGTGGTTTATGGGGAACGGGTTGACCGTCAACGTACACGGCGATAAAGTTGACGTCATAATGTTTGAATTCGAAGGGTTTGACTTATATGTACCATTAAAGGCATCGTTGTCCACACACCCAATGACCAATCTCTTTGGCATTTGTCCAAGGAATACGTTGTCTTGCACGAAGGACATACTTCCTTGAGAAATGGAATACACTTTGCATAAAACACGATCAATGGGATATTTGGCAGGAGATTTTTCTAAAGCTTTTGCATGACCTATGGCAACTCCTGGGTTGACTTTGACTTTTCTCACAAAAATTGATGCATGTTCGATGAGAACTCTGTAATTGGGTGTCCCGAAGGAGGAAACGAGACAGAAATCCGGTTTGCTACGAATCAGTTTGATTTTCACATCCACTAAATTTAGCAACAGTCTATTTTGAAAAAATAAATCACAATGCAAGGTTCCAATCATGTCCAACGTCTTGCTATCCTTTACGAGTTCGTAGCGTTGATACAATCCCTTGTTCGTTGTAGCATTCGTGGGGTTAATTTCATGTAGATGTCCGGATGTATCCTTGTAAAAACCTTCACATGCTAAATATGTTTTCTTTGCTTCTTCTCCATAATTCAACAGAGTTTCAATATAAGCTCTGTATGGATACGTGTTGCTTGACGACGAAATCACTCTTTCGTTTAAACTGATGTCGACTTGCGAAAACAGAGAATGAAGGAAGCAGTTAATGGGACCCACGGGCTCTTTGTCGGGCAGAACGGAATTGTCGGATTTCACGATTTTGACTTTCACGTAAAGTTGACTGGAAGATAAGTCCATGTATTCTTCTCCACTCCCCGAAATATTAAATTCCAAAGGGCCTCCATCTCGAATATTGGCTAAGGGGTGGTATTCAATCCATTGTCCTTTTTCTATGCTTGTTTGTGTGGGCGGTAAAGCAAATAAATCCAGTTCCGACTTTAGGCATACGGAAGAATGACTGTGAATCAGAGCCATGGTTTTACGGATCAAAAATGTCACGTGTTACTCTCTTGGCTTTCTTTGAAGAAATGATATATTTCATCGTCTTTCTCTTCCTTTTAACACTTCCACCCATCATTTTCTTTACTTTGGTAGCGACTTTGTCGGTGAGTAGTTGTCCTGCTTCTTTAGCTCGTTGTTTGGCTGCTATCTTCACATCTTTTCCTTGAATAACATCCGTGACGAGATCCATCCCCGTTCGTAAGACTTGTTTTCCGAGCGTTTTAGCACCTTGTTTGAATAATGGTACCGCCGTTCTAAATAACGAACGAAAGAGTCCTCCAAGTCCATAACCTTTTTGCAGTGGTACTCCTTGATAATAGAATAATCCTTTTCCAGTTTGGCTGATGTAATAATCCTCAAAGGATTTCGTACAGCAGTGGTAGGGTTCATACATGATTACAGATGTTTGAGACGAAAATGAAGTTTCACGATTGCTCTCCCCCGTTCAAATGGCACTAATTGACCTGTGTGATTCCTTATAACAATTTCGATGGTTTGGAAATTTTTCTTGCAAGAGGCAAATAATGAGGTCGATCGAACAAAGCGCTGACCATCTCTCCATCCACACCACTCACTTTAACGATGCGAAGGAGAGGAGCAACCATGTCCCCCACCGGTTGCGGTTCCACAATATCGCTGTACACATACAACAGAGAAAACCGACCGTTTAGATCTGCGATAAATTCACCATTTACAGAGAGAGCTCCATTCACAGCCGAAAGTTGCATGGGTTGGTATCCTAAGATTTCTGCAATCCCTGGGGGCAAAACCAAGCGAGTACCTTTAAGAAGAGTTGACTTGACCTTTTGAGTCGCTTTATTATAATTCAAAAAGATTTTATTGGCAAAGTGATTGCTCATGGATTTAACAATGTCCGCTACAGACTCGTAATGGCCTGGAGATATTCTTCCCGTCTTAAACTGACCCGTTCCTAAATCGTATTCGAAATGATTGGAATTTTTCGTGATATTATACCACGAATGGGGGTAGATCAGTTCGACGAGTCCCACTTCCCAGTCTCCATTCAGTTCGATTGAGGAAGGAAGATGCGTTATGAAATGAGATATTTTGTTGTCCAAAAGTAGCCGAGAGAGCTATCGCTCGGTAACGTCAGATAGAAACTCATTTTTCATACTGAACGTCTCAGGTAAGTACTTAAACTTTTATATGTTCACTAAATCGTTCGATGGTATCCATGAATTAAACTTATCAGGGTAGCCTTTAAATTTAACAAAATATTCATATTTGTCTTTCCGTTTACGTTTCTTCAGAACCATTTCGATTGGGTAGTGGTCATTTTTTTTTACTTTTTGCAGTTCTTCGGCATAGAAGGTACCACCAATGTCTTCTCCTAGTAAATCTTTAACTTTATACACTGGAGGTGATCTAGCGAAGCGTTGGGAAACATTAAATAACTCCTCTGACCAATTCGTTTCGTACCCCTTTTCGAATTGTAATTTGGTTTTAGATAACCTCACAGTATCACCTATATAGAATTTATAAACTGGATGAGATTCAGATATATCGCCATATAAGTTATTCCACACAACCTCTTGGTTTTCTAGACTGACATTTACTGGTTCCATCTTAATACTTCGATGATGCGTTGCATTGTAACTATGTATCAATTTCTGCAAGATGTTAATATATGTGTATGTGTTTCGACTAGTAAAGTACTTCCACATTTTTGTTTTTAGAGTTCGATTAAACCTTTCTATTACACTCGCTTTTTGTCTCATTTCTGGTAGTAAAGAAATGGACGTTGTTTTGTTTCAGGAAATTCTGGAATTCTCGATTTTTAAATTCAGAACCTTGGTCAGTTTGTAGGTTTAACGGTTTGCGTTCTTTAAATATTTTCTGAAACACTTTGATCATGGATGACCCAGTTTTTTGTATCATAGGAACACACCATGCAAATTTTGAAAACACGTCAATGCATGTTAATAAATATTTATATCCGTTATTATGTTGTTTCAGACTGGTCAAGTCAACTAAATCAGCCTGCCACTGTTCATCGATTCCCATCACAATGACTCGATTTCTCTGAAAATGTCTCCTCGCAGGTTTATGAAGGGTGTAAGTTTTCTCCCCCCTCAGCCATTCCTCGATTTCCTTTTTCTTTATTTTTCCGTTTACAGCATGGTACAAAGCATTTACTCCACCGAAACTTCCGGGGTGAGCTGGATCCAGATAAGTCTTTTTCAAGAGATCGTGATTCTCCATTACAACAACTGATTTGAATACTATCAACAGAAACAGTAAAACTCATGCTTACACTAAAACACAGACAACAGAAATGACACAAAAGGGTACTTACATGGGATTTTATTGATGCATAGGGTCTTCCAAAATGTACAGATTTTTAGCACTTTCTAATACATCGCAAATATTCAAGTGATTAAAAAAATCAAATAAGTGTTTTTCCGACATGAAAAATGAGTCGTTCACAAATTCATGGGCGATCAATTTTAGATCCAAATTGGCTACGGCCTTTTTGAACAATGCATGCACTTTACCTTTTCGAGTTGAAAATTCACAGGCATGTCCTAATCCATAGCGATCTTCAATTTTGCACATAAGACAGTCGATCAGTCCATCGATGGCTGAAGTAATGTTCTTTTTTATCACGTGGCAAAATGTCTTTTTTAACGCAAATTCACCATCTATGGAGTCAACACTGCTATGTCCAGTTTTTTCAGCCTCGTCGAGAACGAGCTTCTTAAAGGACGATCCAAACATTGTTTGGTGAATGCTTGCCCTAATATCATCACTACATTCATTAAGTTTTTCCCATTGGTCTTCAGTCAGAGATATCCGGTTACGATATGCTGATAAGAATCCATTGTTCACACCAATGCTTTGAATATGCAGATAATTCCTGTCGTTTTCCTTATGCATTGTCAGAAACAGTTTCCTTGCTATACATTGGGTTAGGTCGGTTAGGGCGGTGTCAAACGGACCCGTGAACATCATAGCCTCGAGGAATTCCTCCCATAAAAATGGCATCATCACTAGCCCGTGACTGGTCGGGTAAAAATGCAAGTCGACGCACTTATACATCCGAAGGTGAACTTTTACACGATTATTAAAATCGCTGACAACAGCAAACGCATCGCCACCAAGATGAAAATGATGACTTGGTATATTATCCAATGTGAATCCTTTCGAAGTTTTAGTCCGAGAAGTAAAGGGCCTTTCATGATAATCCACTTGTTCACAAATGCCATCGTTACTGCGCTTCATCCTGGAGTCAAAAAACTTACGGACACAACCACACAACCGACACAGTCGACAACACACACAGGAGTGACTCTCTCAACACGCTGTGTCGGAATTCAAGCACAAACACGCCCTGTACGGTTTTTTCGACAAGAATATTTTCTAAGATGATGACGTCAACAGACCTCCGTTGCCAATAAGCGAAAAGAAATAGAAAGTTTTCTCCACCACTCCGCCCCCCCCCCCCCAATCCGACAGAGGGCGATGCCATCGCCTTGCTCCCTCGCACCGAACGGAACTGAGGTCACACGCCACGCCCACCCATCACGTGACCAGAAGTGTTGCCATCGAAAAAAGGTTACTACCCCTTTGGAAAATTAATTTCAAAAAGTGCCGACAGATGGGGCTGCAAATTTTCGCGAACCACCACCAGAGGGCGCTGCCATCGTATTTCTCCCTCGCGCCGAGAGGAGACCGGAAGTGACGTCGCGCACGATCCGCCCACCCGTCACGTGACCGGAAGTGTTGCCACCGAAAAGGGTTATCAAGCGCGGTCTTATACTACTAACACGTTTGTTTTATAATCTTTTAAAATACAGAAGAAATAGAAATTACAGCGTAAAATTTAGCGTAGCAAAAATTTCGACTTGAAAGGGTAAGCAAGACAGATTCGTCAACTTAATGCAAGCATCGCTGTCATTTCACTGGAAGTGATAAACCATTCCTATAGTCGAAATTATAAACTGTTGTCATAGTTTCACTTGAAGTTATAGTGTCTTTATAGTTAACCGAATGATTCCTGTTCTTGTGAACAAATCGTTCTTGTACTTGAAAGATTAGTTTGAGGCAGTGGCGCACACAGGATTTCATCAAGGGTATGTTCCAAGAAGAAATTTACTGGACAAGCAAAATTGCTATATTTTTTACATCATCATCATCATCATTGTCAACCATTATCAATCCACTGCTGGACGAAGGTCTCCCCAAGTTTCTTCCACAACTGTCTGTCTTGTGCCAGTCTCCTCCATGTCACTCCCGCATACTTTCGAATTTCATCCACCCATCTCCCATGTGGTCTTCTTCTGGGTCTTTTCCTGTCCCTTGGAATCCAATCTAAAATTTCGGCTGTCCATCGATGGTCTGTCCTTCTGGCAGTATGTCCAGCCCATATAGGTACATGTAAATCTTATTCTGACTACGGCTAAGTTAAATAAATAAATATACACTGCTGGCCACCCAAAATGGAACACCAAGAAGGAAGCATCCGATTGGCCTGAAATTCGCAGCATGCGCCGCCCGCGAGAGGACATGCAAACGATTAGCATTGCAGGACATATGTAAATCCTGTGCGTCCGGCACGCCGCCAAGAAGCACTATAAGAAGGGTGCACAGAAGGCGGGGTGTAAGTAGTAGAAGTGTGTTGTGCTGCCGGACCAGTGCGTGGGAAGCTTCCTGATGCCTCGTCGCAGAATACGGCAGTCATTGCAGCACGTTTCGGAGTTCGACAGAGGAAGAATAGTGGCTTATCGCGACAGCAGTTTATCGTACAGAGACATCGGCGCCCGTGTGGGATGACATTCAGCCACAGTGAGGCGAGTATGAATTCGGTGGGTGCAGGAGAGACGGACGGACCGACGTGAGCGATTGCCGCAGCTGCATCACACCGCCGAACGAGAGGGCCGGCATGTTGTGCGGCGGGCATTGACGGCTCGCACCGCCACATCACGAACGTTAGCGCAGGAATTAGGGTGTGTTGCGCAGCAACCTGTGTAAGCACGTACCGTTCGACGACGGCGCCCATTGCTCCGATTACCATTGACGTTACACCACCGGCGAGTGCGGCGGCAGTGGGCCGTTGAATGCCGCACCTGGACTACAGAATGGCACAACATTGTCTTCTCCGACGAATCCCGCTTCTGCCTGCAACGCCACGATGGTCGGATCCGCGTGTGGCGGCACCGTGGCGAGAGACTGTATGACGCCTGCATTATGCATCGCCATACCGGTCCGTCGCCTGGCGTTATGGTTTGGGGCGCAATTGGATATCACACTCGCACCCCTGTGGTACGCATCGCCGGTACACTCAACAGCCACCGCTACATCTCCGACGTTTTGGAGCCTGTAGTCCTCCCTTACCTGCAGGACCTGCCAGCGGCCACGTTTCAACAGGACAATGCGCGCCCGCATGTGGCACGCATCGTGCAACAATTCTTCACGGCCCACCAGGTGTCACTGCTGCCGTGGCCTACCTGTTTTCCCGATATGTCGCCCATCGAACACGTCTGGTCGCTGATCGGCAACCAAGTGGCCCGAAAAGCACCACCCACGGCTACGCCTGATGAACTGCGGCAACGTGTGGAAGCAGCCTGGACCGACATATCCCGAGCCCACATTCAAAGCCTCTTTCGTTCAATGCCGCGGCGTATAGCGGCCGCTATTGCCAGCCTTCACGAACTATTGGTGTCTGCGTGTTCCGCAAGTCGCACGGGCCTGTAAGCTCAATCGTTTCATCTTTGTATCTGTTGTTATGTGTCCAGTAAATCTGGCTTTGCTATCTCGTGTCCTTCTTGGTGTTGCATTTTGGGTGGCCAGCGGTGTACATATATATTTGACAATATCCCCTCATTTTCAAGAAACCAGTCCCGCACACGCCATGCAGTGTGGTAGGGAGCCGGGTCGTGTTGTAAGAGACAACGGTTATTTCCATAATATTGCCATATTGTTGGTAGCACAGAATTATCCTGAACGTCGAAATACATTTCAGAGTTCATGGTTTATAATAACCAACAGGCCGAGTCCCATCCACGAAAAACAATTCCATATACCTTGATGGAACCTCCGCCGAACTTAACAGTTGGAAGAACAGTCCGACGAAAAACGTTCACCGTGCTGTAGCCAAATCTAAACGCGTCGACCAGATTGGAAGACTTAAAAAGTTGATTAATCACTCCAAAGGACAGCTTTCCAGTCGCCAACAGTCCAGGTATGACGGGAGACACAAAACGTCAAACGGCGCTTCGCATTCATACATAGTAGTGACGTGCGGCTTGTGTGCCGCTGCTACAGAATAATAACCCACACTGTGCAACTCTCTGTGGATAGTTATGGTACTAACCGAGCCATTGAAAGCATTTCCTACTTCAGCAGCGATGGAAACGGCAGGGGAAAAACGAGATTTCTTAACATTTCTTACAATGGCTTTTCTGTCACGTTCCCTCAGTTTCTACTGCTTTCCTCAACATTTTTTTGCTATCGTTGCAACGTCCTGCCTCCATCTCTTCACGACATGCCTTACAATTTATTTTGGTGGGTTTATTTTAGCTGAAATGCTCCGTATGGAAACGTTACTCAAATGACATCCTATGACCAGCCCACACTGGAACTCGTAAAGTTCACGTCCACGAGGCATATCTATTCAAAGTTACTAATAACAAATCATCATATGTAGAGGATTTTAGGAAGGGAGTGTCTGACCCCAGGTCTTAAACAACCCTTAGAAATAGGAAGCTAGGAGATTAGGTCTAGAGTGTCCGATACGAAAGTGGCACGGAAGCGAAGTAGAAAGGGGGAGGAAGACGCACTTATTTATTACCGGGGGGCCAGTACCCGGGGTCCAACGGCTTAACGTGCCCATCCGACGCGCGGCGGATATTTAGTGGATCGAGCGTTTGTACCTACCTGGGATCGAACCTGAGGTCCTTTCCGTGGCAGTCACGAAAGTTGCCCACTAGGCCACCCGCGATCCTTACTAATAACAAGACCAATCATCTCAGCTTTATACGTATTATATGTACCTCCTCAATCATACAGCGCGCACCTTCTTTCGCAACCATTCTTTGCACTTATGCAAATATTTGGTAGCGTAAGAATACTCTTGATAATATAATGTATGTATATATGTACGTTCTTAATTAATATTAGCACAAATCAACACAGATGAACACACAGATTAAAAAATTCTCTGAAGAAGTAAGATAAATTCAGTAATCATTGAGCTTAAGACGTTCATAAATATAACGATCATTATGAAAACTAAAATTAAGACGGACAGAAAATAATTGATCATAACGAAAATACTAAATTTATAAAGCCATGTACAGAATCTAGTTTTTTTTTTTTATTTAGAAATCGTCGGAATGTATTTTAAAAGAAAATAATTTGTTTTAAGGACTCGGGCTTTCTTGGGAGGGGTCCGGACCCGGCTGACCCTCCCCGTGTGTGCGCCACTGGTTTGAGGGTCCATTACGAAGTATCGCCGTCGTTTCAAAAGATGTCAATTGACTAATTTAAGGAATCAGATTTTTCATTCATTGCAAACTTATGACTATGAAAATTTTAGTAATGAAATAATTCCTTCAGTGAAAATGTATTTTCACATCAGACAGTAGCGAGCAATTTATGTGCAATCCGTGATCACTAATATATAAAAAAAGGTCAAGAAAAACTGAATTTTTTTCTGTGTTTTTTAATTATTACCAAAGGCTCAATAAAAAACTTTTTAACATACATACAGTGAATTGCTGCTTGATCCACTGAATGCATCAAATAAATTAAGATTTCAAGAAAATTATGCAATTGCTACATTATTAAACGTACAATAATGACATTTTAATTACATAACAAGTTTTCCTAATTTTAGTACCATCTAGTTACGTGTTTGGACAACTTCATTTTGCTAAGCAAATATAAAGTTTATAATTTTTGTCTTCCAGAGCACTATTTCAAAAAAGTTACCTTGTCAAAGTTCAACACATCTGTATTAAGTATATTAGTAACATTAAGCAAAACTATTTGGATCCACAATATAAGCATTTCTCTTTATCTGGAAAAATACAAGTAACTTATTGGCAGAAATTTCCTGAAATTTGATTTTCAAGAAGTATTCAGGAAAACTGCCAATGTACAAATAATTATGGTTGTGTAGTTCTTTGTGTATCACAAACACAATTTAATTATGTGTCCGTTAGCTGTTCCTTGAAGAATTTCCAAAAGTTGTTCCAATGATTTCTTAAAGTATTTTTCCAGATAATTATTACATTTTTTGAGAACCTGACAAATGAACATGCAGTTATTGTACTGAATAAATCTAAGCGATTGTTTTGGTACTATAGGATGTATTTTAAAAGATGTACATGTCTCATTATAAATTGACTAATTTGATGTACCATTTTCTCAGAAATTATAAAAAGCAATGGTATAAAATTTTGCACAAATGTTTTATTATTACTAAAGCTATCGAAAAAAATTGTTTTTTTTTTCTTTTTTCATGATTTTGGTTTCAAAATAAATTCTATGAAGGATTGGAGAAGTTTATCCCAATACAAAGATTGAAACCCACCCCAACGTTTGGAAACACACTTTCCAGTAGTTATCGGATAATATGATATATATTAGTTCCAGTTATCATTATAGCTGTAGCTTGTGAAGACACAGTGCAGGAAGTCTGGAAACAGATGTCTAGATAAATGAATAAAAAGTTGATCGCTCATTCTCTCATTTTAAGCAAATGTTTTCCAAAAAAAAAAAAAAGCGAGTATATATTTCTACTTGTATTTTAAAAACCTTGTTTGCTCAGAACATAGTTTCCACAATATGTGGATTCATGCCGATCCAGGTACTTTTTTTTTCTCTTAAAAATAACAATATCCAGGGCTTAAAAATACCATCCCCGAGATGCCCAGGGCATGTAAATTATTCGCCTGGGCAGGTAAATAAAAAATCTAATTGCCTGAGCATGGCAACTAAATTTTAAAATAAAAAAGTTTGTAATAAAATTTCCTACTACACAAGAAAAAAAAAGACAGTCATCACATGTCATGTTTCATATCATTGTTAATTAATGGAAGTTGTATTGTTGTTACGAAGTACCAAAGAAAGAGCAATATCACATCTTTAATTATGTTATGCTCTACGCCCAGAAATCGGAACCAATATGTAATTTTGCTCCAAATATTGTTTATAATCAACAACAGGATGCATGCCTCTGATGTAACTGGCCTCTCATGTTTAGTGACAAAGGGAGAAAACTTTAACAAAAGGAACATGGCAGAATCACTAAATTTCCGAAACACCAGTTTCATCATCGTGCCATTTCATACCAATTTTAGCATCAGCATCTTAAAAATTGATATACACACTTTTATTTTGTGCATTGAACATTTGTAATACAGATCCTTAAAATGGAAGTGCAAAGATGTTAAAAGAGTTCATATTTTTAACTTAAAAAATAAAAATCAGGGTTCTGGTTTGTTATCTTAAAAGATAAATTTTCCTGCGCATCCAGCTTTTACTACCTGGGCAAGTAAATAATTTCTTGCCCAGCTAGTAAATATACACCTAAAAGTTACATGCCCAACTGGGCATGTGGGCATGTAACTTTTCCCAAAATTTTCAAGCCCTGATATCTATAGATTTCTGATATATTTAAAAAGAATATGATTAGTATCTTTTGGAAAACTACTGACTTTACTTCAGCCAGCTGCTTTCACTATACAAAGTGTGAAATTACTCTTACTAATTAAAACAATTACTTGAACAATTTAAAACATATATCTAGTCGCCTTCCTTAATCTCCTGAGTATGATAACCGTTTTGACACTTAAGCAATAAAAACAATGCAAACCAGAATGAACAAATTTGTGGAAATAATTTTATTAGAAAAAAATGCAGGCTGTATATACATGAGATATCAAGAGATATAGAGTAAAACAAATAGATTTCAAAACACAAAGGCAAAGGTAGAAATTTCTCTTTCTGTGACTTCTTTTAAATACTTCCATGCGCAATACAAAAGATTTTAAAATTCATAATTAACAAACGAAACAGGAAAAATTTAACAAGATTGTTTAATACGCACGTATTTCACGAAGTATCGAGATTTAAAAACATGTTTTACATACGTTATTCTTTTTCAGTTTAAACCATTTAATGGTGGTTTAACTGTTGGAACTTTTAAATGTTATATTTCCTTTGTGTGAAATGCAATTTCTCAGTTGGAAGTTATCAGTATTCACTACGAACATATATCTCGGTAACCGAGTGTGATTCAAGGAAAAATCTTTCACGTACCTCTCGGTTGTAAGTGGTCGATGTTCAAATCTTTGCACGGTTGTTCTCATTAACAAAGATTTGAACATTGAACCTGAGAACCTGATGAGAATAACCGTGCAAAGATTTAAACATCTCATCAGGTAATTGATGAGAACAACTGTGCAAAGATAAATTTAAAAATACGAATTTAACTAATGTCACTTACTTCTGGCATGTTGAATTTTAAATTTTCAAGATTTCGGTCTCATTTTTATATTTTTTACAAAATTCTGCTGTAGGAATAATTTAGAAAAAGAAGCACTGTCTTGGATAAATTTAAACAGACTTCATCTGATATGCCACTCCACATACAGTATATTTTTTATCACCATGAATTTTTTTGTGGTGACCTAAAATATGCTGGATTCTTCTGCCAATATGTTGAGCGTCAAATGGGAGATGTTTCAAGATTCATAACTTGTGAGTACCTTGAAAAATAGTGGCTCATGCAAATTCTTTAGCACCAAAGCTCTTACTAAAGTGAATCTTATTACTACAACAGCTTGTGTACATGTCATCAGCAGTGTTAGAATCAGAAATAAATCTTCTACTGGCCCAGCGGACCACTAAAATTTGCAAGCCACTGGTCCGTAAAAAAAAAAAAATTAAAAAAAAATTGAAGACTTTATAATATATGTAGTAAACAATGTATCATTTCAATGGAATTATATCCAATATTTGTTTTTAAACCTATCATTAGTTTGCAGTCTAAAAAGAAAACCATACAGCAAGGTAAAATAAACACATTCATTTTTTAACTTGTGACAAATTAGAAAAAAACAGACCTCACTAACCATCCGGGCCAGCAAAATCAATAGTCTAGTGGTCCGACGGAAGTTTTACTGGATTACCAATTACCCAGCGGACCACTGGGTAATTTGAACGCTGCATCAGTAAAATTTAACAGTGCTGCTGATAATCTTGGACATATGCTTTACAGGAAGCAAATTATTTGCAGTCATTATGTGAAATTTGACATATTTTAGTGAATAAAAGATTCAGTGTCTATATTTTGCTACCCACAGCACTTAATTTTTAACTAAATGACCATGACAGACGTTAAAGAAACTACGTTTTCCTCACTCCAATCATGTTCTAAAATTAAAGTTTATGAACAAGTACTTGAATGAAGGCAAACATTTCTGGTACAATTATGCTAATAGAGTTGTACATTTTTTTAAATTAATATAAAAGATATGAAACTCTAGGTGACATGAAATATGATAAATGGAATATGAAGCCTCACTTCTGTACTTTACATTGGTATCACCATAAACTTCATATTTTCATTAGGACTTTAATGATTTGAATAGCTTAAAATCACTTTTGACTTACCCAAGTGCTTTATTGGTGAACTTCCTACATATACCATTACACCCAATTCATTATTTACACATACTGATTTTAACACAAACGGGCCAGGTGAAAACTTTAAGTCCAGAAACATTACTTGATCTGGTTTATCCATGATGACATTCCAGATATTAGAAATTTTTGGAATGTCATCATGGATAAACCAGATCAAGTAATTTTTCAGTTCAGTGTCAGACTTGGTGTGTGCATGGTGTTCTATGATCAGTCCTGAAGTAAGTAAATACTTTATTGCATACTTACCCTTAACAGAATGTCTCTCCCGCAGAAAAAAAAAGAAAAGAAAACGTAAGAGCCTTACTGGAAGGCGTTAGCGATCAATGGGTGGTAACTATATGTCTCAGACAAGAGAGAATGAAGAGTATTCGCAACGCGAATCTCATTTCAACAACATTTACAAACACAGTTGTGACTGAAGATGAAAGTGAAAGAGTGCGCTAACCAGTTGAATTTTTGCACACGATCGAGATGAGTAGACTTCCGCCTCACATTTTACGACTAAAAAAGGCTGCAGTCGTGCTGCTCATCACGAACCTGGCCCAGTGATCTAAGCTCTGGCTTATGATGATTCGTTCGTGAAGGGTCCGGGTTCGAATCCCGGTGAGGCATGGATGTTGTGTTTGTCTTTCGGCCCCGGCTCTCTCCCTTCCCTGGAACCAGTGACCCTAAATTAGGGACGGGCGACTGCTTATAGCCCATTCAGTTGCTCACGGTGGTCGTAAAACCTCAAATCAAAGAAAAAAGGATGTCGTCTCCACACCGTTGAAGGTTCTGTGGGGGCTATTCGATCATTATTTTGATCTACGACTGCCTGCTGCATTCACTCTGCTTGATGTGGCGTCGAAAGTCTGAACTCCGAAGCAGTTGGTAAAAGCCGTACATACAAATAGTTAGTTTGATTGTGCCTCCCACATTGATGTTAATTCTGTTTTGTTGAGAAGTGCTTATTCATGTGAATATTTGTGTGTATGCGATAGAAAGAGGGGGGGCAGTATATGTGGTTTGCCCCGGGCGTAGAAATACCTAGTTACCTTGTTTTCCACATTCGCCTATTCCTGCTTCGTCAAAAATTCATGGGTTCCATCATTTTAGGCGAGGAAAAAAATTCTGGATTCGTTTATTCCTGTTTCGCCTAAAACTTTCACCTGCTAGAGGGGAGGGATTCACCTGGAGCAAACTTCCTTTTCTTCCTATTCTTGTTTTGCCTACTCCTGCTACGTCGAAAGTTAATGGGGCGAGAAAATGCTATTACATTATTTCGTTTAAGTTTTGACGGAGTGATTTTTAAAAAAGATACAACTTTGCATCTCGTGTGATTTTTTTTTTTTATCGAAACACTAAATCTTTCGTGCGCTAAAAAAAGGACAATTTTTCCCGTGAAAAAAAAAAAAAAAAGAAGCTAGTTTTCATCAGTAGGGTTGGAAGATAGTTTTATTTCTTTAATCAATAAAAAAAAAGTCAAGTAGAAAACAAAGTTGTGCAAAACATTTATACTTTTAAGAGGGGGGGGGGGGGAGTGCTATTGCATTTTTTCGCATAAGCTTAGACGGAGTGTAACGTACCAGGAGATGTGACGTACCTGCCAGAAGGACGCACACGACACAAAGGCAGATAGGAATCAGAATAAGACGTCCGCGTAGCTCAATTGGTAGAGCAACTTATTCCGGAATGAGGGGACCCGGGTTCGAATCCTGGCGCGGATAAAAATGACGGAGAAATTTACTTCGTTATAGGAGTGCTTAAAAAAAAAAAAAAGATACATCTTTACCTCCCGTGATTTTTTTTTTAATCGAAACACTACATCTTTCGTGCGTTAATGTAGGAGACATCAAATGCTGAGTACCTAGCAAGGCCGTAGGGCGCTTGGCGCCCTAGGCAAGGCAAAATTTCTAAATCCTACATTTCTAAATTTTTCCTTGCATCTCAAATTTTTTTATTCATTTGTGTTGCTAAACATATTGCATTGTTTAATAATTTCAAGATGCAAAAATGCAATGTGAACTAAATAGAAAGAAATTAATGGAAACTACACCTATTTTCATATTGGTCTAATGTCAATAAACGTTACATTTAGCGTGAACAGTACTCCAAGCTTGACCGTAGGAACAGTACACTTTGGTAAATAGCGTTCCCCTGGCTGCCGCCATGCCCACACACAGCCGTCAGACTGATGGATCATATATCTGGATTGATCAGTCCGTAGGACCAGTTTCCATTGATCTACGGTCCACGATAAATGTTCTTTACAATATTCTAAACGACGAGTAGCATTCCGAGTGGAGATGAAAGGCTTATGAGCAGCCACACGACCACGGTAACCCATGGAGTGAAGTTCTCTGAGAATGGTACGTATTCATACCGAGGTTCCAGCATTTTTGCTCACTTGTACACTGAGGTCTTGTGCAGTATTCCGTCGATTAGCTGTACTCTCCTGAGGCTTCGACGTCCTCTATCACTGATTTCCTTTGGTCTGCCCGTACTTTTTGCTACTTCAGGCACCCCATGTGTCTTCCACTTATTCAGTACATTCAAAACAGTTGACTTGGGTATGTTTAAACGCCTTTCGGTTACTCTTATGGACAACCCACTAATATAACACCCAACAATCTTTCCTTTCTCAAAGTCAGTTCTCTCCTGCCGCGACATTTTCACTCAACCTCACGGTCAGCTGCAGGCTTGTTTTTATACTCTTTGCAACTGTACCGCGCATCTTAACAACGTAGCAGATCCGTTCATTTGCTCCTGAAGGGGTGCCCGGTGACTTTTGTCAATATAGTGTAATGACCCTCAATCAGGAACGGGCAAGAGCGACTGCTTATTGCCCATCGAGTTGCTCACGTGGTGTCTGGTTCTCCACGTGTCCACGTGCCGCCAAAACACTTCTTACGCGGCAAGACGTTAGACGCTACAAGATTTCGAAAGGTTTCTTGTGGTATCAGGTATCAACACGTGACCAGCAGATACTTTAATTCTTGTAAGTTACGTGGTTGGGCCTCTGCAGATCGGATTTGCTGTTCCAACACAAACCACAGAACCTCGATTGGATTGATGTCTTTTGGAAGCCACGTCGATATCCGGAAGTCTTTCTCATATTCCGCTAAACAATCCGGGAAGTGTGGCATGGCGTATTATACTTCTGAAAGAAGCCACTACTAGAGGGGAAATACCGTTGCTCTGAAAGGATGTACCTGGTACAGGATGACTATTACAGGGAAAATACCGTTGCTATGAAATAATGTACCTCGTAAAGGATGATTAGTACATGGGAAATACACTTCCTATGAAATAATGTACCTGGTAAAGGATGACTACCACAGGGGAAATACCGTTGCTATCAAAGGATGTACCTGGTAAAGGATGACTATTACAGGGGAAATACCGTTGCTATCAAAGCATGTACCTGGTAAAGGATGACTATTCCAGGGGAAATACCGTTGCTATGAAAGAATGTACCCGGTAAAGGATGACAACTACAGGGGAAATACCCTTGCTATGAAAGGATGTACCTGGTAAAGGATGACTATTACAGGGGAAGTACCGTTGCTATCGAAGGATGTACCTGGTAAAGGATGACTACCACAGGGGAAATACCGTTACTATGAAAGAATGTACCTGGTAAAGGATGACTATTACAGGGAAAATGCCGTTGCTATAAAAGGATGTACCTGTTAAAGGATGACTATTACAGGGGAAATACCGTTGCTATGAAAGGATGTACTTGGTAAAGGATGACTATTACAGGGGAAATACCGTTGCTAAGAAGGGATGTATCTGGTAAAGGATGACTATTACAGGGGAAATACCGTTGCTATGAAAGGATGTACTTGGTAAAGGATGACTATTACAGGGAAAATACCGTTGCTATGAAAGGATGTACCTGGTAAAGGATGATTATTACATGGGAAATACCGTTGTTATGAAAGGATGACTACTACAGGCGAAAAACCGTTGCTATGAAAGGATGACTACTACAGGGGAAATACCGTTGTTATGAAAGGATGTACCTGGTAAAGGATGACTATTACAGGGGAAATACCGTTGCTATGAAAGGATCACTACTACAGCGGAAATACCGTTGCTATGAAAGGATGACTACTACAGGGGAAATACCGTTGCTATGAAAGGATGACTGCTACAGGGGAAATACCGTTTCTATGAAAGGATGTACCTGTTAAAGGATGACTATTACAGGGGAAATACCGTTGCTATGAAAGGATGCACCTGGTAAAGGATGGCTACTACACGGGATATACCGTTCCTATGAAATAATGTACCTGGTAAGGGATGACTACCACAGGGGAAATACCGTTGCTATCAAATGATGTACCTGGTAAAGGATGACTATTACAGGGGAAATACAGTTGCTATCAAAGCATGTACCTGGTAAAGGATGACTATTCCAGGGGAAATACCGTTGCTATGAAAGGATGTATCTGGTAAAGGATGACTACTACAGGGGAAATACCGTTGCTATGAAAGAATGTACCTGGTAAAGGATGACAACTACAGGGGAAATACCCTTGCTATGAAAGGATGTACCTGGTAAAGGATGACTATTACAGGGGAAGTACCGTTGCTATCGGAGGATGTACCTGGTAAAGGATGACTACTACAGGGAAATACCGTTACTATGAAAGAATGTACCTGGTAAAGGATGACTATTACAGGGAAAATACCGTTGCTATAAAAGGATGTACCTGTTAAAGGATGACTATTACAGGGGAAATACCGTTGCTATGAAAGGATGCACTTGGTAAAGGATGACTATTACAGGGGAAATACCGTTGCTATGAAGGGATGTACCTGGTAAAGGATGACTATTACAGGGGAAATACCGTTGCTATGAAAGGATGTACCTGGTAAAGGATGATTATAACATGGGAAATACCGTTGTTATGAAAGGATGACTACTACATGGGAAATACCGTTGTTATGAAAGGATGACTACTACAGGCGAAAAACCGTTGCTATGAAAGGATGACTACTACAGGGGAAATACCGTTGTTATGAAAGGATGTACCTGGTAAAGGATGACTATTACAGGGGAAATACCGTTGCTATGAAAGGATGACTACTACAGCGGAAATACCGTTGCTATGAAAGGATTACTACTACAAGGGAAATACCGTTGCTATGAAAGGATGACTGCTACAGGGGAAATACCGTTTCTATGAAAGGATGTACCTGTTAAAGGATGACTATTACAGGGGAAATACCGTTGCTATGAAAGGATGTACCTGGTAAAGGATGGCTACTACAGGGGAAATACCGTTCCTATGAAATAATGTACCTGGTAAAGGATGACTACTACAGGGGAAATACCGTTGCTATGAAAGGATGTACCTGGTAAAGGATGACTATTACAGGGGAAATACCGTTGCTATGAAAGGATGTACCTGGTAAAGGATGACTATTACAGGGGAAATACCGTTGCTACGAAAGGATGTACCTGGTAAAGGATGACCACTACAGGGGAAATACCGTTGCTATGAAAGAATGTACCCGGTAAAGGATGACTATTACAGGGGAAATACCGTTGCTATGAAAGGATGTACCTGGTAAAGGATGACTACTACAGGGGAAATACCGTTACTATGAAAGATTGTACCTGGTAAAGGATGGCTACTACAGGGAAAATATCGTTGTTATAAAAGGATGTGCCTGTTAAAGGATGACTATTACAGGAGAAATACCGTTGCTATGAAAGGATGTACTTGGTAAAGGATGACTATTACAGGGGAAATACCGTTGCTATGAAGGGATGTACCTGGTAAAGGATGACTATTACAGAGGAAATACCGTTGCTGTGAAAGGATGTACCTGGTAAAGGATGACTACTACAGGGGAAATACCGTTGCTATGAAAGAATGTACCTTATAAAGGATGACTACTAAAGGGGAAAACCCGTTGCTATGAAAGAATGTACCTGTTAAAGGATGACTACTACAATGGAAATACCGTTGCTATGAAAGGATGACTACTACTGGGGAAATACCGTTGCTATGAAAGGATGTACCTGGTAAAGGATGACTACTACAGGGGAAATACCGTTGCTATGAAAGAATGTACCTAGTAAAGGATGACTACAACAGGGGAAATACCGTTGCTATGAAAGGATGTACCTGTTAAAGGATGACTATTGCAGGGGAAATACCGTTGCTATGAAAGGATTTACCTGGTAAAGGATGACTATTACAGGGGAAATACCGTTGCTATGAAAGGATGACTACTACAGGGGAAATACCGTTGCTAGGAAAGGATGTACCTTTTAAAGGATGACTACTACAGGGGAAATACCGTTGTTATGAAAGGATGTACCTGGTAAAGGATGACTACTACAGGGGAAATACCGTTGTTATGAAAGGATGTACCTGGTAAAGGATGACTACTACAGGGGAAATACCGTTGCTATGAAAGGATGTACCTGGTAAAGGATGACTACTACAGGGGAAATACCGTTGCTATGAAAGGATGTACCTTGTAAAGGATGACTACTACAGGGGACATATCGTTGCTATGAAAGGATGTGCCTGCTAAAGGATGACTACTGCAGGGGAAATACTGTTGCTATGAGAGGATGTGCCTGAAAAAGGATGATACTACAGGGGAAATACCGTTGCTATGAAAGGATGTACCTGGTAAAGGATGACTACTACAGGAGAAATACCGTTGCAATGAAAGGATGTACCTGGTCTGCAATGATGATTAGACAAGTGGTAGACACCATAGTTCGCTGTACATGAATGACTGGACCCATCGTTTCCCAGCAGAACATTGCCCAAAGGACACTGCACATTTCGCTACCTCCACCGGCTTGTTTTCGTCCCACGGCAGTGCTCGAAATGGGCCTGTATACGCCGGTATGACGAACCGGCACTTCCTTTTTTTTTAGTATTTCATACCGGCACTTTTTTTTTACCCGAAATGTACATACCGGTGCTAATTTTAGTGTGGGGGACTGCATAAATGTTTTTCCCTCCTTTTTTTCTTTGTCCCTGACTTACGAGCGCTCAGTCTTAAACATAGAAAACTTATGTGCTTCGTCTTGAGAAATAGCTGTGTGGGAACCGTAAAGGGTAAGGGAGCGTGATACGCATGAGCTATAATACTGAAGAGCAATTGAATTAGAGACAGCTGGCGTTATGAAAATGTATCGCTGTGGGCTGCCCTGTAAACGGAAACGACATGACGTATGCAGCGATCCGACAATATAAGGAGTGATGCGACGGGAATCAGTAAGAGTCGGACGCAGTATGCGTAAGACGAAGGATCAAAGCGCATTTGATCGTGGGCAAATTGTCGGGGCCTTACGAATGGGTCACTCCATCTTGGAAGTCGTGCAGGCACTGGGATTTTCACGAACCACTGTGCCACGGGTACAGCGTGAGTACATCGAATCCGGTAAAACTATCCCCACCGAGGCGAACTGCCGTGGACAACAGCGTGCGGATGAGCGGGGTCATCGTCGGTTAACTCGCATTGTAACAGCGGATAGACGGGCCACAGTGCAAGAAATCACTCGGCAATTTAACGCTGGTGCACAAAAACGTGTAAGCAGCCACACCATCCAAAACTATCTCCTCGCTATGGGGTACAGAAGCCATCGCCCCACGAGGGTACCGCTGCTGACCGCACATCACAGGGTGCAAAGATTAGCATGGGCGCGGGAACATCGGCACTGGACCCTAGACATGTGGGAAAATGTTGCCTGGACTGATGAGTCGAGATTCATGTTGGTACATGCGGACGGCAGGATACGAGTACGGCGCAAACCAAATGAAGCGATGGATCCTTCTTGCCAGCTGGGTACTCTTCAAGCTGGTGGGGGTGACATTCTCGTCTGGGGACTGTTTACGTGGACTGAAATGGGACCCCTGGTACGTGTGACATCATCCCTCACAGGTCAACGTTACCGGTATATCCTGGACGACCATTTGCTCCCGTTTGTACGTCTTCGACATCCCACTGGGAACCTCATTCTGCACCAAACAATGCACCGTGCCATCGCTCCCGAATTGTATCCGAATGGTTGGATGAACACTCCATCGACATGACCTCGCTTCCTTGGCCAGCTAGGTCACCTGACCTCAATCCCATCGAGCACATCTGGGGCGCCATCGAGAGAAATGTTCGAGGCTCTGACCCCCTCTATCAAATCTTCGTGAACTGTGGGAGCTTGTCCAGGGGTCGTGGATCGGTATGGCTATCTAACGCTTCCGATGTCTTGTCGAGTCCATGCCTACCGAGACGAATCGCCGCCGTCATTAGGGCGAAAGGTGGTGCTACACGTTACTAGACAGGTATCTCTAATTCAATTGCTCTTCAGTGTAAGTTCAATCCTTTATAGGACGGAGTGAACTTATCACATCTTGCCCAAACCCCAGATCATCCACACTACAGAATTTTTATTATATCATTAATTTAATGTATTCAATTTTAAGAGCTTCTTCATGGAATGAAGAATTGGGAGCAATAGATTAAACACAAATTTTAATTTTGCAGCACGATGAGTATAAACTTTTTCCACTTCGAAATATATATCATCATCATCATCATCATCATTTCAACCATTATCAATCCACTGCTGGACGAAGGTCTCCCCAAGTTTCCTCCACAACGGTCTGTCTTGTGCCAGTCTCCTCCATGTCACTCCCGCATACTTTCGAATTTCATCCACCCATCTTCCATGTAGTCTTCTTCTGGGTCTTTTCCTGTCCCTTGGAATCCAATCTAAAATTTCGGCTGTCCATCGATGGTCTGTCCTTCTGGCAGTATGTCCAGCCCATTGCCATTTCAGGGATTTAACTCTGATCATGATGTCTTCCACTCTTGTCATTTTTCGGATCCACGTGTTCCTCTTCTTATCTCTCCTGGTTACACCAAGCATGCACCTCTCCATGCTACTTTGAGTTGTCTGCAGCCTTTGTATGTCTCTTTTAGCTAAGGTCCACGTCTCTGCACCATACGTAAGCACTGGAAGGATGCATGGATCAAACACTTTTCTTTTGAGACATAATGGCATATTGCTCTTGAAAATTATGCTGTTTCTTCCAAAAGCTCTCCAGGCAAGTTTTGTACGCCGATTAATTTCTTCATCAATGTGACCCTCACTTGATATCTGCAGTCCAAGATAAACGTACGTGTCTGTTATCTCCAACTTTTCTCCATCAATCGATAAATCTTCATTTCTTGTAAAAGCATTGTACATCACTTTTGTCTTCTGAAAGTTCATTTTTAATCCCACTTCTTTACTCTTGTCAGCAAGTTCCTGCATCATGCTCTGTAGCTCTGATGGGGTAGTCGCAAAAATGACTATGTCATCAGCAAAACGAAAGTGGGTTAGATAATCTCCATTAATCTTTATCCCTTTGTTTTCCCAGTTCAGTGATTGAAAGACATTTTCCAATGTGGCATTAAAGAGCTTCGGAGATATGGTGTCACCTTGTCTCACTCCTTTTCCAATTTTTATGTGTGTTGTATTTTCAAACAGCCGAATCTTTGCACTTGCATTTTCATAGATGTTATTAATAATATTAACGTATGCATCTTCAATACCGCAGGATTTCAGAGCCATTGCAACTGCTGATGGTTTCACCGAATCAAAGGCTTTTTCATAATCGATAAAAGCCATGCACAATGGAAGTTCATATTCCCTCGCTCTTTCAATTAGTTCTCTCAGTACGTGGATGAAATATATATATATACATATACTGAAGAGCAAAATATATTTTTTGCTTAGGTCTCTTCTTAATAGAATATACATATATATATATATATATATTGGAATGTGGTACGATTGCTATTAATTTAAGATTGAATATTGATTCTGATTGCCCGACCTTGTACTTCATGAAAGTCCCTATCGGAAGGGGCTGCCTTCTCGGCTCGAGTTCTTAAAGTTCTGGTGTCTCCTCATTGGTGCAGTGGTCTAAGCGATAGCTTCTGATCATTCGCCCAACGGAGGGTTCTGGGTTCGAATCCCGGATAACGCATAGTTGTTTGTGTTTGTCTTTCGGAGGTTTGTTCGCTGAGTTCCTTGTTCACCTATGTACATTGCTGTCGTTGAAACACAAAATGTCAATAATGTATATATCTGTCCAGCAAGTTCAATATGTATGTCAATGTACGTCGTATCTGTTAAGCAAGTCCAATAAATAATTTAAACCTCCAATCAAAAAAAAAAAAAAAAAAGAAAAAAAGAGTTCTGGTTTCAAGTCCAACTGAATCACTAATGATTAGCCAAGGTTTGGAAGTCTCGCTAATCCGTTGGTCCTGGGGTACAGACTCCTCGTTATGAACAAGTCTAACCTCAGTCCTCGCCGCTGGATGCACAAAACAACCAACAGATGTATTTTTAAATTTTTATTTATTTACTTTTTTGGTTGAAGATTTAACAGCCACCGTGATCAACTCCATGGGCTATAAGCAGTAGCCTGTCCCTAATTTAGGACCACTGGTTTCAGGAAAGGGAGAGAATCAGTGCCGTGAGACAAACACAACATCCATGCCTCACCGGAATTCGCACCCGGATTCTTCGCGGACGAATGGTCATAAGCTAACGCTCAGACCACTGCGCCACCAGGCGGTCTCGACTGAAATCCACCGCCATCGTTTCTGACTCATGGTACAATGGTATTCAATGGAATTATCAATCACATTTTCACACAATTCTTATAGGGATTTTTTTTTTTTTTTTTTTTACTTTATCAGTTTGAAGATTTTCCGGCGAAGGTATTTTTCCCGGATGATTTTTAGTTAAATATGAGAATAACGGCACTTCAAAATTTCCATTTCGAGCACTGCCCCACGGTTTCACCCTGGTGCCAACATTTCCCCTGGTAAACGACGCACACACACCCGGCTGTCCATATGGAGCAACAGGAAACGAGATTTATCGGACCAGACGACATTCTTCCAATCATTCAAGGTCCAGTTTTGATGCTCGCATGTCCATCGTAGGCGCTTTCGACGGTGATCCGAAGTTAGCATGGGCACTAGAAACAGCCTGCGGCTGTGCAGCCGCATTTTCAGCAGGGTTCGGTGTATTGCGTGTTGTGACACATTACTCCTGTCGCCAGAATTCAATAATATACCTGCTGTTGGCTCATTCCATACGGGATAGCCTTCGCTCACCTCTAACAGCGATGAGCCGTAGTCAGCCCATACCCGGATGCCCTCCGCGGACCACTTTTTAAAGGTACTAACCATGACTAACCGTGAGCACTGCACAAGCCTCGCCATCTCAGAAATGGTGTGACCTAGTGGCATAGGCCTAGAGTTTTGTAAATCTCAGGGCATGCTCGAAAAAAAAATGGCGTTTATATACAAATTTGTTTTTAAATAAGTAAGATAATTAAACAAGAAAGATGACACCGAATTTTCAGGTGCAATGAGTACGTCTTTTGAATCCGTTCTGATGCGAATTAAATTTATCAAAGCTATTCAAAGTCAATGGAACCAGTATGGAAAACAGTAGCATCTGACCGAAGAAAGTTTTCAATCGGGTTTTTAATCCCGCAGATATTGCTGTAAATTGAATCATGAACTTACGCCCTCTGATTACAGACTTGTGCGTTAAGAAAAACTTGAAATTACATGAGAAATATTTCTCAGCGGAAACGCTCTCCAACAAAGAAAGAAATTTTCAAATCGGACTCTTAGAAGCATAGATATCGACAAATATAAGATATGCATCTACGCCCCCTGGCGAGAAGAACATGCATTATTTTAAGAAGAGAGTATGCTCAAAAGGTTTTTTGATGTGAGCGGTATCGGTCCACGAAATAATTTTTACAATCGAGTTTCCAGGAACCCAGATTTTGCTGCAAATACATCATAAGCAGAAATTAACTCTTATGCCCCCTGGTGGCCAAATCATTCTTTACCAAATATTAGAAATTATAGGAAAAAACATTTCCCATCAGGAGCTGTATGCGATGAAGAATGAATTTTTCAAATCGGAGTTTTAGAAGCAGAGATATCTGGGGAAACACAATTTACCTTTACGCTCCCTAGCGGAAAGTCTATGAATTACTTGAAAATTTTGGAATTATATGAAAAACATGTCGCACAGGAAACTATATCCAATTAAGAAAGAATTTTTCAAATCGGGCCACTAGGAGCAGAGATATCGACGAAAATAAAATATACTTCTACGCCCCCTGGCGGAGAAACCATGCAATATTTTAAGAAGAAAATACTCTGAAAAGGTTTATCGACGTGAGTGGCAATGGCCCACGAACGAATTTGTTCAGTCGAGATTTTCGAAGCTCAGATTTTGTGGCAAATACATCAGAAGCAGAAATCAACGCTTACGCCATCTGGTGGCAAAACCATTCTTTACCAAAAATTAAAAATCATATTTAAAAGATTTCCAAACCGGAGCTGTATCCACTGAAGAATTTTTTTTTTTCAAATCGGAGTTTTAGAAGTAGAGATATCGTAGAAAAAAAATTTACTTTTACCCCCTAGCAGAAAATCTATGCGTTACTTGAAAAAGTGACTATACCTAAAATACTCTTCCATATAAATGGAATCGAAAGGTAAAAGATTTTTTTAATTCGGTTGTTTAGAAGCAAATATATGGAATAAAATGTATTTTGAATTCGAAATCATCTGCATTTACGCCCTCTAGTGCCGAAATCATACAGCGTAAAAAAAGAAAAAAAAAAGAAAAAAGAAATGAAGGATCATCATTCGCATATTTCAAGCTTCGCAATGCAAAAAGGAATTTTTCAAATCGGTCTAATATATATATATATTTTTATTGGAGGTTTAACGACCCCGTGAGCAACTCAATGGGCTATAAGCAGACGCCCGTCCCTAATTTAGGGTCACTGGTTCCAGGGAAGGGAGAGAGCTAGTGCCGTAAGACAAACACAACATCCATGTCTCACCATTCGAACCCGGACCCCCAGATAACATAAGCACGATCGTTTTATATAAAAGACGTGCTAAAAAAATATGTTATTACTAGCCTATAGCCCTTCCTAGGGCGGTTATTTTGAAGCTTTAAATAAATATTAAGGGGATGTTTCCTGTCCTAATACGGTGAAATTTTTAATTGAAGCAGATTGGAATCAAATCAAATAGACGCCGGCTTTGCTTTGTAAGGAAATATACTATATAGTAAAAACTTATATAGTAAGAACTCATTCATGTTAGAACTGAAAATTATATGCTATCTCCGTTTTTCAAAAGACCTCGCGATAAATAAACATCCTGTGCGAAATATTTGTTGTTGTTTAACAATTTTCCTTGTAGTCCAATTGTTTTCGTGTAAACCTACCTTAACTTTTGCTTTGATTTTTCGCGTTAAATTTTTTCTCCGGCACACTTGTTATTCCGTTCACGGCTAGTTTTAGACTGTCCTATTCGACGATTAGTTTGAAAATTCATACCGAAGCCTTTTCTGCAAAATAATGCGACATCTGGCATTACAAATCGGAACTATCTAAATTATCGACCAAGTGCTGTTGGGGCGACATCTGCTTTTAGACGCAATCTTACTCACTTTGACATCTCAAGATTTCAGTTTTGATTGTAGGTTACAGCGTTTAGATAGATCGATATTTTGTAAAACATATAATTTAATCAGCACTAAAATCGGAAAATTAATTAAATTAAAAAAGTAAAAAATAATTTGAGCATACAAATTGATATTTGAATTGTGCTAAATTAAATGAATATACAAACGCAACTTGCCGTGATATTAAGATTTTAATTTGAATTTTGTAGTTCGGATAAATACAACTCAAGTCATTAATAATCCAATGTTTTAAACTAGCACGCGATCACCTTGACATCTAAAAGTGATCGCGTGCTATTTATTATATAGCAGCAGCAGGCAATCATTTTGAAATCGCGAGAGCACACACAAATTTATCAATAAGTGGTGGCGCAACAATGCTGACGTGAGTGTGGCGTCAAGCGTTCCAGAGAGACAGACGAATCTGGGTGTTTTTATTATTAATTAAACGTTATCCAGCAGTAAACTTTTGAATCCTTTTTAATCAGTGCCCGTTTTTCTTCTTGCTTGTGAGTAAATTTGAATATGGTGCTGGCAAAAGTTGTTTTTTTTTCATTTAAAATGATATATTCAACATACATTATTTCAAAAGTGTGTGTTGACCAGGGGCGTATTTAGAGGGGGGCACCCCTGAAAGTGTTTCATTTTTTTTGTGTGTATTTGATTAAAATGCGACTTGCATTTAATAAAACTGCTTCAACTTACATTAGAAAAAAAAAAATGCTTTTCTTTTTTTTCTATTTTTCATAAACTTTTATTCTGGTAGATTTCCAAAATTTAAATTTTTCGTCGCTTCCTCTCCGAAAAAAAAATTCTGCTTCCGCACCTGGTATTGAATACATCAGTTTCGATTTTTAGTAATCTATGCCTTATGTTAATTGATAAAAAACATTTTATTCCATGAGTTCTATCTGCAATATACGAATTATTGTCAAAAGAAAATTTTTGCAGAGGCATGTTTAGTAACCTAGCGTGCCCGAAGTAGGTCCCTGTGCCCTTGTCGTCTGACCATTACAATTTGGTCTTTCTCAAACTCGCTTAAATCCGCTGCTTTTCCCATCTGAAGAACAAGAATAATACTAATTAACAGATCCCAGCAGCAGATGTTATTTATACCGTTTGATGACCTTCACACACGCCGTCGTGTACCTGCAGTTGCTTAGATTTGCATAAATATGAGCAGGACATAATGTTTTGGCTCTTCGGTGCATGTATATGTGTGTGTGACTTTTCCATAAAGTCTCTCTCTCTCTCTCTCTTTCTTTTTTAAGACCAGAGAAACCTTCCAACACCCCCAGGGTAAGCTTCAACCCTGGCTTCTAATTTATCTGAGCTCGAATTATCTTTCAAACGCGCTTGTTCATCATACAGAACTCACTATAAAAATTACTGCCCTTGTGCTGCGACACCCCAGACAGCGAAATCGTTGAACTCAGTTATTTAGGAACTTATTTTTATTTAGTTACGTATTCCTGTTATCCGTTGTATTAACTACTCTTGCATTAAATGGATTTGAATTGGAAACTGATTTTTTTTTATTTGTTTAATTACAACAGTGGAATGGAGTCTTCCTTTTGTCAGTCAGAGTTACATTTCATTTGCTTGTGGTTCCATCTATTGGTAGTAAAAAACACAAGTTCATATCAAGCCTGTAAATTTGCGAAATTACAAGCTTCTTTTTTTCGTTTGACATAATTTAAACATTGAGATGACATTCTTGTACTTTTATTCATAAGCGGTTTGCATGATATTCTGCCGAATTGTATCTAAATTTAAATTCTTGTTAAGGTGAAATGGTTGGATCTCACCATTTGCTGCGTTCCACGAACTCACGTGACCAAAACTGCTTACAGTGGTTGGGTGAAAAGTAAGCTAGTAGAATTGGCACAACTACGACTTCTCACAAAGCTCGAACACGAGTATAAACTTTGTGTTTGAGCTTGTGCTAAAGAATTTTACAATGGCGTCGCATGGGTATTCACAGTGTAATCAGAGGCCGACGTATTCCGATCGTCCTTCCGATCGCTCTTCGGATCGCTCAAGTGTAGAATGTTCTCATGAAGGAGGCTTTCGTCCTCCTGGAACACCAAACGTAGGTCTTTGTTTTCTTTCCGCCTCTAAATATTCTTTATGTGTTATACTTTATGTTTCATTCGGCAGTGACATTTTCCTTTATAATTCAGGTGAATTTCCCAAGTTACACATATTTCACTGTTTATACCCGAATGTTTATGACTTGAATATTGCAGAATATGATTTCGTTCCCGAAGATTCGTCAATTAGTGACATCATAGAACAATTGTTATTGTGCGTTTGTTTGTCGACCGTTAGATTTAGAATTTTCCGCCAAATACCAGCGAACTCGCTGCTAATGCGTCCACCACGTGTTCCTAAAATCTCATTTTGAAGTACGACATGGAAGTATTGTAACCGTCAAGTACATGTAGTTTTTGATGATTATCCACTTAATCAGTGCAAAACACTTTCTTTTTACCTGATCTGCTGAAATTGAAAAATCGAATTAGTGCCGTATATGAAATCAAATCCTTTCAGTAATCGTGGGTGAACCATTTATTTAGTTTATAGTGTAATTTGGTTTATTAGCTTGAAATGCATATGCCGTTTGTATTTTAACGTTATTATTAAATTAATATTTTTTAACGGAAAATGATTTCTTTTTTTTTTTTTTTTTTTTTTTTTTTTTTTTTGATTGGAGGTTTAACGACCACCGTGAGCAACTCAATGGGCTATAAGCAGTCGCCCGTCCCTAATTTAGGGTCACTGGTTCCAGGGAAGGGAGAGAGCCAGTGCCGTAAGACAAATAAAACATCCATGCGTGACCGGGATTCTAACCCGGACCCCGTACGGACGAATGATCAGAGGCCAGCGCCTTAGACCACTGCGCCACCGGGGCGGCGAAAAATGATTTCTGACGCAAGACTTGAACGTGGAAAGACACGAAAAGGGGAGGACCACACTTCTATTTTTATGGTCTTGGGGGGTGGGGGGTGGAAGTAGAAGGACACCATGTTATCTGGTCGTCGTTATGTCATCGAATGCGCTGCACACCAGAAAAGCACGATTTCATTTTTTTTTTTTTTTTAAGTTGAAGCTGTTTCAGATAACGATAAATGGCATTTTCATTTTCTTTCGATATTTGTAGTTCGTAAGGAATTCCTAAGCAATTTTACAAAATTTTCGGCGACTGAAGAACAATGGCGTTTGGGTAACAGTTGAATTCCACACAAAGAACAAGAACATTTCCGTGTAGAGTGGCTTTATGTTCAGTAGAACATGGAACAATTCGATTTGATTAATGTTCAATAAAAGAAAAGAAAAATCAGAAATTTACTGATGTGTTTTTTATTCAAAGTGAAAAAGCATTGCCTTTGGTGAGATGTCGGGCCGTGTGATTCGTGTTTTCTGAAAAGGTGCATCAGAAAATCACACATTTATAAGCGCGGGGGTGTGTACCGTTCTAGTGTTTGTTTTACGAAGGAAAGTGCTCATTTGCAAACTGCGAGCAAGTGTGGAATTACAGTGAACTTTGCATTTCAATCAAAGTAGCAAATTTGTACTTTCCGACATGAAAAATATTAAATGCCATGCTGTACCGGATAAACCCACATCTGTACTCCTCTTCGATGCCAAAAATCAAAGATATTAATTGCGTTGTTTACCAGAACATGCAGTAATAGGAGTTTTCAGATTTTCTTCAAGACAGGAAATCTAAAAGTGTGTGCTAGTTTGTTTTTCCATATATTTTTTTCCGTGGGGGAATCCAACATTAAAAACATCGTTAAACACTAATTATAATCCTGTACAGCTTTGTACAGTTGCGCTTATGTTCAATAAGTGTAACTGTACAAATGTTATTCTTTGAGGCATAATTTAAATATCTAAATCAGAAAAAAAAAAAAAGTGATTTACATACTATGGAAAAGACGTGGACAAAAATATATATATATATATTTCACGGTGCAGATTCGTTGTGTGTACGCTATATGTTTAGCTTCGTAAATGAAAGTTTCATATCTGTGTTTTCCTAAATAAACTGTGTGTATTTATTAGCGTTTAGTTTTATTTCATCGAAATTTAATCACTCTATCACACCGACGACGCCAACGCGAACGTGTTCAGGGGATACCCACCCAAGCAGATAATATTCCACTGGGCAGGAAAGTTTGCTGGCGTTTTAATGGAAAGATGATTGTCTCTGTGTGTGTGTGTGCGCGCGCGCGGCGGGGGTGGGGTGGGGTGGGGTAGGTTGACCCCAAAAGCGCTGATGTAACAAGCTCAAGACGCGTCTATGCATCCAGTTTTATACAGGGTTGCAACCATAAATGCACATTTTGGTATGGAGTGTGTGACTTTGTCATCACTTTGTGTGTGTACATATTCAGTACGTACACCGAGTGTACTGTATATGAATTGGATTGCATGCATTTTATATTCTTACAATATAAAATTATTAATTAGCATCGACAGCAGAATCGGATGATTCATTTTTATATTTCGATATAATGCGAAAATTCAATATTCGTCTATTTGCAGTACTGTGTAGAAAAAAATTAAAAAATATATCCCTACAGAAATCGATCTCAGCATTTTATTTCTATAAGGAAATCATTTGCCTTTGGTGCGAAGTTTTTCGAAATTTTTCTTTCGTAACCTCACGCTGATAAAGGTACTAATTTATTAAATAGGGGTTACACCTGGAATAGATCCTAGCATGACTACGATGACTTTGTATATGATCGCACTGCCATATGCAAGACGAAACTCCGGGTATTCTTTTCTTTGAAGGAAGGGGTGGGGGAGGGAACTATCAAACTTTCAATAGACAACATGAAAAAAAAAGAAACCTCATTTTTGTCCATTCAACAATGAATTCCCGTCGCAATTTTAACTTAGTTGATATTTGCGTAAGTGTCTTTAAAAGTGGATTATACACTGCTGGACAATTGCTAAGGACGGATCATAAACGGCTATATAGCGCATACAAAAGTAAGTGTGGTTGGATGCCAAGTGAAATAAATTAATGTCAGAATGCCAGGACATTACAAGAAAGACAATTTATTGTGCTTTGAAATCCAGAAGGCTTTGGAACGTGTTCAAGGGACACACAGGCCATTTTGTGCAGAATACGTAAACGTGAAAAAAATGCAATTACCGTCCGCAGGCGTTCCGGCGTAAGATGTCAATACGGAATATGGCCACCATGGAGGGCGACGCAAGATTCCACACGTCGTGTCATGCTTTGCACAACATTATCAAGCAGCTGTTGGGGTAATTTATCCCATTCCTCTGTCAGTGCACGGATGAGGGTGTCCTTGTTTATTGGAGGGCATTGGCGACCAGCAAGACTCCTCCCCAAAGCATATCACACATTTTCAATGGGATTCAGATCTGGAGAACGTGCTGGTCATAAGAGGCGTTGAATATCCTCGATCTCAAGACACTCCTGGACAGCGACTGTTCGATGACATGTTGCGTTGTCGTCCATGAAAATGAATCTATCACCGACAGCACCACGGTACTTGCGAACATGAGGTAGCAGAACATCATTAATGTATCGTTGGCCAGTCATAGTCTCAGTTGGAAGCACATAGAGGGACGTAAGGCCATAGATTATGATGCCAGCCCATACCATGACACTACATGTCGGATATCGGTCCCTTTCCTGTATGTTTGCTGGACAATATGCAGTACCACTATCACGCCAGATGAGTTGTCGTCGACAATCAGACGATAGACTGTATCTACTCTCATCTGAGAAGAGGACAGCAGACCAGTCGTTATCAGTCCAATTACGATGTTGATGGCACCATTGCAAACGGGCGGTACTGTGGCGTCTGGACAATGGGATGCACACAACAGGACGGCGGACGTATAGTCGTCCTTCATGCAAACGCCTGGCGACAGTTTTTCGGGAGATCCGCTTGCCAGTAGCAGCCATAAACTGATTTGCTACCTCACTAGCTGTGCTGCGCCGGTGCCTTTTTGTTGATACCACTACGTTACGATCTTCTGCAGGTGTCATACTGCGAACACGACCTCTCCCGTGACGTTTGCTACACTCTCCATTTGTTTGAAATGATTTCCAAAGCCTTGAAACAACACTGTGGCTGACGTCGAACTCCCTGGCAACATCTGTTATTTTTCGCCCTTCTTTAATCTTGCCAATACTACGGCCACGCGTAAAATCATCTAGGTGATGTCGGGAAGACATACTGAAAATTGCAAGTTCGTCAATTAATTCTTTCCCCTTCAACTTTGCGTTTGAACAACAACGGTCAATACGCGTCAAATCCTTTACGTCTCTTATCAGCGCTATGACGTCACGAACAAGTTCAGCAATCCAAAATTTGCATACGCACAACACGTCTTACTGTATCCCGCACTTATGCTAATTTCCAATTTTTCCTGGTATCCATTTTATGGTTGCTATCGTTGCTATTTTCATCCGTCCTTAGCAATTGTCCGGCAGTGTATATTTGAAAGTAATAAAATATAATTATTTGAGAAAGTGAAGGGGCGGTTGTTCCCTTACGCCTATTGATTGATATTGACGTGCACGGCAGTGGCGTAGCCAGAGGGAGGGGGTCGGGTCTGAACCCCTCCCTTGAGGGGAGACTGAGCCCGAATTTAAAGCGATATATACGTGTATACGAGGCTTTCACCAATGAACCAAACCCATGGACCCCCCCCCTAAGAAATTTCTGGCTACGCCACTGGCGCAGGGGATGGGATGGGCCAGAAATTTCTTAGGGGGAGGAGAGGTCCATCAACGGTTCATTGGCGAAAGTACATATATGTCCCTTTAAATTTGTATTCAACCACCCTCAAGGGAGGAGGATCTCGCCTATGGATGGGAGTGGGGAATCACAGTAGTGTGCTTATTAAATTTGCAAAGCTCATTACACCACACACACAATGTATAGACACAGAAGGCGGAGAACTTCGCTAACGAAAATTGTGTGCTTTAAATTTTCCGATTTACATGAGTTTCCTTGCCAAGGATCTGTGTAATAAAATACACAGAGATTGTGAGATCACTTGTAAAAATGCATTTTTTTTCCCAATTTGCATAAATAATCTTTACTTTCTGAGACATTTTCGTGCAAGAAGTGTGTGGATTTATTAAAAAATATTAAGCGACATCAGTCATTTAGAATTCTAGAAAAACTTTTGGCAAGTGGGGTGATTTTTTGCTTATTTTTTCCCGCCAGAAATGATGTGCGTTAATATGCAGTGATATAAATCACCTTGAAGGACTGTTTTCACTTTTGATTTCTAGGAGCATCGCGCTTTAGCGGGCAGAAAATGTGAACCTAAATGATAAAGAAAAAAAAAGAAAAGAAAAGCTATTTCCGAATGAGACGGATTGGCACCGCAAATTGCTGGTTTCTGTCAGGCACCCGTGGTACAGGTACTGAACCTGTAAGGACTAACGTATAACTGTGCACCATTAGTAGTGCTACTGCAATATGAACTTTGCTCCTCAGCTTTCAAGACCTTGAAGGGTAAGCTTGAGCTTTGTGGAGCCGGAAATCAAAGGCGAAAGGAACGTGTGAAGAGAGGGTTCTCAGATTACGATTCTGCAGCGTACCTGAATGTTTTGCAAGTAACTGAGAGATTTAATGGTTCAAAATTCTGTACAGGGAAGCGAATACGTCTTTTTGTTGGAGTGGAGGGTATTTTTCACTGAAGTACAAGAACAGTTGCTCTCTGGTGAAAAATTGGTTTTCCTTTGCAGCTTTTCGTACATGTGCCGAAAAAAAAAAATTCTCTTTTATTATCACTTTGCTTGACCGTTTGTCTACCTGTACGCACGAAAACTACGCATATTTAAGTTGTTAGTGGGTGCTCATTGGGATGGGCAAGAAGAAGCATTCCCTCTAAGAAAAGTGAATGTTCAACCGGAATTCGTAGGAGACAGTAAAACAATGTTCTCGTAAAAGTTAGGCTGAAAATTGACTTAGGGAATAATGTTGAGATTTTCGTGTTTGCTTTGGGGAGGGAGGGGGGGGAGTAGCAACTCCAAGGGCTATAAACAGTAGCCCGCCCCTAATTTAGGGCCAGTGGTTTCAATGAAGGAGGGGACCACTATAGATAGTGATTGGCAGAAAAGTCCTACACCGGATTAGATAGTAACGAGACTTTTTCCCCCCATGGTTTAATAACTACTGACTACGCGCTCCAGGACGACGGAATTTTCAGGGTTTCGGATGTTATCTGACTTACCATCCTTGTCATATTTACACCAAAAAACGGATTGTCATCTACAAAATTTGTGCCACATGTTGTAATCTCGTATTCCATTCACGATTCATTCATTGAATTGATGTTTCTTTCACATTATCTTGTTAAGATACAAGTATAGGCACTATTGCTATGGCTGTGAAAAGGGGCCTAAGTCCTTTCTTTCGAGTAGCTGATATCCCGTCATCCAGTTTTTATAAACTTAAACCATGTAAATGAGTTCTAAATTTTTTATTTATTTATTGAAAAAAAATTGTTAATATTTCATTCAAAGCTGCCTTTTTACTTATTTATTGAAATTTTTTTTTATTTATTTATTGAAATTTTTTTTTTAATATTTCATTCAAAGCTGCCTTCAAAATTCCTGGATATTTCCTTAACCAGCTTCATATAAAATTTTAGTTAAAATTTTGTAAAATCTTTCTTCAGAGACTAAAGGCCCTCTTAGCCATGAGCCCCCTTCCCCGCACAATGTGGAGATTGCAGGTGATATCAGTATGCCCCATGTAAGACATGAGTACAGTGTGCTATAAATCAGGCAGACCAGCTTGTCAAGCATCAGCTGGCATTCCATTGAGTGCATGAATGGGCAAAATTAGTGATCTGAGCAACTCTGAATGTGGCATGATATGCATGCAGATTTGAGCATCTTTGAAATGCTCGTCCTCCTGTGATTTTCACACATAGTCATGGATTTACTGTGAATTAAGTGACATGCAAAAATATTCCCAGTAGTTGGCAATCATGTGGATAAAAACAACTGGTGGATCTATCAAACAGGTTAAAAGGAGTCTGGCATGAATCGTGCAAGTGAACAGATGGACCCCAACTTGGAAAATCAGAGCAGAATTCATCATCATTATGCCAAGTGCAATCTCTGAATGCTCCATCAGCTGATAACCATGTCACCAGTCTTCTTTGTTACTTCTGATCCACTAGCTGTTTTTGTCCACAGGATCATCAATTGCTGGAGTTTTATTTTTTGCATGCCACACCACTCACAGGAAACCCTTTATATGACTGTGTATGAAAGCCAGAAAGATGGCCATTTGGGAGATACTGGAACTGGCTCACCTGGCACCAATTATTATAACGTATCTAAAATCCTTCAGATCACTTGTATTTCTCATTCAGATACTCAAATGAATGCTAACTAATGCTCAGTGAGCTGGTCTTCATGATTTATATATCACTCGCATGCCATCTTACATGTTGGAGTGAGATATTTATGTGATGAGGGCAGGTGCATTTAATAAACTGGCACCTTACTTTGTATATATTTTGCATGTATTTTTGCAGAAGCAGTATAGCACATGAATTTATTTTATGACATCAGTTAGTTTTGTTTAATGTCATTGTAAAGGCTTCTTGTCATCAAGTTACCAGAAAACAATATGCTGGTACAATTTCATGAAGGTCCAGCTTAACATTAGCATAGCCTTCTGTTGTAGGGAAACATGTTTTATTATGAGTCAGTTTCCCTGAAAGCATCTAACTTTTGCAGAAGGTTGAAGATCCTTGGTTATCTATGTATAGTATTATGAGAAAATGTGTTTCCTGTCATTGGATTACAATGACAGAATGATATGATTGATGCTAGCATACACAAAATAGTTTGGCATTTCTAGTAGAGAGTTCTAACACACAATTTAGCACCTTGGGGATGAACTGAGCTGCTAGATCAGAGCAAGACTGGTAGTTTGTCCTACTCTCACTTTGCAACTAGTGACATCCCTGCGAAGAGATGCTTTGCTACTGAATATTTGTAGAAAGTGTGCCCATAGGTAACAGAAACACACTTGAATATCAAAGGTGCTACTAAAACTGTTATTAAAAAAGGCATTTTCTATCATTCAGAGTGCCTGATAATATTCCGTATACTGTGCTTCTGCAAAATAACTGCAGTACACAGAGGTGCACTTCTACTAATACATTAGACATATTTTCTCTACAGTTTTTTACATACAAGATCTTTTTAGATTATGGGAATGCCTTCAAAAATTTAATTTAAAAAGTTTTGTATATGTTAGCATGCATTATAACAGCATCATGCCCAGAAAGATTTTTTTTCCATCAATACAATCAATCTCATAGCTAACAATAATGTGGGTATTAGGAGATTGTATTAACCAGGCTTTATGAGATATTAAACGAAGCATGTATTCTGCCAGATTTTCAGAATGGCATAAAAAATAACCGAAACATAGTACAAGAGGAGTAGGTTAACTTTTCCTCTCCTCCAGCACTATGTCACTTTGAATCAATAGCCCTACAAGACTCAGTTGTTAGTGAAATGCTTGGCACATTGAAAAGTGGTGTATTTTTCTTGTCAGTGGTACTGTGAATTGGTGTGTTATGTTTGAGGGTCTGAAAACCTCAGGCAACACTTTCCATACCAAGATTCAATTTGGAAACTAATGTTTGGCGTCTAGGCAAGATTATGGATTGTTTCATGGCAGGATAATTGGGCCTTTTTCCTTTGTTAAAAATCAGCAGTGGTAGCACCTATCTGGACACAATTAAAACTAAGCATTTCTTTCAAATGGAGGAGGAGTTGCAGCTTGATGTAATTTTTCAGAAAGATAAAGCCCTTTCCTAAAGTTTTAGACTGTAAGGGTTGCCCTAATAGAATAATTTCAAACTAGTACATCAGGCACGAAGAACAACTTACGTAGCCAGCTGATCCATTCTCTGGACACCAGGCAAGGTCTTTGAACTTCTTTCACTCAAGTATATAGTTTACAGATCCCAGTTTTCTGGATTAGATTTGTTCAACAACAAACCACCAATGTCTCCGCAGTAGCCACACCTAATATACTGTGATTGGAATATAGGTTACATCTGTAAGCCACAAAAGGTGTTTAGATAGAATTAAAAGGAACTTCTCTACTTCTCCTTTATATTATGTTACAAACTACACTGCTGTGCAAAACTTAAGGACAAAGTGGGAAAGGTAAAATAACTCCATATATAAATGGCAGCAGGACTCAAATACAAATTAACTTAGAACCATGTATGGGAACAGGAGCAACAGCACATGCCCAAAAATGGAGCATGATGTGAGAACAAAATGCGCTCACACAGTCCAGTAGCATCAGTTAAATGGAAGTCATGAGATGGTGTGCATAAGTGTTACAGATGTTTAATTGCGTTTGTTGTGTGCTAGAGACAATGAAATGGTCAGTTGAGAACATTTTGATTTTAAGGCTTGAGGAGAGGCAAACTATAATGATCAATGTGGCACATGAGTTCAGCATCGCCCATAGCATTGTATCACTCACGTGCAAGGTCGGCCTTCAGGATTACAGGTACAGCTGTGCGAAAGACTAGTTGTGGTCATCCACAAAAAACCACCCCAGTGAGGACTGCTATCTGCTCCTATAGGTCAAGGAGGATTGACACCTCACAGCAAGTAACTTTGCAAAACAATTGAACATGAGCACACGAAGCACAATGTCATGGTTTAGTGGCACAGCTTTGTGGCCAGTTTACATCCGACGAGTTAATTTCCAGCTTTTCTCAAAATTTATTACTGATTTTTACTTTTTTTTGTTAAGATTGCTTAATGTGGGCAACTTTAAATAAAAGAACATTGCATAGAAGTTGCATGTTAAAATTTTTAAGTTTTTCTCTAAATACTGCTTTATTATTCTACATAGTACAAACTTTTAATGTGAATATTATATATCAGTCACACCAAATAAATATGATTAATATAATAGCATCTAGTCAACATGATTAAATCATTAATACGTAGTGTTTCCTAAGATTATATGGTGGATGTAGATTTCTTTTATGTTATGCATAAGGAATAAGAGAAATAGTTCAGGGAATTAAAACTATTGTAATCAGTCACTGGTGGTGAGTTACTTAGTAGAAATACCCTTTGCAACCATAAAATGCTAGTAACTTGGCTTTCATGATTGTTAAATTTTTCTGTGTTGTTTTTCTCCTGACCTGTCTGTCTTAACCCTTTAATGACCATGACTCAAAAATCTTGTATCAGTCTAAATACCATAAAGCCCAAAACTGTCTGTTGGTTCACTTCTTTGTTTAATAACAACAATAGTGACTGAGGGTGACACCTGCTGATCCCTCACAAGTCGTGCAAATTTGAAAAGCAGGTAAAGGCAGGAAATCAGACTCACTCTAACTAAACAGGCGATTTGGGTGGCTATGGTCTTTTGTATGTATGGGCATTTTGGTCGTTAAAGGGTTAAAGGACCTCTGACAACTTTATTTTGAGGACTCCTTCATGACATAAGAGTTCTCATTCTCAATGTGGACAATTGAAACATTTTGCACAGCACCTTTTTTACGCTTTCCAACCGTAGGTTGAAGAAGGGTATATGCTCCAGCTTTGTACGTCCGTCCGTACGATAACTGGCATAAAAATGGTTCGATTTCGATGAAATTTTAGTATGTGGTAGGGGATCACTGGGGACGAACCCTATTCAAAATGGGTCAAGTGGGGTCAAAGGTCAGGACATAAGAGCGGGATTCATTCCATTGCCCTTATGCATCATAACGTGCATAAAAATGGTTCGATTTCGATGAAATTTCAGTATGTGGTAGGGGACCACCTGGGGACGAACCCTATTGAAAATGGACAAAATGAGGTCAAAGGTCAGGACATAGGATTGCGATCCATTCCATTGTCCTTATCCCATATTATTAAGGTGGACGTCAAGTAATTTTGCTTCCTATACTTCCAATGGAAAAACTTTTGTACACATTTCCTTCACAATTAATGTGTTCCCAAGGATGAAAATTTGAACTTAGATTAAAATAACTTTATTATAACTTGGAATACTTAATACTTAATGTTTATACTTAATGTTTTCTAAAACATAAATACTTAATGTTTTCTAAAACATAACCATAATTATATTAAAAATCAATAACTTTTCCTTTGGTGGTGTTGAAACCAGAAAAAAGATGACACGACCTGTATTTTCATGATGTCAGTAGACAAACAAATGTTGGATTGCATCATAATTATGGTTATGTTTTAGAAAATATTAAGTATTCCAAGTTATAAAATGAAGATATTTTAATCGATGTTCAAATTTTCATCCTTGGGAACGCATTAATTGGGAAGAAAATGTGTACAGAAATTTTTCCATTCGAAGTACAGGAAGCAAAATTACTTGACTTTCACCTTAAAGGAGCAATTCTTGTATGTATGTAAATTTTATTTTGAAAACGGCTCTAAGGATTTTGATGAAAGTCATTAACCTACCGTTTTCTGGTACTAGAAATCGATTTAGTTTGATCTCGACTTTTGGAAAATTCGTTTTGTGGGTTAAATAACCACCCCGAATACGTTTTTAGTGTAGCGTCATGGCGTCGCCACATTAGATGTTGGCACGCGATCACGCCATCTGTCTCATTACGTCATGCGTTGTGTGTGGATCCTATTAAAGTTTTATGACGTCACACTCTTGTGAGCAGATGGTCACAGAGACCATCTGCTCACCATCTCCCATCTGCCTCATTACGTCACGTGTTGTGTGCGTATGTTCGTCCGCACGATAACTCGCACGAAAATCGTTTGATTTTGATTAAATTTAAGTATGTGGTAGGGGAACATCTAGGAAGGAACCCTATTGAAAGTGAACGAAATGGGGTCAAAGGTCAGGACATAGAAGCGGGATTCATTCCACTGCTCTTATGCGTCATAACTAACGTAAAAAAGGTTTGATTTTGATTAAATTTTAGTATGTGGTAGGGGATCACCTGGGGACAAAATCTATTGAAAATTGGCGAAATGGGGGTCATAGGTCAGGACATAGGAGCGGAATCACTTCCATCGCCATTATGAGTCATAACTTAGGTAAAAATGTTTTGATTTGGATGAAATGTTAGTATGTTGTAGGGACCTGCCTGGGGATGAATCCTAATGAAAATGGGCGAAATGGGGTGAAAGGTTAGGACACAGGAGCGGGATATATTCCATAGCCTTTACGCATCATAACTTACGTAAAATTGCTTCGATTGTGACAAAACTTTATCATGTTATTTCGGAGGTATACTGAACCAGTTCTGTTGAATATCATCGAAATGGATCAAAGGTCAGGTCACAGGGGTGAGATTTATTCCACAGCCATTTTCCTCATAACTTGAGTAATAGCTTGAGTAATGATTTCTAGTATGTTGGAAAGCGTATCATAATCAATGCATTGCATGATTTTACTAACTTGTTTAAAGAAAAGCAAAAGGAAAATGATGCAGCATAAACAATGGATAGTTCAAAAGAAAAAAAGTAGCAGATTGGATTTAAACTTGGTAGGTATGTTTTAGACCACCCTTAACAGGAAGTACTCGCTTTGTCAACGATTAACTGTGCATGCTTAAGGTGGTTCCACCTAAAATCTCTGCCTTATGTTTTCAATGGTAAAACTTCTTTACACATTTTCTTCGCAATTAATGTATTCCCAAGGATAAAAATTTGCACATCGATAAAAATAACTTTAAGTTATAGCATGGGATACTTAATACTTGCTAAAGCATAACCGTAATTATATTTAAAATCAATCATTTTTCTTTGAGTAATGTTCAGACCTGTTAATAGATGGCACGACCTATACATTGATGACGTCAGTAGACAAACAAATGCTGGATTGCTTAATTATGGTTATGTTTTAGCAAGTATCAAGTATCCCATGCTATAACTTAAAGTTAGTTTTATTGATGTGCAAATTTTCATCCTTGGGAATACATTAATTTTGAAGAAATTATGTAAAGAAGTTTTACCATTGCAAAAGGCAGAAATTTTATGTGAAACCACCTTAAGGGTCAGAAAAGAAAGAAATGTATTTTTTCCTGTTTTTTTTTTTCTTTTAATTTACAATTTGGAAGAACATAGAAGAACAAGTGAGAGAGAGGTAGAGTCTTAGTTGAACACAAGGCTAAAACGCAGATCATAACTTTTAAAATGACTGTGAGGTGCTAGGCTGCTGTTAAAAAACTTCCAGGTAGTTAATTGCCTACAAAGAAGTGTTGTCATTGGGACATTTTAGCTAAATTTATTATGCTAGGTGGGTGTTAAAGGGAAATCTGTGTGTGTGTGTGTGTGTGTGTGTGAGAGATAGAGAGAGAGAGAGAGAGAGAGAGAGAGAGAGAGAGATCTTTTAGTTTCTTCCTGTTCATCACTTTGCAGTCAGTAAGAATAGCTGTACAATGCTTGTGTGGGAGGAAAGGGGATTGTTGGTGGGAATCTGAGGTTTCTTGGTTTTTGATTGGGGAATGGAAAGTGTTTGGCAACTATGGTAAGAACCTACCTCCGAGCACCAGCAAAGGAGAATGAGTGCTTACAGATGGAAGAAAAAAGTGCAACAAAAAAAAAATAAAAAAATGGATCAGTAGAAAGAGTTGAAATACAGCATCAATAACTCCTTGGGAGTTATTTGGCCTCCAGCGACAAGGAACTCGCAGCTCCACCACCACTGAACAAATGAGATAACATGATTTATATTTTATATTTTAAGAGTTCAGTTCTCTTGTGTGTGCCCCCCCCTTCACTTTTATTATTTTTATGTACTAGAGTCCCTCCAGATGACTCTGATATCTTAGTGAGATGGTGACATAATTTTATTTTATTCATCAATCTAGTGACTGACACAGTAACAGACCTTACAATTAAATATAGAAAGAAAGAATATCATGAAAAGAAGTCTTTCTATCTTATAACATAGCACCATATATTATCAAAATTTCTGCTTTAACTCTAAAGTTCAAGTGAGTGAACAAACAAAATACTATTTCAAGCTAAAATTATTGCAAACAAATAAAAAATAAAAAAATTGGTTTATTAACCATTTCTTTTATTTCTTGGATGAAAAAGAGTTTACAAAAATGAAAAATGGCACCTCAGCCATAAAAACGTCCAATTCTTTCAAAAACGTTTTTTATTCCGTTTTGCAGGGGGAAAATTCACTAGCTGGAATTCCTATTTTTTTTTATCTATCCCATCATTTCTGGTGGGTTATTGCTAGTAAAAGATAAGAAAATCTTTTTGTAGAAAAAAGATAACAAGAAATTATCTGCTTGCAACATTTAAAAAGATCTGTATTAGCTAATATACTGGTGTCCAAAAGTTAAGCATAATCAACAAAAAGTGTTAAATAACAGCAATGACAAGGCTGTTTGCTATATACATAGATATCATATGGAAGAACTAAATGTGCAGTACAAACCATATAAAGAAAATTTCAACCAGAAAAATGTACTAATATTCAAAAATGCTGAAAACAGCAGGAATTTTCTGGAGATGTTTCTGATTTTGTATAACGGTCTAGTAGGACGTATGGTGACCTCTTACAGCGATATAAGTGTCACACCAATGTCTCATGCTGTTTACAAGGGAAGCAAGAAGACTGTGGCAGCAAATCCCACTCCTGAACTAGAGCAGATCGGAGTTCTTTAAGAGTTCTGGCAGGAGGTTGACGACTTGCAGTGTGTCGCCTCAATGCACCCCACATATGCTCTATTGGGTTAAGGTCTGGGGAATGCGTTTGCCATGGCATACGGTGGATATCTTCAGTTTCCAGATAATCATTGACAATAGCAGCTCTATGAAGTCTCATGCTACCATCCATGAACAGAAAATCTGGGTCAACAGCACCCCAAAAAAGCCTCATGTAGGGATCATGGATTTCCTCTCTGTATTTCTGACCTGTTAAAATTCCACCAGAATAGACATGAAGCTAACTGTGCCTGTTGGACATAATGCCACCTCAAACAAGTACACCACCACCTCTGTAATGATGCATTTCTTGGATGTTTGTGGAGGAATAATGGGTTCCAGGTTCTCTCCAGATGAGAACACGATGGCTGTCACTTTTGAGACTGAACTTAGATTCATCGAAGAAGAGGACATTGGCTCATTGATTTTCGTTCCAGACCCAATGTTGTGTGCACCACAATACCCTGGCATCTCTTGCTGATGCAGTGAGTGGGATGCGAACTGCAGGTCTTGCATATAGTCCTTGTTCGTCAAGCCATCTTCATACTGTTTGCAAAGCAAGCACTCTTGCTGACATTGACCTGTTACATCTCACTGTTAGTGCCACATGCCTATCATCTTGAGCTATTTTAATTCATGAACGACTCACCACAAGTTGACAGTTAACACCTTTGGTGTCCTGGTACCTTCTCTAAAGTCTGAATACAATGGATTGATTCACCCCAATCACACTGGCAACATTGCTCTGCATCTGCCCAGATTTCTACATTAATCTGACAATGTGTAAGCATATCCACTTGATATCTTTCTGACATACAGTTTTAATAAAAGAAATAAATCCTACTACTAGCAGGGCACAATGACAACAGAAATGTCACCTTTCACGTTTTTGCAGCTCTTTCTCAACTCTACAGATGTGCTGCTTCACATTTTATGCCAATTTCAATTTGTCATATAGTATTGCATTATGATTTCCATGTTTGCATATTCCCACAACCTCTGTACTTTACTTTATATATATTACCCTTCTTCCTGCTTTCGTTGGTTCTAAAGTATCTTCTTTTTTAACTATGCTTAACTTTGGGCACCAGTGCATGCGTGGAACAGGTTTTTCCAAGCAAAAAGTGGCTAAACTTTTATAGATACTGTTGTACATTCTTGTGGGTTTTGAATAATGCAACAGAGTCAGTTTAACTTAAAACTTCTTGAAGATACGTCGAAAAGAACAGCTTTTTTCTTAATTAACAACTGTATGCTCATTAATACTGCAGAGATTCACAAAGATGTATTCCTAATATGGCATTGGAAATGAACTCTACACTTTAAGTTGCATAAATAAAATTGTTATATGGGATGGTTTAGCAATGACTGCTACCTTCTTGAACCACAGAATTTATGAGAACAATGTGAAGTGGTAACGTGTGTTGATTCAGATGTTGTCAGATTTGAGAATGAATTACCAAATGATGGGAATATGATATGGTGAGTGTGTTACAACTATTATGGAAAATGTAAACTTTCATACTTTCACATTACCTGAGATATTTAAGATTAATGAAAGGTGCAAGACATTTTGTATTTTCCCACTCAGGTATGTCAGATGTATCACTAATCATTAGTAATGATAATGAAGTGCATGGATTATCTTTCTTTACATCAGAAATGTGTTCAGCTATACACCAATTAATACTGTAAAAGATACCTCCAATATAAAAGGTACCAGACATAAGGAAAAATATCATCACTTCATATTACATATCATTAAGCTGTTCTTTGAGATTCAGAGGTTAACTCCTCAAAGAAAGACCATCTGCCAAATGAACATTAAACTGGTACATACATACATATCAGTAAGATAATCTCTGAGATTCAGAGGTTAGCTCCACAAAGAAATACAAACCACCAGATAAATTTTTAACTGATTATTTACTTACTGTTGCCGTATCAAACTTCTCCATTTACAGCAATCTTGACGCAACATTGGCTTCACTGACATCCATCACACAACATAAACAAGACCTTCTTTCTATCCTTCATACTCAATCTTTTTCTCATGCCGACACTTCTAAATCTGATCCTTCCATGACTTCCTTGGTCTTGATCTGCCTTTCTTTCCTGCCACCTGGGCTGAAAATTTTTTCTTAGTAAGCATCTTGTCACTCATTCTCTCAACATGGCCAAACTACCTAAGAATATTAGTTTGCATCTTGCTAACAACATTTTGCTTTGCATTACACAACTGCAACAGATCTTCATTCCTCCCACGATCATAACGTATCTTCCCACAAATCCCCTGTAACGCATTTCTCCATCACACAACGACTCCTATGTCTCTTCTGTAGTACCCAAGTTTTACTGCCATACATCAGAGTAGGAACAATTACACTTTCATACACAGTTATTTGAGACTTTTGAGAATTCATCATTCCTGTGAAATCCTCCTAAAGCAGCTATGACTTTCAATGAAAAATTCACTCGCCTACTAAGTTCACCATCAAATCTGTTCTCTCTGTCAAACATGCTTCCCAAGTACACAAACTCATTTACTTGGTCAATAACAGTGCCATTTAGACTTACCTTGCATTCAGTACTAACAGTTCCTCACTCAAAAACCATAACTTTAGTTTTTCCTTTATTTATACTGTTTGAATTTCATACAAACTTCGTACATCCAGGAAAACGTACTCTGTAACTCACTTTTACTCTCTGCCAACAGGACTATGTCATCATCATACAGCAATCTGCACACATGAGCATTACCAAGACATAAACCAGTATTGTCCATCTTGGCATCACACATGCCTGCATCCATAAATATATTAAACAGCCAAGGTGACATTATGCAACCTTGCCTGACTACTGCACCAATGGAAAACCATTTTGATACAACACCATTCACTTGTACACAAACTCTACTGCCAGCATACATGGCTTTCACACTATTAAGTAGATTCCCAGTAACACCCTATTCATTTAACACCTTCCACAGAAGTCATCAACTCCTAGAGCCTGACCATTCTGAAGAGATTTTAGAGCTTTACACAACTCTTCTCTCAAGATCCCATCTGTGTTTCCATCTCACTGTGACATCATCTGCTCCTGCCTCAGAATCACCTTTGCTTTCTTGATCTAATAACTCACAGAAGTATTAACCCCATCTTTCACTTAACTCATTGGGCTCCCATATCATTTCTCCAATCCTATTCTTCACACAACTTGCAACTTTGTTTCCCTCACTTCTCTTGTGTCTCATATACTTCCACAAAGTTTTTCTATCTTACCAAAAAGCCAATTCATGCCTTTCCATTTTTTCCTTCCTATCTTTTGCCTTACTCTGGTGAACCAGCTTCGCTGCCTCATGCTTTTTACAGCGATATTCATCCTCAGAAACTCTTACCTTGCAACATCCTCAAATGTGCTTCCTTCTTCCTCTTTGCAGCCTCTTCAATCTCACTATTCCACCAAGCATCACCTCTAGTGCTACCTACTATTTTGGTGCCACAGACCTCTTCAGCGGCAGTGACAACACAGTTCTTAAAACAAGTCAACTTCTTTTCTACATCCCTCTCACATGACTTCAGCACCTTCAGTCGTTCACTGAGTAAATTAGAGTAATGCTGATGGACTTCAAGGAGCCTTTCAACCTTTACTCTTTCCATCCTAGGCCTCTTCCTATTCCTTAACCTCCAACCAACATTCAGTTTCACTCGTGACACCACCAAGTAATGATCAGAGCACTAATCAGAAATGTCTCAATTATCATGTAAAAATTGAAATTTACCTTTCCCCATAACAATGGTATCACCACAGACTTACCATATTCCTGTCATTTGGAAATGAATTCTCAAATCTGGAAACATTTGAATTATAATATGTTTTACCACCTCACTCTGTTCTCATAGATTTCGTGGCTGAGAAGGTAGCAGGTGTTATGCTACAGTAACATTGTAGCATAACAATTTTATTTGTGCAACTTAAAGCATAGAGCTCATTTCCAATGTCATATTAGAAACACTTTTCAGGAAATCATTTTAGTGTCTCGTATTACATGGATTTTTGCCATTCCTTATCATTATGCTCATTAATTTTCTTCACTCCATTTCACACAATTATACATATCTTATTTTCTATCATCACAAGTTCTGCAAAGCCCTCATTACTTTCCTGTTACTCAGAAAGGAACATAGCTGCTGACTGCTCATTCCATTCCTGGCAAAGTGAGAACTAAACATACACTCTCTGATTAGCTAACTCTTATCTTATTCACTTATACTACACCAAAATTAAGGAATTCCTTACTCAGTCAAGTTTTTCACAAATGTTACAGCATTTAGATGTTTAGTGAAAGACAAGGTACTTTTGAACATTTCTTCATCTTTGTAAAAATTAATGCTATGCAGTATCAGCAATGTATGTTTGCTTGAGTTTGAGCTGTGAACCAGGGCTCTATTTAAGCAATCAATACAGTGTAAAATTGGTTCATTACCTCAGGTAATGTGATGATTATGACACAAGGCGGTCTCTTCATTAATTGATAAATACATCCGATTCCTTACCCTTATACTGGTGTAATGTGTAGCCAAACAGATCCTTACACAGGTAGTAAGGACTCATCTTGATCCTTTAATAGAGCTCAAAATTGCAGCAGCTGGAAGAGTTCTGACAGACCACATCTTCAGTGATGTATATGATGAAGAAAGCAGAGAAAGAGTTGTTTTATTCTTTAAGTCAGTGCTGCTAATTAAAGATGATCCTTTGACTTTCTGTTGAGCAACCGCTGCCAATATTGACCAGGTCTTTTAAGATATGCAGTTAAATTTCTTGATAAAATGTTGTAATTGGTATAATTTGTCTTTCTGTTTGGGTGCATGTGCATATTTTTTTTTTATAAATTACTGAGAAAAAATTCTGTTTCTGTAATAATTTTTGTCGCTATGACCAAATATAGAAATGACATTTTTTTCAGTTTTGTTGCTGTCCAGTTCTTGTTTTGAGTTCCACTACAATGATGTTTGTGCATTACTTAGGTATTATATCATTTCATAAAACTCTTCATATTCATTTTAGGGGTGACTTGTGGTGGGTGCATGGGCTTCTTACTCAATGATAAGCCAACTCTTATCAGAGGAACCTTCAATATGCAGAATTCTGAATTTTTATGTTTATAAACTTGGCACCTACTCATTCACAGTCACCCATGTAGTATAACAGATGACTACTTCCTGGTTTTATAAAATCTTCTATTTGAAAGTTTTTGCTTCACTTAGCCCCACCAGCTTCACATTTGATTTCTCAGAAGTACGATTCTGAAAGTATGCCCTGTCAGTACAGCAGAGACACTGTATATGTTTAAATATTGTGTACTTCCTTGAAGTTCACTCAGAATTTTGAATTTTGTGATATAGTTACTTGTTCTGATGTTTACAGAATTAGTGTTCATTGTACATAAATAATGTCTCTAGCAGCTGCATTCATATTATGACTGAGCTCCTTTGTTTCTTTTTCTGCATGTCTTCTGAAAAATAATATAAGCTATAGTATGAGTTACATCCATGCATTTGTCTGTGGGCACTCTCTGTCTCTATTTAGTACAATTTGAAAAATCATTTTTGTATTAGGATGTTGGAACTGTGAGAATGAAGATCTTTTGCTCTTTTTCCAATGCATAGTATTACTGCTAGGGGTCATAAATGCATATGCTATTAATTTCAAAATATATTTTATTTCATATGATTGCTTCTAAAAATCTGATTGTTAATTTTTATTTTCTTTCCTTTGGATACCTTTTATCATAAAAACCATTTTACACACACTGTATTTTCTACTTTAAATTATGCAGTTTTCTTGCTACCGGGCATAAATGGATATTCTTTGTTTCAGCGTCTCTTATAACAACTCAATCTGAAAAATCTTCGCAATGCACAACTTCCACTATGACGAATATGTTTTATATATTTTCTGATTTTTTGTAACATTCTTGTCCCTGGGGAGCTTAAACACATATTTTTATTTACAATGCTTCTAAAAACCCATTTGAAAAATTCTCTTCTGGTCAGATAACATTCACTATGGAAAATATTTTATGTATTTTTTGAATAAACTTACTATTAAGAGATATTACCTCTGTAACCATGTGAAACAGTTACTTTTAGCACTGAATGCCACTCACTTGACGAATACTCTTTCCTGATCAGGTAAACTATCTAAGTTTGGCTTGTTTTTGAAGATCTCCGAGATGTTTCTTAATGCCAGTTTGAATATTTCTCACATCAGGGCAATGCTGTGATTGATGCACTTGTTAATTTTTGTACATCTGTACTTTCTTGCCCTTCAGGTTGATTTGGACAAGCGGTAATGATATGGTATAGCGTCGTAATCCTGGTTTATGTGAGTCACTTTGCAGCCACATTGAAGCTTTCTTTGTCAGTGTCTTAAAAAAAACCCCATATAAATTATTCATTAAATTAATCACTTCAGGCATTTTGCTTGTCTCCTCTTTGCTAGAATCTGATAAATCATCTACATTTAGAAGAATTTTCTTTCGTGATCATTTGCTACTGGTTTTACATTGGGTCATACCCAAAACACACTGTACACAGCATTCAGTACATTGTTGTGTGTGTGTGTGGGGGGGGGAGGGGTATGCTGCTGAAAGGGTATTGATTGACTATCCATGTGAGATCCACAGTGTGATTTATCTGGGGAAGGGACCTGGGGGTCCAGACTCCTCCCCAAAATGTTTAAATATACATCTTATAGATAGATAGTTTTCTGCAGTAGCACAAACATTATTGTTGATATTAAACATGAGCTTTTACAAATCCTTAAATTGGTCTAAAGATTTATGGTTTAACATAGAGGTCTGCACTGATTGGGCTGGGTTTGGATACGAAGAAAGTGAAGCTTAATGAACTGGGCTGAAAGACGAAAAGTTATTTTACAAGCCAACTTTTTAACAGTTATGCTAAAAGTCGTGCCTTAACAGCAGTGATCGGAAGTAATGCTGCTACTGCAGTATGTTACGTTTACAGTAGCGTGGTGTGTAGCATTATCACAAATAAAAAAAAAAAAGTAGTTGTAGCTTGTAGTAAAAAATTATGCTATAAACTATGCTATTTAAAAAAAGTAGAAAAAAGTAAAAAGAAAGATCTTCAAATCACATGACATTTCCAAAATTCTTGGAATATCAGTGGCTGCGACAGGTGTGTGTGTGCGTGTGTGTGTGTGGGAGGGGGGGGGTGTTAAGTGTGCCCTGTTTACAGTCAAGTACCTGATCTGACTTTCATATTGAAAGTTAGCTAATCTCTGTTAACCATAAAGCATGATCTTCCTTACTTAATGCTACTTATGCTACTCAGTCAGCCTGAGAAGACAGCACATATGAGATGATTGAGCTGGTGATTTTGTTGATGGCAGTTAATAGCAAGATATTCAATTCCTTTAGTAAAGGAAATCAATTTACAGATACTTGTTGATAGTGTTTTTATTTGAATTCTCTGGGCATATTAGCTAGCCTTGAATATAAGCCACTAAATACGATTAAAATGAGTTACATATGATGATATGATGATCAGAGCTAAAGTAAATACGAAGATAAATTACTTGTGTAATTTATCTTTGTATTTAGCTCTAAATACTATATGTAAGAACATACATATAAATATCTTCAGAATTTGCAATTTTAACTTAAGACTAAATGTAGAAAAAGTAGTGTAGCTAGCAAGTTTTGGGAAAAAGTAGTTGTAGGTGTAGCAAGTTTTCAAGAATGTAGTTGGGGTAGCAGCTAGCTATTTGTAAAAAGTAGCTTTCCAATCACTGATTAACTATTGTTTTTTAAAATCTCACTGTGATTATGCTTTTTTTTTTTCAGTGTCCAAGTACATTTTCAGTAGCTCCACATGCACAATATTAAAGGCAAATTAGTGATTTGTGTGAGCAATTAGCGGTGCCTTTCTGGTCACTTGTTCTACATTATATTATTGGAGAAGACATACAGGAAGAAGGAGACTTCTACTATTAAAAGCACGAAGTCATTTTTTGTAAAATTTTAAACAAGGTGTGAAGGAATAGCTTGTTTTCTAAACTCTATGTGCTTGTGGAATTAGAAAAACAGTATATATTGCACACACACATACACTCAGACAAAACATTAAAGATAGGCAGTGGTGGATTGGGTCAACGAAACCAGGCAGGGAATTTTAGTCTTGTGGTCCTCTACAGAAACACGCATACCCACAGAGATATACATCTTATAAATTCCCTCATGAAGAAAATTCTGTTAACTCCTGGATGAAAAATGCATTGTAAAACTAATTCAGTCGTGAACAAATTTTAACAGCGATTTAAGGGTGAAAGAATTATAAAAATCCCCTCGTGTTTGAAAGTAGCATATCAAACCATGCTCAAAACTGGGTGTTGTGTGAGATAATTATATTTATTTGGTCACAGATCGTCTACTACGCAAGAGCATTCGTACCACCTCTTTGAATAGAAACTTTTTTAAAGTCTGCCCATTATTTTGACTTATGAACTACCATTTTTATCCATGAAATAGTACTGGTAAATCGTTCGTTGTTACTTTGAAGATAAATATGGATGAGACACACGGATTTCGGAACATCTCTGCCGAAGAGCAGCTTTGTGCTCTATGTCTGTACGTGGATAAGGGTGTGGAGATGATTGACCATCAAAATTGTTACTGGTGCTTCCTTCAATATTACAAAAGGAGGGTAGGGCCTAGCAATGTCCCTTTGGCCTACGCTTAACCGTAGTTAAACATATATCTAATCCAACGATCTATGCTTAACCATAGTTAGCTTAATTTATTTATAACAGCGTGCTTGGTCCAGCAGCAAAATTTTCACTGCAGTACAGAGAATTTTGATTTGCCCGTTTAGAGCAAACGCCCTACATATATGTAGATAGAATGAAACCCTGATGTTTTGCTCTTTGTTAAGACAATAACGTTTTAGACAGATATAAAAGTCAAATTAAGTTAACAATTTTTTTCCATAATTACCAACATAATTATTTGTTTTTTTCCAAACAATCCAGACAAAGAGGACACGAGAAATAGTGGGCCATTTCTAGAGTGGTCCACCGGGAAATATCCCGATGTCCCGGCAGGTCAATCCATCCCTGGAGATAGGGGTGATGGGTAGTTGACATGGGCATCCCCCGTGCAGAGTGCAACGGACCCAAATCTAACGCAGGCAATAAATAGGCAGACAGCAGGGCTTTCCAACAGTGCATTGCAATTGATGAACATGGGTAAATGTGGTGATCTCAGTGACTTTGATTGTGGCTGCATTGTTGGTGCAAGGCAATTGGGTCACTTTATTGCCCAAGTGGTAAGAATGTTAGGGTTCCTGTGGGCAACCATACTGAAGGTGTACTGTGAATATATCATTGACAGATGTAACAGTGCCCAGACAGCAAGCAGTGGCTGATCACATAGCATTGATGACCAGAGTTGATGCACTCTATCCAGGCTTGTATAGGCTGAATGCTGCTCCAGGTTAAATGTCAGAGGCCTAAGCAGCATCAGCGAGTGAAAGGTACAGCTCAGGCTGCATACTGTGGGCTATGGGAGCAGACGCCCTGCTCATGTGCCAACTGCTCATCATCAGACATTACACCTTGCCTGGTGCCAAGAATATAAAAACCAGACTTCTGCCGAGTGGCTCTGCATTGTGTGGTCAAATGAATTCCATTTTCAGCTGTACTGAGTTGACAGGAGGGTGAAGGCTGCACAGCACCAACAGCATTGAAGCCATTGCCCCATTGTGCCAGGTCAACTCTGTTCAAGGTGGTGGTGGCTCTGTGATGACTTGGGGAGCCTCCTCACGGCACAGATTAGGTCCCTTAGTATGCTTGGAAAGGTCCTTAACAGCAGCGTGCTACTAGCATGTGCTGGATGATTACCTATATACTTTTGTGGCCTTTGTGCATCCTGCGGCTAATGGTCTATTTCAGCAAGACAGTGTGCCTCCCCCACCGGGCCAAAACGATTCAGGCATGGCTCAAGGAACACTCCTCTGAGTTTGGAACCATGCAGTGGCCCTCCAGATCCACAGATTTACACCCTGTGGAAGTTCTCTGGATGCCGTGGAGCAAAACATCAGATCCATGGATCCTGGGACCAACATCTCGGGTAAAGTTGTGGGCAGTGCTGCAACAGGCATAACTGGCATTTCCTCTGGAAACAATCCAGCATCTGGTGGAGTCGATGCCTTGTCGTGTACAGGCTACTATTTATGCCTGTACACACTGAAGAGGACCAACATACTATTAGGTAAGTATCTCTGTTTTGTCCATTGAGTGCATATACAGTCGAACCTTGATATGTTGAAATTTTTGATATGTCGAAATATTTTCATTTCCCCTCACACGTAATAGAAAACTAATGTAAAACAAACTTGTTAACTCAAAATGTTTCTAATCTCACTCTCGATATATCAAATTTTTCCCTTTGTCATCATTGAATAAAAAAAAGAACTCCCAGAATATCCAAGAGTGTTTGACCATCATACAGGAAAATCTTGAAGCTGGTAGGAAACCTGAGAGGAGCTCAAGCCCTGCGAGTTACCCTTTCAGCAACCCCCCCCTTAACCTCCGACACAGGAGAAAGCATCAAGAAAACTCGCAGTTGTTTAAATCACCTGGAATAGCGACAGTCGGTCAGGAAGTCGTGGGAACGCGAAGTGTTTCATCTCAGCATCAATAGATTACCCCCCCCCAGCCATTGCAACCAGGCCACCCAAGAAGGCGTCTCGCGTCTCACTGGGCTGCCAAAGCTTTCCTTCCATTCTTTCAACGGATGCCTATCTGAATGCCGCTAAAACAATGTCTACTAAACATAAGTTGAATATTCTCTCGATAGCTGATAAAATGCGAGTCATACAAGCTGTAGAGAAAGGTGGTAAAAAGAAAAACGAGATCACGAAAGATTTCGAAATCCCTAGCAGTACTTTATCAACAATTCTGAAAAATAAAGAAAAGATTTTAAAGAGTTTTGATGACAACCATGGGAAAAGGAAAAAAATTAGAAGCTCTGAATACCTGGATGTTGAAACATGCTTAATGAAATGGATTAACAAATGCCATTCACAGAACTTGCCTCTTGGTAGAACTCTAGTAAAAGAAAAAGCTGAAGATTTTGGGAAAAAGTTGGGACACACAGATTTTAAAGCTAGTAATGGTTGGTTCGAGAACTTCAAGAAAAGAAACAACATAACTTTTCTGAAGATGTGTGATGAAAGTGCTAGAGTCGACCAAGAATTGTGCAAGGACTGGAAAAAGAGAGTATTGTCACCAATCCTGAAAAATACAATCCAAAAAACGTTTTCAATGCTGATGAGACAGGATTATTTTTTAAGTGTATGCCTGATAAAACTATGGCCATTAAAGGTGAAGCATGTCATGGCGGGAAAAGAAGCAAAGAAAGATTGACTTTGCTGTTTTGTGTTAATATGGATGGTTCTGAAAAGCTCACACCTATTCTGATAGGTAAATCTGCTAAACCCCGATATTTTTCGGGAATCAGATATTTTCCAGTGACTTATTTAGCGAACAAAAAGGCTTGGATGACTGAAGAAAGTTTCACTAATTGGTTAAAGGAATGAGACAAAAAAATTGTCTGGTGAACAGCGCAAAATTGTTCTTTTCTTGGACAACTGTACAGCGCATAATAGGGTGCCTAAATTAAAAACTGTAAAAGTCGAGTTCATGCCACCAAACACAACTTCTGAATTACAGCCTCTAGACCAAAGTATTATTCAGAGTTTTAAGGTAAAATATCGTCACAAAGTTGTACAAAAATGCATTGCTGACATTGATGAAGGAAAGTCAACTAACGTGGACATTTTGCAGGTGATGCATATCTCTGACAGAGCTTGGTGGGACGTCACTGAAGAAACCATAGTTAATTGTTTCAAAAAGGCAGGATTCGTTTGAAATGCTGAAAATGGAAAGCAACCAGATGATCCTTTCAGCAAAAATGAAGACAATCAACAGCTAAATGAAGACTGGCAACATCTTTCTAAGGCATTACATATTGAAGAAAGTGGGACTTTTCAAGATTTTGTTGAAGTTGAAGGAAATGTTGCAGTGACTAGGGAATTAAGTGACGAAGGCATTATTGCTGAAGTAAAAGTTGTATCAGAGGAAGAAGATGAAATTGAGGAATCACCTTTACCAAAAGTGAGTTGCCGAGAAGCTAAGTCATTAACAGAAAAACTTCAAAATTTCGTAGAGTCAATGCCAAATATGACGCCAGAGACTTTCCATGCCTTTGCCCAATTGGAAAATGTGATTGAACCATCCAGTATCTGTTACCAAACTGTTATAGATGACTATTTTGAAAAGTGATGAAATGTAAGATTACATTTTTGTATGTACTATACATGTACATACAGTACTACATGTACGTATAACATAGTACTGTACTACAGTACATACTACTGTATAATAAAATGGGTATCCAGTCATTTCAAGCTTCGCTTTATTGGTTATCAGCATTTTTGTGGATAATACTGTATATACCCAATTCTCTATCTGCAAGATAAGGTAAGTGATTTTTTAAAAATTTGTAAAAAATACAGTACATATTCTTTTATGAAATTTTGAAAATTTTTGGCATCTCGAATCTTTTCTGTACTCCCTTCAAGTTTGACATATCGAGGTTTAACTGTATATGCAATTTTTCTGGACACCTTCCAAACAGAAATCCTGGATGTGTGCCTGGAGGTATCCTTTCTGATATTTATAGTGTAAGTTTAAAATTTTATGAATCAATAAATAAAAGAAAAACATGCATGGATATGGATAATCAAGAGTACTGATATTATCTTTTTCTTGCTATCCTTGCTGCTGAACATTATAATAAAAAATCTTTGTTCATGCCATAGCTTCCACCATGAGAAAACATTTTGCATATGTTCTCTAATTTTTCATAATGATTTGCTGCTGTGCGCCACAGGTATATATTTTTGTTTGCAAAAGTATCTGTGTTCCTAAAAATATAATTGAAAGCTTAAAGAATACAATTTCAGTTGGACATATGTTTTTCCACTATGTAAGGGTCAAGTTTTTTTATATACATAGTTTTTTTATTTACTATGTTTTTCCACTACGTAAGGATCAAGCTGTGTGTCTCTAATATTTCAAAAAATATTTTTTGCATTGGATATGTTCTCCCATAGGAACATTTTGCACATATTTTTAGATTTTTCGTAATGCATGTTTCTGCTACTATAGTGAGCATAAATGCATATTTGTAACTTAGAAATGTGTTTTTGCTTCTAAAAGGTTGAAAACCTTTTTTCTTTGTACTGTGCACATTATGTATTGTGAGTAAGGTGCACTTTTCTCTGCTCAGGAAGGGACATCTCTGTATCTTCTTTTTCTCTGATTATATCATCTAAAAATCCAATTTAAAAATACTTTTTGGGTCAGAGAGCATCTACTACAAGAAGCATTTTGCATACACTTTTTACTTTCCATAGTTCAGAGTTCTGCCATTAAAGGGCAGAGATGCATATTTGCATTTGAAGTCATAGCTTTATTTCCAAAAACACCAAATAAAATAATTTACTATGGGTAGGATATCAATTACTGCAACAGATACATTTCTTTCTTGTAATGCTGCATAGTTTTTTTTTTTTTTTTTTTTTTTTTTTTACGAATGATACATTTATTTCTATTTGTTACCATTTCTCTATTTTGAATGGCCGACTGAAAAAGAAAAAAAGTTTTTGGTTTTGTATAGCTTTCTTTGTGAATACCATTTTGCATGATCACCCCATAGTTAAGATTTTTGGTAGGGACAGAAATGCATATTTCTGTTCTGCACAGTTTCTGTGCTTCTGAAAGACTGATTTAAAAGTTGCTTTTTCATTTTACTGCACCATGGTAAATGAGTCATTAGTTATCAGTTATCATAAATCTTTAGTGATAAAATTCCATATGCCAACGAATATTTGGTGGTGATTATATTTATCACATTATTCTTTTTATTACAAAGATATACTCATTAATTACACTAGATAGTTTTGGTGTTATCATTCTTGTTTTTCCAGATGACTGTCATATGATTTTTCATAGCCACTGAAAGCCATGCACAGTAACTGATTAATTAATGCTAAAAGTACACTACTTTTCTCTTTATTAGGAATAACTTACTTTCCTCAAATATCTTTCACTGAAACTTGCAAGATGTCAACACCTTTAATGCTTAACACCCTCCCTTTTTAAACAGATATATCATGATTTTAGTGTTCCTTCCATTGTCCATGAATGTTCCTTTTGTTTCTATGAAACACATGTGCTACCATTATTCCTTCTGTTCTCTCACTGAACTATGGTGCTTTTCATTCAGGAATTTCTCCATGCATTTCCATTTAGTGTGTATTACTATATACCTTCTAATGCCATGTTTATTTTCCACTTGTCTAATACGAGTCTTTGAGTTTTAAACCATGAGTGGTTCCTTCCCTTTATTTCCTGTTATTTGCAGATTTGAAGATACTTTCGCTTATCTCATATGGGAAAATTTTCATGGATATCTTTCAACAACTTTGCACTTGCCACTGTCTCCTTACCAAATTTTCTGGCAATTTTGAACACTTCCTAGTGTAGTTTAGCTTGTTCTGTTTCAATCCATGTCCATGATCTTGCCTTCTTTTTTCTTCTTTACTTTTCTACTGCACTTCTGCATTATTCTACTACCAGGTTTCTTTATTTTTGCTGGGTCTTCCAAAAGTCACTATAAGAATTTTTGTATTCATGCCCCAGTTTCACCACTGTAAAATTCTCCATTTTATGGCTAAAAAATGAGTGGCAAGATGTTGAGAGAATTTATTCAACCCAAATGGGAGGAAAGGTAAAAGGAAGCCAAGGAAATCATAAGAGGACTAGATTCAGGAATGTCTGCATAAAAAAAATATTGGTGCAAAATACAAAAGGACCTGTGTGAGATGTGATGGATGTTGCCAATGAAGTGTGTGTGTGTGTGTGTGTGTGTGTGTGTGTGTGTGTGTGTGTGTGTGTGTGTGTGTGTGTGTGTGTGTTGTTGTTGTTGTTTACTTTCCATTCATCATTCTGTGACATCTAATTCTTTTATTTATGTCTCTCTTGGAGCAACAGAATAAATTTAGACACAAGCACGTAACTGATCAGTAAGTATTAAAACTTTAAAAAAATACACTTAGGTTCTGTTAAAAACAAAAAACAATATATTTATTAGGTGTGCAACTTAATTCTCGGCCCCTAACCGCAAGTGATCATAGAACGTCAGCAAATGCAAATAGCTGTGTGCGATAATGGCTGATTGCAGCGCCATCCAACAGCTTTCCAGGCAACTGTAACCGCTCACAGCTGTCATGACGGAAGGGATGAAAGTTGACGGTGAAAGCAATGTCGTTCGAGAAGCAACATTTGAGGCACTGCCTCCTGTTCGCGTTTCAGCTGAAAAAAAGTGTCGCGGAAGCCCAGCAAATGATCTGTGCTGCTTTGGGTGAGGCTGCTGTGTCCTACAGTACGTGTAAGAAGTGGTTCCAGTGGTTTAAGCAGGGAAATTTTGATCTCAGTGATGCAGAACGTCCGGGACAGCCACAGAAAGTTGGACGATGAGGAACTGGAACAACTGTTGGACGCGGATCCCAGTCGCTCACAGTCAGAGATCACCCAGGAACTCGGAATAACATAACAAGCCATTGCAAAGTGCCTCCACAATCTTGAACAGATTCACAATAAGGGCCATTGGGTGCCCCACCAACTCACAGCTGCGAACAAGTCTAGGCGCTACAATGTTGCTGTGTCCTTGCGCTCCAAATTCAAGAAGAAGGATTTCCTCCACAAGATTTTTGACCTGTGACGAGAAGTGGATTCTCTACGATAACCCTAAGTGGCGCAAATTGTGGGTTTATCCAGGTCAGCCTACCACCAGTACTGCCAAACCGAATATCCATGCCAGGAAATTGTTGCTGTGCGTATGGTGGGATCAGCGCGGTCATACACTATGAGTTGCTCAAACCTGGTGAAACGGTCAATGCTGAGTGTTATTGTCAGAAACTCATTCGTGTGAGTGACGCAATGGTGGCGAAAAGGCCATGCAAGGCCAGAAGGTTGGACCTGTTGCTTCAGGATAACGCGCATCCTCACACCACAAAAATGACTTTAAACACGATCACCAACCTGAGATGGGAGATTTAGTCCCACCCGGCATATTTTCCAAACTTCGCCCCGTCGGATTATCACCTCTTTTGTTCCCTGCAACATCACCTGAGTGATATGCACTTCACTTCTATCGAGGAGGTCCACACAAGTATTGATGACTTTGTCAACTTGAAACAGCCCTCTTTTTTCCGCGGTGGCATTCGGCAGCTCCCTGACCGATGGCTCAAATGTATCCAACATGACGGGGATTATTTCCCTGATTAGGTACATATTCGATTTGCTATAATTTGCTGTAAATGTGTCGTGCCTGTAGCCGAGAATTAAGTTGCACACCTAATATTAAGGAAACTTTATAGTGATAACTTTGTACCATGTCATGCATTAAAGAATTAAAAATGTATAGAGATCTCACCACACATTAATTAACCTAAGCTGTTGTATGCAATTTTGACTGGGTTTTCTAAAGTTGAAAAAGACCAGTTATCAGTGTTGAATGCTTCTTTAATAATTTTTTTAATGTAACTTAAACATGTTGTTTGAAGTTTTAATACCTATCTCTTGGATCAGTCTACCCATGAAAGCTGAGGTATATTAACAATGAAGATGGCTCGACCAAGAGAACAAGCTGGATTCGGGAGTAGCTACAGCACTATAGATCATATATTCATGTACTTGGAGAACTACCATAATTGAAGGAGTGAATGAATTTAAACTCTCACTGTGTAAGGCTTTTATTGATTATGAAAAGGCTTTTGATTCAGGGAGACCATCAGCAGTTATAATGCCTTTGAAATTTTACAACATTGAAGATGTACACTGAAGTGCCAAAAAAACTGGTACATCAGTCTAATACTTGGTAGGTCTCCCATGGAAGCGCAGGACTGCAGAAATATGATGGGGCATGGACTCCACTAGCTTCTGTAAATATGCTGTAGGCAATGCACACCATACTTCCTACAGAGCGTTCCACAATTCGGGTGTATTCCGAGGTCTCGGATTCCTGTGTTTAATGGCACGTTGCATGGCATCCCAAACATGTTCTATCACGTTCAGATCTGGGGACTTGGCTGGGATGGCAACACCCCAAACTCAGAAGAATGCTCCTCTAACCATAATGTGACGTCCCGACACTTGTGTGGAGGTGCATTGTCCCGTTGGAACAGGCCCAACCCATCAGCATGAATGCAGGACATGAACGGGTGTACCTCGTCAGAAAGGATGTGCACATAGCGTTGGCCAGTCGCAGACGTTTGTAGATGTACCAGGGGTCCCAATGAAGTCCAGCTAAACACACCCCATACCATTAAGGACCCCTTACCATACAGTTCCCTGTTCACAGGCGGAATCCATGGCTTCATGGAGTTTGCGCCACACACGAATCCTTCCATCTGCCCGATACAGTTGGAAACGCGATTCGTCAGACCAGGCTACTTGTTTTCAGTCATCAAGTGTCCAGTGACGGTGTTGCCATGCCAAAGCGAGGCGCATAGCTCTGTGTCGTGCACTCATCAAGGGAACTTGGTTGGCCATTGGCTCCCATATCGTGTAGGGTACGATGCACAGTCCGGACGCTGAAGCTTGTTGAGGCTCCATCATTGAATTCTGATGATACCTGCGAGAGTGTTGCAGGCCTATCGCGTGAAACGATTCTTGACAGCCGACGACGGTTACGTTCACCCAATGTCTTTTTACGGCCACACTGGTATCGTTGGTTGGAGGTTTTGCCGGAATTCTTGTAGTCACGGTACATTCTTGAAATGGTCGTCCGTGAAAATCCGAACTTCGTTTTTACCTCCAAAATACTATGGCCCATCTCACGAGTGCCAACCATGAGACCGTGTTGAAAATCACTTAAATCGTTATTACTTGTCATTCATTCTCATGCCGAAAACAACTCTGACAGCTGGATGTCTAGCACTTGATATACGCACCCGAGTACACGCATAGGTGACGTTGCTATGTATTTTGCATAAGCTCGTCTGTAGCAGTTTTTCTGACACTTCAGTGTACATGTTAATACTATTAATCCTAATATATAATCTACTAGAGACCTCCTCCTCTGTGCCACTTTTTAAGTCATCATAGCAACAACCGAGAAACAAATGTTTTTGACGTCACGCTTAGCTTTTCCTGTAGGTGACGTCATCACCTACATGCGTATACCACTTTGTTTTGTTGCAACAAAGAACATAGCTGCTGGTGTGACGTCATCTAATCCAAAATCATCGTCACATGACGTCAGAGATGCGTTACGTCACACGGTGAACTCTAGAGATGTGCATTTTTTTTTTTTTTTTTTTTTTTTTGGAGGTTAAACGACCACTGTGAGCAACTCAGTGGGCTATATAAGCAGTCGCCCGTTTGCAATTTAGGGTCACTGGTCCCAGGGAAGGGATAGAGCCAGTGCCGTAACACAAACACAACATCTATGCCTCACCGGGATTCAAACCCGGACCCCTTTCAGACGAATGATCAGAGGACATCGCTTAGCCCACTGTGCCACCGGGGCGACTAGGAAAAACTTTACATCAACAACATTGGTTCACTACCTGAACCGGTGTTTAGCCATCTGTATGTGACAACGTCAAGAGTACGACGATCTGACGACGTCAAGATAAAAATAGTACACGAAAAAGAACCAGGAAAATTGATAAAGGGTTCACAGTCAGTGTATACGAAAAATGTGTACAAGGAAGTGTTGACGAAATAGGGACTAAAGGTTTTACAAAACACATAACAAATAGACAGCCCGTCGTATCAAATTCCATAACCGACTGCTCGGTAAATTTTCAGAAAGATGTAAGCCAACATCACCATCTATTGACGTGGAGCTCAAAAACTGAATAAATAAATGTCAATAATTTCTATATCATAAATTTTATCCCCCCCCCCGTCATTATTACCGGGCTTTCATCTGGTAACAGCCATGAAAATGCAAGTGCAAAGATTTTCAACTGTTTGAGGACCCAGCACATATAAAAATCAGTAAGAGATTGAGACAAGGTAACACCATATCCCTCAAGCTGTTCAGTGTCGCATTGTAGAATATCTTTCAGTCATCTTCAATGATAAGGGGATAATGTTCAATAGATATTATTTTAATGCACTTTCCTTTTGCTGATGATGTCACTTTTTTAAGTATTGCTTCAGAGCTGCAGAAAATGATTCAGAAACTTGCTGATGAGAGTACAGATGTGGGATCAAAGATAAACTTGTGAATACCAAAACTGGTGTGCAATGCTTCAACAACTGAAGAGTTACATGTTGATTGAGCAAATTTTGAAGTAACTATGCCTGCATGCACCTTCAACAACAGATATCTAGCAAGGGCCACATCGAAGAATTTAACTAGATATAAAGAGACAATAAAGTATTAAAAAAGACAGGCAGATGAGCACTTCTATGTTCTGAAATACCCTGTAAGATTCCTGTGTGTGAAGAGAGTGGGCTTGCATTACAGTAGGCCCAACTGCAAATGCATATATAGATTCTTACAACCAGTGGATAGCAAAACTTGTTTTCTACTAATCGGTATGCATTGGATTTCAAACAAGGTCCACTCTCAGTAGAAATTCTTTTTAGTCTAGTAAAGCAAACAACATAACTGAAGCAAATTCTATAGAGCAAACATCTCCACTAAAGAAAGCAAGGTAAATGTCATGTACATATATTCTTGTGATGAAATAACATGTTCAAATTTCAGAAATCCTAATATAAGAAATATGGTGAAAAAGTCAAGGTGGGTTAAAGATGCAGAAAACAAAACTGATGTAAAATGCTTTTACAAGAACTAAATATTTAGAGGTTGATGGAGCAAATTTAGAAGTAACCGATGCATATAACTACCTTAAACAGACATCAAGTGAGGGCCATGTCGAAGAAGATATTAATAGGCATATATAAAACTTGGTTGAAGTGCATTTGGAAGAAACGGTATGATTACCAAAAGCACTTGGAAACAAGAAAGATGGCACCAAATTTTTGGTTGTAATGAGCATGTCTTTTGAATCCTTTCTGATGCAAATTAAATTTATCAAAGTCAATGCAGCCAGTTGGAGAAAAATTAAACGGATTTCTATAATCGATAAAACATCCAGACATAGAAACAGCTACTTACTTCCATCAGTGGCTAAAAAGTATGTAATGAAAATTAACAAATGGCTCACAGAAAGTTTCTCATAACAGAAAGAAGTTTTCAGAGACAGATTTTCAAATCAAACAGTTAAAACAAGAAATACAGAAGGAAACATGATATAACTCTACACCTTTGAGTACAATAATTTTGCATAATGAGAACATTGAAATTAGGCAAAACATATTCTTTGTGAAAAAAGCTTATGCTAAGGAAAGAGAACTTTTCCAATACATCTCTCCGAAGCAGTTGAGCGAGATAAAGGTATTGACTTGTGTGCCCCCTAGCGGGAAATCTGCACATTCTTTAAAGAGGATACTACTCCACATCTCTAAAAAAGAAAAAAAAATCCTCAATAGAGTTTTCAGAAGCAGAAATACAGCTACAAACAGAAGTACACAAACATCACCTAGTGACAGAACTGTGAACTATAAAACTCTTCCAATACTAACCTAGAGTGTTCCACAAGGTTAATGGCATCCAGTGTTGAAATAATTTTTAAAATTAAATCACACATTTAGAAGCAGAGATATTAAGAAAAACAAATAAAACATTATCGTCTCCTAGCTGCAAAATTATGTATTATTTTGGGAAGAAAATACACACAAAGTTTTCATAGTTAGTAGTATCTGATGAAAAACAAAAAAAAGTTTTATATCAAGTTTTTAGTCCCGCAAATATGGCTCTAAACGGAAAAGTAATCTTATGCCCTCTAGTAGCACACTTGTGAGTTAAAAAACAATTGAAATTATATGAGAAACAATTCAGAGCAAAAATGCTCTCCAACAAAGAAAGGATTTTTCAAATTGGATTCTTAGAAGCAGGGATATCGACAAGATATATATCTATGCCCTGGGGGAAAACTATGTGCTGTTTTAAAGAGGAAATTTTCTTAAAAGGTTTTCCAAGGTGAGTGGTATTGGTCCGCAAAAAAATAAAATAAAAAAATAATAATAAAAAATTCAATCGAGTTTTTGGAAGCTCAGATTTTGCTGCAAATACATCAGAAGATGAAATAGATACTTACGCATCCTAGTGGCCAAATAGTTCTTAATCAAAAATTGGAAATTATATGCAAAACATTTCTCATCAGGAGCTGTATCCAACATAGGGAGAATTTTTCAAATCAGGATTTAGAAGCAGAGATACTGGGGGAAACACAATCTACCTCTAAGCCCCCTAGAGAAAAATACTAGTATGTTCAAAAAGTTCCGGAACTTTTTGAATGTTTGCCAAATGTCAGTGAATTACGTCATTCCCCACTGAGCAAGCAAAGAGCATCATGTGACCGACCAAACAGAACCGGTTTGATCCAGATCCAACACGAGTATGCGCATAGTTCGTGATTACAGGCATTCAAGGTTCTCCATCGTGAGGACAACGATGTAGAATTTTGAACAGTGTTCAAGTGTAAAATTTTGTGTTCTGCTTGGAAAAACTTTTGCCGAGACTTTTCAGATGATTAAGTCAGCATACGGTGAGAGTGCAATGAGTCAAACTAAAGTTTATGAGTGGCATCGATGATTTGAAAACGGGCGACAGAGTATCGAGGATGATGAGAGGTCAGGACGACCTTCAACATCCACAACAGATGAACAAATGGCCATTGTCAAAGAAATTGTGAAAAATGACTGTCGAAAAACTGTCGCAGCGATTGCAGAAGTTGCCAGCATCTCAGTTGGAAGTTGCCATGTCATTTTAACAGCATGCATCACGTGTGCCAACAAACTGTTCCCAAAAACCTGACACAAGAAAAAATGGATGAGCGCATGCAAGTTTGCGGGGATAACATCGATGCAGTGGATTCAGATCCCAATCTCTTGAATCGATTCATCACTGGCGATGAGACTTGGTGCTTTCTGTACGACACCCAATCTAGCAGACAGTCAAAAGTGTGGAAATCACTGAATGTCACCACGGCCAAAAAAGTTCAAGGCTGACTGCTCCAAAGGAAAGGTCTTGTTAACAGTTTTCTTTGATTGCAAGGGGGTCGTACACAAAGAATTCCTTCAACATGGTCATACAGTCACTAAAGAAGAGTATGTCAACGTCCTGAAATGCCTCCGAGAATCAGTGAGACGCAAGCGACCCGATCTTTGGAAGACCAACTCGTGGGTGCTCCATCAGGATAATGCGCTGGCTCACAGATCCCTCCTGGTGTCCGATTACCTGTCCAAACATCACATTCCCGTTCTTCCAAAACCAGCTTATTCCCGTGATCTCACCCCATGTGACTTTTTCCTTTTCCCCTGGATGAAGAATTTGCTTAAGGGGCAACACTTCTCAAGTTCCGAAGAAGTGCAATGAGCTGTGACGGAGGCACTGGAGGATGTGGCAAAAGAAGGCTTGCAATCTGCATTTAAATCTTTGAATGAGCACTGGCAAAAATGCATAGTTGCATAGGGTAACTGCTTCGAAGGAAACACCGCATAAACAGGTTTTATCTGTATTCATTCTTTTTTTAATATAAAAAGTTCTGAAACTTTTTGAATGTACTGGTATATGCTTTACTTGAAAAATTTGAAACTATATGAGAAACATTTTACACAGGAAATGCTCTCCAACAAAGAAATAATTTTTCAAATCGGACTCTTAGAAGTAGAGATATTGACAAAAATATGATAGTTTGCCCTCCCTGGCGGGAAAACTGCTATTTTAAGCGGGAGGTATTCTCAAAAGGTTTTCCAAGGTGAGTGATATTGGTCCAAGAAATAATTTTTTCAGTCTAGTTCTCAGAAGCCCAGACTTTGCTGCAAATACATCAGAAGCAGAAATAAACACTTAATGCCCCCTGGTGGCCAGACCATTCCTTACCAAAAATTTGAAATTATATGCAGAGCATTTCCCACTAAGAGCTACTTCTAATGTAGGAAGACACTTTCAAATCAGACTTTTAGAAGCAGAGATATCATAGAATAATTTACTTTTACACTCCCTAGCAGAAAATTATAATATAATATAATTTTACTTTTACACTCCCTAGCAGAAAATCTATGCATTACTTGAAAAAGAAACTGTGCCTAAAATAGTCTTCGTTATACATGTCATCAAAAGGAAGAAATAATTTTTCAGTCAGTTATGTAGGAAGCAAATATATGCAATAATAATTTCAAAGCATGCTGGAGTAAGATGGAGGAGACAGACTCAAGACATACAGTTGTGGAAGAAACTTGGGAGACCTTCATCCAGCAGTGGATTGAAAATGGTTGACTGCAGTGATGATGATATGCAATTAGAGATTAATATAATAATATTTTTAGATTCAAAATCATCTGCATTTATACCCTATAGCAGCAAAGTTGTGCATCGTAACAAAACCAGAATGCAAGGGTCATCATTCTCACATCTCTAGCTCCCCAATGCAAAAAGAATTTTTCAAATCAAACTAATATTTACAGAGATAATAGTGTCCACAGATGGACTGATGGACACAACCAATAAAATTAAGCACAATCTTTTTTACAAAAGACGTGCTAAAAATGTGTTTAATCAATGCATCCTTCCAGTTAATACTTAAAGATGAGGTACATGAACTTAAAATTAAAAAAAGGCACGTAGAAGCTATGGACACGTAAAACAAGCATGAAAGATGCAAACTTGACGAAAAAAAAAAAAAAGATGGGAAGAGGAACTTATATATCAGGAAAATGATACAAGTGGATGTCGTCATAATCAAAGTAAGGCTTCAACTGCAAAGAAATTCAATTCATAATACCAAGACACATTTTACATAACACTTTAAGTTAATTAATGTATGATGGAATCTCTATACCTTTTAGTTTCCTTAATGGATCACATGATATTGCAATATTTATGCAGTTGCCTGCTTCCCCAAAGAAGACTGTGTATGTGTTATTGATCTTATTAAAAAGAAATAGAAAACTGAGATTCTTTTAAATCAAACCGAATCAAAAACTGTGCTTTTGGATTCCTCTTAACATTTCACAATGCCTGTTGGTTCCAGTCCCACTCTGGATTTGCATATATCAGACTAGTTTTAGCTTTGATGCTTGCTTTTTTTCTCTCTCTCTCTCTCTCTCTCTCTCTCTCTCTCTCTCTCTCTCTCTCTCTCTCTCTCTCTCTCTCTCTCTCTCTCTCTCTCACTCACTCACTCACTCACTCACTCACTCACTCACTCTCTCTCACTCTCTCTGTCTTACACACACACACACACACACACACACACACAAAGCCTCCCAGAGACTGGTTCTTCTCCACATAGGAAAATCTGAATGCTGTATAAAACAAAGCCTCAGAATCCTCAGATAAATGTTTAATGTGCTAACTTCAATAAAAAATGTGATTGGAAAACATGAAATTGTAACAAGTATTACAGAAAATAATATTCACACGATGACAGTTCTTATATTATTCTGTAATTCTACATGCAGTAGTGTGCACGTCTTTGTTACTAAAAGGTTTCTTTATTAAAATGTTTTGCTGTTTCAAACATTTTACAAGTTAAACTCCATGGATTATCAAAACATACTTATCTTTTCAAAAATATCCTTGTTGTACTTCTTTTATGTATCCTGATTATTTTCCTTTATGCAATGATGCCATCAACTAGAATGAGCAACAATAATTTACAGCAGTAATACAGTTTGGTATCTATAATAGGTTTGAACCAGAGTTTGAGAAGATTCAACACCGGTATGAAAAAGAGAGTTTTGCAGAAAACATTTTGAATGAAAAGAATTCTACAAATGTTTGTAGAAGTCTTTGAGATGCCATAGAAAAGAAAAAAAAATGCACATAAAAAAACCCCAAGAGTACAAGGAAAGGAAAAGCTGAAAGAAGTGAAGTACAGTGTATTAACAGAAATCAACAACAGACAGCATTAGTTGTGGTAGAGCATAATAATGCAAAGAACAAATCACGGCACACCACATGAATAACACAAGTGGTGGGGTTTGCAAAAAGAATCCTCGAAAAACTTTACATTACCTACTGAGTACTCACTGAGCGAGCCTTTCTTGACTGAGACTTAATCTGAAGAAGGACTAAACAGACTACATATTAATTAATCTTCTGACTTTTCAGTGACTGCTGGAGTATAGGTTAAAAAATATGTAGAAAGCCGTTAATAAGCCAATGATACGAATCTTTATTCATTAAGGTTTCATCTTACTAAGATTCAAATACACAAATGGCTTGTCTTGAAAGCCATTAACAAAACAAGCCATTTTGTGTTTTTGAATTTTGGTAAGATGGAACCTTAATCAATAAAAAAGAGGATTCAGCTATTGACAATTTTGATTAAATTTAGTGAACTTGTAGTCTGCCAAGAAAAAAACTGCTCTAAAATTAAGATTTCTAAAACAAAAATTTGGCAAGATTTGGCATCAAAAAATTTACAAAAAAAAAAAAACCTTTGCTCTTGCCAAATGTTAAAATAGTTAAAATTTCAGTTCCACAGAACTTGAAAGTTAATCTTGATAGCTTTTGAAATAACCTTTGATTTGATGTGTAACATTATTGAGATTTCTAAAAAAGAAAAAAGGAACTTTTAAAGGTCAAATATCAAATCTTGACCATTAATTTTTTCTTAAAATCCCTTTTTGCACTCTCCTCTTCTGTTTTACCATTTCCTCAAACATCACTCAAGTATGTACTGACTTTCAGAATGGAGTGCTTAACAGAAAAGAAGTTACAGAATTTTTTGTGTTTATCAAAATTTGGATGAAATTTACGTGACTGCATATCTGAAGAAAACATGAACTTTCATTGCCACTGTGCATAAGCTATGCTGACATAGCAATTAAGTTATATGTAAACTGTTCACTACTACAATGGAAGGAATTCCATGTTTTGTGTACAGTAGATTCATCACTTCTGCTCCAGTCATCCTGTTGTTAAATTAACAAAGAAATCTTTGTGATCACAAACAGCCTTAAGATCTAATGAACTGGTTTCGCATACTAAAAGAAATTTCTGGAAAGGTTCAAATTTTGCTTTAAAATAATGTATTATCACTAGACTCCTATGAAACTATTTCAGTTCACTTCCATTGCTAGGGATTTACTTTGATGTTGCATGCTCTCTCTCTCTCTCTCTCTCTCTATCATCATCATTGTCAACCACTATCCATCCACTGCTGGACACAGGTCTCTCCAAGCCTCTTCCACAACGGTCTGTCTTGTGCCAGTCTCCTCCATGTTACTCTCGCATACTTTCTGATTTCATCCACTCATCTCCCATGTGGTCTTCTCCTGGGTCTTTTCCTGTCCCTTGGAATCCAATCTAAAATTTCAGCTGTCCATCGATGGTCTGTCCTTCTGGCAGTATGTCCAGCCCATTGCCATTTCAGGGATTTAACACTGATCAATGATGTCTTCCACTCTTGTTATTTTTCGGATCCACGAGTTCCTTTTCTTATCTCTCCTGGTTACACCAAGCATGCACCTCTCCATTCTTCTTTGAGCTGTCTGTAGTCTTTGTATGTCTCTTTTAGTTAAGGTCCATGTCGCTGCACCATACGTAAGCACTAGAAGGATGCATTGATCAAACACTTTTCTTTTAAGACATAATGGTATATTGCTCTTGAAAATTATGTTGTTTTTTCCAAAAGCTCTCCAGGCAAGTTTTATACACCAATTAATTTCTTCATCAATGTGACCCTCACTTGATATCTGCTGTCCAAGATAAACGTACGTGTCTGTTATCTCCAGCTTTTCTCCATCAATCAATAAATCTTCATTTCTTGTGAAAACATTATACATCACTTATGTCTTCTAAAAGTTCATTTTTAATCCCACTTCTTTACTCTTGTCAGCAGGTTCCTGGATCATACTCTGCAGCTTTGATGGGGTAGTTGCAAAAATGACTACGTCATCAGCAAAATAAATGTGGGTTAGATAATCTCCATTAATCTTTATCCCTTTGTTTTCCCAGTTCAGTGATTGAAAGACACTTTCCAATGTGGCATTAAAGAGCTTGGTAGATATGGTGTCACCTTGTCTCACTCCCTTTCCAATTCTTATGTGTGTTGTATTTTCAAACAGCCAAACTTTGCACTTGCATTTTCAAAGATGTTATTAATAATATTAATGTATGCATCTTCAATAATACACAGGATTTCAAAGCCATTGTAACTGCTGATGATTTCACCGTATCAAAGGCCTTTTCATATTCAATAAAAGCCATGCACAATGGAAGTTCATATTCCCTCGCTCTTTCAATTAGTTCTCTTCAGTACGTGGATATGATCTATTGTGCTGTAGCCACTCCTGAATCTAGCATGTTCTCTCGGTTAAGCCATGTCCAGTGTTACCTTCAAGCGGTGTGAAAGAACTTTAGTGAAGATTTTGTACACCACTGATAGGAGGCTGATAGGTCTGTAGTTCCTGAGATCCTCAATGTCACCTTGTTTATGTAGCAGGATCATCGTAGTGTTGTTCCAGTCCTCAGGAATCTTCCCTTCATTAAGGCATCGAGTGAAAATTTGGGCGAGTACTGTTTCAATTTCTCCACTTGCTTCTAGTATGATGTCTACGGTAATTCCATCTTCTCCTGGAGCTTTTCCCCACTTCATGTTCTTGATTGCATGTGCAACTTCTGCTGGGAGGACTGGAAGAAATTTGGTACTGGTACCTTTCATGATGCCTGGAGTACATGTATAATCCCTTTCATATAATTTGGAGTAGAAATCTTTCACTCTTGTCAAAATTTTGCCCCTATTTCTTGTTACAGAACCATCTTCTTTTCTCAGTGCCACAATCTGTTTTCTTCCCTTACTGAGATGTCCCTTAGCTATCTTTAGGCTTTGGTTGTTTTCAATTGCTTTCCTTGCTAGTTCACAGTTGAATTTCCTTACGTCTTCAGTTATACTTTTTCGTACTGTCTTGCATAGATCTATATATTCCACTTTGGAAGTCACATTTTCTTTAGTTGTCCTCATCTCTCTTCTTTTTTGCATCAACATTTTGGTTTTTCCTGATAATTTGTTCACATGCAACTTGTTCTTAGACCCAGCTAAATTTGTTGCTGTTTCCATAAGAGCTTTGATTACTTTTCTGCTAACTTCAGAAATATCCAGTTCTTCTCATGTTAGGCCTTCTAAAGCAGAGAATCTGTTCTTCAGTTCCAACTTGAAGGTATTATGGTGATTTTTAAGGTTGGTTATGTCAATACATTTTGTTTGTCTTATGAGCTTGCCACGCTCCAGTTTAGCATTGAGGTGCATCTTACATCTCACCAATCTATGGTCACTACCTGTGTTGAACTTGTTTAGCACACTGCAGTCTTCTATGATGAATTTTTTGTTATACATAATAAATTCAATTTCACTTGTCGTCCCATTTGAATGTCTCCATGTCCATTTCCTGTGTGGCTTTTTCTTGTAAAAGGAGTTCATGATGAAAAACCCTTCTGCCTCTGCAAACTCTACGAGAGTATTTCCACACTGGTTTCTGTTGCTGTGACCGAATTTACCTACTGAAGTTTCATTCTGTTGCTGTTGCCCTATTTTTGCATTGAAATCTCCCATAATTATCTTTAAGTGCTGCTTGCCTTTATTATTTAGATGACGTATTTCCTCATACAATTCTTTAATTTCTTCTTCAGGATGACTTGTGGTGGGTGCATAAGTTTGAATAATATGAGCCTGGTATCTTCTCGAGAGTTGGATAACGAGTCGTGCAGCTCTGTCCGAGGAACTTTCAACTTCTACAACTTTATCCTTCAGTTTCTTGTTTATTATAAATCCAACACCACTAGTTCTGCCAGTATCTGTCCCACGATAGTAGAAGAGATGTCCACTTTTCAGTTCAAAGAGATCTTCTCCTTTTCTCCCTACCTCACTTAGCCCGACGATGTCCCACTTGATCCTTTGTAGTTCCTCTTCCAATTCAAGAAGCCTTGAATCAGAAGATAGGGAGTGTCCATTGTAAGTAGCCAAGGTCAGCATCAAAGGGCAGCCTAGGCCGGTCGTCCGGTGATTCTTAGCACCCTCCTCTGCTCGAGACTGAGGGCCAAGATTTAAGTTGTAGAGTCCTTTTGGAGGGGTTTGGCCATAACTCACCACGCTGTCGAAGTGGGTTGGTGAGTGTGGGAAAACATTTCCTCTAATCCCAATGGTATAGTTATAATGCTATTGGCGGTCGTCAGAGCCCCTTTAGTGGGAACAGGATGCACCACGAGAAGCCGGGGTTGACATTTGTCAATTTTGATTGGAGGTTTAACGACCACCGTGAGCAACTCAATGGGCTATAAGCAGTCGCCCGTCCCTAATTTAGGGTCACTGGTTCCAGGGAAGGGAGAGAGCCAGTGCCGTAAGACAAGCACAACATCCATGCCTGACCGGGATTCGAACCCGGACCCCTTACGGACGAATGATCAGAGGCCAGCGCCTTAGACCACTGCGCCACCGGGGCGGCACATTTGTCAAGGAGAGGCTGTGATGTTGCGCATCACCTGACCTTATATCCCCTCTCTCTCTCTCTCTCTCTCTCTCTCTCTCTCTCACTATATATATATATCTATATCATCATTGGTTGACAATGATGATGATGATGATGATATCATCATTGTCAACTATTATCAATCCACTGCTGGACAAAGGTCTCCCCAAGTTTCCTCCACAACTGTCTGTCTTGTGCCAGTCTCCTCCATGTCACTCCCGCATACTTTCGAATTTCATCCACCCATCTCCCATGTGGTCTTCTTCTGGGTCTTTTCCTGTCCCTTGGAATCCAATCTAAAATTTCGGCTGTCCATCGATGGTCTGTCCTTCTGGCAGTATGTCCAGCCCATTGCCATTTCAGGGATTTAACTCTGATCATGATGTCTTCCACTCTTGTCATTTTTCGGATCCACAAGTTCCTCTTCTTATCTCTCCTGGTTACACCAAGCATGCACCTCTCCATATTTTTTTGAGTTGTCTGTAGCCTTTGTATGTCTCTTTTAGTTAAGGTCCACATCTCTGCACCATACGTAAGCACTGGAAGGATGCATTGATCAAACACTTTTCTTTTAAGACATAATGGCATATAGCTCTTGAAAATTATGCTGTTTCTTCCAAAAGCTATCCAGGCAAGTTTTGTACGCCGATTAATTTCTTCATCAATGTGACCTTCACTTGATATCTGCTGACCAAGATAAACGTACGTGTCTGTTATCTCCAGCTTTTCTCCATCAATCGATAAATCTTCATTTCTTGTAAAAGCATTGAACATCACTTTTGTCTTCTGAAAGTTCATTTTTAATCCCACTTCTTTACCCTTGTCAGCAAGTTCCTGGATCATACTCTGCAGCTCTGATGGGGTAGTTGTAAAAATGACTACGCCATCAGCAAAACGAATGCGGGTTAGATAATTTCCATTAATCTTTATCCCTTTGTTTTCCCAGTTCAGTGATTGAAAGACACTTTCCAATGTGGCATTAAAGAGCTTCGGAGATATGGTGTCACCTTGTCTCACTCCCTTTCCAATTTTTATGTGTATTGTATTTTCAAACAACTGAATCATTGCACTTGCATTTTCATAGATGTTATTAATAATATTAATGTATGTGTGTTCAATAACGCAGGATTTCAGAGCCATTGTAACTGCTGATGGTTTCACTGAATCGAAGGCTTTTTCATAATCGATAAAAGCCATGCACAATGGAAGTTCATATTCCCTCGCTCTTTCAATTAGTTCTCTCAGTACGTGGATATGATCTATAGTGCTGTAACCACTCCTGAATCCAGGTTGTTCTCTCGGTTGAGCCATGTCCAGTGTTACCTTCAAACGGTGTGAAAGAACTTTAGTGAAGATTTTATAAACCACTGATAGGAGGCTAATACGTCTATAGTTCCTGAGATCCTCAATGTCACCTTTTTTATGTAGCAGGATCATTGTAGCGTTGTTCCAATCCTCAGGAATCTTCCCTTCATTAAGGCATCGAGTGAAAATTTGGGCGAGTACTGTTTCGATTTCTCCACTTGCTTCTTGTATGATGTCTACAGTAATTCCATCTTCTCCTGAAGCTTTCCCCCGTTTCATGTTCTTGATTGCATGTGCAACTTCTGCTGGGAGGACAGGAAGAACTCTGGTACTGGTACCTTTCATGATGTCTGGAGTACATGCATCATCCCTTTCATATAATTTGGAGTAGAAATCTTTCACTCTAGTCAAAATTTCACCTCTATTTCTTGTTACAGAACCATCTTCTTTTCTCAGTGCCATAATCTGTTTTCTTCTCTTATTGAGATGTCCCTTTGCTATCTTTAGGCTTTGGTTGTTTTCAATTGCTTTCCGTATTAGTTCACAGTTGAATTTCCTTATGTCTTCAGTGATACTTTTTCGTACTGTCTTGCATAGCTCTATATATTCCACTTTGGAAGTCACATCTTCTTTAGCTGTCCTCATCTCTCTTCTTTTTTGCATCAACATTTTGGTTTTTCCTGATAATTTGTTCACATGCAATTTGTTCTTAGACCCAGCTAATTTTGTTGCTGTTTCCATAAGAGCTTTGGTTACTTTTCTGTTAACTTCAGAAATATCCACTTCTTCCGATGTTAGGCCTTCTAAAGCACAGAATCTGTTCTTCAGTTCCAACTTGAAAGTATTATGGAGTTTTTTTAAGGTGGGATATGTCTTTGCATTCTGTTTGTCTTATGAGCTTGCCACATTCGAGTTTAGTGTTGAGGTGCATCTTACATCTCACCAATCTATGGTCACTACCTGTGTTAAACTTGTTTAGCACACTGCAGTCTTCTATGACGAATTTTTTGTTACACATAATAAAATCAATTTCACTTGTCGTCCCATTTGGATGTCTCCATGTCCATTTTCTGTGTGGCTTTTTCTTGAAAAAGGAGTTCATGATGAAAAACCCTTCTGTCTCTCCAAACTCAACGAGAGTATTTCCACGCTGGTTTCTGTTGCCGTGACCGAATTTACCTACTGAAGTTTCAATCTGTTGCCGTTGCCCTATTTTTGCATTGAAATCTCCCATAATTATCTTCAAGTGCTGCTTACCTTTATTATTTAGATGACAAATTTCCTCATAAAATTCTTCAATTTCTTCTTCAGGATGACTTGTGGTGGGTGCATAAGTTTGAATAATCTGAGCCTGGTATCTTCTCGAGAGTTGGATAACGAGTCGTGCAGCTCTGTCAGAGGAACTTTCAACTTCTACAACTTTATCCTTCAGTTTCTTGTTTATTATAAATCCAACACCACTAGTTCTGCCAGTATCTGTCCCACGATAGTAGAAGAGATGTCCACTTTTCAGTTCAATGAGATCTTCTCCTTTTCTCCTTACCTCACTTAGCCCGACGATGTCCCACTTGATCCTTTGTAGTTCCTTTTCCAATTCAAGAAGCCTTGAATCAGAAGATAGGGAGCGTCCATTATACGTAGCGAAGATCAGCATCAGATGGCAGCCTAGTCCGGTCCTCCGGGGATTCTTAGCACCCTCTGCCCTCATGTTGCACTGGCCGCTGCCTTGGCCAGGTACATTCCAGCTGCCGGAGACTGAGGGCCAAGATTTAAGTTGTGGAGTCATTTTGGAGGGGTTTGTCCATAACTCACCACGCTGGCCAAGCGGGTTGGTGAGTGTGGGATAGCATTTCCTCTAATCCCGATGGTATAGTTATACCGCTATTGGCGGTCGTCAGAGCCCCTTTAGTGAGAATAGGATGCACCACGAGAAGGCGGGGTTGACATTTGTCAAGGAGAGGCTGTGATGTTACGCATCACCTGACCTTACATCCCTCTCTCGCTCTCTCTCTCTCTCTCTCTCTCTCTCTCTATATATATATATATATATACTGAAGAGCAAAGCTGAAAACTAAGGAAAAACTTTTGAATTTAAAACGAAAGTTGCAAAATAACCTGAAGATCAAATATATATATTGGAAGAGGAACTACAAAGGATCAAGTGGGACATCGTGGGGCTAAGTGAGGTAAGGAGAAAAGGAGAAGATCTCATCGAACTGAAAAGTGGACATCTCTTCTACTATCGTGGGACAGATACTGGCAGAACTAGTGGTGTTGGATTTATAATAAACAAGAAACTGAAGGATAAAGTTGTAGAAGTTGAAAGTTCCTCTGACAGAGCTGCACGACTTGTTATCCAACTCTCGAAAAGATACCAGGCTCAGATTATTCAAACTTATGCACCCACCACAAGTCATCCTGAAGAAGAAATTGAAGAATTTTATGAGGAAATTTGTCATCTAAATAATAAAGGTAAGCAGCACTTGAAAATAATTATGGGAGATTCCAATGCAAAAATAGGGCAACGGCAACAGAATGAAACTTCAGTAGGTAAATTCGGTCATGGCAACAGAAACCAGCGTGGAAATACTCTCGTTGAGTTTGCAGAGGCAGAAGGGTTTTTCATCTTGAACTCCTTCTTCAAGAAAAAGCCACACAGGAAATGGACATGGAGACATCCAAATGGGACGACAAGTGAAATTGATTTTATTATGTGTAACAAAAAATTCGTCATAGAAGACTGCAGTGTGCTAAACAAGTTCAACACAGGCAGTGACCATAGATTGGTGAGATGTAAGATGCACCTCAACACTAAACTTGAACATAGCAAGCTCATAAGACAAACAAAATGTATTGACATAACCAACCTTAAAAAACACCATAATACCTTCAAGTTAGAACTGAAGAACAGGTTCTCTGCTTTAGAAGGCCTAACATCGGAAGAAGTGGACATCTCTGAAGTTAACAGAAAAGTAACCAAAGCTCTTATGGAAACAGCAACAAAATTAGCTGGGTCTAAGAACAAGTTCCATGTGAACAAATTATCAGGAAAAACCAAAATGTTGATGCAAAAAGAAGAGAGATGAGGACAACTAAAGAAGATGTGACTTCCAAAGTGGAATATATAGAGCTATGCAAGACAGTAAGAAAAAGTATCACTAAAGACGTAAGGAAATTCAACTGTGAACTAGTGAGGAAAGCAATTGAAAACAACCAAAGCCTAAAGATAGCAAAGGGACATCTCAGTAAGGGAAGAAAACAGATTATGGCACTGAGAAAAGAAGATGGTTCTGTAACAAGAAATAGAGGCGAAATTTTGACAAGAGTGAAAGATTTCTACTCCAAATTATATGAAAGGGATGATATATGCACTCCAGACATCATGAAAGATACCAGTACCAGAGTTCCTCCAGTCCTTCCAGCAGAAGTTGCACATGCAATCAAGAACATGAAGCGAGGAAAAGCTCCAGGAGAAGATGGAATTACTGTAGACATCATACAAGAAGCAAGTGGAGAAATCGAAACAGTACTCGCCCAAATTTTCACTCGATGCCTTAATGAAGGAAAGATTCCTGAGGATTGGAACACCGCTACAATGATCCTGCTACATAAGAAAGGTGACATTGAGGATCTCGGAAACTACAGACCTATCAGCCTCCTATCAGTAGTTTATAAAATCTTCACTAAAGTTCTTTCACACCGCTTGAAGGTAGCACTGGACATGGCTCAACCGAGAGAACAAGCTGGATTCAGGAGTGGCTACAGCACAATAGATCATATCCACGTGCTGAGAGAACTAATTGAAAGAGCGAGGGAATATGAACTTCCATTGTGCATGGCTTTTATCGATTATGAAAAAGCCTTTGATTCGGTGAAACCATCAGCAGTTACAATGGCTCTGAAAACCTGCGGTATTGAAGATGCATACATTAATATTATTAATAACATCTATGAAAATGCAAGTGCAAAGATTCGGCTGTTTGAAAATACAACACACGTAAAAATTGGAAAGGGAGTGAGACAAGGTGACACCATATCTCCGAAGCTCTTTAATGCCACATTGGAGGGTGTTTTTCAGTCGCTGAGCTGGGAAAACAAGGGGATAAAGATTAATGGAGATTATCTAACCCACCTTCGTTTTGCTGATGACGTAGTCATTTTTGCAACTACCCCATCAGAGCTGCAGAGTATGATCCAGGAACTTGCTGACAAGAGTAAAGAAGTGGGATTAAAAATGAACTTTCAGAAGACAAAAGTGATGTTCAATGCTTTTACAAGAAATGAAGATTTATCGATTGATGGAGAAAAGCTGGAGTTAACAGACACGTACGTTTATCTTGGACAGCAGATATCAAGTGAGGGTCACATTGATGAAGAAATTAATCGGCGTACAAAACTTGCCTGGAGAGCTTTTGGAAGAAACAGCATAATTTTCAAGAGCAATATGCCATTATGTCTTAAAAGAAAAGTGTTTGATCAATGCATCCTTCCAGTGCTTACGTATGGTGCAGAGACGTGGACCTTAACTAAAAGAGACATACAAAGGCTGCAGACAACTCAAAGAAGCATGGAGAGGTGCATGCTTGGTGTAACCAGGAGAGATAAGAAGAGGAACTCGTGGATTCGAAAAATGACAAGAGTGGAAGACATCATGATCAGAGTTAAATCCCTGAAATGGCAATGGGCTGGACATACTGCCAGAAGGACAGATCATCGATGGACAGCCGAAATTTTAGATTGGATTCCAAGGGACAGGAAAAGACCCAGAAGAAGACCAAATAGGAGATGGGTGGATGAAATTCGAAAGTATGCAGGGGTGACATGGAGGAGACTGGCACAAGACAGACCGTTGTGGAGGAAACTTGGGGAGACCTTCGTCCAGCAGTGGATTGATAATGGTTGACAATGATGATGATGATGATATATTCTATAAAGAAGATACCTAAGCAAAAAAATACATATATAATTTTGACTCACACCTAATACAACATAGAAAAGGTTATGTATCTACCTGTGTGAGTAAAAGGAGAAAAGATAAAAAAATAAAATAAAACAACTGAATGTAGAAGGTGTCGAGAATACTGAGCCTTGGCTTTATCAAGGACCAGCAAAAACTCTGCATAGAAATAAGCAGTCCAAGAAAAGACCAAACTCGAGTATAAACTACACTCCAAAAAGCTGCATCCAAAACATACTAAAAAGAAAAATTAGAAAATGAAAAAAATTCCTTAGTCTTCAGTTTTGCTCTTAAGTATATATATATATATATATATATGTGAATAATATATGGGACGATAAGTGAAATTTATTTTATTATGTGTATCAAAAAATTCGTCATAGAAGACTGCAGTGTGCTAAACAAGTTCAACACAGGTAGTGACCATAGATTGGTGAGATGTAAGATGCACCTCAACACTAAACTTGAACATGGCAAGCTCATAAGACAAACAAAATGTATTGACATAACCAACCTTAAAAAACACCATAATATCTTCAAGTTGGAACTGAAGAACAGATTCTCTGCTTTAGAAGGCCTAACATCGGAAGAAGTGGGTACTTCTGAAGTTAACAGAAAAGTAACCAAAGCTCTTATGGAAACAGCAACAAAATTAGCTGGGCCTAAGAACAAGTTGCATGTGAACAAATTATCAGGAAAAACCAAAATGTTGATGCAAAAAAGAAGAGAGATGAGGACAACTAAAGAAGATGTGACTTCCAAAGTGGAATGTATAGAGCTATGCAAGACAGTACGAAAAAGTATCACTGAAGACGTAAGGAAATTCAACTGTGAACTAGTAAGGAAAGCAGTTGAAAACAACCAAAGCTTAAAGATAGCAAAGGGACATCTCAGTAAGGGAAGAAAACAGATTATGGCAATGAGAAAAGAAGATGGTTCTGTAACAAGAAATAGAGGCTAAATTTTGACAAGAGTGAAAGATTTCTACTCCAATTTGTATGAAAGGGATGATACATGTACTCCAGACATCATGAAAGGTACTAGTACCAGAGTTCTTCCAGTCCTCCCAGCAGAAGTTGCACATGCAATCAAGGACATGAAACTGGGGAAAGCTCCAGGAGAAGATGGAATTACTGTAGACATCATACAAGAAGCAAATGGAGAAATCGAAACAGTACTCGCCCAAATTTTCACTTGATGCCTTAATAAAGGGAAGATTCCTGAGAATTGGAACAACGCTACAATGATCTTGCTACATAAAAAAGGTGACATTGAGGATCTCAGGAACTACAGACCTATTAGCCTCCTATCAGTGGTTTGTAAGATCTTCACTAAAGTTCTTTCACACCGCTTGAAGGTGACACTGGACATGGCTCAACCGAGAGAACAAGCTGGATTCAGGAGTGGCTACAGCACAATAGATCATATCCACGTACTGAGAGAACTAATTGAAAGAGCGAGGAATATGAACTTCCATTGTGCATGGCTTTTATCAATTATGAAAAAGTCTTTGATTCGGTGAAACCATCAGCAGTTACAATGGCTCTGAAATCCTGCGGTATTGAACACGCGTACATTAATATTATTAATATCATCTATGAAAATGCAAGTGCAAAGATTCGGCTGTTTGAAAATACAACACACATAAAAATTGGAAAAGGAGTGAGACAAGGTGACACCATATCTCCGAAGCTCTTTAATGCCACATTGGAAAATGTCTTTCAATCACTGAACTGGGAAAACAAAGGGATAAAGATTAATGGAGATTATCTAACCCACCTTCGTTTTGCTGATGACATAGTCATTTTTGCAACTACCCCATCAGAGTATGATCCAGGAACTTGCTGACAAGAGTAAAGAAGTGGGATTAAAAATGAACTTTCAGAAGACAAAAGTGATGTTCAATGCTTTTACAAGAAATGAAGATTTATCGATTGATGGAGAAAAGCTGGAGATAACAGACATGTACGTTTATCTTGGACAGCAGATATCAAGTGAAGGTCACATTGATGAAGAAATTAATCGGCGTACAAAACTTGCCTGGAGAGCATTTGGAAGGAACAGCATAATTTTCAGGAGCAATATGCCGTTATGTCTTAAAAGAAAAGTGTTTGATCAATGCATCCTTCCAGTGCTTACGTATGGTGCAGAGATGTGGACCTTAGCTAAAAGAGACATACAAAGGCTGCAGACAACTCAAAGAAGCATGGAGAGGTGCATGCTTGGTGTAACTAGGAGAGATAAGAAGAGGAACACGTGGATCCGAAAAATGACAAGAGTGGAAGACATCATGATCAGAGTTAAATACCTGAAATGGCAATGGGCTGGACATACTGCCAGAAGGACAGACCATCGATGGACAGCCGAAATTTTAGATTGGATTCCAAGGGACAGGAAAAGACCCAGAAGAAGACCACATGGGAGATGGGTGGATGAAATTCGAAAGTATGCAGGAGTGACATGGAGGAGACTGGCACAAGACAGACCGTTGTGGAGGAAACTTGGGGAGACCTTTGTCCAGCAGTGGATTGATAATGGTTGACAATGATGATGATGATGATATAATACATGGCATAAATATATTTTTAACAGAAGAAAATTGTTTTTCATTATTTTCATTTTTCAAATGTATATGCCGTCTAACATTCGATAATGTAAGAATTTTATTGAAATACTTTCTGCTAACCTTTAACATCCATTGAAAAGCATAGTTTTCTTAAAATGGAGATCTTAATGTACAGTAAAACTTCTAATTCGCCCCTCAAATGCAATGCCCTCCCAATTAGGGCTACAGTCTACAGTTCTTGCAGAACAGCATGAGTTATAATGGACATTCTCCCTCTCTTTTGTGGATGTCTCAGATACACATGCAGACATCAATCAGAACATCCTAAGTAAATATTTAGAACCTGCCAGTTATAGGCAAGGTAAGGGTAGTAAGTATTTCCCCTACATGAACCAATGGGTTTTTGTAAGAGTGTCCCCGGCAGTTGCATCCTCAGGGGACTTTACTGGGACCCCTGGTATGTGCATGATTCACCACACCTTAATTTAGGGCCATTTGTTCAAGGAAAGGCAGGTAGCCAGTGCCTTATAAGACAAGCATACTTCCCATGCCTCATACCTCATGCAAGGCTTGAACTGGGACCAGCTTGGACGATTAGCCAGAAACTAGTGCCCCTGACCACTCAGCCACTAGTATTTCCCATTTATCTCCCATGCTGACTTACCTTTTCTGTTAGATTGCTTATGAGTTTGCAATTATGCATGCAATTACTTTACATATGGCTAAGAAATGTAAGAAGTGTGAACACTACCAGAAATGCAAAAGAGTTTTGCATTATTTACCAGAAATGCAAAAAAAGAGAAACTACCAGAAATGCAAAAAAGAGTTTTGCATTATTTCTATGCACTGTAAATAACAAACTCTCTTTTAAAAACACCCCTTTTTTAAGGACAAAAATAAATGTCTTGAGAGTGCTCTTAAATAAAATGAGAGGTTTTCCTGTATATGAGTATAACTATTATGATTTATTTCTTGGATACTTTTTATTTTCTGGATCCACATTAAAATTATCTTATGTTACTGGCAATAGTTTATTACCATAATGGAATTGCTGCATTATTATTTTTGTATGCCCCAGAAATGCTGCTTGAATTTCCAAAGCAAAACTTATATTCTTCATTTATGATATGTCAAAAAGCAATCAGTGCGATTCACTCTCCAGGACGACAAAATTTTCAAGTTTTCGGACATTATCCGACTTAACATCCATGCTATATATACACTAATAAACGGATTCACATCTTCCAAATTTGTATTGTACATTGGTGCGATCCCGTATTTCATTCATTGTTATTCACCCCTTTGCCCATCAAATAACTGGCAAAGTTTCATAATTTGTCTTTCATGTAAATGCTACAAACTTTCTCATGCAACTAACTTTTTTCCACACGCCATCAGAAAGCCCCTTTCTGTAGGCATGACAAAGTAGTACTATTCTGCACTGATGCCAAAATCTTTGTTCTGGTGACAAATCGTCATGGTTTTTATGATTTTCTTAATGTACAGCTCCACAAACAGGGAAATAATAGATCTTACTTGTGCTACATGTAGAGATGGTGTTCAGGAATTAAACTAGCTCTGAGATAAATGTAGCCACTATATCACAACATAAACATCATTCAGATATTGTGACTAAGTTCAAATGCTTAATGTTTTTTGCTTCACAGAAGTAAGCACAAAGTGGATGACCTCAATGCTGTGGAAGCCATTAACTTCATCAGAAAGGAAAAAGCATAATACTGTAATAGATGGATATCTGGTTATAATACTGACTCTTAAAAAGGTTTTGATTCTGTCTGATAATTACAATTAGAAGATGGAATATGCAAGCACAATTTATAAGGGAAAATTACATGAAAATAAAAAGTAGCTGATGAAGCTGTATTGTTTCAAGTAAGAGAGATTATTTGACAATTATGTGCTATTCAGGTATCAGAAAATTCACAACTCCTGAAATCCTTGAACCCCATTTTGAAAGTCAGTATATATATTTAGCATTTGATTAGCTGGTAAAAGTAAAAAAAAAAAATAACTTTGAAAAAGAAAGCTTATTTTTTAAAAATCTTTAACATTTGACCTTGATTTTTTTTTTTTTTTTGTAAAACCATTCTCTCTCATATTACATATAAAAAATGAAAGGCTATTTCAGAATCTTTTAAATGATACTAAAATTAACTTTCTAAGTAAATTTGGATTGCAGTTAAAATATTTTTTGTGTTGTCAACAATGCAAGAAATTGGCATTCTGCATATTTTTTAGCATACTACTTTTGAACCATGACATGAAATGATCTGAAATTTGGCATGTTTTCATTTCTTATGAAGACCTAATTACCTAATTAAGTTTAACAATATTTGCAAAATTCTGAGATATAAATTTTCTCTCTCTCTCTCTTTTTTTTTTTTTTTTTTTTTTTTTTTGGTTGATTTGACATGGAATGTAACCCTAAAGAAACAATATTCTGAATATACAAAAGAAGTACAACAAGAACATTTCAAGCAAGATAAATACTCTGTTCTAACTCGTGGAATTTACTTTCAGTACTTTTTATTTTCAACGTTGTAGCAATGAACAGCAAAGACGTACAGTACTTCATGCAAAAGTACAAATTAGCGTGAGAAGCGTTACCATATTATTGCTATTTTTTACTCTGTAGCTTTAGAAAGTAAGAATACTTTGGGGTTCTGGTTCCTTCCCAACCCTAGACAAAATAATTTCACATTAGAAAAGGTTGACTGTTGAAGTTTGGAGGGAGTGTGTGTTGATTTTTTTTTTTTTTTTTTGTAAAACCATTCTCTCTCATATTACATATAAAAAATGAAAGGCTATTTCAGAATCTTTTAAATGATACTAAAATTAACTTTCTAAGTAAATTTGGATTGCAGTTAAAATATTTTTGTGTTGTCAACAATGCAAGAAATTGGCATTCTGCATATTTTTTTAGCATACTACTTTTGAACCATGACATGAAATGATCTGAAATTTGGCATGTTTTCATTTCTTATGAAGACCTAATTACCTAATTAAGTTTAACAATATTTGCAAAATTCTGAGATATAAATTTTCTCTCTCTCTTTTTTTTTTTTTTTTTTTTTTTTTGGTTGATTTGACATGGAATGTAACCCTAAAGAAACAATATTCTGAATATACAAAAGAAGTACAACAAGAACATTTCAAGCAAGATAAATACTCTGTTCTAACTCGTGGAGTTTACTTTCAGTACTTTTTATTTTCAACGTTGTAGCAATGAACAGCAAAGACGTACAGTACTTCATGCAAAAGTACAAATTAGCGTGAGAAGCGTTACCATATTATTGCTATTTTTTACTCTGTAGCTTTAGAAAGTAAGAATACTTTGGGGTTCTGGTTCCTTCCCAACCCTAGACAAAATAATTTCACATTAGAAAAGGTTGACTGTTGAAGTTTGGAGGGAGTGTGTGTTGATTTTTTTTTTTTTTTTGTAAAACCATTCTCTCTCATATTACATATAAAAAATGAAAGGCTATTTCAGAATCTTTTAAATGATACTAAAATTAACTTTCTAAGTAAATTTGGATTGCAGTTAAAATATTTTTTGTGTTGTCAACAATGCAAGAAATTGGCATTCTGCATATTTTTTAGCATACTACTTTTGAACCATGACATGAAATGATCTGAAATTTGGCATGTTTTCATTTCTTATGAAGACCTAATTACCTAATTAAGTTTAACAATATTTGCAAAATTCTGAGATATAAATTTTCTCTCTCTTTTTTTTTTTTTTTTTTTTTTGGTTGATTTGACATGGAATGTAACCCTAAAGAAACAATATTCTGAATATACAAAAGAAGTACAACAAGAACATTTCAAGCAAGATAAATACTCTGTTCTAACTCGTGGAATTTACTTTCAGTACTTTTTATTTTCAACGTTGTAGCAATGAACAGCAAAGACGTACAGTACTTCATGCAAAAGTACAAATTAGCGTGAGAAGCGTTACCATATTATTGCTATTTTTTACTCTGTAGCTTTAGAAAGTAAGAATACTTTGGGGTTCTGGTTCCTTCCCAACCCTAGACAAAATAATTTCACATTAGAAAAGGTTGACTGTTGAAGTTTGGAGGGAGTGTGTGTGTGTGGGGGGGGGGGGGGCGTTAAGAAACAAAATGCTATCTTGTATGTAATTTGGATAAAAGTAGTAGTTCAGAACATAAATTCTTTAATGAAAGTTCATTATTTTGTGTGTACACGAGAAATTTTAACATAAAACATATTCACTACTAACATGCTCTTTCAATGAAATAGGAGTATATAATATAATCTTCCTCAAAACTTGTTAAACATGTTGGGTGCTTTTAGTATGTATTTATTAAATGGACAGATTTTATAACAATTAAGTATATCAATTACAAATAAAGGACTTTTAAAGGGAATGTATCATACTGACATTAACTATTTAGCACAGCAGAAATGTAACGTGACATAAATAAAAACAGCTTCAGTTTTAAGGTATTATGAAAACCAAATAGTTTGTAAGGATTTTGTGTGAAAATTTGGCATTCAAAGCAAAACTTGGAAAATAGTCAGCTGGAAAACTTAGGAAAACAACAGCAATAAGAACTTTTTTCGGGTCACGCATAACTTTTACAGTCAAATGCACTCAGGAACTCAGAGGCAAGCACAGCCACACCAAGCAGCAAAATTTTAAATGTTCTGTAAGTTAAACATCTTGGTGTCTGCTCAAAAAAGGTAACCATTCAAACATACATGCTAGATGCTTCTGTTCAACACGTCAATAATTATTTTTGGTGTATCTTCCATAGCTGTGACTTATATTCACTGACAACATGGCCATTATGGTATCTTGGTTGCAGTATTTATTAAAAGTACTAGAAATAGTTTTAAAAACAACATACTGTGTTATATTCAGATTGGCCTGTATAAAATCCATTATTCGTCAACTCCTGTGCTGGAGGTTGTCGTATGATAAAATTGTTCCTGCATGATGTTGTATGACACATGGGTAATGAAACGAAGATGGTTTCATATTAAAAGTTTGGGTAGTCAACAGGTAAAAACAATGGATTACAAGACTGAAGCAATGGAAGATACACCAAAAATAATTATTGACGTGTTGAACAAAAGCATCTAGTGTGTATGTTTAATGGGTCACCTTTTTTGAGCAGACACCAAGACGTTTGGCTTATAAACCACATGAATTTGTAATACAATATATATATATATATATATATATATATCATCATCATCATTGTCAACCATTATCAATCCACTGCTGGACGAAGGTTTCCTCCACAACGGTCTGTCTTGTGCCAGTATCCTCCATGTCACTCCTGCATACTTTCAAATTTCATCCACCCATCTCCCATGTGGTCTTCTTCTGGGTCTTTTCCTGTCTCTTGGAATCCAATCTAAAATTTCGGCTGTCCATCGATGATCTGTCCTTCTGGCAGTATGTCCAGCCCATTGCCATTTCAGGTATTTAACTCTGATCATGATGTCTTCCACTCTTGTCATTTTTCGGATCCACGAGTTCCTCTTCTTATCTCTCCTGGTTACACCAAGCATGCACCTCTCCATGCTTCTTTGAGTTGTCTGCAGCCTTTGTATGTCTCTTTTAGTTAAGGTCCACATCTCTGCACCATACGTAAGCACTAGAAGGATGCATTGATCAAACACTTTTCTTTTAAGACATAACGGCATATTGCTCAGGAAAATTGTGCTGTTTCTTCCAAAAGCTCTCCAGGCAAGTTTTGAACGCCGATTAATTTCTTCATCAATGTGACCCTCACTTGATATCTGCTGTCCAAAATAAACGTACGTGCCTGTTATCTCCAGCTTTTCTCCATCAATCGATAAATCTTCATTTCTTGTAAAAGCATTGAACATCACTTTTGTCTTCTGAAAGTTCATTTGTAATCCCACTTCTTTACTCTTGTCAGCAAGTTCCTGGATCATACTCTGCTCTGATGGGGTAGTTGCAAAAATGACTACGTCATCAGCAAAACGAAGGTGGGTTAGATAATCTCCATTAATCTTTATCCCCTTGTTTTCCCAGCTCAGCGACTGAAAGACACCCTCCAATGTAGCATTAAAGAGCTTCGGAGATATGGTGTCACCTTGTCTCACTCCCTTTCTAATTTTTATGTGTGTTGTATTTTCAAACAGCCGAATCTTTGCACTTGCATTTTCATAGATGTTATTAATAATATTAATGTATGCATCTTCAATACCGCAGGATTTCAGAGCCATTGTAACTGCTGATGGTTTCACCGAAACAAAGGCTTTTTCATAATCGATAAAAGCCATGCACAATGGAAGTTCATATTCCCTCGCTCTTTCAATTAGTTCTCTCAGTACGTAGATATGATCTATTGTGCTGTAGCCACTCCTGAATCCAGCTTGTTCTCTCGGTTGAGCCATGTCCAGTGTCACCTTCAAGCGGTGTGAAAGAACTTTAGTGAAGATCTTACAAACCACTGATAGGAGGCTGATAGGTCTGTAGTTCCTGAGATCCTCAATGTCACCTTTTTTATGTAGCAAGATCATTGTAGCATTGTTCCAATCCTCAGGAATCTTCCCCTCATTAAGGCATCGAGTGAAAATTTGGGCGAGTACTGTTTCGATTTCTCCACTTGCTTCTTGTATGATGTCTATAGTAATTCCATCTTCTCCTGGAGCTTTCCCCCGCTTCATGTTCTTGATTGCATGTGCAACTTCTGCTGGGAGGACTGGAGGAACTCTGGTACTAGTACCTTTCACGATGTCTGGAGTACATGTATCATCCCTTTCATATAATTTGGAGTAGAAATCTTTTACTCCTGTCAAAATTTTCGCCTCTATTTCTTGTTACAGAACCATCTTCTTTTCTCAGTGCCATAATCTGTTTTCTTCCCTTACTGAGATGTCCCTTTGCTATCTTTAGGCTTTGGTTGTTTTCAATTGCTTTCCTCACTAGTTCACAGTTGAATTTCCTTACGTCTTCAGTGATACTTTTTCGTACTGTCTTGCATAGCTCTATATATTCCACTTTGGAAGTCACATCTTCTTTAGTTGTCCTCATCTCTCTTCTTTTTTGCATCAACATTTTGGTTTTTCCTGATAATTTGTACACATGCAACTTGTTCTTAGACCCAGCTAATTTTGTTGCTGTTTCCATATGAGCTTTGGTTACTTTTCTGTTAACTTCAGAAATATCCACTTCTTCCGATGTTAGGCCTTCTAAAGCAGAGAATCTGTTCTTCAGTTCCAACTTTAAGGTATGGTGTTTTTTAAGGTTGGTTATGTCAATACATTTTGTTTGTCTTATGAGCTTGCTACGTTCAAGTTTAGTGTTGAGGTGCATCTTGCATCTCACCAATCTATTGTCACTACCTGTGTTGAACTTGTTTAGCACACTGCAGTCTTCTATGACGAATTTTTTGTTACACATAATAAAATCAATTTCACTTGTCGTCCCATTTGAATGTCTTCATGTCCATTTCCTGTGTGGCTTTTCTTGAAAAAGGAGTTCAAGATGAAAAACCCTTCTGCCTCTGCAAACTCAACGAGAGTATTTCCACACTGGTTTCTGTTGCAGTGACCGAATTTACCTACTGAAGTTTCATTCTGTTGCTGTTGCCCTATTTTTGCATTGAAATCTCCCATAATTATCTTTGAGTGCTGCTTACCTTTATTATTTAGATTACGAATTTCCTCATAAAATTCTTCAATTTCTTCTTCAGGACGACACTTGTGGTGGGTGCATAAGTTTGAATAATCTGAGCCTGGTATCTTTTCAAGAGTTGGATAACGAGTCGTGCAGCTCTGTCAGAGGAACTTTCAACTTCTACAACTTTATCCTTCAGTTTCTTGTTTATTATAAATCCAACACCACTAGTTCTGCCAGTATCTGTCCCACGATAGTAGAAGAGATGTCCACTTTTCAGTTCAATGAGATCTTCTCCTTTTCTCCTTACCTCAATTAGCCCGAAGATGTCCCACTTGATCCTTTGTAGTTCCTTTTCCAATTCAAGAAGCCTTGAATCAGAAGATAGGGAGCGTCCATTATACGTAGCCAAGGTCAGCATCAGATGGCAGCCTAATCCGGTCCTCCGGGTATTCTTAGCACCCTCTGCCTTCATGTCGCACTGGCCGCTGCCTTGGCCAGGTACATTCCAGCTGCTGGAGACTGAGGGCCAAGATTTAAGTTGTGGAGTCATTTTGGAGGGGTTTGGCCGTAACTCACCACGCTGGCCAAGCGGGTTGGTGAGTGTGGGATAGCATTTCCTCTAATCCCGATGGTATAGTTATACCGCTATTGGCGGTCGTCAGTGCCCCTTTAGTGGGAACAGGATGCACCACGAGAAGGCGGGGTTGACATTTGTCAAGGAGAGGCTGTGATGTTACGCATCAACTGACCTTACATCCCATATATATATGTATATATTGATTATCACTTTATGTTCTGCCCCCTTAACCCATAAAACTTTTTCATAAATAATGGGTGAGAAGCAACTTAATAATAAAACAATAAAATGATGGGTTCTTTAGGCCATACTTAGACTTAGCTTTCAGAATATGGATTCATTTGATTTTAAAGAAATTTACTAATAAATGTAATGATCTTCACTGGTGATGCTGGACAATTAATTTTGTAGCAATTGCATACATTTCTTTTCCTTTTTTTTTTCTCATTGGTACAATTGGGGTTTAAATAACGCTTCCTCAAAACAATGCGGCTTTCTGTCAATTGTCATTGCTCTCCATCGTGAATATATACACAGCAATGCCAGGCACAGTCACTTCGAGAATTTTTAAGAATTACAGCTAAGCGAGGGCACTGCATCTGACAAGATTTTCCACAAATCATAGCAGTGAAACTAGCACTGACTTCTGCAATAGCAAATGCCAAGTCTGGGGAAGATGTGCATTAAGATAGAATACTGTATGGCTCTGCGGAAGCATTTTGTGGCTTTGTGAAGGCATGACATTATCTCCAACATATGGGGAATAAGTATCGGCCAGTGCCACCACTAAAAGAAATTCCTGAAATTACCAAAAGGAACAAGATTCATCAGTACATTTTTCAAAGTCAAGTGCATGCAACTCCTTAAAATTTACCCCATATGTATTTTTTGCAAACTCAATTTTTTTTTTAATATCTCATTCAAATTTCCAAATGCTAGTTATTTGAACTACTTTACTTAGGCATCTGTAACACAGAAAAAAATTATGTGCAGAATGGTATGTGTGCATCACACACAAATTGGGGGTAGTGAACCAAATGTGTTTACTAATTCTTCACTGAATAGAAGCAATTTATTTCAATAGTTCTTCAGTTTACAGCATGGAAATAAATTAACCCTATGTATACTTCAACTTCTAGTATTAATAGTCTTAACTGAAAACAGAAAAACAAATATATTTATATATATACTTTGACTGTACACTTTTTGTATCCCAATATTTTGCTTTGCTAAATTGTTTAACACCTGAAACCTACAACAAATTTAATCATGTGCTTAAATGTAAACATCAATACTTAGTGTATCTGTATTTTTATTTCTGTGCATTCACAAGTCAGATATTTTACCTATTACTGAAATATTTGTGTACAAATATTTAAATACTACTTATTATAGCAAGCAAAACAAATTTTCTGTAAAAAAATATTTTAACAAAAATCCACTTTATATGCATTTTTTGTGAGAGGGCTGTAGTAAACAACAAAATTTAACTAACAACTTTTATGAAAAACAGTGTTATATATAGCACTAACCACCTAATTTGAAAACAAATTATCTGACTACTTTGTGTAATCTAGGAAATAATGTGTGTTTGTAAAGCTTTTGTTACACTGATTTGTATGTTATTTGCATTCAGTGCTCCTGAAAGTCTTGTAAGGGCCAGAAATTCAGGAGTTACGATTATTTCAGATTTGTGGTGCAAAGAAAAAGAAATTATTTTAATTAATTTTTTTCAGACAGGAAATTTTGAACAGTTCAGAAATTTAATCCATAAAATTAGCAATTTTATTAGATGCAATTTCTCTTAATCTTTTCCAAGCAGCAGTCAGAAGTACTAGCTACGTACTACACTAAATAACCAAGAGACATATAAAGTAAATTATCATTACAAATTTCTAGGGAAACTGGTTGTGTTTGTGCTCAGTACATCATACACGGTTGAGTCACATTATTGTGATCACCATCTAGAATAGAGTAACCGCAGTGTGCAGCAGCTAGACGGGCTGAGAGTGACTCAATAAGGTGCGGGAAGGTGTTCACAGGTATGTGGAGCCATGCTGACAGCTGCAGGAGAATGTGTGGTGGAGGATCCATAGAGCGAACAACACGATTGAGGTGGTCCCACAGATGCTCAATTGGGTTTAAGTCTAAGGAATTAGGCCAGGGAAGTACTTTGAATTCTTCATAGTGCTCTTCCAACCTCTCTCTGTCATTTCTAGTTGTGTGGCATGTTGCATTGTCATGCTGGAAAATCCCATCCACCCAAGGAAGACAATCAGCATGTATAAGTGAACGTGGTCTGTAAGGATGGATTCATAACTAAGTTGGTCCATAGTGCCTTCCACAGGTATGAGTGGACCCAGCGAATGCCACAAAAACATTCCGCAGATCATAACGCTGCCCCCACCAGCTTGTATTCTTCCAGCAATGGCTAAAGAGTGTTTGTTCTCCAATGTTTCTCGCCTTATACACCAATGTCCATCCATTTGATGAAGCAGAAAACGTGACTCATCGGAAAAGGCAATCCTTTGCTAATCAACAGAGGTTCAATTCCGATACTGCAGTGCAAATGTAAGCCTTTTCTGCCGACGCACCTTCTTCAGCACAGGTGCACTGACCATCCATCTGCATCAGAATCCTATATGCAGCAAGGTTCGCTGAACTGTTGATTTAGACACACTTCTGGTAGCCCCCTGGTTCATTCGGCCAGTGAGTTGCTCCAATGTAGCATGTCGATCGGCCCTCACGCACCTTCGCAGCTGACGTTTACCTTTCACATCAATGGCATGTAATGCTCCTCAGTTTCCACTTCGCTTATTCAGAATGGTGCCATTTCTCCAATCACGATACACTTTAACCACAGCAGCATGCGAACAGTTCACAGACTACGCTATTTTAGAAATACTGCCACCCTTGGCCCGAAAGCCAATGATCATCCCTTTTACAAATCTGATAAATCGCTCCTTTTATGCATGACAGCAATGAGTGACATGTTTTCAGAATGCCTACAGCACACCTTATATACCCTCTAAGCCAGCTGAACACGTGTGCCTTCTTTCATTGGCCACACGCTGTTGACATCAAAAGTAGGAGGTGGTCACAATAATGTTACTCAACTGTGTAGTAATATTGTATTATCAGAATTTGAATACCTATGCATCGTTCCTCCGGAATAATTTGCAGGACAAAGACAATTCATTTTAACACACGAATCTGTTGCAGCTGGTTCACATTAGCGTTGCTGTGAAGCAGTATCACAATGCAATTTGTAATACAATGCAAAGGGAAAATGAACATCATTTTCATTGCAAAATGAAATACAGGTCAAGCATGCCTCTAAATTAAACACGCTTTTCTGATTTGTTCAAATATTATGTATGCATATGAAGGTTTGTGTGTGTGTTTAACTTAAAACTTGTAAATGCATTTTACACCTGTCTCCTTTGGAAATTTGAGATTTTTCCCTCCCTAAAGACAACACATGTGCTTGGATTAAAAAAAACAACATATATATATGTATACATCTTAAAACAGTACTGCAAAAAAATGATAACAGCTCTATGCGAGTAAAATTTTTCATAGCAAACTCTTATGCAAATGGTGAAAAGGAATGAAATAATGGTTTGCATTAAAAAGCACACTTTTTTTACCTACCTTATAAAAAAACCCAAGACATCACTAAATTCTTAGGTGTAATAAGCATGTCTTTTGACAAAGTTGAAAGTTCTAAAAAGAAACTCTGCTGTTTTTTATGCAGTATTCGGATTTAAAAAATATGGATATGTTCAACAAAGTGAAAAAAAAAATCTGTATCATAAAAGCTAGAAAGTAATTGCCATGACTGTATGTCAGATCTGAAATGGATTTTTAAAAGTAATACCTTTAGAACAGGGGTCGCCAACCTTTTAATACCTACCGCCCACTTTTTTATAGTCTTTGTTGATGGTAAAATTTCCTCACCGCCGACCGATGCCACAGTAACTCAATTTAGTTGTAAAAAATATGTACTTAAATTTATCTTTTTATTTTACTTTATGTATGTTTATGCATAGATAATTTCAAATTAATGAATTTCTGAATCTCCATCGATACAGCGCCTACTAACGCAGGACCTGCTGAAATTTAAAAAAAAAAAAAAAAAAACGAATGCTAAATGTGAAAACAATAAAGTTTATTGAAATTGCCTTTAATCAATGATGAACGAGATCCTTGAGGCTGATGCTGCGAGACTAAATATTTGATATCTGGTTCAATTTTTGTAAGGAACAAACAAAGGTCTCTTCTTTCGGGGATATTCAGACGGTTTCTCTGTTTGGTGATAATATGATTAACAGCACTAAAGCCTGATTGTACAAGATATGAGGTAGGGAAAGGTATCAATAAATTAAATATCATTTTCCACATATTTGGATATAATGCAGGTATTTTTTTTTTATTTTGCCAGAGTTTTTGGTATCCACCACTGTCGAAATTATATTTGCTCTCTTGTTTGACGTTGTGTTGTTTCAGCTCTGCAGATAACGTTCTCTGCAGAAGAAGAAAAGTTTTTTTGCATTTAATTTCTTATATTATTTTGTGTGTGATCTACATCATTAATAAAACGTGTTTTGTGTTATCTTCAACACTCTGTATTTATGAAATATCTTGTTTTAATTATTATCTATATATAAAGTTTAGAGATGAAATTCAAAAATAAATTGCAAAAGCATATTTTAAAAAGTCAAACTCACGAAGTTGTTGCAGTGTATTCGATATATGGCGGAAGAACAAAATTTGTAACAACGGACAAAAACCCCACCCCCCACCATGAAAGCTTGATTCGCTCACTAGTGGGCGGTAGGGACCAGGTTGACATGACCACTATTTTAGAAGAACAGAGATTGATATTTCAAGTACATTGTGATGTCCCCTTGTGATAAAGTGGTAGAACTGAAAAATCATAAATGTGAGTAATGATGATTATGGTTAGAAGAGATGATGAAAAAAAAAATATTTTCCTGTCTACACTGTAGAAACAGAGGTATTGCTGAAGTAATAATTCAAATTTGAGTTAGACTACCTAATAAAAAATTGTTATAAAAGATGAAAAATGCTACAAAGATGTGAAAAAAAGAAGTTTTTGAATGGTAGTTGATATAAGTAGATTTAATTTCACATGCTGATACATAATATCATATAGAATTATACTGATCATAGCCAGAATTAAGGTTAATTTTTTCTTAGAAGTCAACACATCAAACCAACTTTACACTTCCTAGTGGGAACATTGTTAGAAATGGCTAACAATGAATAAAAATTTTTGGTTACCACTGTGGCTATTGGATACAATAATTTTTCAGATTAGGCCATCCAGGTTCAATGATATGGAGTCAGATGCAAATCTTTCGTTTTTATTGAGGGTTTAACGGCATCTGGACTGTGCCACTGCATTCATACTTACTAGTGACTGTTTCCTGCAGAAAGCAAGAAGTGTGCGGCCAGTTTTGCCCATAGATATAGCTATTGAATGCAGAAATAATTTTACTAGTCTTCCGTGGATAACTATACCAAAATTAAAGAAAAAAAAATCTTTCAACAAGAAAGCTGTGAGAAATTCAAAAGTGCATGAATTATTGCCTTGTTTTGTATTGTCCAGCAAAAATATTAAAATTCCAAATTGATGCAGTGTCCACAAACAGACGACAAAGTAGTACTATCAGCATGCATCCATTTATTCTCAAAAATGTTTGTGAAACAGAAAAGATTTGCGTTTTCCCTAAACTACAAATGAAAATTTGACCAACAGTGACAAATTGAAAATCCAAGTGGTAAGCGTACATAGCTGTTTACATAGAACTTTTAACGTAGATGAATCTTTCAGAAAATAGAGAAAATTTACAACGAAGAAAAGTTGTGATATTTCTTTTTTAATATTTAACAAAGCAATTGTCTTTGAAATATAAGTGGGAGGCAAATCACCTTGTTTATGAAATTAGTGTAAAAAATATCGAGTAACCAGATAAAGACATTCCCTTCTCCCTTCCCCATTTAGTTGGGTTAACATAAAGTTTAGAACTTATTGTCATGCAACAGTCGAAGAACACGCGAGGCTACAAAAACAATTTGAAAGCAGTAAGGTGCCATCGAACAATAGTATATATTTTTACCTGGGGATGGCGGTAAAAATCACGAGCGCCACCTGTGGTCAAATCACCGTTCTGAAATTTACATTAAGAAAGAAAACTTTGAATTCGTTTATGAGTTCAATAAAAATATTGTTAGAAATTTCATATAATTGTCACGGCAAAAAAGTAAAGAGTAAAGGCTGTTTTGGGGAAATTAAGTTTTAGAACTGAGGAATCACAGACGCACACACACGAAATGTGATGTTTTATTTCGTAAATTGGCAACACCCTAGCAGAGTGAAGACTGAAGAGTGAAGAAACACACCGGCCTTGTTTAACGTCTCGCTGCTGAGCGTTGTACGCAGCGGCAACTCGTTTGGCGCCGGTATATTCTTTTGTGTAAGGCTGTGTTGTGTTACAGGAGTTTTACTTTATAGTAGGCTCAGATTTAGTACTTTTGTACTGTTTTTCATGCTATAACAATGTATAGCGGCTCAGGAAGTGGCGATTATTACCGCTCTGGTCGGGGTTCTAGTGGTGGCCGTGATAGGTATTCAGAAAGATCTGAAAGGGAAAGGGTACCTTCTCGGTATCGTTCCCCAAGTCCTGATCGTTACAGAAGCTCTGGAGGAAGTTCTCGATATGATCGAAGTCCACCTTCTCGAAGAAGAAGTCCTTCTCCTCGATACAGAAGTAGTGGTTCATCAAGATATAGATCCCCTAGCCCAGGACCAAGTTATAGTAGACATGGCGGTGGTAGCAGCTCCCGCGATTCCAGAAGACGAGACAGTAGTTCAGACCGCCATGATAAACATTCGTCGAAAGAGAAAGAACGACGAGATCGATCTTCTGTAAGTATTCTCGGGTGTTTTTTTTTTTTTTTTTAAATGTTGATTTTGCTGTTGCTTTATTGAGCGTTTACGAAATGTAATGTTACTAACGACGTGCTCGGGTTTCAGGAACGCAAAGCGTGAAGACCCACTAAGCCTAACTCATTGAGTCGAACCCACGAAGCCTAACTCAATTCGTCTAGATATACGATGTTAATCTCGTCATTTGCTACTTGATTTGATTAAAAAATGCATAAAATCAGGGTTGTGCCTATATCACATCGTTGTACGCAGAAATATGATATCAATACTATTCGCCTTTGTGACCGTTGTGAAGGCGGACGTAATATGAGCTATAGCAAAAGCCGCCAGTTTTCACGAACTTGTGTAAAATGTCCTGTGTGACAGCTTAGTTTCAAATTTTATATTGGGAAGCAAATTTTTAAAATTTAAGGATTTGTTCAAAATTTGGGCATTTTTCAGCATAAGACAGTTATTAAAGCTGTTCTTAGTTATAATTGACCTGATGGGTGCTTTCATACTAAATGGGCAAGCTAGATAAAACCTTTTTATATTTTATTTTTTGATTAAAACATATTCATGGCTAATTTCGAGCTATGGTGTACTTGTATTGTCCTAAGTTTTTTTTTTTTTTTTTTTACATTTTTATGAAAATACTTGCTCGTTCATCACAATTTGGTTAAAAATTACACAATTACTAGTAAATTCTGTATGTTTACGTGTGCTGGGCGCAGTTGTAAATAAATTGTCATTGCTTTATAATGGCAGCCAGAAAAAGAAAACGTGGATGATTTATCAGTATAAAAATGCTGCAGGCACTGTATAGTAGGGATTTGCTCTATGGGAATTAAGTGTAAGACAAGAGATCTATGAAAAAACTTGTATACATCTGTATACCAACATATGAAAAATAACATTTACTGATACAGAAATTTAAATGGTTTTTTACATTTACAAAACACTAAAAGTACACACAACTATAACCGACTGAATTAGGAACAAAAAGTTCTTTTGCTTGAAATTGTAAATTATGGATGTAGTCTGAAATGCATACTTTATTTTATAGTACCTGGATTTGCATTTCAAAATGTGGGTACTGTCTTTGTTAAAAAATGTCTGTAAATGTAATTTTTTCATTGATTTGTTCCTGAATTCTAAAAATGTCACTCCATGTGCATGGTGACAAAACTGTGACCCAAGCAAAAGGGGGGATGTAGGGGAACTTGTGTCAGAGCTAACTGAATTGCAAATAGAAAATACTACATTTTCATCAAGCCAACTAGAATTTCTTTTAATAAATGTCTTCGATAACACTTTTCTAGCCTTTTAAAAATTTTGCTGCAAATGTCTGACACGCCAAGGCGAATCTCCTGATATTTTTTCACTTTTAAAAGATTCTAAAACGAATGTTAATAAATGAGCCTGTTGTTGATCCCTACCTACCTTCACAACACTTTTCACATATAATTTCATACAATTCTTAGTTTTTCACGAATTTCATGGCACGAAACCTATGACATGTAGTAATAACGAACGCACATGCCGTGAAATATAGCCAGCAACGCAGTGCAGTGGCTACAAGGCACCAAAGAGAAACCACAAACTGCCTTGTTTACACATTGCATGACCTAGGTCGGTGCATGTTCACTAGACTCGTGCTATGTTTTCAAAATTATGCTATACCTGTACTTCTGCTTTCGCAAAAACTTTTTTTCGCACCTTTTTAAGAACTAAAGTATTTGTTACAGCAAACCATTCGGCAGCAAATGACGGCAAGCATTTTGTAGCTCACGTTGAGAATTAAATTTTCACATCCACATATGTTACCTCGTTTTTATTAAGCAAGTAGCATTGTTTTTGGTTAACCTTCCACATTCGGCCCGGAAATAGTTTTATAAAGCGACGATAGATGGTACACGTTATCCCTACATCGTGAAGCGTTTCGTTACGTTGTGAAATGGCAAAGGAAGTGAATAATGTGGATGAAAGGTGGCCCTTAAAAGGACCTTTTTGAATGTTGATTATGGCATATGTGTGAAATATTTTTCATGGAATTGTTTTTCCTCATGAATATAAAACTGTAGCTAGCAGAATAAAAGCAAGGAAAATTTTATCTGCCAGGGAAGAACTGTCTGATCACAGGAATCAGGACTTCAAAGCAATGTTCAGAGGAAAGACAGCAATTCCATCGGAATAAATATTTCAGAATATGGTCTGTCTGCCAAGTACATTTACATTGCGAGGCTACCATAAACTGTGAGACTAGTTGTTTGCAATACGAATACCAGTTACTGTCTCGGTGGATGTGGCCATGTGACGTTTCTTCAATCGCCTCATCGTAAGATAATCCTTTGGCAAAACAATATGTGAGAATAATCACTCTTATCAATAGGAATCTCAGCATAAAAAAAACACGTACCAAGTGTGCGGGAAGAGTACTCATCATTCCCTGAAGCATACTTTTTTCGACATAGTCGCAAGATGGCTGAATGCATTTCACGTGCGCGAAGACAAAGGATGGGTAAAGTGCTACTGTGGCGCCATCTATTTTTGCTTTCGGAACTAGCTGTGTGCCGAACGTGGAAGTTTAGCCAAATTCGTATTGTTAACACTTTACAGTCCTAAAACAATAGTGAAGAAATGTTTTAGAATTTTTTTCTTTTGTGGCAGTTTAATCCTACATTCATTTATATTGAAACTCTTTTCTTCCAAAGCTGACATTCAAAATTTTTATTTTTGCCGGTTGGTTTCCCGCATCTCTGCACTGAGTTATGAAAATGTGAAAGTTGTCCAATCTTAAAAATTGCAGAACACGCACAACAAGTTCTTTAACAAAGTTGATGCAGCACCCTGACTAATCACAATAGAAAGATGTGGTTGATGAGAGGTTACTTGCCAAGGTCACTGCTGCACATCACCACGTATTGCACATCAATTGGACATAGTGTTGTGAGACTGTTTTGGGGGAGGGGGTAAAGATGTCTTGCTTTTCAGTACTCTGAATGTATTTAAATGAGAGATGAGTCTGTGATGGTGTTCCTGTTTTTCCACAGACCTCTAGTTTTCTACTTCGTTACTTTCTTCCAAGGTGTTTCAGAAAATCTTTCACATGGCTAATCTAATGCTTAATTTTTCTTTCAAAAAATAAAATAATCTTGCCCCAAATGCACAAAATTGGATTTGCAAAATACCATCTGATATATTTGTAGGTTTTGTAATAAATGCTGTACACAGTTAACCACTGAACCCATTGCATCAAATTTATTTCTGATACGATAAATTGTCAGACGTCTTGGTGGAGCACTGTCAAATGCCTCTTGCCACGCTCTGCGCACCCTCTCGGCATTTTTAGTCTTCCAATACTGCTTCAGAATCCAGAAAAACCAATAGAGCTGCTTGCCCCAATTTTTTAAGTACCTAAACTTTCTTGTGTTTTTAGATGCAAAGCATATGTTCTAAACAGTTACATTGTTTTGAATGCAAATTGGACCGAGAAAAACGAAAAGAACTATTTCAGTAATGCAAATGCACTGTGAAATCACAACTTTACAGTAAAACGTGCTCTTAAAATGGACAGGAAACTTATTGGAGGTTGATTTTTGTGTTTTTGTTTGTTTTGAGGTCATGTTGGCTATTAGCTATCAGTCCCTAATTTTCGACTTCTGGTTCCAGAAAAGAGATATTTAAAACATTGCAAAAATGACTTAAAACCTGATCACAAATTAATACTGTAGAAAAATCTTGTTACAAATACACTGTTGTCCAAAATGTAGACTATTTATATTTTGTCCAGTTAAAAGTGGGTTTTATAGTTATTAGTATTGATGGTAATAGCAGCAGCAGTTAAAATGAAATGCACATCATTGAAAAGTAGGAGTAAATGTGTAATAGATATCAAAACAGAACAAAATGGTACACAAAGTTTATTTGGTAAGTGACACTCTTGCAGCACTACATAAACAGATTACAAAGCAAAATCTTCAGTCATGCTTAGAGCTCCAAATGGTTTAGAAGCGCTTGGAATAAATTGTCCACAAGCTCCTAAACCACTTTCTTGTTTTCAGGCTGTCTCCTTGCAGATTTTTCTAAAAGTTATATATTGCACTATGTCCATTCTTGAAAAGTTCAAGGTATCGTTTTGAATATTAGGTCTATAAATCTAAGGTGTGTAGTGTATTTCACTACTTGAACTTCAATCAATTTATAGACAAAGCTTTGTCTATAAATTGATTGAAGTTCAATCTCAGATTAATGCCACTTCAAAATGCCTTGTTTGTGTAGTGATTAAACTCAGGCAGGGTGAGCCTTGACTCACCCTGTCTGAGCTCTCGTTCTTTTTTCTTTCCTGGTTTGGCCACTACCTATCACATCTGACTTGTTATCTTCCGATGTGTGAGATGTGATGTCACCCCTCTAAGTTAAGTTACTCCTGGTACACACCAATAATTGTTGAATAAGTCTTGTATTCGGGGCATCGCAGACAGATTTTTCCAGGTGAAACAGTGCAGGAATAGCAGGTTCACTAAGTTTTTGTGAGGTATGAGAAATTTGCTCATTAAATGCAGGAATTGGCTGTCATGAACAGATACAATGTCTGATATTTAACGATGAACCAAAACATCTTTAAAATGTCCATGCTGATCCTGAGTCCTCATCAAATGTGAGTTTGTTATGAATATTCAACCCATACTGTCAACTTTTATTTCATAGAATTGCCTTTTTAACTGAAACCAGCTGCTTGTTGTTCCATGCGTTGCTGACATCATTTACCCTTTTGAGAAAGTCAACCCCTGCTTCATTTTTGAGAATATTTGATTATGAAATGTGTTTTACTGTCACACTTCCTCCACATTGACCAATCTATTCCTGTTAAATATTTTGCAGTCATTAATATTGTTAATAGAAAATAAACCTTGAAGCAGAAGTTCAATGTCCACTTGACAGTGGTCTTAGAAAAAAAGGGAATGGAATATAAAACTTCATGAAAGTGGGCAATTGATATATATATATACAAATGCATTACTGCATGGAATCTGGTGGATTCAAGGAGAATAGAGTTAACACTGGCAATCATGACACCTCAAGGTTTTCAGCATTGAATTTAAAGATCTGGTTTTCACAGATAAGAGACCATTGTTTCTATAGTCCTTTAAAGCTTAAAACTGTGGGGGTGATTTTGTATAATCTGCAGTGACAATCTTTTTACTGGGTAAATGTTTCTGAAGCAAGGTTTAAAGAAAGCAGTAATTTTCTAATTGTGTATCCCTAATTTTTGCATTTTTTATAGTCATAATACCTGTGTAGAGGAAAATGGGATTTTTTTTTTAATGTGGAAGTAATTTAAGACCAACTATTCGTAAATAAGTAGGTCACTTCAGTAAGCCAAATCCCTACACCCATCTTAGCTTAATAGGTTAAATGGATTTTCAAGTGTGAAGCTTTAAGAAATTTGTAGATGCTGTTTTATTTTTTTGAGAGGGGGTGGTGTCCTGAGGAATTTAAGAAATAAAATCCTTTTGTCTAAAAATATGGTATCTTATTGAATTTTGTTTGTGCATAAATAAGCAACTGGCTCAAAGTTGGATCAACAGTTTTTTAGTGTTAAAAGATCATGGAAATTTCTTTTCTAATGTATGAAATCATTTTAATATTGTGAATATCCCATTGCTACAAGAGGAATGTAATTATTGAACTAAGAAGTGTAAAATTAAGTGCTGAACTTGAAAGGTGACAGGCAGGGGGCCTTTCTGTACACAGATGCTGTTATTTATTGGGGACCACAGCAGCTGGCAACATGTTTGCTCCTGCACAATATTTATTGGATTCTACAATAATGATATTCTTTCATCCCACCAGTGACAGTCTGATTCTTTTGGTGGGCTTACAACAGAGTTAGTTGTAGGCGTTTTCTCTCCAACTTGTGGAGTTTCAAGTGATTCTATAGAGAAGTGTTTTGGGATGAAGCTTGTATTTCCTTATGCAAGGAATGTAAATTACTAAGCTTGTCATAAAAACTACCACCTGATCAGAGTTTGCCAAAATGCGTAATTATGCGTCTAGGACGCATCGAAAAGTGTGTTTACGCATTGAAATTTTGCCAACGCGTAAAAATACGAATCGAGAATTTTAAGCTGCAAATTTTTTATTTTCAACTTTTTATTCGAATTTTTTATTTCAAACATATGATCGGCAGTATCCTTTGTTACCTCAGGCCAGATCTCACATTGTGGACGACCATACCTGGCCATGGTTTCTTAGCGCGACCTGAGCTTTGGTGGCCTGCCCCGCCAGCCAGTCAGGGCGTGAGGTCAGGGAGACATCGTTCATTACCTTGACGTCATCGGCTCATCGGGAGCGCAATCTCATCGCAAAACTCCTGTCGTTGCTGCCACAGCTCATGCTTAATCAGATGAGTGAAGTACGATTTTGCAATCGCGGAGCGCCTTGCTTGTGGTCGTGGAGTCGTGATTTGTACTTCGTCATGACGGTGGTACGTGGTCGTGATTTGTAGAGATTGAAACAGCTTTATCAGACACTGTAGTATCGAATGATGTGCTGAAACAGCGTACTTTAAAGTCTTTTTTTTTTTTTCTTTCTCCCCTTCGGCTAGACTCAGTCCAGTGGTGTAGAAAAGAAAACACGCAAAGGAAAGAAACAATGAAATCTGCAAAAAACTAGTGGTGGAAATACGAAAGCAGCCAACGAACATAGACACTTCATTAGGAAATGAAGAAAGCGTTGTGTTACGTCGACGTTAAAGTTGGAAATTCATTCTTGTTCTTTACTAAAATGGTACAAAAAATTTCCAGGGATTGCTTTCCATGTGCTTGTAGTGTTTACGTTATTTATGTATTATATAAGTTTTTTTTAACTAAAAAAAGAAGCAAAACGTCCAAATGCATTCAGTAGTAGTGAAATATTTTTTAATATGGGAAAAAATTTTTTTATATAATTTCCAGGTGTTTTCGCACCTTTTTTTTTTTTTTCACTCGTTAATTTTTCTAAAATACTCCTCACTTTTAAAAATTACTCCCAAAATTTTTTCAAAGGAGTAAAAATACTCCAAATTATTTTTTTTTTTGGCAAACTCTGCACCTGATGATTGGGTGACTAATGTGCAGCAAGACCTATGTGCCCAAAGGGAAGTGAAAGTTTGTTCGTCCGAAGTGTGGGAATGTGTTTAGAATTTATATGTATATTACTCGCCTCTTACTTAAACCATTCTACCAGTTTTGTCAGTCTTTTCCCACATACAAAATAGTGAGTTATGAACAGAACTGTGGAGGAGAGTGCATTTTGAAATAAGTACTCTTCATATGAAACTTCAATTTTTATTTATTCGTTTTTTTGTTGGAACTTCAGTTTCCATAGCTGCTTAAGCAAAAATGAGCTTTGGACTCCTGACAGACATTGGAACTAGAGGTGTGTACAGGGATAAATAAAATCCCAAAATTTTCAGGAGCCAGCACCATTATTTCCAGAGATCAGATGTATTCCTTACTGGTCAATGTAGTGCAAAATCCACAACTAAAACTGGAACAATATACACTTGTATTAATAGTTGCCTTTCAAGGTAAGTTTTCATTTCAGAAAGTTCAGCATTTACTTCTGTTGTGTAGCATTCAATAACAGCATTTACTTCTGTTGTGTAGCATTCAATAAAATCAACAAGTACACTTATAGGCACACGGTGCAAAATCAGTGCTAAAAGCTACAAACATATATCTAATTTTCATGAGTGCACAACTTGGATTGCACCACAGAATGTAGTTGTCAGCGATTGTGCTAAAAATTGATATAGGATCTTCCATACTGTGATTTTACGGAAGTAGTAAAAAAAACAAACTATATACTGTATTTTCGTAGCTTTACTTAAAGAGATGGAAGCTTCATAAATAGAAACTCAAATTTTGAGAAATTAAGTTTTCATAATATAATTTGGAAACTTGGGGGCTGGAGTGCCTTGGACTTGTCTGTCTGTCTATTCCAGGGATATGACTTAGGGCAGTGACTAAATACACCTGAAGATTCGTGTAAATGTGTATTCAGTTTTCAATGGTAAAACTTCTTTGCATAGAATATAAATCAAAATTTCCAAGCTTTCGCTCATCAACCAGATGGCTTTCTTAAGGAAAGTAGACAGCTAACTGGATAATGGAACACTTCAACAATTTGAACGTGGTGACTTGACTAGACAATAAATGAACAGGTGCAAATGTGGTCCAGACATTCGAAAAAACGAGGTCACGTTGGTTGCACGCTACTGTGGTAGAAAACACAGCATTATTTGAAGAATTGATTCCAAATGCGTGGCAACTAGAGAGAGACGCTATCATGGCAAGCTTCGCTGCTGGTCAAGATTTCCAAAGTTGAAAATGGCAGTAAATTTAGGTGTGGCGTATGAAGCTAATTTCTTGATATTCCACATAGGATCAGTGGAGTTCAGCTGGACCTCTCTTGATAGGGCAGTGGTTATTTTGTCGTCTTTTGTGTTCTTTTTATGTTTGCTGATTCTAATTCCAAACGAACGTTTGGTCATTCCGATGTATCGCCTGTAGCCGTCCGGATATTGTAGTGGGATTGCATAAACACCTGCCTAATTGAGAAGAGAGGGCTTGTCAATATTTCTCTTAAGCATCATATATAAATAATCCGGAGACCTTATGCTGACACCGAAGCTCATCCTCCTGAGCGTGTTTTTGAGTTGATAGGAAACTTTTGGTATGTAGGAAATATAGCCCAGGTAGCGAACTTGTGGCATAGAAAGATTGACGCGGAAAACGATTGTGCCACGCGATTTTCTCGCTAAGACGTTGAGATAAGGTAAGGTACACTGTGCACAAACTCCATAGTAAAATTGATCGTAGGGTGTATATAATTGAAAAAGATAGGAGATTCTCCCTTCCGTGAGGTCACATGAAAAAATATGTCGTCCGCATATCGCAGCCAGGTGGGGTAAGCCTTGGGATGATGTTAGTGAATATATGTTGCTCAATGGGGCGAGTTATTGCTTCTGCTAGAACGGCTGAAAGCGAAGATCCCATCAGAGCTCCACTTACTGGCTTATAAACGTGCCCTTGGAAACTGAAGTAGCTGTAATTTGAGGCTAAGTTAATTAATTTGTAGATGCTGAGGCAAGACTTGGGAATAAACTGATTAATTAGAAACTGCCTCTTTCAACGTTCTGATGGCTTCTGGCACAGGGACTGGATAAATGGATACCACGTCTAAACTGCCGATATGTTGTTGAACAGTGAGTTGCTTGGTTTTTGTGATGAATCTAAAGTTAATACAAAGTCTGATTCAGGTAGATGACTAGTCAGGAATCTGGATGCCTTCTCTAAGTGGTAGGTCGGTGCGAATCTTTTGGACACAATCGGTTTCAATGAGTTGCCGGGCTTGTGGTGTTTAAGTCTATCAAAGAAGTTTGGGATCTAAGCAGCGGATTACAATAAGAAACTAGAGGACTTTATTTTCGATTCTGGATCTACGGTCTTACGAACTAACCCTCTAAATTCTTGGGTTGCACAGCAGGGCAAGATTTCATCTTTGCTCACTAGCAAATTTTGCTAGTGACCAAATAGTTTGCTAGCAAAACATTTGCATGACTAGCAAGTAAAACTAAATCACATCATAACTTATTTTCTAATAAAGTTACACAGAAATTTAAATATGTGTATAAATATTTTGACTTACCTTTTTGAATAATGAATAGAATCTTAGATAAATTTAGTGACTATCTTTATTATTAATTTCTAACAAATTCTCATACCACATGAATAAATTTCACTGACATTCTAATTCAGATTTCTTCCCATATGGTTTACGCTCAGGTGTCTGACTTTGTCATCATACCACTTTATAACTGCTGACCGTGGATTAAAAATCTCTTGTGGCCCTTCTACAGTATTTCAATTGTCATCAGAGCATTTAAAGTTTCAACAGACATTGTTCCTCCCCTTGTATTCTTTTTAAAAAACTGAATCCCACCTCACAACATGCAGTACTAAGTGGAAGTATCGCACAAATTTCTGCTAAACTTCTACACACTTCATATCTGCCAACTACCACACAATGCCGTAGTTTCTACGGAATTAGTTGTCTGACTACGGAACTCACTATCAAAACTACGGATTCTACAAATTTTCATTTTGTTTCAAATTTTTCTTTTGCTATTTTTATGATATACACAAGATTCTTACAGGGATTCGCAGAATCCCGCTTTATTTTTATTGTTTTGTTATCAGTTAGATCATTCTGAAGATCGATATTTGGGAGAGAGGGGGAGGGTCGTCTTCCATGTGGAGACGAAATTTCGTGCTTCAAAACTTTCGAACACAGTGAAACGGAGTAAGAAAATTTTGCCGTAATCGCAAATTGTTCTCCCGATGTTGTCTTTGTGTCCGCTTTTCTTGTTAAATATCATTTTATTGCATAAATGTTTGCCTTTTAGCTTGAAACTGTGGAGAACAATTTGCAAAAACAGAAGTTGGCTGCTGCAAAATTTTTCTGTAATCTTCAGGCACGAGATTCTTCCGCGAATTCAAGGAATTCTGGCTTTTTTCGTTATTATTGGAATTCCGTCTTTACGAAACTAGAAAACGAAAGGTCGACGGAATTCGGATTTTTTCTGTAATCATAATTTTTTTTTTTTTCTCACGATGTTGCCTCCATCAAGTATTATTGCTCATTAACATTTTACTGGATAAATATTTGTATTTCAGCTTGAAAATACAAGGAAAATTTCCAAAACCAGAAGTCAGACGAAGCAAAAGTTTCTTCCGTAATCGTTTACCCCCTCCACGAACACGTTTCGTAAAAAAGCGTCTATCTATGCCACGCAATAAAGGCGATCGCTTGGCTTAGGGTATGACAAAAGTTGAGGACAAAGTTCGTGGAGCAAAAGAAGGAAGGGTGGCAGAGCAGGTGGTCAAACAACCGATCCATCCCAGAGCTCTGGGTTGCCACAGCAACCATTGCCGACGTCGTGTTCAGTTTCTGTAATAGACTAATGAGGGCACGATGGAGAGGAGTTTCAATGCGCTTCTACGACAGTTTGGAAGGGATGAAAGATATGGGGAGGATGGGTATTAAGTGTCGAAAGGAAATTGCCGAAAGAGAATTGCTGATAGTCGCTGTTTTAACAAGTGATAATAGAAACTGTTATGTAAACTTCGTGGATTAATAATGATTTTTGGATACTTTAAATAAAGAAATTACCCTACTAGCAATATTTGCTACTGCAATTTTTTTTCACTAGCTATTTGCTAGTTGCTAATCAGTGAAATCGCGCCCTATTGCACAGGTACAATGAGTTGCAAGACTACCTGCTCTTCCGGAAGATTTAAAGAAAGCCTCCAAATTACCGCCTGACTCTCAGATCACAACGCTCTTGGGTAGACTTAAACACCACAAGCCCAGCAATCCATTAAGACAGATTGTGTCCAGATGTCCAGAAGATCCGCACCGACCTACCACTTAGAGAAGGCATTATGGACCTACCACTATTATCCAGATTCCTGACTAGTCATCTACCTGAATCAGACTTTGTATTAACTTCTCCTTTAGAATTCATCACGAAAACCAAGCAATCACTGTTCAACAACATATCGTCAGAAGTTTCGATGTGGTATCCCTTTACCCGTCAGTCCCCGTGCCGGAAGTCATCAGAACGTTGAAAGAGGCTGTTTTTAATTCATCAGTTCATTCGCAAGAATCTTGCCTCAGCATCTTCAAATTAATGGACTTTGTCTGAAATTCCAGCTACTTCAGTTTCCAAGGGCACGTTTATAAGCAAGTAAATGGTGCTCCGATGGGATCTTCACCCCAAGGCTTACCACTTGGCTGCAATATGTGGACGATCTATTTTTCATATGGCCTCACGGAAAGGAGAATTTCCAATCTTTCCTCGATAAAACTTGATAAAGTCAATTTTATACACCCTGCGATCAATTTCACTATGGAGCTTGAGCGCAGTGGTATTTTTACTTTATCTCTACGTCTTAGTGAGATACGGAAGTCTACTATAAACCCACCGCCATTCCCAACTTGATGCTCTGCAGTTCATTCTGTCCTGATGATTACAAGACGGCCTTCTTCCGTTCTCAAATTAGAAGAGCCTTCGCCAATCTTCGTTCTAGAGAATCTCAACTAGAAGACATCGTCGAATTGGCCACTGAGCCAGGATATACGTCGAACCAGATGCATAACTTTATTGAAAATGCAAGAACCAGCAGTGTCAATCTTTCTATGCCGCAACTTCGCTACCTGGGCTCTATTCCCTACATACCAAAAGTTTCCTATCAACTCAAAAATGTGTTCAGGAGGATGAGCTTCAGTGTCTCTATATACGATGCTTAAGAGAAATATTGACAAGCCCTCTCTTCTCAATGAGGCAGGTGTTTATGCAATCCCTTAACAATATCCGGACGGCTCCAGGCGATACTACATCGAACCTCTCGTTTGGTACTGGAATCAACTAACATAAAAGGGACACAAGCCTGTAAAATAGCCACTGCCCTAGCAAGAGAGTTCAAGTCTGCTATGATATCAAGAAATTAGCTCCATACTCTACACTCAAATCTACTGCCATTTGCAAAACTTTGGAAATCTTGACCAGCAGCGAGGCTTGCCGTGACAGCGTCTCTCTCAAGTTGCCACTCATTTGGAATCAATTCTTCAAATAATGCTGTGTTTTCTACCACAGTACCGCGCGTCCAACCAACGTGACCTTGTTTCTTCGAATGTCTGATCACATTTGCGCCTATTCGTTTATTGTTTAGTCAAGTCACCATGTTCAAATTGTTGGTGTTCCAGTTTGCAGTTAGCTGTCTACTTTCCTTGAAAAAGCCATCTGGTTGATGAGCGAAAGCTTGGAAACTTTGATTTATATTCTACGCCAAGAAATTCAGATCACTAGTACTATTTTAAGTGCAATTGGTGTACAGTTCCTTGTTATTAATAAACTTTAGATATTTTCTTCGCAGTTAATGTATTCCCAAGGACGTCGATAGAACTAAGTTACAGCCTGGGATATCTAATACTTGCTAAAACATAACCATAATTATATTAAAAAAACGATCATTTATCTTTGAGTAATGTTCAGAGATCTGAATAGACGTCATGGCCTGTAGATTGATGACGTCAGTAGACAAACAGATGTTGGATTGCTTAATTATGGTTACATTTTAGCAAGTATTAAGTATCCCCTGTTATAACTTAGTTTAATCGATGTGCAAATTTTCATCCTTGGAAAAATATGTAAAGGAGAATTAATACAGACAATTGGCGTGGAATAGGAACATCAAACAGAAGTCATTTATAAACGTGGAAAAAGCGCTTACTTCTGTTTGATATATGTAAAGAAGTTTTACCATTTGAAACAAGGCAGAGATTTTAGGTGGCACCACCTTTTTAGTTACAAATGCAAAGGTAATTTTGAACCAAGTTGAATAAATGTATCATCTGTCTATCCAAAACTGGACACTATTTCATTAATACGATATAGCTTTGTAAACTCTGAATCTAGTTGTCTTTTTTTTTTTTTTTAATGTGGGAAGAAATTGCTTAGGCATAGTAGGAAAAGATCTTTAGATCTTGGCTTTGAAAGCCTGACACTGACCAATTAAGTAGCTGTTCAAGTTTCTTGTTGGAAATTAAACAAAATATTCTAATGAAATTTCATAGTTTTACAAATAGTGTTAATATCCTGTTTAATTTAAAATTAAACAGTATCACAAATATGAAAAACAACTAACTTATTATTGGGCAATGTAGTATTGAAAAACTGGGTACCGATACAAAAAACTTATGACCACTTAAATGGCACTCTTCAATGTGCTAAAACACAGAAAAATCCGCCCCCTGTGGCACAGACGCTTAAGCGCTAGCTTATGACCATTCATCCGTGAAAGGTCTGGGTTCGAATCCTGGTGAAGCATGTATGTTGTGTTTGTCTTACAAGGTAGCACTGGCTCTTTCCCTTTCCTGAAACCAGTGACCCTAAATTAGGGATGGGTGACTGCTTATAGCCCATTAAGTTGCTCGTGATAGTTGTTAAACCTTCAATTAAAAAAAAAAAAACCTGTTCAAAAAGTATTATGTCACTTAATATGTTGTCAAAATTTTTGGCCCTGGTGGGTTAAACCTATATTCCGTGGCTATACACCCATGGAATAGACAGATCACATTCCATTTGTACTTGCGTGCTGCTATATAGCCAGGTATGGCTAATCTGAATAAACAACCAACTAAGTTATCTCTATTAAGTTTTTAAGATGTGGCACATGTAGAAACAAGGTTTTTGAAGGTTATGCACAACATGGAAATTTTGCACCATATGCGCAAGTGCTTTTACCATTTATAAAATGTTCATATTCGTTTCTGTGGCAATTTTAAGTTAGATCTTTTATAACATGAAACTGCTGTGTGGTACAGGGAGCATTAAGTGTATTTTCCAAATTTACTTTATGCATTTGATTACATTTTTTAATTGTATTCTTTCAGCATTGCACTGGTGTTGGAGGACGTAATATGTTTTAGAGTGTAAAAAGTTTTTGTCACTTTCCTGAAAAATTGCACCTGTTGATCCTCAAAACAGCGTAATTTAGGACATATAATGAAGACCTTTGCCAATGGAAGTTAGCATTTATATTTTGAGTGGTTCATCACATTCTGAGCATCCTCAAGTACAAATGAGAATTTTACAAGGTGGCTGGCTCATCAGCAAAGAAATGCATTTCTTAGTGATATACATAGTTGAAAAGTGGAAATGAATTGTCCTTGAATAAAAGCTACATTTAATGGAATTAAAAAATTGAATTGAATAATGTGAATTACTGTGGAATCTGAAAATGAGAAAGTGGAATGTAAGTTGCATTAAATGAGGTATAACTCAAGGCTAAACCAAGTAAGTGAATTACATCAATACTGAAGTATATATGAATTGCATAAGAAAAATTATCTGCATGGAAGAAATGAGAAAAGGTCACTACACTCAATGTAAAAATAGCATTTTCATTTTTTAACTAATTGAATACCAAGCACCCCAGCCATGGGCAAAAAAAAAAAAAACTTGTCAGCATTTTCGTAGGAACATCTAAGTGGATGCAGTTGGTAAGTAAAACTTTTCGTGTTTTTCGAGAGCGAAGTGTGAAATTCAGCAGACAAATAATAGACCTTAGATCCATTGCAGTGTTTTCCAATTTTAGATCTGTTAATTTTCATATTACACTTACCACACATTTGTCACCATGTATACAAAAATATATATATTTGACCAACCAATGTTACTTTTCCATCATTAAAGTTAAGAAATTTTTAAGTCATTAGCAAAAAAAAAATAAAAAAAAATGGAGATAATAGTGAAAAAAGCACACACACAAAAGTGTATTGCTTAAATTTTGTTTCACAACATTGACGTGGTATTTTTCTTCTTGGGTTATGTTATTTCAGGCCAATTAATATTGTAGATTCACAGCTGATAGGCAGTTATGTTAGTCCATACAACATCAGCGTTTCATTAAAGGCATGCTAATTCAACCCCTGGAGAATTAACATTTAATAATGACATTTGATAAGAGCTGGGGATAATTGTTTCGCAGAACATAAGTTTTTTTTTTTTTTTTAATGTTGGTATATTTTAAGCTAACATGTACTAGTGGCATACTGCCAGCTTGGAGTCTTACCACATCAGAACTGATTGGGAATTGCTTTAATGGATCTGTTATTTTACGAAGTATCTTTAGTGGTACCAGTTTGAAGATGTGCATTCTTTTGGTGTTTAATCCTTTTACTTGACAATAAAATAATAACAGTGTAAGATTTATTGCATCACTTGAGTGATATAAAAATTCTGAACGTAGTTCCTAGAACAGCCGATTCATTGCAGTCATTAAATTGAAAACTGTTGCAAGTTTTTAGAATGAAACATTTTGATTTAAGCTGGATAGGTTGAATAATAAGCTGTTTGCCTCTTGTTAGTGACCATCAGCTTAGCATTTATATATTTTATTTAAGTTTAGAAGACAACCAAAGTAATTCTGACAAGATGAAAAATCCGAAATGTTTTTTGTGGTAGGGAAAATTTTCAGCACAGAAACAGGTGTCTATCCAGCATTTTTTAATGCTGTTCAGTATTATATATGTAATACTATTCAGTGTGTGTATATATATACACTGAAGTGCCAGAAAAACTGGTAAGCCAATCTAATAAGACGGGGCATGGACTTCACTAGCTTCTGGAAATATGCTGTAAGCAATGCACACCATACTTCCTACAGAGCATTCCACAATTCGGGTGTGTTCCGAGGTCTTGGATTCCTGTGTTCGATAGCACGTTGCATGCCTTCCCAAATGTGTTCTATCACGTTCAGATCTGGGGACTTGGGTGGGATGGCAACACCTCAAACTCGGATTAATGCTCCTCTAACCATAATGTGGCATCCCAACACTTGTGTGGAGGTGCATTGTCCTGTTGGAACAGGCCCAACCCATCGGCATGGATGCAGGACATGAACGGGTGTACTTCGTCAGAAAGGATGCATACATAGCATTGGCCTGTCAGATGTTTGTAGACATACCAGGGGTCCCAGTGAAGTCCAGCTAAACACACTCCATACCATTACAGACCCCCCACCAGCCGGTACAGTTCCCTTTTGACAGGCGGGATCCATGGCTTCATGGGGTTTGTGCCACACACAAATCCTTCCATCTGCCTGATAGAGTTGGAAACTCGATTTGTCAGACCAGTCTACTTGTTTTCAGTCATAACGTGTCTAGTGGTGGTGTTGCCGTGCCCAGGCGAGGCTCATAGCTCTGTGTTGTGCACCTATCAAGGGAACTCTAGTTGGGCGTTGGCTCCCAAAGCCCATATCGTGCAGGGTACGGTGCACAGTCCGGATGCTGATGCTTGTTGAGGCTCCAGCATTGAATTCCGATGATACTTGCAAGAGTGTTGCACACCTATCGCGTGAAACAATTCTTTACAGCCAATGATGGTCACGTTCACCCAATGTCATTTACGGCCACACTGGTATCATAGGTTGGAGGTTTTGCCGGATTTCTTGTAGTCACGGCACACCCTTGCAATGGTCGTCCATGAAAATCCGAACTTCGTTTCTACCTCTGAAATACTATGGCCCATCTCACAAGCGCCAGCTCAGACAGCTGGCAAAGATGTCTATCGCTTTATATTCGCACTGGCGGATGCAACCGAGTACACGCATTGACAATAAAATAATAACAGTGTAAGATTTATTGCATCACTTGAGTGATATAAAAATTCTGAACGTAGTTCCTAGAACAGCCGATTCATTGCAGTCATTAAATTGAAAACTGCAAGTTTTTAGAATGAAACATTTTGATTTAAACTGGATAGGTTGAATAATAAGCTGTTTGCCTCTTGTTAGTGACCATCAGCTGAGCATTTATATATTTTATTTAAGTTTAGAAGACAACCAAAGTAATTCTGACAAGATGAAAAATCTGAAATGTTTTTTGTGGTAGGGAAAATTTTCAGCACAGAAACAGATGTCTATCCAGAATTTTTTAATGCTGTTCAGTATTATATATGTAATACTATTCAGTGACGCTATGTATTTTGCATAAACTCGTGTACCAGTTTTTCTGGCACTTCAGGGTGTATATATATATAAGGCATTTATTTTATGACTGTTGAACTTGAGCCAGAGAATGACTACTTCCTTACTCAGAAATGTCCCATCAGAATCATCAAAAATCTGAAGCTGCTGCTAAGTTAAACAGTTATTTATGTAATCCTTGGTATACAGCTTATGGCCAATGCAATGTTAAAATATTTGATCTATGTATTGGGATTGAAATATTTCATTATGTTTATATTGTGGGGTTGAGTCATTTTCTGATCTGAATGTTTCTTGTAAAAATTGCTAACATATATCTTAAGACATGCCCTGCTGTTTAAAGTACTTTTTTGAATAGTGAGTTAACATTCTGTGTAAGGATGTAAATGGTCATAAAATCAATGTTTAAATATCTATTAAATGACGAACCGTGCTGTTAACCTGATGTATCTAATCATGAGGCAAAAGCTGAATTTTTTTATTTTTTTCTGATTTACCTTCTCCAAAATTGTAAAGTTTAAATATGAAACCTGATTTCATATTTAAGTTTTCTGAATGTCGGCCTTTCTAGGGTTAAATCATTTTTATAGGTAGATTTCAGCATTTGAAGCAATTGTAATATTAACTCTTTCTCTCTTTTATTAAGGTCCATTATATGTTTTCATATGGTTCTTTATGTGGGACTAAATTATATAAAGGAAAAACAGTGGTTTTCACAAAAAATCCACTGAAAATTAAGTAAGAAAGTAATAGTTATCCATCATCTGATCGCTGGATTTCGTCTGATCTGCAGACCAGCCAAGATCCAGAAATCACTTACTCATCTGGGTAAGTAATAGTATGTGATTTCATTAATCCAGGGAATCTGCTTTATCTTCATTAAATTAAAAAAAATAGATTTGGTAGCTGGTGGGTTGTTTGTGGTGGTATGAATGATTGTGTGGCTGTGTTCTTGTCAGTGCTTTTTTTTTTTTTTAGCATCTGTGATTAACGTTTTGTCCACTTATAAATTGGCTTACAAATCTGTCCATGAAGCACTGGTTTAGTGCTTAGACATTCTTAAAAATATGATAAGCAAGGAGATTTCTCAGTTATTTAAGGCATGATGAAATGTAATTAGAAAAAAGTCCCAGTTTGGAAAAATAAAACAGTACTTGGCCATTTTGGCCTTATTCTAATAGCTGAATGCAATTTTTTAAGCATTGTTTTCTTTTATAAACATAATTAAGTAGTAGTATGTTAAACTTGTATTTGCATGCTTTCCTTAATTTCCTACTCTTTAAAATTATGCAGAATCCCTGGTATTCCAGTTTCAGTATACAAAACTAATCAGTTCACTTTTCATGTAATTTCAGCTTGCACCTAGTAAATATTTAGAAAACTGAATCATATTAGCAGTTCAAACCAGCTTAGTTTCCATTGTTTAAATAATGGCGAAGAGAACTAACCATGTTCATCTGCAAAATGTACAAATTGTTTAAAGCTCCCAATAAGTTGAAGATGTTGTGTGTTAGAGAGGGGAAAAAGCATACCAAAGGCAACAACTGATCATGAAAACTTTTGAAGCCAAGCAAGAAAAAGTCAGAAGGAGAATATATGTGGATTCTAAAGATGCAGTCTGACATTGATGTTCCAACTGACAAAGAACAGCAACCGGAGTCATACTGGAATGAAAATTATCTGCTGACAAGTGGAGACTGGTTTAAAAACAAGGTATCTTCGCACAGTTTATTTAAAAGAGGAAAAGTTTTTCAATTAAGATTTTGAAAAATGGAGCACATACAGATGTCAAGATTCGATAATTTTTTTGAGTGATCCTCAGTTCAGTGCCTGTTACACATCAGCTCCGAAATATGAATAATTGTATGGAAAAAGCATAACTAATTTTTTTTTTACTGTTGCATGCTTTTCGATGTTCACTTATGTTTAGCGTTCTTCACAAAAAAAATTAGTAAATGCTGGGAACTAAGGGCACAAACTGATGCTTTATAAAATGTGTATTATTCAACTCTAAGATTCAGGCAGGTTTTTTTTTGTATTACTACTGAAACTACCATGAAAGCATTAAAGAATATCCAGCTATTATAACAGGAGATCATAACATGTAGATTTTTTTTTTCTTTTTCAGATTAAGAAAAAAAAAGTGTTTCATAGTGTGTGATGTTGCATGTATTTTCTGTTAAACAATACTTAATTTTTTAGGATGAACAACGTAGGGTGCCCACTGCAGAAGATAACCGTAATGTCTTGGAACGAATGGAGAAGTCCTTCACGGATGGACCTCTTGATGCCCTCAAGCGCAGTGTCAAGGATGGGATCAAAGTTAAGGTACGAAATTTTAAGTGCCTTTGTTTCAAATGTCACATTATGTTTGTTTTGATTTTAAATTGTCACATTAAATTTTTTAAACAAATTTGACTTGGAACTAGAACTAAAGATGAAAGGTTTAAATGCTCTGAGAATGGCAGTAAAAAAAAGCTGGTGTTGGAGCCTGGCTGCCCAAGCAGTCGGTGGTACAAAGATCAAACAAATTATGAGAAAATACTTCAAACACCTATGAATTATGTAGAGCCATTGAGGGCATATAAGCATACAGTAGGTCAAGAAGAAAAGAGGGGTGTGGGAGGGAAGCAATGAAGTTGCTGGTTAACTTAGAATATAGAGTTGCGCAGAGCTTGTTTTATTAGTTCATTGCCACTTTTGAATGAAAGTGGCAATGAACATAATAATTAACATGGATAAGCCAAAACCAGAAATAATTGGCATGAGTATTTAGGCAAGTACCCCATCTTCACACTAGTGAATGGATAGAATGAAGATGGCTGCTGGGTAAACCAATCCATGACTACCTGTGTTTGACCTTGCCGTCATTTGTATTTTTTTTTTTTTTTTCATGGTGCCAAAAAATGTAGTAGTTGCAAGGTAGTGACACATCCGAACTGTAGGGTGGGGGCATCACAGGACACCATCACAATTTAGCATATGCGGCGTTGCGTTATCATGCGAGAGAACCACATCTTGCATTAACTTTCCTGGCCGTTCTGACTTGATCACTTGCCGCAAGATTTTGAACATTGTATAGTATCATTTCTTGTTCGCTGTTGCTCCACATAGCCAATCCAAAAGTATTGGACCACAGTGATAAAAAGAGAAGAAAAAAACTAAGCATCACTTTGCTGGCCCTGCTACGTGATTTGTGATGGCGGTTGCTTCAAGCTCATGCGACTGGTGGCTGATTCAAAGTGATAACGCCATGTTGCATCACCGACCACAATTCTGTCAAAGGAACTTTTCACTCTTCTCAAACCGCAGTAAGTTATCCAAGGATTGGTTCATTCGTTCAGCTTTGTGTTCTGTTGATAACAATTTGGGAAACCACACCACTCTCACCTTGCTGTATGCTAAGTGTTTGTGTGAACAATTCCTGCGCTTAGTTCCAGTGCAGCACACAACTGTTACTCTTATTCACTTATTCTCCTTAATGTGAGCATCAACTGTCAGTGTTCTGTGGCTTTTCTGTTTGCTTGTCCTGGCCTCACGATATCTGACGAGACATCTGCTCATCAAAACACAGTATGTTCTAACACTCATTCCTTGCCATATACAGCCTGCAAGGGCTTATAAATGTCAAGTAGGAGTTGTGCTCTCCATCGTTAAGAACTGAATCACTATTCTCAGTAAACATTTGGATGAATCCATCCTTCAGAGCAGTGTAAATTTCCCTGCATTACTGCATGTTACAATACTTCCAAACAACATGACTACTACAGAACAAAAGCTGCTTATTTAAATGTTCATATTCAAGTACTTGCACGAGTGTGCACCCTTGCTCTCTATGCTGTCATTGCCACTTTCATTTGAACAACCCTAATAAAAATGCATGTCATTAGTCTATGAAGGGAGGCTGGATTCCCCTTAATAAAAATATAGTGGGAAATTTTTTTCTTTTTGAATTACAAAATTTGATGTAATATTCTGCTTAAAACCATTCCATATGCAAAGGAAACTTTAAAAATATGGTGAAAGGTGAAAAAATGAAACAAAAAAAAGCTCACCTGATATTTATTAACTAGACTTAGTGAAGCGTTAATGTGTTGTGTACTTAACTAACACGAAATGTTGTTTTTAGGTGTGGACCAGGAACTACAAGGAAGTGCGTGGGATCTGCACAGGATTTGTGGTTGCATTTGATAAACATTGGAATATTATCATGAAGGATGTGGATGAGGTGTATCTGAAGCCACGCAAGTCCAAGACTCCCTTTCTTCGTGAACTGAGACCTGGTGAAAGTGATGCCATTCCGGAAATGGCACCAAGGGCCCCCAAGGAGAAGAAAAAGAAGCCTGCTGAATCTGGAGAAAAGGAAGCTGATGATACTCCGATGGACACTGATAAAGCTGTGAAGGTGAATAATTTTTTTTTTATATGTTATGGAGGAAAAAAAACTTTGTATTTCATGTTTTTCACTGTTCTTTTCAGTGAGAGTATTATGTATTAAACATATGAAATTTAATGGGGAAGAAAGTAAATGAATCATGTTTTTCACTGTTCTTTTCAGTGAGTATTATGTATTAAACATATGAAATTTAATGGGGAAGAAAGTAAATGAATAAAGCATGCTTAATACCAGCAGATATGTATTTCAAGCATTAATATTTTTTTATGCTTTTTTGAAGAAAAATGCACTTGATCCATACACACATGCCTGCACATCTAAAAATTGGGTTTGAAAAACTATTTCCCTTGTCTCCCCCCACTAGATAGAGCTATCTGTCAATCATGCCCTTTGGAATTTTGTATTTGTGATGCAAAATTTTCTTTAAGTGGCACAGGTGCATTTTTCATATTGGAGATTCTTTGTGGAATTCCACTTTTGTCACCATTTAGGTTTTCAAGATCGATGCAAAATTTAAAAAAAAAAAAAAGTTGGAGTGGGGGTTGTAGGCCTGCCAGGTTATATGATTTACCCATAAAAGTTATTGAAATGCAACTTGTTTTACAGGCAAAATGTTGATTTTGCATCCACCATTACATTTTTTATGTAACTTTATCCATTTAAAATAAAGCACAGATTTAAGTTACAAATAAACCGCTTTTCAGCTACATGATGTGTTTATTGGGGAAAATTTGTCGGCAGTTTTCCCACATTTTGTAGATTGTTTTGCACTATCTCAAACACTAAATCTTGTGCCACCTGTAAACTGAACTGCCCCAAGCTTTTGGCTTGTCAAAGTTCACAATTCAACTTGTGCTTTTCTAGCGACGATTTGTTTTGCTGGTGTTCGAACCATTAAGTCTTCTTTGCATACACTTCCTCAACCTATGACAGGTTGAGGAAGTGTATGTGCTCCAGCTTTGTGCTTTTCTAGCGACGATTTGTTTTGCTGGTGTTCGAGCCATTAAGTCTTCTTTGCATACACTTCCTCAACCTATGACAGGTTGAGGAAGTGTATGTGCTCCAGCTTTGTTCTTCCACATGAAATCCTTGCACAAAAATGACTCAGCTTGATTTGTTGAAATTGGTATGTTGGGTTATAGCTTTGGGAATGAACAGAGCTAATAAAAGCAAAGGCTGGTGTTAATAGAGGAAATCCGTGCTTGGAAAAAGAATTATGCAGAAGTTATAAAAAATGGCTAAAGGTCAGGATGTGTGTGTGTGGGGATTTATTCTGCTGCCCTTCTGCACAACTATTTGCCATGTATAAAATAGCATTAATTGCAATGAAATTTTAGTATATCATTCCAGAATAATAGTAGATTGAAAATCATTGAAATAAAGGCAAAAATTAGGGCATAGGAGCAGGATTAATTTTTCTGCCCTTTTCCGCGATTACCTGCGTGAAATCAAAACATGACTGCGATAAAATTTTGGTACTGTTCAGGACACATAGTGGAGCAGTCCTATTAAAAATTATTATCATCAGCACTCAGGACAAGTGCGCACATGCGCAAGATTTGTCAAAGTTTTCGCACAGTAACTTCTATGAAAACTGACCAATTTGGATGGAATTCTTAATTATGAAATAACTCATGTGGTAGCTTTTTATTTTAGAGATTAACATGCATAAAAATAATTTTCTATAGTAAAGCAGCGATTAAAAGTGGATGGTTGATTTATATAATATCAACTTTTAATCAACATGTTTGCTACATGTAATCAATATGCTAGGTAAGTAATTTAATCAAAGATATAGATTAAATTTTCCATCAATTTTTCTTTTTTTACGGATTTCAGTTCCTGAAAGTTGACAGGTATGAGGTGTTTTCCTGTCTGTCTTAACTTTCGAAAATGGAGTGAAGATTTTCCCTGTAGTCGTAATTTTTCTCTTTTGATGTTGCCTCTGTCCATTATTGTTACGCAGTTTATTGCATAAATGTTTGTATTTCAGCATCATCCTTCAGAGCTTTTGAAAACTAAAGGTAGACGTGAAAATTTCTCCAATTTTTTTATTTTTTTTTTGTGATGTCCTTTCTGCGTAGTGTAAGATATTTTATTCCATAAATATTTGTATTTCAGCTTGAGAATATCAGAATTTTTTTCGAAAACAAAAGTTGAATAAAGCAAAGATTTCTGCGTAACACCACGCCAGGATGTTGTCACTGTCCTGTGTTGTTGGTGCTAAATGTTATTTTTCCACCCATAAATGTGTGCTTGATTAGGGAGGAGGAAATTTCAGAAAAGAGAATAAAGTTGGAAAATTTGAATTTAGAACTGATTACCTCTCAAAGCTACACCATTTCTCTAAAATAGTTAAAAGTTTTGATATCGCAGTTCATGGTCATCAAGCTGAAAGAACTTTCAGCTTTGATGACCATGAACTGATGGATGAAATTGTTATTTCTGAGGGCATAAAAAAAATGAAAAAAGAAAGATCCTCAAAGAAAAATTCAGCAACAGATGCTTTGCAGTGTGGCAGATTCAACAAAATTCAAATATGGCTGTGGAACTTGACTGAGTAAAAAAACTTGATGTTCTGGCAAGTACAAAAAAAAAAAAAAAACTTTTTGAAGCAATGCCTTCTGAAATCATCTCATTTTTTTCAGAATTCAGTAATTTTATATTGTTTTACAATGGTATGCTTTAAATATTTACATAAGCAAATTACAGTGAACAATTCTGTCTTGCTCATGCTGTTTCTTTTGCACTTTCTTGCCACTCTGATCTAAAAGTCCGATCAGAAAAATTGGTTTGCTTTTAATAGTTGGAACTGTGCAAAACTTTTTTCTTTACACTGTAAAATTTTGACTGCTAAAAGTAGCAGAGCAGATAAATCTGTAGAGTGTACACCTTTGCATTTTGCTCTATATCTAAGCTTCTAAAAAATCCAGTTTGAAAAAATAAAAATTTCTAGGTGGTGAGAATTTAGAATTTTCAGTTTGCATTGCCATTTCTAACAATTAATTAGTCATAATCACTGTAATGCACATTGGTTATTTTTAAATGCAGTTCTTTGTCTCCAGGGGAGTGGGTGTAACAGCATCTTTGTCACTTTATGTGTAGGTTGCTTGTAAATATACTTAGAAAATAATTGTCACTACACCAAATAGCTATGACTTCACATTTTGCAGTTTTGGTTATGCAAGATTTCTGCTAGGTGGCATAATTTATTTTTAATTGTTGGAATACAGGTTGAAGCATTGCCTACTCAAAATTTTCTTGTCCTTATCCATAATTCACAAGACTCAACCTGTGCTGCTAGTAGGTTTACACCAAAGGTGGTGTGTGAGTGCTTCCATGTTTTTTGTTTGGTTTATATGAGATGTGGCAAAGTGGGCATTAAATTTAGATGTTTCACTATATCAACTGGTAATCATGAATTAAGACCACCCCTATCAAAAGTGGATGCGGCTCGTTGACCAAGTGGTTTTTGAGAGTGCTCTATTAGTTGACTGACATAGCATATGTAAGGTGAGAGTAGAGCAGTAGGTATAGATAGTAAAATTCGGAGCACGATTGGCAAACAAAAGGATTGATTGGGCAGAAGGTGGGTGCTCAAAGAGCAGATGTCTGAATTTCCCAAACAGCTGAACTGGTGGGTTGTTCACAAGCCACTGTGGTTAAAGCGTATTAAGACTGGCATGAAAGTGTTCAAACAACGACCCAGAGGCAAAATGTGCACAGGGCAGCGGACGATTGGTGCGAGAGGTGAGTGCCAGTTCAGACAACTCATAAGGCCAACAGAGGTCCACTCGGAGAAGTATCTGTCACAACCATTCATCACATGTATGGGCTATAATAATGGCGCACGATACTGACATCTCCCAACTGTAGTTCATCAGCACAAGGCTCGCCTGGTGCAAAGATCATGCGAGCGATTGGGGAAAAAGTGTGCTGGTCTGACGAGTCGATGTTTTTTATTCCACTCCGTGGCTAGTCCTGCACGTCTTTGGTGCAAAGAACATGAGGCACTGTATCCATCCTGCATGGTCTCCACAATGTAAGCTCGTGGAAGTACTTGTATTATGTGGGACCTGCTTACCTGCAGGAACTTGGAACCTGGGTGCATGTGGAACAATGTATGACCAATGATCATTACCATGAATTGCTTGGTGACTCTTTTCATCCAGCAATGTTGCACTTTTACCCAAATGGTGATGGTATCTTCCAAGATACAATGTGCTGAGCCACGAGTCCAATGTAATGTAGGAATTGTTTGAGGAACAGTTATAGCAATTTGTCTCTCCCCTGATGAAAAACTCCCTTAATATCAATTCCATAGAGCACTTGTGAAACACTATGGAGTGGCATAGCAGACATCTGGATACACCAATCATTTCCATACATGCATTAAATGTTGCATTACACGTGGCTTGGTTGGCCATGCAGGGATCACACTGCTGATCCCATTTTTTGCAATTTGCGAGGGAGAGAGAAAAGTTTTGGGGGTGGATAAAAACTTTTGGCGAAAATATTGACTATTAGTTTTTTAATGACTAGCAATCTTTAAAAAAGATTGTTTTTGCTCAGGCATAGTGTTAAATGAGACTATATTGCATACTAGTTTGCTGGAGAGGATTTCGACTGTTTCCCTGATGGCAGTCTCTTTAAAAGTTTGTAAGTTGCAAATCTTTTAATGCTATTCCATTCAGGAATGGCTGATGACTGCATTACTTTATCCTGTCAATAATTCATTGTTTAGAAATTTTATAGGTAGTAATACTATGAGGATTTGGGAAAAATATCAGTATCATAATATTTTGCTGCTGAATTGTAAAGACTATTATTTTTGTACTGTTTTAACATTTGTTTTTATGGTTTTTATATTTCCAACGGTGATTGAAAAAAAATGGCGACTTCAGATTACATTTGGCAAACAAAAAAAATATTAAATTTAGCAAATGGGTTGGCAAAAACTTAAAAGCCAGAGCAATTGATGCCATGTTGGACAGTTGCTGCACTGCTAGGTGCCAATATTGTACTGAGGGTGAGGGGGCTACAGAGTATTAGGTAAGTGGTCATAATTCTGAATATTGGTGGTAAGGCAGTGTGCATCAAAGTTGTTTTTATTATGCATCTTGGAAATTGTCATTAAATTTGGTAATATTAGTTGTCTAATATTGGGTTGTCGAAAAAGTCCTGACTTATTTTAGCCATGTTTTGCTAAGGTCATTTATTGATAGAAAGAACAAAGATCAATCAATGATATAATGCACATTTTGTTTGATAACCTTTTGCCATCTTTCAGTGAGCTGCAAAATGCCTCGTTCATAGGACTTGTCTTTCGTGGCAAAAAACTGTACAAGGTGCTGATTTACAGCCTTTGAACGTTATACCACGCAAGGACTATGTTACAGACAGCGAAACAAGTGGAAGTCTGATGGCGCAAGGTCAGGCGAGTATGCTGGGTGTGGCAACACATCCCACACAAGCTCCAATAATTTTTGGCGGGTGATCAGACTTGTGTGTGGTCTCGTGTTGTCGTGATGGAACACAACACTTTACAATGAATGAGCTCTGGACGTTTCTGGATGATGGATTTATTCAAACTGTCCAATTGCCGGTAGTACACATTCGAATTGATTTGTATGGTTCCGTGGTAGGAACTCAAAAAACACACCTTTAAAATCCCACCACGCTGAGACCAGAACTTTCCGCTGCTGAATGTCTGCTTTGGATGTCGTTTGAGGCGAAGCAGCACGTCAGGACCAAGACTGTTTACACATCACATTGTTGTACACAATCCACTTTTCGTCACCAGTTATCAGTCGCTTCAAAAAAGGATCGTTTTCCTCACGTTGAATGAGCATATCGCAGATATATGTATACGCACCGTCAATTGAGCTTCTTTGAGTTCATGACGAACCCACACGTCGAGCTTGCTTACATATCCCGGTTCTTCAGGTGGTTGTGAACGCTTGAATGATGGATGTGCAATATGTCTGCAATCTCTCGTGTCGTGTAACGTGGGTTTGACTCAGTTTCTTGATTTAGTAGTCTTCAAAATCATCAGCACTGAATTTTGCGAACCACCACTGGCACCGACGTTCTTGTAGAGCATTATCACAGTACGCTTTACGCAACTTTTCACAAGCTCGACGCACGTTCTTCCCTTTACGGAAGTGAAACAGTAAAATATGGCAAAACTGCACAGTTTGGTCTTCCATCTTCAACTTGATGTCAAATCAACCAAATCGCTCACTATTCCTTTTAGACTGCAGCTAGAACTGGCACCTGTCGAATGCCATGGCGATAACAGAGCTGCACATGCCTCTAGTACTTCCAAAACCACCCAACCACCATTGGGTGTCAAACTACGTCCGATATTTTATTATGGCTACCTATTGCCTTGAAAAAACCTCCCAGTGGAGAGCAAAGGCTTGGCTAATCTATACAGTCTTGTGCCAGTAAGTAATCAGATTTTACTATGCTATACGTTCTTTCCGATTGCCACATTTGAATATATGCAGTCAGCAATTTCAAAGGTGTACGTAGACTACACAAACTCACGAGGAAAATCCAAAGTGCAAGACTGGGGTGTGCATAGAAAAGCCCTGGACAACCATGGACAGCTGCTCCTGACACGCATTGTAACATCCGCACGGCGTGCAACATTGCCACAAATCACAGCATAATTCGATGGTGGGACCAGTAGTAGCATCAGCGTTCGGACAGTGCAGCATTCCTCGTGTTTGATGGGATTCCGGAGCTGACGGTTCCCGTTGCTGACCTGACAACACTAGGCTGTGCGCCTCACCTGGGCTCAGGAACTCTGCCATTGGATGCAAGACTGGAAATGTGTATCCTGATTCAACAAATTGCAGTAACAACTGTTTTGGACAGACTTCAAGTGTGTCAACAACCCCATGAGGCAATGGATCCCATGAGCCAGCGATTTCTCTGTGTTGGGAGTTTTCAGCTGGCAAACATTAGGACAGCTCTTGACTGGTGGAGGCTACGTAACCATCCTTGGGGATCATTTGCACCCGTTCATGTCATACAATCACTCTGACGGGTGCGCAACCTCTTCCAACACTACAACGTGCCACCATAACTTCCACAGTCGAGCAATTATGGCTGGAGAAACATTCATGGAGTTTGGCGTCATTGTTTGTCGGATTTAAATGCCGTCGAACGCATTTAAGATTGAGGCATGGTGTGCCCTGTCTCCAGTACTAGTGAGAGCTCGTGGAATCTATGCCCTGTTCTGTTTCTGCCATTATCCGATTGCAAGGAGGGCCAATGCAATGGTGTGCATCCGTGTGGTTTTATAATTTGATACATACATTTCACTAAACTGTTGTCTGATATTTAGAGGTTAGCTCCTCAAAGAACTTACTGTTGTTGGGTCGAACATCTCCCTTTAGAGAGATCTCGGCACATAGCTCAAGCTTCACTGATATCCTTCGCACGACTCGCACAATACCTTTTTGTATTTCATAATCTTTTTCTCAATCATACATTCATGAATCTGGTCCTCCCTTGATTTTCTTGGCCTTCCTCTTTCTTTCCTTCCACTTGGGCTAGAAAAATTATCTTAGTTAAGCATCTCATCTTTATAATTTGATGCATTAAGTTTTTGTGGACTAAAAAAATTTATGCAAGGACTAATCTGGGTCCAAAGGTAACCAGTTGCCTTAGGGGTTTTGGCTTTTAAGGGCTACTGGCTCAGGGAAGGGTTGAGCAAGTGGAGTATACTGGCTCAGGGAAGGGTTGAGCAAGTGGAGTATACTGGCTCAGGGAAGGGTTGAGCAAGTGGAGTAAAACACATCACTGAGGTGGCAAAGGTAATTAATATTAAATTAATGTGTGCATGTGTTATAAAATGGAAACTGTGAATTAAGACTTTTCAGTGAAAGTAAACTCATTAGTAAGGAAATTTCCTTGCTATCACTGTGCATGCTTAAGTTTTCTAATGAATTAATTCAAAGTATCTGCTTGAATGATAGATGTGCATCAGGGAAGTAAATCCTCCCTTCTCCCCAGAAGTGTTGGCTGGCATAGAAATTAAGACAAAGTTTTATATCTTGCAGCTGTGGCTCTTGTATGTGTGTGTTGTGGTGCTTCATCTGAAACTATTTTATTGTGTTTGATAATGAAGTGGGTTTTTCTTATTTGCATTTTACATAGGAAACTGTGCAGTCTGAAAGTGGTAGCATTGATGCCAGCAAGGGTGAAGGAGAAGCTCCAGCTGTGAAGCCAAAGAAGAGGAGGAGGAAGAAGAGGAAAACTCCTATCATGTGCAAGAGACATATCCCCAAGGTTTTCATCCGAGGGGATAATGTCGTCATGGTTGCATTGACATCTGATTCAGATTCAAAGCCTGAGCAGTCTGGTGAAGAAGAAGAAGCAGCAGCAGAGTGAAAAGGCTTAGTCCTGTATTTGATCATGTATTTGATCTTGATCTTTTGTTCTCATTATTTCATAAAAACCATATGTAATAAATTCTTTTAGTAATTCAATAAACAGAACTGCAGCATAAGTCCTTGAGTTGTGCAGTTATTTTACAGTTAATTGCAAAATGTGTTTTCAATTTTTAAAAAATTATTTATTTGCACATTTTGGGATGCATGAATATTTTGCTGTAAAAGCAACTTTTAAGACAAAATTAGGTTACTATAGTTAGCACATTCCGTATAACTTCCCTCCCCCATTTTCGTTTTAATAAGTTTGTTTTATTGTGGAGGGGTGTTTAAATTCTGCAAAAACTTAAGGAAGTGTGAAGAGCTGTGTGGTGGTATTTATTACTGATTTTGGTGATTTTTGTATCTGAATCAGGTGTGTGTTTGGGGAATAAATTATACTGTAAAGCAGAATGTGCTTTAACATTGTGTGTGTGACTGAAATGACATGGAAATTGTTGCATTAGTTATTATCATCAGTGGGGGTTTCCAACATGGTGCTACTACAATATGTACAGTAGCATGTAGTTTACCTTTTTTGTTTTATTTATTTACTGTTTAGTAAAAAAAAATTACTCAGTGAACAATTTATTTTTAATGGTATGCACTTCATGTCATACGATCTTTTACAAATGGTACTAGGGGTGTTCAAATGAAAAGGTACGAAACGTCATAAGAACGTAACCGTTAACATATTTGCCTATGCCGCTATGGGAGAACGTAGCGACACATCTAGGGATGCGATTGGAGTCGCCGGCGTGGGTCGGAGCATGCGCTGGAGAGAGCAGAGGCTCTTATAAAGAGCGCCGTCCAATTGATGCGGCAGTGCGTGTGAGGACAGGATGGCGTTCACCTTGCAAAATTCGACGATTGAGGAGCAGCAAGGCGTTATCCGATTTCTGACAGCGGAAGGTGTTAAACCGGCCGCTATTCATCGCCGAGGGTGTGGTTCTGCTCCATGATAACGCGCGTCCACACGTCTCCAGGGTCACACACGCGGAACTGGCCAAGTTCCAGTGGTAGCAGCTTGACCATCCGCCCTACAGCTCGGACATGTCGCCCTGCGATTTCCATGTGTTTGGTCCCCTGAAAAAACATCTGAAAGGGAAGCGCTTCCACTCGGACGACGAACTCAAGGACGCTGTGCAGGACTGGGTCTCGTCACTGCCACAGGAATTCTGGGAACAAGGAATCCTTTGGCTCGTTAATGAATGGGATCTTTGTGCTACGGCCTGCGGTGTATACTTTGAATAAAGTCTTCATTTATACCCACAGTGTCATTTCGTACCTTTTCATTTGAACACTCCTTGTATATACATTAGTAAAAGAGCAGATTTGAGAAAATGCACACCAAAGAAAGTGTAAAAGCAGCTGGTATTACAAACATCACAATTCTTATACAAAATAAAAGTTGATATATAAGGCAAAGTGGTAACAGTTGATAATTGCAATGTTCTCTTACTGCTGCTTTACTCAAATGCATACATGATTCATTCGCGGAATTCCGCAAATTAAATTTAATCCTATTTGGTCTTGGTGATCCCAGTGTGAAGAGGTTTGTGTAACATTAAGATAACAACTTAAGCTAAGTAGATGGGCTAGTAGGCAGCATATTACATCAGCAAGATAATTTATTTTAATAGACATTCTTAAAAGAAGCAGGGAAACTAGTTTGATTTCCAGGTTTGAGGGTGGTGGTAAAGCCTGTTACTTTTTGTATTGGGTTAAAAGAAACTAATGCATACACATGAGATTCATTCGTGGAATTCCGCTTTTTTTTTATCATTTGGGTCATTTCAAGATTGATGCAGAACTGAAGAGAATTTGGGGGGGGGGGTTTCCATCTGGGAACATGCGCACTGTATTTCGTCTTTCAAAACTTCTGGAAATGGAAGTTAAACGAAGTAAAGATTTTTCCCATAATCATAATTTCTTTTTTGTCACGATGTTGAGTATGTCCAGTATTGTTGTTAAATATCATTTTATTGCATAAATGTTAGCATTCAGCATGAAAATGTAAACTATTTCCGAAAATGGAAGTTAAGACAGCGCAAAGATTTCACTGTAGTGTATATAGGCAGGAAATTCTTCCATGGAGTCGAAGAATTCCGCCATTCTCAAGATGAATGCACAATTGAACAGAAATTTTTGGGCGGGAGTAATGGGGAAGAGGAGATTTGTTTTCCATTTGAGGAGTGAGTTCAGTCTTTTGAAATTTTCGAAAACTGGAGTAAACACAGCAAAGATTTCTCCCATAATCGTTTTTTTTTTTCTCTTCCTCTTTCTCGCGATGTTTCTTCTGCCTAGTATTGTTCTTAAATATCCATCTATTCCACAAATACTGCATCTCAGTTTTAAAAGTTCCCAAAAATGAAAGTCTATCAAAGCGAAGATTTCTCTCGTAATTGTATTTCTTCCAGTGATGTTCTCACTATCCTGTGTTGTTGTTAAATGAAACTTTCCGCCATAAATGGCTGTACTTAAGCTTAATAAGAGAGGGGAAATTTTCCAAAAACGGAAATGACTAAATTTGAAAATTTGGTAGAATTGATGTATGGTGTTCAAAAGTAATTCATATTCTGAAAGTTGCACCAGCCGCCCCGGTGCCGCAGTGGTCTAAGCGATGGCCTACTGATCATTCGTCCGAACGGGGTCCGGGTTCGAATCCCGGTGAGGCATGGATGTTGTGTTTGTCTTACGGCACTGGCTCTCTCCCTTCCCTGGAACCAGTGACCCTAAATTAGGGACGGGCGACTACTTATAGCCCATTGAGTTGCTCACGGTGGTCGTTAAACCTCGAAACAAAAAAAAAAAAAAAAAAAGTTGCACCATGTATCTAAAGTAGTGAATGAAAGCTTTGATATCATGCATTCACGGTCCTCACGTTCTTTTAGCATGATGGATAAGTTATTGTCATCTCAGGAAATAAAAGGGAAGGGAAAAAAAAGGAAACTGGCTATGAAGAAATTGGAAGGGAATAATATCAACAGAAAGAAAAACTAATTAAATTTTGAATTTGGTAATTTTATATTGTGCATACAGTGATGTGTACCAGTTTAATATTTATATGAATAAATTACAGTGAACAATTCCATCTTGCTTATGCCGTGTCATATTCACATTTTCTTGCCACGCGTTCTGATTTTTCACCTGGTTAAAAAAGTAGCTTTTTTGTTCCTTGGTCGGTCTCGTGTATGGTAATGACAAGGCACCCGAAGTCAAAGCCCTGGCTATGATGATCGTTGATCACTGAGATTGCGCCGCACACCGACATGACATCAGCAGGTAGGTGGTTTAAGTTGGACGTGGTCAAGAGACGAAGTGTGTAAGCGACAGCTAGCATGGAAGTGGACAAGGATCACAACAACCATTGCATGTATGAGTTTCATCATGGTAGCACCCCTGCAAGTGCTGTAAGAAATATTACCAGTGTGCACCCCAATGCCATATCACACATCAGTGCTGTGATTAGTATAAATGGTTTCAAGAAGAAAATTTTTACTTGTCAGATGATCCGGAAGACCCACAACAGTGGATATGAACATGCTTGAAGACCAGTGGAGACTGACCCACGTGTGACCACACAGGAATTAGTCGAACAGCTGGGGGCTACTCACAAGCATTATCGTGCACTTGCATCAACTTGGGAAGGTGCACGAGAGGGGAGCTTGGGTACCCCATGAACTCGCTGTTGAGCAAATCGCAAGTTTCCCTACTCGCATGTGGCCAAGTTGAACTGTTCCTGATCTGCATTGTGATAGGTGATGAGAAGTGGATCCTGTATGACAATGTCAGCATCCAGAAACTGTGGTTGGACCCAAAACAGAAGCCCATGCCAAACCTTGAAGCCAGCTTTGCTGCTGTCTGTTTGGTAGGATGTGCGGGGTGTTGTGTTTTTCGAGCTGCTTCCGCACAACTTCACTCACTGCTGATGTGTACTGCCATCAGCTCATTAATCTGCACGCATCGCTGGCACCAAAACAATTGTCACTGCTGAACCGCAAGGGTGTCCTTCTACAGCAGGATAAAGTGAGACCTCTCGCAGCATGGATGACGTGTCGCAAGATCGGGGATCTATGGTGGGAGCTGCTGCTGCACTCCAGCCTATTTCCTGAACATTGCTCCAAGTGACAACCGACTTTTCCCGTCTTTGCAGCATTTCCTGGACTGACAGCGGTTCATCAACATGGACGATGTCGAACACGCACATACTCTTTTTCGTGCAAGCCACCACAATTCTACAGGCTAAGTATCCAACAGCTGCCCAGACGATGGGAACAGGTCTTGGAAAATGATGGCAACTACGTTTTGGACTGAATTGTACTTTTAGATATAGTAATTGGCACTTTTCTGTTGCCTTGCATTTGCAGACATTACTTTCTTTCCAATCCAATACTTAAATCTAAGGGACGGAACTTTTTTATTTCAACATTGCAGCTTTTTGTTTACAAGAAAACAAGTTCAACTGTATTTGTGTGTGTGTAAGAGACCTATTTACTTTTCTTACTGAAAGAAAAATGAATTTGAAATAAACATGCCATAGTTGCTAGCTTGAATTCATCCAGCAGTACTATATGTAGTCAAGGACCAAAGTGAACCTTTTTTTTTTATAATTTCCTTGGTAATTTATGCTAAGTTATTGAATAACTATAAGAATGAGTTGTCGGAAGTTTATTAAATGGAGGGGGGATAGCAAACACTATTTTTAGGAACAAATATCCTGAAGTGGTAATAGGCATGAAATGCAAAGGATAATTATGTCATGGAATATTGTAAGAAATTTGTTTACTTTAGGTTGAAATCTGCTGAGTCAACCCCTTCTGTGTCTGTCTTTGTACATCTGTTATGTGGCATTTATCATATGGTACAATTTTCTTTTGGTAATTGTGGAGAGTAACTAGTATGGGAGGGGGTAATGGGTGAGTTTTTCATCCTGGGGACAATTCTTATCTTTTAAAAAATTCCTAAAACTGCAGATTAGGTGAAATGAAAAATGGAATTTTTTCCCCACCCTTCTGATGTACATTCTTTCCTCTATCATCCATAAATGCTCATATTTTTTACTTGAAAAGGGTGGCACAAAGGGAAATGTGGGGCAAAAATTATATCCCGTATTTGCAATTCTTTTTCTCTCATTTTTTCCAGTGCCATTATCTGCCCCATAAATGGTTGTATTTCAAATTTTTCTGAAAAGGGAGCAAAATTATGTGAACACATAGTAGTAGAAATTTTCCCAAAATCATAATTTCTTTCTCTTCTGTGTTAATGAATGAATGTTTGTTCTCTGCTGGACCTCAAAAATGCTTTTGAATTATGGTTAAGCATGGCAAAAGCCGCCTTGGTGGCACAGTGGTCTAAGCGATGGCTTCTGATCATTCGTCCGAAAGGGGTCCGGATTCGAATCCCGGTGAAGCATGGATGTTGTGTTTGTCTTATGCTACTGGCTGTCTCCCTTCCCTGGAACCAGTCCCTAAATTAGGGATGGGCAACTGCTTTATATCCCATTGAGTTGCTCATGGTGGTCATTAAACTTCCAATAAATAAATAAATAAAAAGCATGGCAGAAATAGACTGACCATAGCTCTTATGGAGTGACTTGCAACCATAAATATATAAGGGTTTTTTAAATGAAAGAAAATTGTACACACTTGAATAACAGTGAGTTCACAAATAAAGGTAACTTGATCACGCTAGTTACGTTAAATGAAAACCTTTACAAAAAGTTCGTAAGTTGGAAGCTTTTGACCTTATCTTAGGTCTTCATCACGCCAATCTGATTGGCGTGATGAAGACATAAGATAAGGTCGAAAGCTTCCAACTTACGAACTTTTTGTAAAGGTTTTCATTTAACGTAACTAGCGTGATCAAGTTACCTTTATTTGTTAATATTGTTACGTGTTTTGCCCATCAACGTCATGTTTTAAAAAAAAAAACACCAGTGAGTTCACAAAATTTCTGGTAATGATACTGTCATTAATCCAACCTATCTAACTAGATAATGGATACCATCCTAAAAAAGAAAGATTTAGGCTGTTGGGTAAACCAGTCTGTGCCACCCCGGTGGCGCAGTGGTCTAAAGCATTGGCCTCCGATTGTTCGTCCGTAAGGGGTCCGGGTTCGAATCCCGGTCAGGCATGGATGTTGTGTTTGTCTTACGGCACTGGCTCTCCCTTCCCTGGAACCAGTGACCCTAAATTAGGGATGGGCGACTGCTTATAGCCCATTGAGTTGCTCACGGTTGTCGTTAAACCTCCAATCAAAAAAAAAAAAAAGATCTGTAAGGGAACTGAGAAAATGGTAGTCTCATGTCAATCAGCCGTGACTGTAATCTGGGTCATAAAGAAACGTCCATTGAAAGCTCTGCTTTGGAGCTGGATTTCCAAAATCTGTCTAGTCCTTCCTGTGACATAAGCAGAATTTCAGCTACTTTGGATAAATCCATATTTCATTTGCTCAGTGTCCCTGCTTGCAGTTGCTTCGCACACTACACTACAAATGTCTGTGTACTGGGTATTGTTTTTATAAGCCTCTCACTAAGGCAGTAGAGAGCTTGGATGCTAAAGTGCTGACCAGCAATGTTTTTGCTTTCATTTGAATAGGCCTCGTATCTTCTGGGTCAAAATTGTAGCATTTGGATATAAAGAACAAAACAAACTTAAGGCGAGTAATACCTCAGAAATTCTACGAGGGGGAGGGGGTTAGAAATATGCACTTTTTACGTGTTTATGCAAACATATCTCCGTGCGTTATTTTAGAGATAAATACAGATATCTGCACTTTTAAGTCATTACGTGTATATACACGCCGGCCACTGAATTAGAAATCTTGATGTAGGTGTACAAATAAGTGTTAAGACAACACAACATGTAATTTGAGAGTAAGCAACAATACCTTTAAGATTCAAAATATGTGCCGTTGTCATCTGTCACCTTCCGCCATCGGTTGGGCAGCTGACTGATTCCAGCCATGAAGAATACTTCATCGTGTGACGTGATGCAGTAGTGAACCCATTTTTTCACTTCATCACATGTCCGGAACCGTACAGCAGACAAACCATGTTGCATCGATCGGAACAAATCATAGTATGAAGGGGCTATGTCGGGACTATACGCCAGGTGCTCCAAAACTTTCCAGCTAAGTGTCAATAACATTTCCATGACCGATTTCGAGACGTGCTGCCTAGCATCGTGCAGCAATTTCACGGGATGCAATCCTTTGCTTGTGAATGGACGTTTTCAGACAGATTTCCTGGTTCAATTGTTGCATGTAGCGATCAGAAGTAATAGTTTGACCCTGTTCCAATATCCCACTGCACAGCAGAACTTTCTTGGAGTGAATATTTTGTTTCAAAAACACTGGGGTCTACCCAGTGTTTTTTGTGTTTGGTATTGTCGTGCCATATTCACTCATCACCCGTAACGATTTTACATAGGAAAGACTTTCTGTGTTGTTTGTTCAACAGATTCAAACACTCCATGACACGCTCATTCTCGTTCCTCTGGCTCGGGTCATGTGGCACACATTTTCCTTCCTTCTGAATCTTTCCCATTGCACGTAAACGATTGAAAATGGTTTGTTGAGTTACCCCCAGTTGTTCAGCTAGTTCATTTTGCATTTGAAACTAATCTTCATCCAGCAATGCTTGCAGTCTCTGTGGCACGCCGCTACGTTCTTGATCGCCAACGTCAAAATAGCTTGCTTTTAAACCATGTAAACCAAAACTTACACATGCTTTTCAATACAATATTCTCCCCCAGAACAGATCGATGCACGTGCTTTTGTAGCACTTGATGAAATTCGTAATGAATGCAGTATTGCTTGCCATCTTTCACCTGCCAATGTGCAAGTGCGTTTACTGTTGCTGACTGGTTTCTCTAAAGGCGAGATATCCTGGGTCTTTAATCAGTGAAAAAATAACCCATATAGCTTGCCAAACGGGCGTAACTGTGGTACTACAACAATCTGTTGAAGAAGGTTGCTGTTGTGTGAGAAGGCTTGTACAGAGAAGGAGTGCAGCAAATGAGCGAAGCATTTAACGAAGGCTGTTCCAACCCATATCTCAGTGAACTATGTGCAGAGAATTGAAAAGGAGCTGTATTGTTAGTCACATGCCTGTACAGAAACCACTGAATTTTGCAGAGAACAGGAAAGTTCGTCTGCAGTGGTGTCTGGAGTACAGTGACTGGATGCCCCCAAAAAAGTCATAGTACACCTTGTTCTGTATTGACAGTATGCAGATAGTTTGGGTGGAACCTCATGTAAACAGTGGACTCAGTTTGCCTTGTAAATACAACTCAAGGTTGTGGAAGTAGTGTCATAGTGTGGGGTATGGAACAGGTCCCATGATATTGCTGGAAAGCTGGGTATCCACAGATTATATTTATATTGTTACTAATCAAGTCCATCCTACAATGTTGAGTAGGTGATAGCTGTTTCACGAATGACGGTGCTTCTGTCCATTGTGCAAGATGTATTATTCAGCTATTGTTCAGCAACTTCCCTTGCCACTACAAAGATTCAGATCTGTACCCCATTGAAGAACATATGGGACCTGTTAGAAAAACATGCAGAAGCAAAGTCCTCTTCGTCAAATCCGAGGCAGTTGCATGCCTGTACAGAAACCAATACCTGGTGTGCTGTTGATGTATATGCACCCCAACACCTTGTATCTATGCCAAACCATGTAATTCTGTTGAAGGAGGTCCAACCCAGTATTTAATTAAAGTTTCTAATTCAGTAGCCAGTATGTGTATGTATTCATGGAAACTTAAAAAGTAATTCATGTTGTAAACACACTGCACAATTCAAAGAAAATGGGCATTGCCCAAAGAATTTATTTGCTCTTTATTTGTGCTGTGATGGTTGTAATTTTGTGGGAAGGTAGTACTAGGTAAATCCTTGAACAGCATCAAAGTGGTAGGAGTGAACCAGTTGGCAAAACAATTGTTCTCTTATTCAGCTATAGCAGAGCCTTAATGAGGTTTTAAAACATATCAGTGTTTTTTGTTTTTTTTTATACCCCCCCCCCCTTTATTTTTTATTGGGAACAAGTCATGGTAGATTTAAATATGTTTCTGCCTCTTAAAAAAAAAAATTCAGTGTTCTCACAAGAAACCTCTATATAATTAACTAAAGAGAAGTTTTTTTTTGTCATGAAATCATAGTTTTAACACACAAAAGCAAGATGGCCAATAAGCAAAATGTCTGCTGTCACGATACTTTGCTCTTGTTACCATTAAATCCTCCAGCTATTGTTGTGTATATAAAAAAAATAAACACTGAGTGGCCACTTCATTATGACCACCCCCTCAGTACTTTGTTGGGCCACCTTTTGCCTTTAATACTGTGTCGATTCTTCTTGGCATGGACTCCACGAGATGTTGATAGGTAGGTGGTTTGTGGAATCTGAGACCATGCTTGATGAATAGCACTTTTCTGGAGTGTGAGATTACAGGGTTGTGGATCCAGCCAGCTGTCTGATGGCTTGTTCAACTTCATCCCACAAATTCTCAATGGGGTTGAGGTCTGGAGATTGTGGGGGCCACCTAAGCAAAGTAAACTCACCGGCTTGTTCCTGAAACCAATCCTGTACGATACGAGCACTATAGCAGAACGTATTATCTTGTTGAAAGTAGTCATCGCCATTGGGATAAACCATCCACATGACAGGATGCACTTGGTCCGCAACGATGTTTAGATATCATGTGCCAGTCAGACGTTGATCAACATGAATTAAAGGGCTCAAAGCATGCCAGGAAAACATTCCCCAAACCATAATGTTGCCTCCACCAGCTTGAAGGGTTGTAGTAATGCATTTGGGGTCCATGCTTTCGTGCTGTTTCCGCCAAATTCTCACTCGGCCATCGGCATGGTGCAACTGAAAACGTGATTCATTGGACCACATAATTTGTTTCCAATTATCGACTGTCCAATCCTTGTGTGAACTGGAGACATTTTCTCTTGTTAACTGCAGACAGCAAAGGTGTTCGAACAGGCCTTCGGCTGCCATATCACATCCGGTGCAGTGTACGGCGAACAGTGCGTGCAGAGATCATTTGAGAGGATCCTTGATTAAGATGGTCTGTAATTTGCTGCACTGTTGTTGTCCTTCTGTTGTCTGTTACCAGTCTGGACACTCTTTGTTCTGCCTGAGCAGTCACTAGTCTATGACGACCACACGTTGCACGTAGAGACCCAGTTTTTTGGCTGACAGTCCAGTCTTTAAACACTTTAACAACAGCTGCTCTGGAACATTTCACGAATGCGGAGGTTTCAGTGATACTTGCTCCATGGCTCTGAGCTCCTACAATCATCTCACGTTGAAAGTCCGTCAAATCGCATTTTTTACCCATCTCGTCGCCCAAAAATCACTTCTACTACTGTTGCAAGCACTAAGCTTTCCCTTTTTATTCTAACCTCGCCCTCTGGCGACAACAGCGTGCAGCCATAGCTCATTTGCTTAAAACTGTCAGGTGGTCATAATAAAGTGGCCACTCGGTGTATAATCTAATGTTTCAAGCTGCAGTGAAGAAAATATAGGTGCTATCTTCATTTCACTAAAATAACCTGATCATAGATGTAAATGGGAAGTGATTATCCTGAAGAAATACTTCAAGGTGTCCCACTTGCTAAAGATCTCCAAATTATTTTTAACATGATGATGAATAAAACTTTGAATGTACACAGGACATAGCTAAGTTTTTGTGAAGTACAACAATGTCACAAAATGTGCTGAAAGTGGGTGGCATTCCATGTGATGTAGGTTTGAGCCAGCATATCTGGAGTCTGCCTCAATTTCCTGCTGAATATTTTCTTGTAGTGCCTTGATTGTTCATGGCTTGTTGTACTCCTTACCTTTTAAGAAGGCATCATTGGGAAGAATCAGGCGGGATGTTAAATCTGGAGACTGGTGGAAATGATTATTGATAAAGAATGACTCATATTTTCAGCAATGTGTGGCAAGTTGTGCCATCCTGTTGGAAGTATCCCAAAGTGGCTCCTCATGGCCCAATTAATTAATGAAACTGTGAAAGATTTCCAAGTACACTGTTGTAACTTTTGTGAAAAAAGATTGGACCAATTTATATGACACGAAACATCAATTTATTTAGCATGAAGTGGTTCCTCATCGAGTGCATAAGGATTATCACTTTTCTAGACACTGATGTGTGAATTCATGCATCCAGATAAGAAAACCATGCTTCATCAGTGTACCATGTGTAGTCCAATATTCATGGGATTTCCTACTGCAGATCTCTTGCATACTGCCATGATTGGTTCCAATCTGTTTTGGTGATCTGAATCTTCAGGGTGGGCATCAGCATGGCAGCCACTTTCAGCACACATTGTGACATTGCCATGCTTCACATAAACTTAAGGATGTCCTGTTGGAATTATACTAAAATACATTGATTATTCTTCAAGTTATAAAATAAATAAATTAGGATTGCTAGCAAGTAGGACTACCTATATAAAACCTCTCTATAGCCCTGGGGGATTTCAACATTTGTCTACTATTCAGGTTGACTTCTGAACCCAATTAAGTTTGCAATAAAAAAAAAACCTGCATAATAAATGCATATGTAAAAAATATAGTTAAAATGATGTTCTTTGACTAAATGTTTTATTTTTTATATTATTGCAGGCCTGTTTGTCGTTTGGGTGTAACCTGGAATTCTGGGGTTTTGTAATATTATAAATCCAGGTTTTCAAGTTTTGTGTAGGAATTTGGGAATATTTTCTAAAAATACTGTGAAGTGGTAATTAATTATAAAAGTGCTTTTCCAGCTTCAAAACTGCTGTGTATGCTTGAAAGGAAGGCTACTTACATCATTTTGGCAGCTGTGTCTGTGTCAGATAATTTTGTTGCATAAGGTTCAATGAATCCAGTGAGCTAATTCTCCATAGTTTGCCTAAAAGTTCTGAAGTGCAAAATTAAACTTCAAAAATGCAATTTTTATTTTTGAAGTCTAATTTCACAGTTTTTGAGAAATCTTTTAACATCGCACATGAAATCCAAAAATGCAGTTTTTGAAAAATTTCTAACATACTGGGGAAAAAAATTGCTACCAAAAAAGGTGTGAAGTTAAAAATCACAGGCACTGGTGGTGGTTAATTGTTTTGTAGCCAGTTAATATGATGTATGTGTAATATACATGTATAAACAATGTGTATGACAGTGATGATGTGAATATGTATTATTTATATCTGTAGGACTGAGGTCAGGGTTTTTGTTACATCTTGTGGTAACCCCTGGCTATTGTTTTACAGTGAGGAACAATAAAACATGTTACCTCATGAATTTTAAAATGCACATACTGCTTTTGTTATTTAATTAAATCAGTCAGCAATTTTTGGCTGCAAAAATTGGATCTCTCTCTCGACAATTCACAGCATGTTTTCTGAAACATTTTAAAATTCTTCTCAAGTGCTAACCCCCATATCCCTGTTTGCAAAAAAATTGTTACTCTTCACTACACTTTTATACTATAGTGTCTTTAAAAAAATGCACACTCCTCTTCTACAACTTCATCAGATGCTTCCTCAATCAAAGCATTTTCTTCAAATATCTTCAAAGCAGTGAACTCTTGCATGTTGTTTGTTGCTACAGATTCATTGACCATAATGGAATGTTCTGCATTTTCTTCACTTTTTAGACACATAATTAGTTCAAAAATAGTGTCTAAATCCTCTTCTGGATTGACTACAAATACCACATTTTGTTTGAAAGAAGCAGTTTTGCCCACTTCTAAAAAAGATTGGCCATTTTGAAACCATAGACCAGTAGCTTTGTAATGGGAATTGTAGGACAAAAATTACCCTATTTCTGTCTAAAGAAGTTAAACAAAATCTTCACTGTAAAAATCTGCAGACTTTTTTTACCTTGAACTTGATGTTTTTAACTGTCCTATGACAAATATCAGTCCCTGCTATTTAGAGGTAAATGTACAGAACTATACATACTTCAGGACTGGGGATCACAAAAATCTTTGCTATTTGGGAGTGTCTGTTAAGGAGGTTTACTGTATTTTATAGAAAAAGTTTCAAGTACTTCAGCACTTTCAAAAGATGGCAGCTGACAAGCTTACATCCGTGTATTAGTTTAACAGACTTCGTATACATCCAGAAAAACTGGGATTAGCAGATTTTGTACATTTTACTGAGGTAGGTCTGTTAAAGTGAGATTTTGTTGTAATTTCCTGTATCTTGGTTATGTAAAGCAACATCATTTCTCCTAGAAGGTAGGTGCATGCTCATGCTTTAGGTCTGATGTTTTATGTCATTGAATCATATTTTGAAGTGAATTAAAATTCCTCAGTGGTACTGGTCAAGAAGTTTGTGAATTATAAGATAAACAAAATTTGAATATTTCTATATCAGAAAAATTGGGAACTACATGTGTAATTTTGGTATATTTATAGTCATAAGTGCAGACTTGCTAGAAATCCAATGGGTGCTGGACCTCTGAATTAAGTCCTTTTGGTAACAGAAATCAGGACTTAAAGTTCAGTGGGTGCTCGAGCTCTTTAAATACTCACACATACACTATATTGACAAAAGTAACTGGACACCCCTTCAAAAGCAAATGAACGGATCCGCCGCATTGTTAAGATGTGTGGTACAGCTGCAAATGGTACAAAAGCAAGCCTACAGCTGACCGCGATCATATCACACTATGAGGTTGAGTGAAAATGTTGCAGCAGGAGAAAACTGACTTTGAGAAAGGAAAGATTATGGAGTGTTATATTAATCGGTTGTCCATAAAAGGAACCGAGAGGCATTTAAACATACCCAAATCAACTGTTTTGGATGTACTGAATAAGTGGAAGACGCATGGCGTGCCTGAAGCAGCAAAACGTACTGGCACACCAAAGAAAATCAGTGATAGAGGACGTCGAAGCCTCAGGCGAGTTGTTACAGCTAATCAACGAAGTACTGCACAAGACCTCAGTGTACAGGTTAGTATAAATGCTGGAACCTTGGTATGTACATGTCCCATTCGCAGAGAACTTCATTCCATGGGTTACTGTGGTCGTGTGGCTGCTCATAAGCCTTTCATCTCCACTTGGAATGCTACTCGTCGTTTAGCATGGTATAAAGAACGTTTATCGTGGACCATAGGTCAATGGAAACAGGTCCTATGGACTGATGAATCCAGATACACAATCCATCTCCGCTCGGAATGCTACTCATCGTTTAGCATGATATAAAGAATGTTTATCATGGACCATAGATCAATGGAAACAGGTCCTATGGACTGATGAATCCAGATACACAATCCATCAGTCTGATGGCCGTGTATGGGTATGGCGGCAGCTGGGGGAACACTATTTACCACAGCGGTTTAGTCGGTTAAGTTTGGAACCGGCAGTGTACTCGTGTGGGGGTGTTTTTCATCGTTATGGTCCTGGCCCATTGGCTATCGTGGACAAACCTGTTATCCAGCACACCTACCTCGATATTCTGAACCATTATGTCCTACCAACTCTGTCGCAATACTACGGAACTGAGCCTTGTTAGTACCAGCAGGATAATGCACCGAGCTATAAAGCAAGGACTATTATGGCGGGGTTTGATGATAATTCTGTATCGTGTGTGGACTGGCTAGCACAGATCCCTGATCTTAATCCCATAGAGAACCTATGGGATGAATTAGAGCACCACATAAGAAGTTTGGAACCAAGGCCTACTACTAAGCAACAGTTAGCAGCAGCATTATGTACTGAATGGAAGTGCATACCTATCGCTGTGTTCCAAAACCTTGTCGAAAGCATGTCTCGAAGGATCAGTGTATGTATTAAAGTCAAAGGTGGACCAACACCGTACTAATGTGTGTCAATAAATGCTATGTTGTGTTTCTCTTCTAGGTGTCCAGTGGTTTTTGTCAATATAGTGTACATTACATACATAATATCCAGGTACTGAGATAACTAATTGAAAGAGCGAGGGAATATGAACTTCCATTGTGCAAGGCTTTTATTGATTATGAAAAAGCCTTTGATTCGGTGAAACCATCAGCAGTTACAATGGCTCTGAAATCCTGCGGTATTGAAGATGCATACATTAATATTATTAATAACATCTATGAAAATGTAAGTGCAAAGATTCGGCCGTTTGAAAATACAACACACATAAAAATTGGAAAGGGAGTGAGACAAGGTGACACCATATCTCCGAAGCTCTTTAACGCCACATTGGAAACTGTCTTTCAATCACTGAACTGGGAAAACAATGGGATAAAGATTAATGGAGATTATCTAACCAACCTTCGTTTTGCTGATGACATAGTCATTTTTGCAACTACCCCATCAGAGCTGCAGAGTATGACCCAAGAACTTGCTGACAAGAGTAAAGAAGTGGGATTAAAAATGAACTTTCAGAAGACAAAAGTGATGTTCAATGCTTTTACACGAAATGAAGATTTATCGATTGATGGAGAAAAGCTGGAGATAACAGACACATACATTTATCTTGGACAGCAGATATCAAGTGAGGGTCACATTGATGAAGAAATTAATCGGCGTACAAAACTTGCCTGGAGAGCTTTTGGAAGAAACAGCATAATTTTCAAGAGCAATATGCCATTATGTCTTAAAAGAAAAGTGTTTGATCAATGCATTCTTCCAGTGCTTACGTATGGTGCAGAGATGTGGACCTTAACTAAAAGAGACATACAAAGGCTGCAGACAACTCAAAGTAGCATGGAGAGATGCATGCTTGGTGTAAGCAGGAGAGATAAGAAGAGGAACTCGTGGATCCGAAAAATGACAAGAGTGTAAGACATCATGATCAGAGTTAATTCCCTGAAATGGCAATGGGCTGGGCATACTGCCAGAAGGACAGACCATCAATGGACAGCCGAAATTTTAGATTGGATTCCAAGGGACAGGAAAAGACCCAGAAGAAGACCACATGGAAGATGGGTGGGTGAAATTCGAAAGTATGCGGGAGTGACATGGAGGAGACTGGCACAAGACAGACCGTTGTGGAGGAAACTTGGGGAGACCTTCGTCCAGCAGTGGATTGATAATGGTTGACGATGATGATGACATACATAAGTTCACAGTAGCATCTATCATCTGTCAACTAGGCATGTGGTTTAATCAGTGATATGTGTAGCACACTCGGGTTTTTGTATGCACCTGTTGGTTATCTGTGTTTCAATTTCGGTCCTTTGAAAGTTGTACATAGTCGAGTCACATTATTATTATGACCACCTCCTACTTTTGATGTCAACAGCGTGTTGCCAATGAAAGAAGGCGTGTGTCGTGAGCTGGCTTGGAGGGTATATAGGTGTGATGTAGGTATTCTGAAAACATATCACTCATTCCTGTCATTAATAAAAGGAGTGATTTATCACATTTGCAAAAAGGGTTGACTTTTGGCCAAAGGTGGTAGTATTTCTGAAACAGCATAGTTTGTGAACTGTTCACATGCTGCTGTGGTTCAAGTGTATCATGATTGGAGAAATGTCACCATAGCGAATAAGCGAAGTGGAAACTGCGGAGCACCATGTGCCATTGATGTCAGAGGTGAACGTTGGCTTTGAAGGTGTGCGAGGGCCGATCGACATGTTGTAGTGGAGCAAATCACTGGCCGAATGAACCAGGGCGGCTACCGGAAATGTGTCTAAAATGACAGTTCAGCGAACCCTGCTGTGTATGGGGTTACGATGCAGACGGATGGTCACTGCACCTATGCTAATGAAAGTGCATCGGCAGAAAAGGCTTACATTTGCATTGCAGTATCGGAATTGTACCTCCGCTGATTGACAAAGGATTGCCTTCTCCGATGAGTCACATTTTCTGCTTCATCAAACGTATAGACGTTGGCGTATAAGGCGAGAAACATCGGAGAACACTCTTCAACCATTGCTGGAAGAACACAAGCTGGTGGGAGTAGCGTTATGGTCTGGGAAATGTTTTCGTGGCATTCTGGGTCCACTCATACTTGTGGAAGGCACTATGGACTGAATTCATTATGAATCCATCCTTGCAGACCACGTGCACCCATACATGCTGATTGTCTTCCCTGGGGTGGATGGGATCTTTCAGCATGACAATGTGAAGTGTCACAGCTCGAAACGTCCGAGAGTGGTTGGAAGAGCATGATGAAGACTTCAAAGTACTTCCTTGGCCCCCTAATTCCCCAGACTTAACCCCAATTCAACATCTGTGGGACCACCTTGATCATGTTGTTCGCTCTATGGATCCTCCACCGCGCACCCTCCAGCAGCTGTCAGATGCACTGCAATCAGCATGGCTCCACATACCTGTGAACACCTTCCAGCACCTTATTGAGTCACTCCCAGCCAGTCTAGCTGCTGTCCGTGCTGTACACGGCGGTTACTCTGGATATTAGCTGGTGGTCACAATAATGCGACTGAAATGTGTATAATCAACGTGCCTCTGTATTCTATTTTCATGTGTTAAATATAACATATTTCTGAAATGCAATTTTCTTCCTTTACTTACTTTTAGTGTTCCATTGTAAAACTGGACTTTGAAAGTGTTTCGTGAGTACGAGTAGTTTATGTCCTTTTCGGAACAGTTCGTAATTTATGAACGAATCGTGTAACCTTTCACCTCTTCTAAATGGATATGAAGAAAATTTTAATACCAGCTTTGTTTGCAAAATACACTTCCAATGTTAGGAATTGCATTTTACATAAAACTACGGAAAAGAAAGGAATTGATAATGTTATAGCTCTAAAAATTCAAAATGTTCAATCTAAGTTTTTTCTTGAGGGTGAATGGGGATACTTTTATTGTTATCAATGATTTAATCAGTGCTTTGCACCAATTGATGAATTTAATGGATGCTTGGGCACTGAAGCACCCACTTATTTGACACTTACGGTTACAGTTATCCTATGCAGGAGAAAAAAAAAACTTGTACAAGCAGACTGGAAAAAATACAAATATTTGCATGCACCAACTAGCAGGAAAATTTTGGCATAGAAATTGAAAGTTCATCTCATGCTGTAACGATATGGTGTTTATGTAAGTTGTGGAACATTCTGGGGTTGTTTTGTGGAACAGAAATGTATCAATTTTGTTTTTCACAAATGATTACAGTTTTTTCATCACTTACCTAAAATAAAAATGGCAGTATATTTTTCGTAATACAGCACATAAATATTTGCCTTCAGAATTAATGGTGTGTTGCTCTGTCATGGTGAAAAGGGGAGTAGGAGCAATATGATTTCAAAGGGCATGATTCTATATCATTAAACACTTGAATAGAAGTTCTGCACAACTTCCTTTACATGGTATAGCTTCTTGTTCAAACCATTGCTCATTTAACATTTTTAAATAGTTGAACTTCTTAAAAATGTTAAATGAGCAATGTGTTTTAAGTGATTCCATAGATTGTAGCCAAAGCTCTGGAATTCATTCTTTATTAGTTTTATACAGTTATTGGTTTGAACAAGAAGCTATACCAGATAAAGGAAGTTGTATGTTGGTATCTATTTACTCAGAAAGTGGAGATGTACAAGACTGCAGTAAATATATGCACCCTGCACTAGGACAACATTATGTATAACGTGAGATACGGTAAATGACAACAATGGTTAATCTATTGTTACAACATGATTGAGCCAGACTTTGGTTCTAGAACATTCTCTTCTGGAGCGCTAATGTAAATTTCCAGGAAAGCAATGGCAAGCTTCCTGAGGAGTTCTGCATGCTTGAAAGAAAGCCTGACCAGGGCATAAAACTAATTGTGTTGGTATGGTAATGATTTGAGAAATGAGAAGAAATGTGTGAGATACACAGTTATGGACATGGGACTTCCTGGAAAAGGAACTAGAGGAAGACCATCACTTGAACAATGAAATGTTCGGGGGTGGGGGAGCTAATGTTATTGAAATGAAGATGTTTGGCAGCGGCAACACCAGCAATCCAGAAGGGGGGAGGGGGTATTAAGTGATTGGCAGAAATTTTGCCAAATATTTCCGTTTGTGTTATCCCCAAATTAAAAAAAATCAGGTACATATGTACAGTATTACTGGGAACCATGGGTATGAACCTCCTTGGCCTGAAACAAATTACTATCTGCGGTTTTAGTTTACCACTTTTTTTGTTGTTGTTGTTTTTAAATATTTGTTGTAAGGCTGTTCCTGAATTGTAGTATGTAAGCTGACAAGGAAAGGAAATATCTCTCTCGTATCTTTTAAAACTATGATTACAAAAATGGTGTCTTTCTACTACTCTCTTAGACATTTGCTCAGGGGACTTCCTCCATTTTACAGAATAGTTAAACATTAAATTTAACTAAAAATTCATGTTGTATGACAAAGTCTAAAAATTCACATTGTCCAAGTTCCCCAAAATGAACTCATCATGTGTTCCACCTGCTTAAATATTTTTGCTTGGGGGAGGGGGCACAAAGAAAAGAATGTTGGTAGGCTGAAGCCCACCTGTAATGTCATGTCTGGTTTCCTCAGAATGGGTAAGATTAGAGGATAAAGGCAACATTTAAAGTGACAGAAATTTCAAAGAAAGCTCAAGAAACAAGATTTTGTTGGTATGGTCATGTTTTTAGAAGGGACAAGGAATACATGGAATGCAGAGTTATGGGCATGAAGCTACCTGGAAAGGGAACTAGAGAAAGAGTTAAGGTGAAATGGAAGGACTGTATCAACAATGGTATAGAGGAAGAGAAACTGAAGAGCATATTATGCAAGATTGAACAGTGTGGAGGAAGGGGGTAGAGTACTAGAGCCATGTAACTGCTTGAATTTAATTGTAAGCCCTAGGAAAGCAATATTCCTGCTATTTCTTGATTATCTGCTATCAAATGCTAGTTGCAAATAAACAAAAAACTTGGTTTGTAATTAATTTGTGTCGTAGAAGAGCGTTAAACGACATAGTGTTCAATTTAAGCATCAGTAATAGTAAAAATAACAAGCACATTTTGCTGTAAAGAAATTATGAATATGCATATTACAAAGCAGACAATAATATTTCCTGAATTAATAATTTATGGCACTTCCATTTGCCTAGTTTAATTAAGTAAACAAATTCTGTTTGGCATTGCTGTTACCAAGTCGTGTAGCATTCAAACATTGGTTTTGTCCCATCAGCGATATATTGCAATGTGCAATTCTTTTGATTAAGAATATTGCTTGTTTTTCTTTTCGTATACAACCTGACAAGTAATGACCAGGTGTTTTTCATCTGGTTTAAGTCTAGGCTCTGATACAGCCAGTTCGTTGCATCTATTTTTTCATTTGTGAACCACTGTTTTGTGGAATTAGAAGCATGGCAAGATGCATTATCTTGTTGGAAAATCCAACTGTTTCCACCTAGAAGGGATTCAAATGGAATTAAATGTTTGTACATCATAGCTTGGTAACTCCTGGATGCGATACGGTGATATAAAATGGCAATGTGCGATTTATCACCATAGCCAAACACCACTCTCACCATCACCTTCCATTTGTCTGCTAAAAAATTCTTTGGGCGTTTTCCGTAAATCATGCCAGTAACATATTTCCATTGGGGTAATCTAAATAATTTTTCCTCATGTGAGAACACAACACTTTTCCATTTTCTAGGCCATGTCATTACGTTTTTGGCCCAGTCCATTCTTCCAAGTTTATGTGTTAATCAGTGAGTAAAGGCTTTGATTTCATTTTAATGCATGCAACATTCGTGTTTAATTTTAGAGTTTTTGCGAATGTCGTATGCAGCACTATTTTAAGCAAAGATTGAGCAATTTGTCTTGTAGACATATTATCAACAGTTGCTAAATGAAAAAGCCATTTGCCTCTTGCACTCAGTGATGGCTTCTGTCCTGTTCTTGTTGTTTTACTGGATTTATCCTTATTCATTGCAACAGTTAGCATGGCTCTTATGGATTTTCCAATTAACTTGGCAATTTCTCTACAAGATTAATTATGGCCAAGATAAAATAGCACTTTTCGGACCTCTTCCTCACGTAACTTTGTACCTCTCGGCTTGTTAATGCAGAATGTGGTAGAAGGCTGCTTACTTGCAACAAAAGGAATGTAGAGGTAGTATAAATAACATAAGCAAAATTTGCATATATCATTCTTTAATGCTGTTTCCTGAATTGTATCTATAATTGATTTGCAGTGATTCTGGACTGAATTTTCTATTTTTTTAAATGAAGTAGATTTCTTAGCTTTATTTGCTTTCGGTTATTGAACACTGCTTTTGTAATTAAAATAAAGAAAGCCCATACTGTTCATTTTGTTTTACTCATGGCCCTTCTATTTGCAGATTGAAAAATGCCACTGTGTTTATAATTTATTTACACAGTGTACAGTATTCCTGTAATTGTGGATTCATTTTTCCTTAGAAACAGTTGCTCCAAATCATTAGCAGACAGTGTTTTATATATAATATCTGTTTGATGTTTGAAGGATAGGTCACAGAACTGCACGCGCTGGCAAGGCTCAGGTTCAAACAATACTTTTTTCAAGTTTTTTTTTTTCTTTTCTTCTAAATGTGTACAAAGTTATCACATGTGTTTTACATATAGCCACTTTTTGTGCTTGTGTTCTAAGTTGTGTGGCTTAGGAGGTGGCATACATTTCTAAGGTATTTCAGAATTCACACCTAAACTTTCCCAAGTCAAGATAACAGTAGGGTTGAGTAGGGAGGGCCAATGAAGGTGGTGCTAGTGATCAAATGTCTTACATTTATTTTAATTTCAACCAAACTACAAGTCATAGGGCAAATTAAAATAAAGTGATTGTTGTTGACTCAAAATATTTTTAATAATTTACAGAATTCTGTAATATAAGCCAGTAAATCTGATGTGGTTAATGAAGTCGTGCCATTATATTTTATCCAAAGAACTGCATTTTATTTATTTATTTTTCTTTTTTAAACAATGGTGTACTGTCTGCTTGCTATGGCTCACCACAAGCCGAACCTGTACAATGTACATGTTGAATATGATTTAGCAACTCCTAAAGTTAGGTGAAGTTCCATAGAAATGATTAACAATTACTGCAATGAAGTAAAAATATAAAATTAAGGGTGCTACTTCATTCTATGGTTTGGTTCAAAATTTTAGGCCTGGTCAACAAATTTCACCTTCCCCCGGCCCTCATCACTCACTGAGGGTCACACCCTAAATAGCAAACAAGTATTGTATTCTTCAATTCTAGTTCTCTACATCAGAAAATGTATTCCTCAATTCAGGTACACCTTTCTTTGACTCACATGGTAGTTGTTACACTTAATTCATAAAAAAATAAATTAATAAATAAATGCGATAAAGATACTGCTAGCAGTGAATGTTACTCAAAAATTTACCATTGCAAAATAAGGCCAGTGCAATATATTTTACCACTGACAAATTAGTTCTTTGCAAGTAAAGATTCTGTTAAGCATTTATATGTCTTCACTAGCATGTACGTTTGTGGCACTGATCCATTTGTTTTGTCCTGAACAACTTCCAGAAGTTAGGAGATTGAGAGTTCACAAAGCTTTAAAGGACCTGTCCAGGGGTGCCGACTTCACTAAATTATTGGGGTAGACATGGGAGGGGCATGTCTCTTCCATTGTCAAAAATAAAATAAAAAAAAAAAAGGCAAAAAATAAACTACGAGATTCGACATATATTTTAAAATGCAATTGTAAATACTCATCAGCAAATGAACAAGGAAAAGGAAATATTCTTTTGCTGAACATTAATATTTTAAAAAATAAAATTCAGCCTATGATTTTAATAAAATAATAAAAATATCCAAAGATTTTATTTCCAAACGTTTAAAAAATAATGAGAAATTAGTGCGATTACTCAAACAAAACCAAGAATGAGAAGCACAAAAAAAAAAAAAAAAAGATACACAAAGGTGTTAGAGATTATATGTTTTTGTATTTTTATTTTTTTTATGTTTGATAACTGTTATAAAAAACATTCACCACATATCATGAGAACATGTCAAACACAATACGAGGATGACAATCCAGTTTATTTATAAAATGGGCAGTGCTAAATATGGGAAAAAGTTTTTACTTTATTTTGTTATTTTTTTTTTGGAAATAAATTGCTTTGGCCTCACAAGGTTGAGCTTGGTCCAATTTTTAAGAACAAAAACGATTAATTCATTAAACAGGACAAATATATATATATATATACATACATACATAAGATACACTGCTCCCCTCCCCCAGTGAAATTATTGGATGGGCAAGATTCACCTTGCCTTCCCCAGTTTGTGCCCATGGACCTGTCTGAATGAGAGAAGGAGAGCTGTGGTGTGCAACCCTTGAGTTTTTTTCTTGTAGGAAGAAGGGGAAAATTTACAGAATCCAGGATATTTTTTTTTTTTTTGTTCAGGGTCAATTTTATTTTAAAACTAGATTGTGACATGGGTCATTCAGTTTTAAAACTTTTGCTTGTAATTTTAAATTTTTCGAAATTTGTCTCGATTTTGAAAAGTTATGGAAGGTCAGTGAAATTTCAAATCGTTTGCAACAAGTGGCATTGCGCAAAACCACACCTCCCCCCACCCCACATGAGCAAAATTTTGGGCCTCCTAAGAAAAATAAGGTTTGCACACTTTCATTGACTTCTAATTAATCGTGACAGCTTTTAATCACACATAGGTAATATAACAAAATTGTATAATATATACAAATTATGTAAAAAAAAAAAAAAAAAAATCTGAGGGTGAAGGAAAGTCGTGCAGACAAAAAGACCAAATAGGTAATGTTTAAGTGGAAGAGATTGCTGAAAATGAATTTTGCTACTTAGGAGCTTGGTTGACCTATTATCCATTTTGGAAATTGACAAAAGATCCTTACTTTACACAGCTCAATCAATGGTCATTGTGGTGCCATCATGAATTGCCAGCCATGAGGGGTCATTCAGTTTTAAAAGCAGTCAAAACATTAAGATTAGGTAAGGAAATAACACCGTCGTTGTCTGTCAAAGGTTTAAGAATATACCCAGCTTGTCTTGTGCGATGAAAATACAAAAACAAAATTAGTTATGGGGCCTGCTTTTTAAAACATGATGCTTCATTGATATATAGATTCAATTGTTATGAAAGAAAATTGTAACAAGTGTTAAGTTAAGTATATATAGTGCTTCTCCCCGCCCGCCCACATTCCGTTGACAATGCGAAGTTTCATGCGATTTTAGATAGGATTCTAATAAAAGTATTAAGTAAATAAATAAGCGGTAATTAAAATCTTACTAATGACTTTGTAATACCACCAGAACTCCATCAGGAACATGTACTTTCATACTATCATCGCATTACAAGAAAAAAAAAAGTTAATTATATATTGGTACCTAGTTATACGACAAAACAGGAAGATAGGAAGAAAATATCGTTGTACCCGTGATATTTCAGACGTGCTGGAATTTTAGCGAGTGAAGAAATTATGTTAAAGCAAAACTGCAATGATCGTTGCCTGTGGTAACGAAGATAATTCCGAAATCTAACACTGCGACCTTAAAATTGGAATTCCAAGTTAGAAAAATTAATGAGCTGCAGTTGACTTCGTACTACGTTTGATCAGTGACATTTTTTTACGGTGAACAATATAGTTCTCGAAAAAAATAAGTTGTAATTTCACTTTCCATGACCTAATTTTGAATTATGCCAACTTTTGATGTTTTCTCGGATATGTTTTTTACTATAAAAGGCTGAAAATATTTTCCAATGAATTTAATATTTTTGACAGGAACAATGAACAAAATTTTAAAAGTGGGTTTTAAATATATTTTTCTTTCTGATTAATCCACCAATGAGAAGCAAAAGAAATGTTCATTCCTTACCTTTATGGTGTTCTTCTTCTCATGTCCACAAGATGGCGCCAGCAGTGGTGTTTCACGTACCCATGGTTACTTCCTGCATAGAGAAAAGGGAGCTCAGTGATTGTGTATCCGCATTGCATTTGCGAGGTAATTTTGAAAACGCACTAAAGCACATGCAGAAAACTGAAGAATATAGGTAATCCTTGAATCACAGAAACACAAAATTGAGAACACAATTTCTGTGTCTTCATGAACTCGTAAGTTTTTGAAGAAATACTGTTGATATTTTAAATATTCTCAATTGATTTTCTCACACAGCGTGTAGAAGAACTGAAAAGTATGAGCATGCATATTTTTAATAGTAAAAGTCCGAAACTTCGTGGAATTTTGTAATAAATTGTATCCGAGTTGGAAACAATTTTCGTCCTCCGCACGCTGTTCTAATCTGAACTCTTCTGTGAAAAGTTGTTCCTGGTTTCGCCCGACCCGAAAGTTAACTTTCGTCTTCCAGCTTTACAACAAGTTTAGCCTGTGGGCAGTGAACCTGCGTCGCCACGATGGCCACCTAAAAATAGCAAACACCCGACGCTATTTCACTTTTGTGCTTCCATCGACGCGAAGAGTTGACCTACTTGCTGACATTAGCTGCAGATCTATAAAACAACCGGCCGAGCGCCGTAGATAATCAGCTAACAGAAAAGATAGGGAGAAGTAGAAAGAAAAGTAAATGAGAAGAGCCAAGAAAAAAAAAAAAAAAAATTGTAAATTGTGGAAATTGTAGCGAAATACGTTTCTGAATATAGTAAGAATAAAAAAATTCAGCCATGATACTTAGATATTTCTCTCATGCAAATTACATTTCAGTGCGCATACTGGTTTACAATTTTATCCGTTGAAACTATTTTAACTATTTGCTATTTTGTTAGAAGGAAAATCTGCGTTAGTTTGTTTCAGGAAGCAAACAATTGTTTTCAGAAGTAAGATATTTGCTAATGGCGAAATGAACAATGGGAGAAATGAGAACCTATTTTAGAAACCTTGGGTCTTTCACTTTACCGGATGTCTTTTTTTTTTAATTTTATTTTACGTCTGATAACTCTCACCAGCTTTAAAGATTAGGGAAATTTCCGATATCTAATTTAGAGTTTCTGGATGTTATCACTGAACGCAAAAAGACAAAACACAACGTGCCATTCTTACAACAATCAATTCATCGGCCCCAGAGAGAAGCGTACAACCCATAAGAACTCGGAGACAGGTAAGACTTCGAATTTTCGCCGCTCGGGCAGCTAAGGTGCCTGGGCGTCGTCTTTGGATCATTTGTCCGAGTTGAGTTGGGGCTCGAGTACCGGGTAGTGCTATTTTCGGGCTCAATTTTAAAAACCCGAAAACTATGGCTAACCTGTTTAGGCAGTGATACAAGAAATCTCTTCCAGATTTCTCCTCACCTTGCGATTAACCAATGTCCTTTTCTACTGGGGAGTGGGAAGAGACCTCTAGGCGCAGTGGTCTAAACGCTGGCTTATGATCATTCGTTCTTGAAGGGTTCGAATCCCGGTGCGGCATGGATGTGTTTGTCTTACGGCACTGGCTTTCTCCCACTGGAGCCAGTGACCCTAAATTAGGGACGGGCCCATTGAGTTGCTCACGGTGCTCGTTAAACCTTAAAAAAAAAGATCTATCTTTTTCTATAGATGTCCTTAATCTGTTTCTATAGAGACCTCTATCTGTTTCTATATATGAACATAGATGCTGATCGATTCATTTCATCTTGAAACGGTTCGGCATCCGGGAAGATCGGACGGCGCTGCTACCTATGTACGTTGCTCAATAGACTTGACAGGGAGCTGCCGCATGGAAGTAGGGATCAATATTTCGTTGGCGTGCTATCGAGCATCTATAGTTCTTAAAGCTTTTCCTTCTTAGCTCAAATCCACTCATGCGTGGCCTATGGCATTTGCTACCCAAGCCACGAATAAATAGACCTCCCGATTCGCCTCTCCCCTCCCAGTTCTCTCTTCGAGCCCGACCCGCTACAGGCTCGGATTTGGCCAGTGTCAGCACTGGTACCGGATGAGGTGATGTGTTTTGTCCAATGGCGTTGCCTCCATCTCTTGGAACCAGTGGCCCTAAATTAGGGACGGGTGACCCCTTATAGCCCTTACAGTTCATAAGCAGTCGCTCGTCCAAATTTAGCCCTACTGGTTCCAGGGAAGGGTGAGAGCCAGTACCGTAAGACAAGCATGCCTCACGGGATTCGAACCCGAACCCATCTAGGACGAATGATCATAAGCCAGCGGTTAAGTTACTGCGCCACCGGGGCGTGGTGCTTAAGCACTGAAACAGCAAAACGATTTTCCAGCATGAAGGCAATTAGTAAGTAATGTTTTCTGAAATTGTAAATTAAGGGTGCACAACAGACACGGGTCGGCAACCCACGGCATGCGAAGTGAACGGCAACAATTTTTTTTAAATTGACACGGTGACGAATTTTATTGTTCTTAACGTAATTAAATGAATCGTTCAACTTAATTGGTGGATACTGCAAGATTGCAAACGGCGTGTTGTCGAACTCGGATCGCCTTCCGCTTGAGAATTTACTGAATGGAATTTTAGTTTGCTTTGTACATATATATTATACATATCACTAAGCTGTTCTCTGAGATTCAGAGGTTAGCTCCACAAAGAAATACAAACCACCAGAACAATTTTTAACTGATTATTTACTCACTGTTTTCGTATCAAACTTCTCCATTTACTGAGAACTTGACGCACAACTCGGGCTTCACTGACATCTACCACACGACGCACACAAGACCTATACTTCATACTCATATTCCTCTTCTCATGCAGACACTCCTGAATCTGATCCTCCCATGACTTCTTTGGCCTTCCCCTGCCTTTCTTTCCTGCCACTTGGGCTGAAAAATATTTCTTAATAAGCATCTCATCACTCATTCTTTCAAAATGGACAACCACCTAAGAATATTAGTCTCCACCTTACTAACAGAATTTTGCCTCACATTACACAACTGATTCATTCCTCACACGATCGGAGAGTGTCTTGCCACAAACTACCCATAAGTAACGCGTCTCTCCAGCACACAAATGACTCCTATGTCTCTACTGCAATACCCAAGTTTCACTGACATACATCAGAGTAGGAACAATTACATTTAAGAATCCATCATTCCTGTGAAAACCTAAAGCAGCTGTGACTTTCAATGAAGAATTCACTCGCCTACTAATTCCACCATTTAATCTGTTCTCTCTGTCAAACGTGCTTCCCAAATACCCAAACTCATTCACCTGGTCAATCACTGTGTCATTTAGACTTATCGTGCATTCAGTACTAACAATTCCTCGCCCAAAAACCATAACTTTGTTTTTTTTTTCCTTATTTATACTCAGTTTGAATATCATACAAACTTCGTACATCCGGGACATTCTCTGCAACTCACTTTTGCACCCTGTCAACAGGACTGTCTCATCAGCATACAGCAATCTACACACACTGATGTTACCAAGACATTAACGAGGATTGTTCATCTTGGCATCACGCATGTATACTCCATCCATCCAAACATGGCAGAATTGAATTCTCCCACAATTAGGGGTGGTAGCACGCATGAATGGGCCAGGCTATCTTGAATGCAAGATGTTAAATTACCTATGGATGCTACTCTCTTTAGGATTACTGTATTCGTTCATAAGGTGGGGTGGGGGTATAGAACAAACGATTTCTCCCTCCAGAAAATAATGTTTTAATGCTCTAAGTATGCCTTTAAGCAGCTGATGCTGGGATAAACTGGAACAATCCTCACCATCACTTGGTTACCACTAACTCCGGTCTTACACCACCACCCCACCGCACGAACAACTGCAGCAATCCTAAGGAGAGCAATACCCTTAGGCACTGTAACGCCTTGTTATTCAAGGGAGCTCTAATGGAACACGGAGCATTCATGCTTCCTACCACCCCTAATTGTGGGAGATTTCAATTCCGCCAAATTCAGATGGGCAGAGTATACGTATCCATAAATATAGTAAACAACCATGGTGACATTACACAACTTTGTCTGACTCCTGCACCAATAGAAAACCATTTTGATACAACATCTTTCACTCGTACAGAAGCTCTACTGCCAGCCAGGGCCTCATTAGCACAGTGGCATGCAGGGCACGTGTCCAGGGACCCCAAATTTGCAATTTTTATAATTATGTTATGTTATAAATTTCTTTTTGTTGAAAGTTCCATTTTGATTGCATAAACTATCAAGGACTAAAAAAATTTCTGAGGCACCCATCTTAACTAACTTAGTGAGACATTTTAAACATTTCAGATTGTGAGCTCCGCCTTCTATCTATTGCTACCACGTCCACTATCGTAAAACGTGACACGTTGATTGGCGCAGTATCCTAAAGCCTAGCATGTGGTTCTACCATGAAGCTTTTCGACTTGGTTGTAGCGAACCTCTCAATTTTACGTTTTTGTTAGTGTTAGCATGTGGTAATAGTTTGAAGTGAGATAACAATTTAAAACATTTTGTAGTTTTTATCAGAATTTTAACTGATATCGTATTTGCTTAAAGTGTAATACCGTACTTTTTAAGTGATGTCTCAACGAACGTTATCTGTCCGGTTCTGCTAAAAGGAAATTAAAGACTGAAAAAGAAGAATCTACCAAAAAAACTTGCAAGATCGCTGTTAAAGTATTCTGTTACGGTCAGTCGAAAACAGGATATTTCTGAGAATAAAATGATAATTTCTTGTGCACCAAGTAATGAACATTGTAAAGATTTCGATGCATCAGCGAAGGAATCCGAAGACTGTGATCCATTTTGAACGTGTTTTTTTCTTTTCCCCCATGAAAAGGGAATTTTGCCATTAAATATGAATCGGTAGAACAATCACCGAATAAAACTATTTTAATGATGGTATTAGATGGAGTTGCAACATATCTTCATATCGCAGCAGAAGAAGATTTTGTAGCGGAACATGGTTTGAGAACTGTCGATTGCCTTTAATAAAATAATCCCGAAAATGTGATTTGTGAACCATAGTTGGCGATTTATCTCATGCGCCCGGCTAACAGAAAAGTAGCGTTTCTTTTTAATAAATACTATTATGCATATTAAGGAGTAAGCCTGGATTTTTTAATTCATTATACCTAGTATATTGTTATTTAAAACTGTCTCACTTTTGTTTGTATATGTCTTTGAAACATTACCCTTAAAGTTTCATACATATGCGTGTCTTTCTGTGACAGAGTAAAAATATGATGTGAGGGGGGAGGGGGGCATGTAGACTTCTGCCCAGGGCCCCGAGTTATCATGATGGGGCCCTGCTGCCAGCATATATGGCTTTTATACTATTAAGTAGATTCCCAGTAATACCATATTTATTCTGTATCTTCCACTGAAGTATCCTATTTACTCTGTCATAAGCTTTCGCTAAATCTATGAAGGCAGCAAAAACTTTCTTACCAACAGCCAGATACTTTTCGATCATCATGCGTAATGCAAAAAATTGATTAGGGCAGCCTTTACCAGGCATAAAAACACTCTGAACATCCCACACTTTCTCTGATGTAAGACCTCGTACCTTTTCAATAATGATTTTACCAAACACTCCTTGGCATACTCTGAAAGCTAAAACCACGATAGTTCCTGAAGTCAGCAGGATAACCTTTTCCCTTGTACAAGGGAACAATGATAACATCCCTTCAATTCCGAGGGACCATTTCTAACTCCCAGCACAACTGGCAAATTTCAGTTAACCAGTCAATCACAGAATCACAACCGTATTTTATCATCTCAGCAGTTATGCCATCAACTCCCGGAGCCTTACCATTCTGAAGAGATTTTAGAGCTTTACACACCTCTTCACTTGAGATCCCTCCCGTGCTTCCATCCTTCACTGTGATATCATCTGCTTCTGCCTCAGAATCACCTTTGCTTTCTTGATCTAATTACTCACAGAAGTATTCACCCCATCTTTCAGTTAACTCATTGGGCTAATTTAGTTCGCTGTGTGCAGTATATATTGCACTTGTGTGTTGCAGTGACTAATTCCGATAGTTTTCTCCAGTCCTTGTTGTAGGCTATGCATAGACTCTTGCCGGTAAAATTTATTTAATTCACAAATGATGTACATTCTTCATTTCACCACGTAATTTAATTTCTGTAAATTTCATTTTTATGACATTACCCTTGTATGTTTTCTGAATCCGCCCTTGCGTATTGTTATCGCCGTGCAACCAACAGAGTATTGTTACAAAGAGGATTATCTCATATTTAGAATCGCACAGCCCCTATACATGCTACTAATTTCCAGTGGCGGCGGAACCGCCCGGGCCCGGTCAATAATTTCAACAATTTCAGCCAAGATTTTTATTTTTATTATTTTTTTTTATTTGCGATTGTTGTGATGCGCCTTAGAAAGTTCCTCTAGGTAAGTGGATGGGTGGTCCTAATTCCCAGCAAAGCTCCATAGGCATTGTTTTTCTTCTGTTTGTTCCGGGAAGCGAGAAGGTAAGGGGTGCACCACGATTCCAAATTTCGGGCCCGGTCAACGAACTGCATTTTCCACCGTCCCTGCTAATTTCTTGTACGATGAAGATTAATACCCTCTTCTCTGTGTATACCTACTATCATCATGTCGAGCTATAAGATTCGTGCTGTATCTTATGGCTCGACATGATCCCGAAGATTAGTTAAGGTACAGATCGAAAATATGGCGTCTAACAGTAAGAAACGTTAATAATGCCGGTAAATTAACCTAACTTCTAATTAAGTGAAATGAAGAGGTAGCTATGACTATGATTATTCTGATTAAAATTTTGTGCAAAATCCATCATCTTTTTAGCACGTCTTTTGTAAAAAAGATCGTGCTGATGTTACCGGTGTGTCTGTCCGTCCGTCTGTGGACCCATATCTCTACAACTATTAGTCCGATTTGAAAAATTCTTTTTGCGTTGGTAAGCTTAAAATGTGCGAATGATGATCCTTCATTTCGTTTTTTTCGATGCACAATTTCGCTGCTAGAGGCGTAAATGCAGATGATATCGCATTAAAAATGCATTTTATTCCATATATTTGCTTCTAAATATCCGATTGAAATTTTTGTTCTTTACCTTTCGATTTCAGTTTATGTCAAAGACTATTTTCGGTATAGTCACTTTTTCAAGTTACGCATAGATTTTCCTCTAGGGGCGTAAAAGTAAATTGTGTTTTCCCCGATATCTCTGATTTTAAAAGTCCGATTTCAAAAATTCTTCCGGCAGCGGATACAGCTCCTTATGGGAAATCTTTTGCATATAATTTCTAATTTTTGGTAAGAAATGGTTTGGCCACCAGGGGGTGTAAGTGTTAATTTCTGCTTCTGATATATTTGCAGCGAAATTTGAGCTCAAGAAAACTCGAGTGAAAAATTCTTTCGTGGACCGATACCGCTCACATCGGAAAATATTTTGAGAATACTTTCTTCTTAAAATAATGTGTGATTTTCCCGCTATGGGGCGTAGATGCATATCTTATATTTGTCGATATCTCTGCTTCTGAGAATCCGATTTGAAAAAATTCTTTGTCGGAGAACGTTTCCGCTGCGAATAGTTTCTCATATAATTTCTCATTTTTCTTAACGCACAAGTCTGCCACCAGAGGGCGTAATTTCGCGTTTCCGTTTACAGCAATATCTGCAGAATTTAGAAGCCCACTGAAAAATTCCTTTCTTCGGTCAGACACTACTGTTTCATACCAATTAATACAGTATATTTAAAAACAAACAACCAATAACAAAAAACGAAGGACCAAGTGATACCTCATGTGGAGGTATTACTTGGTCCTTCACCCCTTTGAGCGCGCCACTGTCGACGCCTCGGCCATTACTGTCCTTCTCTCAGGAGTTCTACAATTCTTACGACTTTCTGGTGCTGGCAGTAAATTGATTTCCCGCTCCAGAGCGATAAAATTTTCAAGTTTTCTGAGAGATGTTACATGGATGACCAGTAAGTGGTACAAGCAGATTCAGAATTTATATTGTTTGCTTAGAATATTCTATCAAATAGGAACTGTGCGTAAAATGGCCTTCAAGGTAAAAGGTACCGGAAGGTAAAAATATTTTTCTTTTTGAAGCAATTTTATGAAAATATATTTTGAATTTAATAGCATGTGCATTTTCGCCTCCTAACCGCGAGGTTATACATCGGGAAAAGACTAAAACGTGTGCGTCGTTCTCAAAGTTCAGGCTTTTGACTGTAAAAAGTGTTTTTTTTTTTTTTTCAAGTCAGGACGATAGTTGCAGGGATACGATGTCCACCAGTGGCGTATATTCGAGGCTAGCTGCGAAACCCAGAGAATGCACAAAGAAAAGTTAATCAAATGTACACAAATAAAAGTCAATTATCAACGGTATTAAGATACGTCGATGCTTTCGGTGCGAAAAAAATACGAGCGGATTCGATTATGAGAATCAGTCTGGCGAGCGATGATCAACGGCGTAACGCAAGTAGGTCTTCAAGAGACTTCGCTGTTCTGATGCGAAGAGCTTCAATACTCTCTCCTGCTAGCATTTTCACGACACCATGAATGAGCTACGGAGCTCGTGAGTGGCCGTTGCTTTGGCCAAGGGTTCGCTCCGAAAAAACGAAAACTTCGGACTACCTCAGTCCTTCCATGCTTCCAGGGCGTGTTTCGCGAGAGTTGTTTCAGTTTGTGTGAAGTGTCAATGAATTAAAATCAGTTATATTATATCTTAAATTCGTGGCTTTGTTGGGTTCGAACTGTTTTGATAAATTTTGTGAAAGCTTCCCTGAACACCTACTATCAGAGCTTAAAGAACTCTATGCTTCAAATTTTGACACAGCTCGATTAAAAAATGAACTGAAGGTGTTTTATTCCCTTGATGAATACAAAACAAATCAGTAAGAGACATTACTCGTTACATAAAGTTGAATAATTGGACATAGTGTTTATTAAGGTGACAAATTAGCAAATCTAATATTAAACTTTCCATCAACAACTGCAACTGCCGAAAGAAGTTTTCAAGCATTAAAAAGGATCAAGATATATCTTAGAGCCGCACAAGGACATGCACATTCGAAAAACTTGGCTGTTTTGTCAATAGAGAAAAACATTATTTTTAAATATGAAAAAATACTCGGAAGAAACGTTTTATGAAAACGTAGCACTGAAGTTCACACAAAAGGAGAAGAATGGAGTTCATTTACAAAAAGGTGTTCAAATCTTAATCCTCATAATTATTTGGTATCATGTTAGCAATAGCATGTACCTAAAATTTAGAAAAATTTTTTTTACTTCTATTACTTAACAATTAAAAAATAAACTTCGCAATTTTTAAAAAAACAGTACGGGGGGGGGGGGGATGAGATAGCCCAGGTCTCGGACCCAAGATACGCCACTGATGTCCACAGACGGACGGACGGACTTTAATGATACTACTACAAACATGTACTTCTTTTTTTTTTTCAAAAGACGTGATAAAAACCAGAAGAATTGGAAATGAATTTACTTCAGTTAGCATCCTACACAAGGATATTATTACGTACTGCTTCTGCAAACCCAGAAAGTATCGTGGAATTTGCAACATAACCATAACTCAGATTCTCGTGAGAAGGAAGAGCGACGTACGCATGACGTACGCATCGCGGAAATTTGGTAGCACAGTTACTTTCTTATCTCCTGGAGTCATACCTTGGGACGTGAGGCCCCGTTTGCTAAATGTGGAACTCAGGGCACTAAAGGTTCCTCGTGGGAACTTCAGCCCCCAATCCTGTTCAGCAGCTTTGAAAACCAAAATATTCTATTTACAGGGAAAATTTCGTGCTAAGTGAATGTTGTGTACATTTACTTCCAGTTAAGAACGTATTATTTTAAGTACTCAAGTGATTTAATTTAAGATGTAGTAAAATTCATGGAAAGCCTCGGAACCGGATAGTGTTTCTTATTAGAGCGTTGTTCCTTAAACCCGGAACACATTAAATGTGTATGCACGCAAACACCATCATCATCAATTTATCAATCCATTGCTGGATGAAGATCTCCCCAAGTTTCTTCCACAACTTTCTGTCTTGAGTCAGTCACTCGACATGCATTCAAATTTCATTCACCCATTTCCCAGCTGGGTCTTTTCCTGTCCCTCGGGATCAAGTCTACTATTTCAGTTGTCCAACTGTGGTCAGTTCTTCTAGCAATATATCCAGCCCATTGCCATTTCACGGATTTTACACTTATTAAAATATTTAGGATTTATTAAATATTTAACAATGACATAGCTGTAAAAATTGTACGTATGTAACATGAGAATGAATGAAGAGAACATGAAAATATACAAAAGAAAATGAAATCACGTCAGGGTAAATGAATTGTATAATTTTTTACATAGAGCATTTTATAGTCATGGCCTGATTGCAGATTTTCTCTACCTCTGAAAAGATTTGTATCGCATTTAGACCGTTAAAAGTACAGCTGAAAATATCAGTACAGTATTATAAAAAAAATCCAATAGATCTCACCATCATACCGTGATTTTGTTTGCTGTGAAGCGGTAGTGGTACAAATAAAAATAAAGCTTTTGATTTCCGTAAAGCAGAAAATGCAAGTGATCATAAAGCAATTAGTTTTCATGTTTTAGTATGTTTTATTACGCTTATATCACACTGGTGTGCAAAAATTAAGGACGAAAAGGAGAAATTAGCATAACAGCGGAACGGGCCGAAATACCACTCAAGAGATAGACTAGGGTCCGGTACGGAAGAGCATGTGCATATATGCAGCATGACGTAGGGGGGTCGGAAGGGCATTATAAAGCACACGGGCGGTGTACGCTCCGCAATTCGGTGAAAGCTATAGCACGGTGTACATCGGTTTGAACGACGTCGAGTTGCTGCCACCGTGTGATATGGCCAACAGGTAATCCAGTAGACGACATCTGGATTACTTTACCCGAGGTCGCGTCATTGGGAATTTGGAAGTCGAAGTGTGACTAGTGTGGCCGAGGAGTTCGGGATCGCTCACAGCATCATTTCACGAGCTTGGAGAGCATTTCAAACGACAGGAACAGCTGTCCGAGAGTTTAGCAGTGGTCGTCCACGAGCAACCACGGAGGCAGACGACCGGTATATTGTCCTACAGGCGAGAAGAAACAGACGACAGACAGCGGAAGAAATCGCAAGGCACATGCAACAGACAACTGGACGTACGTTACCGCGTTTTACCGTGGCCAGGAGGCTGCACAAAGGTGGTCTATTTGCACGATGGCCAGTACGGTGTGTGCCATTAACGCCTGCTCATCGAAGACGGCGGTTTCTGTGGTGCCAGGAATACAAGAGCTGGACACATCAGCAATGGGGTCGAGTTCTCTTTACGGATGAGAGCTGATTTAGTTTGACGAGCGATTCTGGACATATATACATCTGGAGAGAGCAGGGAACACGCAATCACACCTCCAACATTATCGAAAGGGACCGCTTTGGAGGTGGTGGAGTTCTCGTTTGGGGCGGTATCATGCTTGGTAGCCGTACTGACCTCCACATCTTCCAAGGAGGTTCAGTCACTGGTGTCCGCTATTGTACCGAGGTTCTCCTGCCTCACGTGCGTCTGTTTAGAGGTGCTGTGGGTCCTGAGTTCCTCTTCATGGACGACAACGCTACACCTCCTCGTACAGTGGCTGTAGCAGAGCTGTTGGAGAGTGAAGATATTCAACTCATGGATTGGCCCGCAAGGTCCACGGACCTAAATCCAATCGAACACGTGTGGGACCTTCTCAGGAGACGCTTGGCAGCACGTCACCAGCCGCCAGCAACGATTCCGCAGCTGCGTTTGGCGCTACAAGAGGAATGGGCCACGATGCCTCAACAGCTCCTTGACAACTTCGTCCTCAGCGTGGACAGACGTTGTAAATCCTGCAACGTAGTCAGGGGTGATCATATCTCCTACTAAAGACTGGATTTTTCTTGGCAGCCGCCTGTCACATGGACGCTTCTGTCTTTTGTCCAGTTGTGCTCGAAGCTACCTTTTCAATAAAGTGCCTTTGTATTCTTTGGATTCCTTGTTTGGACGGTTTTGCTCATTTGTCCCATATTCTTACATCTTGGGGATCTTATGGTATGACTTGAGTCGATGTGGAGCACTTCTGCACAACGTTACATTCGAAAAACCGTCACGTCCTTAATTTTTGCACGCCAGTGTAGATACAAAGATACATGCATTCTTTTAATTCATGTACATGTTGCTATATAGTTCAAAGAAAATCGGCACATATATAAAAAAAAAGTTGCTAGTTGAAGGACAAATGTACAGATTTTTATGTACATTTTGCCAGTTAAAGAACAAAATCTGTACAGGTATTCAAGGGTGTGTTGCTAGCTGAAAGGCAAAATCTGTACAGATATTCAAGGATTCGTTTGCAGTGGAAAGGCAAAATCTATACAGATACTCAAGGATACGTTGCCGTGGAAGTGCAAAATCTGTACAAATATTCAAGGTTACATGGTTACTTGAGTGGCAAAATCTGTACAGGTATTCAAGGGTGTGTTGCTAGCTGAAAGGCAAAATCTGTACAGATATTCAAGGATTCGTTTGCAGTGGAAAGGCAAAATCTATACAGATACTCAAGGATTCGTTTGCAGTGGAAAGGCAAAATCTATACAGATACTCAAGGATACGTTGCCGTGGAAGTGCAAAATCTGTACAAATATTCAAGGTTACATGGTTACTTGAGTGGCAAAATCTGTACAGATATTCAGGGATACGTTTGTAGTGGAAAGGCAAAATCTTTACAGATACTCAAGGATACGTTGCCGTGGAAGTGCAAAATCTGTACAAATATTCAAGGATGCATGGCTACTTGAGTCGCAAAATCGGTACAGATACTCAAGGATACGTTAGCTGTGGAAATGCAAAATCTGTCCAGATACTCACGGATACGTTGCTAGTAGAAAGGAAAAATCTGTGCAGATCTTTCTGATCAGTGCTGCGACCTGCCATTAGGGCCTGCGGTTTTTATTTATTTTTTTATTTTTGGAGCGCCATTTGAAAATTTGTATGGCTTTACTGAACAGAGTGCCAAAGTGCGTATGAAGAAATACACATAAATTATTCCTCACAGAGTTTTCTGGAAAGGATAGAAATCGAGAGCAGACATTTTCCCTTGTACCATGCAGTGATCGGGAAGTCACGTAATATTACGTTAATCTCGAAATTAATACGTGAAATCGCACTTTGATGGTCACCAAGCAGAGTAATTTATTTCGTGACATGCGAAGAACAGATCCCACAGGTAAAATCACATCGGACGTACGCTGACATATTGAATATTACGCAATACCAATGCATTGAATATCGGACAGATATATTGAAAACTGATGTATTGATTTTTCCGATATATCGAAACTGCGATATCAATATTAAATACCAGAATATCAGACGAAAATATCGATATTTCGATATATTGATAAATCGTGCCCATTCCTAGCCACAAGCACACGCTCCTGACCATTGGACTACTGGGGCGGCAGAGCCAGGGGCGAATTAGCCCACCGGGACATTTCCCGGTGGACCACTCGAGAAATGGCCCACTTTCTCGTATTCTTTTTGTCCAGATTTTTTTGGAACGAGCGAATAATTATTTTGTTGCCATGAACAATAATAATTAATTTCATTTGAGCTTTATTCATGTCTGAAAAGTTTCAGCTACATCTGAGTCGTTGGACTTGAAACCCAGAGTAATTGGTATGCCCTGCCGTCCTTTTGTAATGTTGAAGGAGATACTGTACCCATTGCGATGGCCCATCTTCCTCTTATCCACAGACTGACACAAAGCGTAAAGTGATTCTCCTGCAGAGATACTCCGAAATAAGTGAGTGTCACATTTATCATAAAAGAAACAACGATTTACGAGCACTGGTTCATATGTCAAAATAGTAGTTAATGAGAAGACTTAAAAGAGGCGTCTACCAAAGGAGTAAGTAGCAGTTTCATTGTACAATGGGCGATCTGTAAGCAAATAAATGCAAAACGTAACTGCGTAGGAAAATTGCTATGTGGTGCGTATACATTCCAACTTTCAGAATGATCTTCACGGTGATTTAGTTGAAAATGAGGTCTTAAAAAGACCATTGTTTTTTTGTTTTTTTTCAAATCGACCTGGTATAACACCCCGTTTTGAGTGTAATTTCATACCAGAGTTAATAATCACGAGTGGATTTTTGAAATTCTTTATCGTTCAATTGTTGTTAAACTTTGTTCATGATTGAATTTGTTTCACAGTATACATTTCGCTGTTCTGTTGTAGTGGACCACAAGACTAAAATTCCCGGCCTGGTTTTGTCGTCCCAATCCGCCCCTGGGCAGAACACATTCTGTCCGATACAAAATGAAGTTTTCCCATCTGATTTCTGGAAATGGAGACACCATACCGACGTACAGATAAAATGAAGTAGACTGGTTACGTCTATCCTATTTAAAATCTTATTATAGTGAAGGACAGATTTGACCACAGACAAACAAATGAACAGATGAACAGAAACACAGAGCTCGGAAATCTTTGTCATGCTCACCTCCATTCAATACAGAAAAGTTTATTTTTTAATCAGACTGATTTAAAAATTATAATATTTCGCATCAACAGACAGACGACTGCACTAAAAGATACCAGTATTATTTCTTTCTTCCTTTTATTTGCGGAAGAGGTGTTAAACATATTGTTAGATATGGATTATTGTTGCATATAATTGAGTTTCACGTGATAGGGTTTTCAGACAATTAAAGGTGGAACCTGTTTCCTCAATTCGTTTGTTTTCAAAAAACAATCGCACTCGTCTTTTTTTTTTTTTTTTTTTCTATACTTTTCTTTTTATTTGTTTAACGAAGATTTACTTCGTGTATATAACCTGCAAAACTTACTCTCAGATATCATAATCAGTAGTCAGTTAAAGGAAGTTGACAGCAAGTAACATTAAACTTGTTTAATTTGTATGTCGTAGGAGCCAGAGCAAGTCCTCCAACTTATTTTATCGTATCGTCAGCATGTGTTGTTTCCAGCGACTGCCACAGAACTAATTTCTTCTTCTGTGGTACAATCTCGTGTCAGACTTGTTCTTTGTGATGAATAAAATTCTAATGATGCGATGTTTCTTTCTTTCTTTTTTTCTTTTTTTTTTCTCTTCTCCAAATGAATAATTTTTCTTCCTCATATTCAATCCGAAATGCTACCAGGGAAAAGTCAAAGAATAATTACACAATCTGCGACAAAGAAATTGCTACAACTGGATGTCTGGGATCCGATTCGTATACAAATTAGCATGTAAGTACAGCATGGCGAGGTAGGCAAATTGTTTAATACAATTCAGACAGAGACAGAGTCAGACTACGAGACAGAGTCAGACTACATCGCGAATTAGTTAAGAGAGAGAACAAGAGACAAAATCCTTTCCTTGAGGAAAGGAAGAAAAAAACAAAAGGGAAGAAAATATTACTCAATATAACTCTCTTCAGCAAGTCATATAAAATACAGTTTAAGGTTATTCTTAAGGATGATGATAGTTCTCGCCTTGTGTTTGGATTCACTGATGAATCTAGAATCTGTAGAAATAGTTCTTTGGAAACAATCAGAGCCTCAGGTATTTATATTTTTATATTTCTTATTATGCGTATTTGTGCTTTGATTTAAGCGGTCATTGGCTTATGATGTCATTATTATTCAGAATCAAATTAGCGTCACCCGGTGTTCAACTGGTCTTGATCATCAGCTTTTGGTTATCGTACTCGTCATAGGCGCCCACTCATGATGGGGGGGCATGGGGGAGTACTTTCCTCCCTATAAATCTGGCTACCATTTCTGTTCTTCGAAGCTACCGCAAATGTTTTCCCGATAAAGCTTATACTGGTGAAATTCTGGATGCATTGTATGCAGTAAAAATAAGTATAGCCGCCCCCGGTGGCGCACTGGTCTAAGCGCTGGCTTTTGATCATTCGTCCGAGTTGGATCAGGATTCGAATCCCGGTGGGGCATGGACGTTGTGTTTGTCTTATAGCACTGGCTCTCTCCAGCCCTGCAACCAGCGGCCCTAAATTAAGGACGGGTGACTGGTTATAGCCTATTGAGTTGCTCACGGTGGTCGTTAAACCTCCAATTAAAAACAACAACAAATAAACCCTATAAACTCGGAAATTTACAATAGAAACTAATAATAAATTTTTGCCTTGAATGTTGTAGCATAGCATACATACATACAGTATGGAAAAGCATGAAAGGTGAGGGAATGAAAAATATATTATCCTTTGCAGCAGCCATTCAATTTTGGACGATCTCCCAAAGTTTTTTCCAAAACTTTCTCGTGACGCATGCATCTTTCCCGACAGCAGTAAAGTAAATCCCATGCATAAAATTTCGATGCAACGAAAATGGGTGCCGGAAGTAGTTGTTGAAATCTGATTTTTGAATGTTGGTCCACGAAGTGACTCCAACAATTGTTAATTTCATTGTTACTCAACAATATATTTTACTAAACTATCGCTGAACATTATTTCATCTCGTTTTATATAAACGCAATAATATTTCATTGCAATATGCATAAATTACAAGAACCTGTCATTATTAAAATTCATTTTTGATGCTATGAAAAAGGTGCGTCGTTGTGAAGTTTGGCTTTTTCTCGACCGTCCACCCCGGAGTGGGAATACCTGCTATTGGAGAGAGCTTTAAAATGATGTATAACAGGATGGGGTGTAACTTGTAGATATTCTGAACCAAAAGTCACCAATCCCCCATCGCTAACACACTTCCGACATAACTTTTCTGTCTTGAGGTCATGTTTTAGCTTGCACATTTGCCGGTGTCAGAGTAGTTCCTTACGTTCGTCTAAATCTGAATGATATATAATAATAAAAATAATAAAGATTGTTTTTGAAAAACTAAACACTCGAAATACTTACTATTGCCGCCGCCATAGTTTAGTAAATATATACTTTAAGACTCCGATATCTTCTTTCTTTGGTTTTACGACAATAACATACCTACATAATATATAATGCATGCATATATCTATATTTCTATATTTTTTAATAAAAAATATATATATATCTAACTCACCTTCGTTTTCCTGATGACGTAGTCATTTTTCAACTACCTCATCAGAGCTGCAGAGTATGATCCAGGAACTTGCTGACAAGAGTAAAGAAGTGGGATTAAAAATTAACTTCCAAAAGACAAAATTGATGTACAATGTTTTACAAGAAAAGATGATTTATCGATTGATGGAGAAAAGTTGGAGATAAGCGATACCTACGTTTATCTTGGACAGCAGATATCAAGTGAGGGTCACATTAATGAAGAAATTAATCGGCGTATAAAACTTGGATGGAGAGCTTTCGGAAGAAACAGTATAATTTTCAAGAGCAATATGCTGTTATGTCTTAAAAGAAAAGTGTTTGATCAGTGCATCCTTCCAGTGGTTACATATGGCGTAGAGACGTGGACCTTAACTAAAAGAGACATACAAAGACTGCAGACAACTCAAAGAAGCATGGAGAGGAGCAGGCTTGGTGTAACCAGGAGAGATAAGAAAATGAACTCGTGGATCAGAAAAATGACACGAGTGGAAGACATCATGATCAGAGTTAAATCCCTGAAATGGCAATGGGCTGGACATACTGCCAGAAGGACAGACCATCGATGGACAGCCAAAATTTTAGATTAGATTCCAAGGGACAGGAAAAGACCCAGAAGAAGACCACATGGGAGATGGGTGGATGAAATTGGAAAGTATGCGGCATTAACCTGGAGGAGACTGGCACAAGACAGACCGTTCTGGAAGAAACTTAGGGAGACCATCATCCAGCAATGGATTGATAATGGTTGACAATGATGATGATGGTGATGATGATATCTATACAATTAATCCACCTACCTAAGTACCTTTCAATGTCAAGAATTAGTAAACCTTATTATTATGATTTAATTCCACTTAGCAACTTAGCAGGGCCGCCAACTTCACTATATCGTTGGGGGGGGGCAGGCGTGACAAGATCAGACGTGGGAGGGGCACATCGCTTCAATTGTTAGTAGGAAAATTAAGAAAAAAGGGCTAAAAGATAGACTACGAGATTCGACCTATATTTTTAAACGCAAATTTTTAATTACTCATCAGCAGACGAACAAGGAAATAGAAATATTCTTTCGATGATTATTAATATTTTTTTAAATAAAATTCAGCCTGTGATTTTATAAAAATATCCACAGAGATTTTATTTCCAAACGTATATAAAAAATATGAGAAATTAGCGGGGTTGCTTAAGCAAAGAACAAGAAGCGCAAAAAATAAATAGATAATAAAGGCGCTAGAGCTTATAGGTTTCTGTATTTTTATTAATTTTATTGTTGATAATTGTTTTAATTATTTAATACATGTCACGAGAACATGTCAAACAAATTACGGAGCTTACAATCCAGTTTCTTACCAAATGAGCAATGCTGAAAATGAGAATTTTTGTTTACTTATTTTGCTCTTTATTAATTTTTCGGAAATAAATCGCTTTGGCCTCGTAAGGTGGAGCGTGGTCCACCTTACGAGGTAAAAGCGATTATTTAATTAAACAGGATGAAAAATATTGGGTTGGCACCTCCCTCCCCCAGTAAAATTATTGGAGGGGCAAAATTCACCTTGCTCCCCTATAGTCGGCGCCTATGCCACTTAGTATGTATCGATGCGCAATAGACCTTAGGTCGCGGTGCTGGGTCAAGTCCACCCCCCCCACCCCCCATTGGTACAAGTAGTATGTATCGGACTGTGGCTCAGTGTGGTCGTGAGTGATGCGAATAAATGTATTGTGTTGTACGTGAATAAATGTATACTCTGGAATCACTCATTTTATTTGACTCCAACAAAGATCTTGGCATGCGAAAAATTATCCTCAAAAAATACCCTGGTACTCTTTGAGGATAATTATCCTATTTTTACTTTTTACCTTCTTGATGACCGTTTGAGTGATCCCTAGGGTTGAATGGTACATGAAACACGAGTGACCGAAAGGCGCAAGACTCAAAAGGACAACAATCCCAACATGTTGTATAACTTCATTTATCTATCTGTTTTATATAGTTTTGGAATCTTCTGATTTTCAAGTAATTTTTCTTTATTATTGGGGATTTAACGAACATCGTGAGCAACTCAATGAGCTATAAGCAGTCGCCCGTCCCTAATTTATGGCCACCGATTCCAGGGAAGGGAGAGAGCCAGTGCCGTAAGACAAACACAACATCCATGCCTCAACGGGATTTGAGCCCGAACCTCTTTCGGACGAATGATCAGAGGCCATCGCTTAGACCACTGCGCCACCGGGGCGGCCTGGAAACCTGCATATGGTGTTCGTGTATGCTATTCTCGATTACAATTTCTGTTTTGCCCCTCTTGAAAACTAAGCTACGAGCGCCTATTTTACTACTACTACCGTTCGAATTCCATCACATATGATGTAATAGTGCATGTTCTGATCGTTACATGGCCTCTGGTTATCTCCATTCCTTGGTGCCATCAGGAGCCTAAGTCAAACCAGTCGTTTTATGCCGAACGTAGAGGCCCGTACGTGATTGCCAACACCCCAACAATCCTCTTATCTTAGTCCCATTATCCGAGATCTGAGATCTTCCAGCTAGGTGTACCCCCCCCCCCCCCCGTTTCCGTTCTATATGTCATCTGAATTGGAGACTGAGCTACGTTGTGAAAACGCACAGAGCGTTTGTAGTTATGGATTTTTTTATTTATTTTTTTTATTTGGTGGAGGTTTAACGACCACCGTGAGCAACTCAATGGGCTATAAGCAGTCACCCGTCCCTAATTTAGGGCCACAGGTTCCAGGGAAGGGAGAGAGCCAGTGCCGTAAGACAAACACAACATCCATGCCTCAACGGGATTTGAACCCGGATCCCTTTCGGACGAATGATCAGAAGCCATCGCTTAGACCACTGCGCCACCAGGGCGGGGGGCTATGGATATATTATTATTTTTTGGGGGTATTTACCGACCAGCGCGAACAACTCAATGGGAGGTCTCTCGACCCTAGTTCGGAGCCACTGGAGAAAAAAACAAACATACCATCCATGCCTCACCTGGGATTCGAACCTGGACCCATTTCGGAAGAATGGTGTATGTTAGACCACTGCGTCACCGGTGCGGCTATTTCTGCATCACACTGAATCAGTTGTACTGAAATCTAATTCAAATCATAATCACGACACCGGTCCAAATATTTTGAGTCAACTCGATGCAAATAGAAGGCAACATTTAATATTATTCCGTGGATCTGGCCATATAAATGAGTGATGTCAGCGTATATGGAATGTTGCTGTATAACTGACATGTTACACAATTAGAGGAAGAAATGCTAGCATTTAAATAGAGATGTCTTTGCGGTGCTCAGACGGTAAGAAAATTCGATTAACACATTGGATTCAGTCTTTGCTTAACAAATTTCCACAAATATATGAAATTTACGAAAATATTGAGTGAATAATTTACTCCTTATTTTCGTAAAATAATATTAATTTTCAGTAAAACATTTTTTTCTTTTGTAAAATGATATTTATTTCAGGAAAATAGTGAGTGATTAAATACATGCATGGCTTATCGCGGTAATGTGGTAATATTAGAGTCAATTGTAGGAAATCTTGGGCTTGACCTCATATACAAAAAAACTGTACTAATACATATATGTATACATTTACCAGCGGTGAGTATTAAGGAAAGTGTATGATATCATAGGGCAGAACTCTTGTGCCCTACAGCATCGTCTGTCGGGTATCCGGGTCACATTTTGGGAGTTGGCAGATTTTTATCCTACACTGCGTTAATTGCTGATTAGTACTCTAACACTTAAAAATTTTGTGGTAGATTGCACCAAAAAGTGGTGCTGCCTGCACCACTTTCTGAGAAAAGATACACCATCGTCTGTATTTTGCAAACAAAACCCAACAACGTAGTTCAACTTTTCACCACGTTATGATTCAAGGTTGCACCATGTTGCTGGGTTTTGTTTGCACGACACAATGGTGTATCTTTTCTCAGAAAGTGGTGCAGCACCACTTTTTGGTGCAACCTAGCACAAAAGTTTTAACGGTGTATCTGGTTGCCGGAGTTGGCCGTCATACCAGAGACACATGGTGTAAAAAAAGAAAGGAAAAAAAAAGCCAGAAACCAACGTAGAGCTTCGTGTAGAAATACTGACAGTGTGAATTGTGGAAACATGTGTGTTGCGAGTGTATGAGTACAAGCTTCATTAGAATGAACGCCTGCCCGGTAGCCGAGTGGTCTGAAGCGCTGGCTTCTGATGATTTGTCCGAGATAAGCCCAGGTATGAGTTCCGGATGAGGTAAGAGTAGTGTGTTTGTCTGACAGTACTGGCTGTGTCTCTTTCCTGGAACCAGGGCCTAACCCGGCGTCCGGGCCCAGGAAAATAAGATATTTCATCAGTATATAGTGCTGGAGATGTCACGTGATACCCACGAAATGGTTTACATGTACTCATACATCCTTCTTATTAACAGGGGCCGCGGGTGGCCTAGTGGTCAACGTTCGTGTCTGCCCCGGAGAAACCTCAGGTTCGATCCCTGGCAGGTATGAACGCACTAAATATCCGCCGTGCGTCGGATGGGCACGTTAAACCGTCGGACCCCGGGTGCTGGGGCCCTGGCAATAAATAAGGGCGTCTTTCTCCCCTTTCTACCTCGCTTCCGTGTCATTTTCCTATCGGGCACTCTAGCCCAAATCTCCTAGCTTCCTATTTCTAAGGGTTGTTTAAAACCTGGGGTCAGACACTCCCTTCCTAAAATCCTCGACATATGATCTGATCTGATCTGAGTTGTAACGTTGGCCACTAGGCCGCGGGTGGCCTAGTGGCCAACGTTCGTGACTGCCACAGAGAAACTTCAGATTCGATCCCTGGCAGGTATGAACGTACTAAAGATCCGCCGTGCGTTGGATAGGCACGTTGAGCCGTCGAACCCCGGGTACTGGCCTCCCGGTAATAAATAAAGGCGTCTTCCTCCTCCTTTCTACCTCGCTTCCGTGTGACTTTCCTATCGGGAGCTCTAGCCCAAATCTTCTAGCTTCCTATTTCCAAGGGTTGTTTAAGATCTGGGGTCAGACACTCCCTTCCTAAAATCCTCTACATGTGATCTGATCTGTTTAACTTTCGCATCAGATGAGGGTGCTGTTTCATATTTCATCCTACATAACCAGTTTGTATGTTTTTAAAAAGTCACAGAATCGGATAAATAATGTAAGAATTTGTAATAATAATTTTATATATTAGAAATTATATTAAATTCTATAGAGTAAAGTTAGTTGTGATCTCAAAGTGAGGCAGCAATCTCAGAGAAGAGTAACAAAGCGTTTTGTGAAAAACTAAACTGCTCCTTTATTCAAAACATTGGAAGTTGATCGATAAGAAGGTGCAACAAACCCCACGTAAAATATTACTTTCACAGTAATAATGATTATGATAACAATAATTATAAGGATGGTAATAATAATGGTGGTAATAACAATAGAGTAATAATAAAAAAAGTTCAGTAATGATTAGGCCGTTTTTGGAAACAATTTTAAACGTGGGGCCCGGGGCCTGGACTTTGTTGTCCCGTGCGATAATCGGGCCCTGTCTGGAACCAATGGCTCCAATTTAAAATGGGGGACCGCTTATAACTCTAGCAGTTGATACTTAATTCACCATTCTTCCTCACCAAAAAATTTGAACGAACTTCATATTTTCATTTTTAGCTAGTGTTAAGAAATGGTTACCTTTTAGTTCGCCGCTTCTCTTTCTGAACACAAAATAGCTCTGCTTATAGAAGTCCAATATAACGTTTTTCATTGCTTGTACAAGGATATAACAAAGACAGTAACCAAGATTTTCCATATTTTCGCCGATGCAGAAATTTCCCGCTTGGTATTATAAAACCGTGCGTGCATTCTTCGGGTACATTCGTTTCTGGAGGTCGGATGGGGAAAATTCTTTTGTATTGGATTCCCGTTGGCCGAGTGGTCAGAGACGCGGGTTTCTGGCAAATCGTCCGAACTTGAACCCCGGATGAGACCTAGACGTTGTGTTTGTTTTACAGCTCTCCCCAATGGCGGATTATTGCCTAGGGCGGTAAATCAACTTACCATAGCAACATTTTGGGTAATTGTTTACAATAAGGAGCCCCTGTTTTAAACGATGTAAATTTGCAAAAAGACCAAAGAATAATATTAGCTGATAGAGAAAGTTTCGCTGAAAACAAATTTGTATTTTTTAGTTTTCCAATGTTTGTATTCAGGGTAAAAAAAAAAAAAAAGTTAAAAATCAGAGAGTTCCTCCTTTTTTTGGCTGCTGCTGATCTCCGTACATAACTGTTTGTGTCTGTCAACTCGTTTTGCATTTTGGCAGGACATGTGCCAAGTGCTGAATAGTTTACCTTAATAGGTGCGGCTGCGAAGTTCGAAAGCGCCTAATTACTTCTGCTGTAAGAAAATAACCGTATTTTAATTAATTGTAATTGAACTATGCAGTGATTCCATGGCTTTTTTTTTTTTCGAGAAACAATCACACGTGACTGTTATTATCCATACAAAAGAAGAGTTAATGGCCAAATGACATTATTGTTAGACATAGAGCTTCGATGTAATAAAAAATAATTGGATTTTATACGTAATTTTCTATAAAGAGAATTGAAAAACGCTGCGTCTTACTTGGCAGCGTGGTACAATCCGTACTCTGTACAGACTACGACCTACAGCAAAAGTCAATGTTTGTAGTTTGGCCATTTTTCTGCAATTACAGCATATTTTCTTTTAGTAAATTTCCATATTCGACCAGAAATTTAAATATTTTGTTCCTCTCATGAGCAATTTTTATAAAATTCGTAACGGAATACTCATAACTAAATATTACAACACGCCATTTCCCGTTGAACGGAACTCATTTTAACAACTCCGAATTTTCAATAGAACGAATATCAGACTTCTAATTGTCACGCATGTGTTCTCCGCAAATGGCTTCGGCGCTTCTTCGCAATATGTAAATTACCAAGCTCTCCTGTGTTACGATGCGCTTTCGTAACGAGGGTTTTCTTTTCTTTTTACTTTCTCCCCCCCCTTTTTTTAAGGTGTAATTTCCAGCTACTGTATGGGCTATAAGCAGTTGCTGTCTAATTCGAGGCCACTACTTCCAGGAAAGTGAAAGTCGGCACCGTAAGACAAACACACCACCTACCTCATCTAGGACTCGAACCCGGAGCTTGGCAGGATGAAAGCAAATTTTTAAATTTTATTCTTTTGAGTAAGACATTAATTACATATAAAAATCAAGAATTAAATTTGTTTAGAGTGAAGCTTTCTGTTTGTTAACATCCTTCTTTTGTCATTTCTTTTGCGAGACACATCGTTTCAAAGAGGGGGGGGGGGGGGGCTTATTGCAAACAATTACCATATTTTCATTATCGCGACATTTCTGCGCAATGTTTCATTGCATCTACATAAATAAATACTTGTGAGAATATTTATAATAAAGCTTGTCCATGTCAAATTATTTTAATGATATTTGGACTCATTTTAGTTCAATCGAAAATGTGAAAAAAAAAAAAAATGAGACAAATTTATGTGCGGGTGGTAATTTCTTCAGGACGTTGGGACGGCAAAATCGTTAATTTGCCGCTGCCTGAAAGCAGTGGACTTAAATTAGGGACGAGCGACTCTTTATATCGTCAAATTCTCATGGGAGTCATTACCCCCCCCTCCCCAAAAAAAGAAAGAAATAAAGGTGGTTGATTTGTTGTTCACCCCGACCGGACAGTATTGAAGCGTAAGCAAAAGATGATAGACTTGTTTATAACGAGGAGTCTGCTCCGGGACCACCGGTTTGACTCGACGGCAGAACCCAAGTGTGTTTGTCCCCAGCGGGATACGCGTAAGGCTGCAAGCCGACTTACTGGATAGACGAAACAGGAATCAAAATCATTCATATTACTTCCGCTTTTCTTGATGTACTAACGCCTCGCCAGGTAAAGCAGATCTATATTTCAGTTTGTCTCGATATATTTGTTTTGAGTGCGGGGATTCGGAAAATCTGTTTTGCTTCAAATAAACATTTTTCAGGGAAAATTTTGTATATAGTTTCGCGCTATATATATAAAAAAAAGATTGATTCTAGATAAGCAAATTTGTGAAGGCGTTTGCATAAAATGTTCAACTCTTAAAATCGTATTTTTACTTTGAAATTTATTTGACATTTTTCGTTAAATAGCTTTCTGCCACTAACCTACCTACCTTACTGCGCCCAAGCCCACGGCTCGTCGCCCACGTTTTACCATTGCGATAACAACGACGCGAAAGCTGTGTATCGCAATAGAGCCTAACTGGTTTCGGCACTGACGTTATGGATGTGGCCGTCCCCCGCCCCCTCCCCCCAAAATGTCAACGCCTGCCGCTCAGAACTGGGTGGGCTATTAGAGGGGCTAAGCGTGATGGGGAGGGGGTCACAAATTTTGAAGTGTTTGGCAGAAAAGTTTTTGGCAAAAAAAACTTCGTTCATGGGCATTTTACTTGACGCAGATAATGTTATTCCTAGTAAAAAAGTTTTCAAGTGAATGTAGTATGGAAACCATGTGTACTATTATTTCTTCGCAATTAGAGCTTACTTAGGTCTCTTCTTTCTTTCTTTTTTTTTTTCTTCATAAAGCCGTGTATGAATTTTAGTTTGTAACTCGACAAGGAATCTCTCTCTCTCTCTCTAGCACTAAATTTAACAAAAAATTCATTTTGTATAACAAAATTTCAGTGAATTCGAGAAATTCACGTACGTTTATCCAAGTTCCCTAAAAACTTAGATGGTTGCACCCACCATATGTTCTGACAGCTTAAATGTTTTGGGGAGTTAAAGGGTGAGCTCAAAGAAAAGATAGGTGGGCTGAAAGCCCATCCCAGCCCGCCCGTAGCATCAACGTTTCAGTATGTTTTTGTTTCCCAAAACGTGCACTCCCTTGTTTAATTACTTATATTTTGTTCATTAACTTTTACACACATTGCTTGATTACCAGCATTGCACATTTCAGTATATAGTCTTTTTTTTTTTTATTGGGGGTTTAGCGACCACCGTGAGCAACTCAGTGGGTTGCAAGCAGTCGCCCGTCCCTAATTTAGAGCCACCGGCTCCAGGGAAGGTAGAGGTCCAGTGCTGTAAGGCAAACACAACATCCATGCCCCACCGGGAGTCGAACCCGAATCCATTTCGGACGAATGATCAGAAGCCATCGCTTAGACCACTGCGCCACCGTGGCGGCGTATATAGTCTTCGCCGTTTGACTTCATTTCTTTCTCTGAGTTGAACCACTAATTTTTTTCTTTGCAAAGTTATTCCCAGTAACGTGATACCAAACTGAATTGTTTCTAGTCACATGAAACACGATTGAAACTGTTGCAGAAAGCATAGGCGTAACCACTGAAGTGTCGGGGGTCAGGACCCCCAGATTTTCAGAGTCGGGGATCCTTATATATATATAAACATAATAGACATAAAATTGCAAAAATGGAATGCCATGACCTCGCGTTCTGCTGCAGGGGTCAATGTCACCTGAAATAAAATACATAAATAACGCAGACACTACAATCACAATAGAACTCAATTAACTATGTGACAACCATTAATAGTATACATGGTATATTTTACCATAACCATTTCCTAGCATACATGGTATATTTTAAAGTGGGGAAGGACAACTACACTATTCTGTATAATTCTGAACGTACCCTTTACCTACACATTGGATTGGATTGCAGGTTTAACGACCACCGTGAGCAACCCAATGGGCTATAAGCAGTCGCCCGTCCCTAATTTAGGGTCACTGGTTCCAGGGAAGGGAGAGAGCCAGTGCCGTAAGACAAACACAACATCCATGCCTGACCGGGATTCGAACCCGGACCCCTTACGGACGAATGATCAGAGGCCAGCGCCTTAGACCACTGCGCCACCGGGGCGGCACCTACACATTAACTTAATGAAACTCTACAGGGGGTGGCCACGGTAAATTGTGTTTACCGGTCGTGGGCACCAGTCAGGATTAAGGTAGATCTATTTTGAATGATTAAATTTGTTACTTAAGTTGATTTTATAGTTCATTTCCTGACAGGTAGGGAGGATAGGATGTCCAGTTATTTCCTATTCGGTCGGTGTTGCTAAATTAGGATATTGAAACCTGTCAGAGGTTCAACCGTCGGGTGCATCTTCCCCTGAAGATTGGCGCCCCGTGGCTGACCGTGTATTATTAATGGTTGTCACATAGTTAATTAAGTTCTATTGTGCTTGTAGTGTCAGCGTTATTTATGTATTATATATATATATAATGTGGTGTGTATGTGTGATCGGACACCCCCAGATTTTGAAACATGGTTACGTCACTCGCTTAGAAAGTCTGTTCCGCAATAATATGCAACTGAGCTGTTGCCACTTAAAAAAAATGAAGCGTTTTTGTTTTCTTTTGTGGGAAAAACTCACAATCATTGATAGGGAAATGGGAGTTATTCAAAATTGGAGAAGACTTGTCTATATGTACATATGGAATCATGAAGTCCTCACATTTCATGGGATTTTCAGGGTTTCGAACTTTCTTCTAATATGCCAAAGAACGTAAAAATTTGGCAGAGAAAACGTGAAAATTAAATTGTCACCTCATCCGGAAAGCAGAGATATGGAGTGGAACGCGGTTTATGGACTGCTCGAAAATGATTGACGTTTATGGAAAAACTTCTCTCACTCTTCAGCATTTTTTTTTTTTTTAAGTTTACGACCGTGGTAAAACGGCGTGGCATCGTTGATCCATTTAACTTGAAACTGCGAGTGAGGGTTATTCACTCTTACATTGGATTTTGGAATATCAGGGGTTGTACTTTGTCTTTCGTAGGCGGTTGTGTTCCCAAAATAAAGAACACGCCTGGATATGCACCGGCAAGTATGACCTTTAGGATACGGCAGTTTAACCCAGAAAGTAAAGAAAAAAACCCCGGATAATGTGACTGCTAGTGACTTCATGAAAATCGCCAACACAGTGGCGAAAAAGCACTGATTATAAAAAGTTTTTCAGTACACGAAAAATAAATAAATGCATACATTCAATGGAAGTACAGTATTAATCGCTTTTTTTTTTTTTTACCACAACGTACAAGAGTTCAAGAATTAAAGTAAACCACGGCTCATGACATTCGGGAAATGGGTTCCCTCTTTTAGTGACGTCACGCGGAAACCAGCCTGGCGATTGGTTTCCTACGCTGTGGTCAAGTACGACACCGGCGAATCAGGCCGTATAACATGAGAGTGACGTCACGAACGGAGGGAACTCATCTGTCTAGTATCATAGCCTTATACTTTCTAGAATGCCTTGAGGAAACTGAGGTTGCAAGGCTATGAGGTTTATTTAGTCTATACATTTCATATCGATATCTTTCAATTTAAGTCTTATGTATACCCAATGGTATTCCATATCGGTATATGTTGACATATTGCTGGGCGATATATAGAGAGATGTAAATATAGAGTATTTTTTTGGATGTATCATAATGAACATGTAATACGCATATCGATCCGTCACATCAGAACATTGCTCTACTCAGTGGTGTAAACATGTTCAAGATTTTACGTTTGTTGTTTTCCACCGTTTTTCGGGTCGCTATTTTTCGCTTTGTGATGTGTGTATTTTTACTTATTATTATTTCTGAATATCAAACTGGAAAACAATTTTTTTCGAAATATGCGGAAGTGACCAGGTTTCCCAGTATTTCTTAGCATATTGTAGTGCTTGAAATAAGCGGGTATACGCCGGTATGGCATACCGGCACTTCCTTTTTTCTTGTATTTCATACCAGTACTTTTTTTAACCTGAACTTACATACCGGCACTAATTTTAATAGTGGGAACTGCAGAAATCAATTTTTTTTTACCCTTGACTTACGAGCACGCATTTTTAAACATACACTGCTGGCCACCCAAAATGCAACACCAAGAAGGACACGAGATAACAAAGCCAGATTTACTGGACACAGAACAGATACAAAGATGAAACGATTGAGTTTACACGCCCGTGCGAATTGCGAAACACGAAGACATCAATAGTTCGCGTGACCTCCATGGCTGGCAATAACGGCCGCTACACGCCGCGGCATCGAACGAAAGAGGCTTTGGATGTGGGATTGGGGTATGTCGGTCCAGGCTGCTTCCACACGTTGCCACAGTTCATCAGGCTTAGCCACGGGTGGTGCTTGCAGGGCCACTCGATTGCCAATCAGCGACCAGACGTGTTCGATGGGCGACATATCGGGAGAACAGGCGGGCCACGGCAGCAGTGACACCTGGTTGGCCGTGAAGAATTGTTGCACGATTCGTGTCACGCGCGGGCGCGCATTGTCCTGTTGAAACGTTGCCACTGGCTGGTCCTGCAGGTAAGGGAGGACTACAGGCTCCAAAACGTCGGAGATGTAGCGGTGGCTGTTGAGTGTAACGGCGATGCGTACCAGAGGGGTGCGAGTGTCATATCCAATTGCGCCCCAAACCATAACGCCAGGCGACGGACCGGTATTGCGATGCATAATGCAGGCGTGATACAGTCTCTCGCCGCGGTGCCGCCACAAGCGGATCCGACCATCGTGGTGTTGTAGGCAGAAGCGGGATTCGTCGGAGAAGACAATGTTGTTCCATTCCGTAGTCCAGGTGTGGCGTTCAACGGCCCAGTGCCGCCGCACTCGCCGGTGGTGTAACGTCAATGGTAATCGGAGCAATGGGCGCCATGCGACAAGTCCCCGCTCCTGCAGATGACGTCGAACGGTACGTGCTGACACGGTTGTCACGATAAGCCACTATTCGTCCTCTGTCGAACTCCGAAACGTGCTGGAATGACTGCCGTATTCTGCGACGAGGCATCAGGAAGCTTTCCACGCACAGGTCCGGCAGCGCAACAAACTTCCACTATTTACACCCCGCCTTCTGTGCACCCTTCTTATAGTGCTTCTCGGTGGCGTGCCGGGCGCACATGATTTGCATATGCCCTGCAATGCTAATCGTTCGCATGTCCTCTCGCGGGCGACGCATGCTGCGAATTTCAGGCCAATCGGATGCTTCCTTCTTGGTGTTGCATTTTGGGTGGCCAGCAGTGTAGAAATCTTATGTGCCTCGTGCCCTTGAGAAATAGCTATGTGGGGACCGTAAAGGGTAGTGGAATGGTGTAAGCATTTGGTAGTCGGTGAGATTGTTATTAATTTAAGACTGAATATTCATTCTGATTGCGGTGGTACTAATTGCCCGGCTTTCTACTTCATGAAAGTCCCTATTAGAAGGGAACTGCCTTCTCGGCTCAGGACCTTAAAATTCTGGGTTCAAGTCCAGCTGAATCACTGATGATGATTAGCCGAGGTTCGGAAGTTCCATTAATCCGTTGGTCCTGGGGTAGAGACTATTCGTTACAAACAAGTCTAACCCCAGTTCTCGGTGTAGCATAAGTAGTGCCCGCTGGTGTCCACAAGCCAACGAACTCTAATCGACCGCCATCGTTTCTGACTTATGGTGCAACAGTATTCCACAGAATTGTCGATTATATTGTCAAACAAAGGAGTTTTTCTTCTAGGGGATTTTTTTTTTTTTTTTTTTTTAATTTTGGAGATTTTCTGGCGAAAATATTTTTTCGGAGGATTTTTAGCTAAATATGAGCATACCGGCACTTCAAAATTTCCATTTCGAGTTCTGAGCATATGGTTTTACCCTACGGTATGGTATAACTGAAAGAAGCTTCAGTCTGCAGAGGAGATATATCTTCAGTACCTCGGAATACACTCATCGTCAAAAAAATAGTTGCACCCAGAAGGAGGCAACCGACAGGAATGAAACTTGGTGGGTAGATTTGACGTCGTGAGACATGCAAATGATTCAAGTATCGTGCTCGGCCGCGCATGTGACGCAAGAAAAGACGGGTCGTAGCGCTGTGCCTGACCGGCTATATAAGGTCGCCCCGTTGCGCGTGCTTGCCATTTTGGGACGCGGATGGCCTAGTGGTCAACGTTCGTGATTGCCATGGAGGAACCTCAGGTTCGATCCCGGGCAGGTACGAACGCTTGGACCACTAAATATCTGCCGTGCGTCGGATTGGCACGTTAAACCGTCGGACCACGGGTACTGCTTTCCCCCAGTAATAAATAAGGGCGTCTTCCTCCCCCTTTCTACCTCGCTTCCGTGTCCCTTTCCTATCGGGCACTCTAGCCCAAATCTCTTAACTTCATATTTCTAAGGGTTGTTTAAGACCTGGGGTCAGACACTCCCTTCCTTAAATCCTCTACAGCATCTGATCTGATCTGCTTGCCATCCTGGCTCGTGCTGTTGTGTTTGTTGTATCCTTTGCAAGTGAAGTATGCCTCGGAGAAAAGTTCGGAGTCATTCGAACAGTTCGACGAGTTCGAGAGGGGCCGCATCGTCGGGCTCCGGGAAGCGGGGTGGTCTTTTCGCCGTATAGCGCGCCATACCGGTCGTGCGCATATCTCCATAGCACGCTTTTTGCGGCAGTGGATAGAACAAGGCACGCAGCAGCAACAGGTAAGATCTTGGAGACCTAGACGAACAACGGAGAAGGGACTGACGGGTTGTCGGACATGCACGGAGTAACTCAACAGCCACGATTGCGGTTATTAAGCGAGCAGTGGTTCCCACCGTGCATCGTCCGATTAGTGCCAGCACTATTGGCAGACGGATGCACGACGTAGGGCTACACGCACGCAGACCGTTACGATGACTGCCCTTGACACCATTGTATCGTCGCCAAAGACTGCAATGGTGTCGTACCAGACTGTCATGGAGCCACACGGAATCTTCAGTGACGAGTCCTGCTTTTGTCTTGGAGGAGATGACCAACGAATCCGTGTGTGGAGGCACCGTTATCAGCGCCAATATGAACGGTTTCTTGTTGAGCGTCACACGTCCAGAAGGCCTGGTGTCATGGTGTGGGGTGCAATTGCTTAAGATGCCAGATCACCTTTGGTGTTCCCTACAGGCACTTTGACAGCCCAACGTTACGTTAATGAGGTCCTGCAACCAGTGGCCCTACCTTTTCTGAACGCTCACTCCAGTGTGATTTCCCAACAGGACAACACTCGTCCGCATACTGCTGCTGTCTCGAGAACTTGCCTTCAAGGCACTGACACTCTACCGTGGCCAGCCGCATCGCCAGACCTATCGCCGATTGAAAATGTGTGGGATGCTATTGGACGCGCTATCCACACTCCACCCCTACCGCACAATCTGCAGGAACTGCGTAAGAAGATTCAATCTGCATGGGATGGCTTGTCGCATGACACCATTAAAAACCTTTACAACTCCATGCCGAGACGTCTGGCATGCTGTGTGAGCAAAAATGGCGGCCCGACGCCATACTAAGAGACACTACTTTTTGGGGTGTAGCTCAATAAATATTGCCCATACCAGTTTTAATGTTTAATCATTTATTGTTCCTGGTAATCTTTACCTTCCTCCCGAATAGCATCGGAATCCGACACGTCTTTCTGGGTGCAACTATTTTTTTTGACGATGAGTGTATTCTAGGAAGTTTAATGGGACTTTTGGAACAATGTGCCGGATTCTAAATTTCAGTCGCTTTTTATCAAGGAACCTTCCAGTCTTTCCCGCCGTTCAAAGGCTATACCTATCCCTGATTTAGAGGCAATGGCTCCATGTAAGGGAGCAACTAATACAGAAGAGTCAATACAATACGGACGTGCCCTGTGGGATTGAAACTTAGAAACTCAGTGTGTCTCCGAACTACTCGGCCAGTAGACAATTCTTTCTTCAACAAAATGTTTTAATTTGCGGTCATAGTTAAGAGCAAACTTGCAGAATATCAGATGCAGGAAAGTAACAGCTTAAATAAGTGCGTAAAACATTTCACTTTGTAGAATATATATATAAAAAAAAAGATTTGAAGATATGCAAAGCTTTTATTAAATGCAGCTAACACCAAACAGTAGTCATCGCTCTTTCCACGTTTATAAGTGAGTCACGGAAAATTTCTTTTCGGCCGTCACGAGAATCGAACACAGGGTCTTCCAGTTACGCGCCGGACAGGCTATGGCCGTGTGGTTTGGCAGTTTGTCGTATGTGAGTCTGGAGAATTTGAGGCCGCTGTTGTGCAGCGGTAGCATGTCCGGCGCGTAACTGGAAGACCCTGGTTTCGATTCTCGGTGGCGGCCGATGAGAATTTTTCCGTGACTCACTTATAAACGTGGAAAGAGCGATGATTTCTGTTTGATGTTCCTAATCCACGTCAATTGTGTGTATTAATGCAGCTAACATTTTTCACTGTGTAAAAAAAAGAAAGAAAAAAATAAGATAGAAGAAAAGACGTATATATGTAAAGAAAGCAGTAAGCTAAATACGGGGAAAATGTATATCTGGGGGGGGTTATGACTAGAGGCAAACAAAGTTTTAATACTACATCCGGGTAGAAATTCTCGCTGTATTAAAACGCAAGTGTAAGTTAAGCTTTAAACAAACCGCAGGTAACTTTTTTTGCTGCATGAAAAAAAGGTGAAAATGCGACTAACACAATTTCTTTCAAACGCCAACGAGGTCAATTTTTTCCCCCTCTCTTGGATACACTTGATAGAATCAGCGTTGGCCATCTTCGTGGAAAAAGGGTATATTTTGCGAAATTTTAAGACACACTTGGGGGGGGAGCTAGGTGATTTATTTTTCTCCTGAACGCTTTGATGGAGAATTGCGCTGGTCGCTTCCCACCGAATACCGCTAACTTTGTAAGATTTGACCCAGATGAGGACCTGCTGCAACCTGGACAGGACCCACAAAATTCAAGTAGGTCACAGATATTTATATCCCATTTTTTGAAGAACGAGAGAGATAGAGGGAAAAAAACCAGACTCACTCCTCATAAGTAGATCCGTGAAACAATTTTCAAGATCATTTGACCTAATAGGAATGCGAAGTGCTAACAAAAAAGAGGGCCACATTTTCGGCTTTCTTTCCTTATGATAATGATTGTGTTATTACAGCGCGAAGTTCACAAAGAAAAAAAAAGAGGAAGACTACAGAGCTCATGTTTTTTTTTTTTGTTTTTTTTTTGTGACCTCGAAATTATGTTGAATGCTTTCGTTGACATATTTTTGTTGGGGAGCAAGGGAGCGGGGAAGGACTAACAATTTTCGATTACGGAACTTTACCTTTTGATTTAACATACAGATACGAAACCCTTCTTTAAAAGAAAATGCGTAATTTCATATGTGAGTAATTCACATAAAATCTTTTCTATAGTTCACATATATAGGGTGGCTACGAACTGCAAAATTCGTATCTAGTTCTTTCGAGGAGAAACCCAGATGAAACTGATGTTCGGAAAAGACAAATTCAGGTCTCTTAGATTAGACAGTAGCGGTCTGTCCACCGAAGGGTCTTTATCAGGACTTTAAATTCAAACATATTTGCTGCACACACGCACAGTATAAGCGCCTTGTATAACTGACTTACTATCAATCAGAAGTAAAAGATTTATATCAACCAAAATGCAGCAAAAGGAAAGAGATCTCACATTCACTGCTATGCTCAGCTTCAGGGGTACAATCCAGGAGACCTGGCGCCGCTAGGACACTTTTTGTTTCAAGGCCTGGCGACGCCAAGCTACTTTTTACCTAACTGAATTGGACTTTTTTAAATTTATTTATTCGATCCTTGCTCATCGAAATCGATATTTTTTAAACACAAATAATGGAGTTTTTTCTCTTTCTTCTTCTTTTCTCTCTCTTTATTTTTTTATTTTCATGGTGACTACAAACAAATCCGTAGATCTTTCATTTACCGAAGCCACCACAGAAATAGCCAATGAAGTGGGTACCAGACAGTATAAAATAAAATATTATATATATATATATATATACACTATATTGACAAAAGTCACCGAACACCTAGAAGGGAAACACAACAGATCATGTATTGACATACATTAGTACGGTGTCGGTCCACGTTTGGCCTTAATGCATGCACTGACCCTTCGAGACAGGCTTTCGACAAGGTTTTGGAACACAGCGATAGGTATGCGCTTCCATTCAGTACACCGCTGCCGCTAACTGTTGCTTAGTAGTAGTCCTTGATTCCAAACATCTTATGTGGCGCTTTAATTCATACCATAGGTGATATATCGGATTAAGATCAGGGCTCTGTGCTGGCCAGTCCACACACGACACGGAATTATCGTCAAACCACGCCGCAACAGTCCTTTCTTTATGGCTCGGTGCATTTTCCTGCTGGTACCAACAAGGCTCGGTTCCATAGTATTGCCACAGAGTTGGCAGGGCATAGATGTTCAGAATATCGAGGTAGACGTTCTGGTTAACAGGTTTGTCCACGATAACCAATGGGCCGGGACCATACCACGAAAAAGACCCCACACGAGTAACTGCCAGCTCCAAACTTGACCGTAGGAACAGTTCACTGTGGAAAGTAGCGTTCTCCCGGCTGTCGCCATACCCACACACGGCCATGAGACTGATGGATCGTATATCTGGATTCATCAGTTCATAGGACCTGTTACAATTGATCTACGGTCCACGATTAATGCTTTTTACACCATGTTAAACGACGAGTAAGATTCCGAGTGGAGATGAAAGGCTTATGAACAGCCGCACGACCACGGTAAACCATGGAATGAAGTTCTCTGCGAATGGTACGTGTACATACCGAGGTTTCAGCATTTTTACTCACCTGTACATTGAGGTCTTGTGCAGTACTCCGTCGATTAGTTGCAACGACTCTCCTGAGGCTTCGACGTCCTCTATCACTGATTTTCTTTGGTCTGCCAGTACAAGTTTTGCTGCTTCATGCACACCATGTGTCTTCCACTTATTCTGTACTTCCAAAACCGTTGACTTGGGTATGTTTAAACGCCACTCGGTTTCTCTTGTGGACAACCCACTGATACAGTATAACCAACAATCTTTCCTTTCTCAAAGTCAGTTCTCTCCGGTCGCGACATTTTCACTCAACCTCATAATGCGATATGATCGTGGTCAGCTGTAGGCTTGTTTTTATACCGTTTGCAGCCGTGCCGCGCATATTAACAATGTAGGGGATCCGTTCATTTGGCTTTTGAAGGGGTGTCCGGCGACTTTTGTCAACATAGTGTATATATCCGATTTCAGAGGTTTGTTGTCTCCTCCCCCTCCCCTCCCAATACCTGCTGGAGTCGATAACGCCTGGGCCGATCTTCGGAGCGGCAGGCCACTTCTTTTTTTCAGGACTGCGCCACTTCTCGACTTGAGGCAACGCAAAAGTTAGCTTAACAAATTAGCTTAATAAACAAAAACTGCAAATGTCTAAGGAAAAACATACAAAACCTAGAAGAAAAAATGTCCTTATTGTTCCAGCATGTTATCGGATCTCTTCTGCACGTCAAGTTTATGTAGTCCCTGCAACTACTGATATTATTTATTATTATTATTATTATTTGTGTGTGTGTGTGTGTGTGTGTGTGTGTGTGTGTGTGTGTGTGTGTGTGTGTGTGTGTGTGTGAGCGTGTGCGTGCGTGCGTGTGTGTGTGGCAAAAACGAACTGGACAAAAGAGGAGAGAGGAAATCACCGCTCAGGTGGCTGAGTCGGCAGAAGCGTATGTCCTACTTGTTGCCAAAAAAAAAAAAAGTTTGTTATTTCCATCTAATACTGAATTCCGAACTAGCTTGGCCTTCACAACAATTACGATGCCCGATTACTTTTCATAGTTAAACCTCCGAATAACGATCAATGCCCGGATCGGGAAAAAGGGCCCTTTGTTGGGAGGTGGTCGTTGTTCAGAGGTTAGGCCTATCACTAGTCTGTTTTTTTTTTTTTTGTTTTTTTTTGTTTTGGGGTGTAAATGATTTATTGGACCTGGTGGTACAGAGACATGACAAACAGGCAGACATAGACAGGCGACAGATGTTTCACTTCAACAGGTACATATCAAACATGGTTTACAGCATGCCAAATGATCAGTCTACACAGAGATAGCCAGTGTTCATCAAGTAACACATTATGAACAAGTACGCATCAAACATGGTTTTTACATTATGCTAAATGACCAATGTATACAGAGAGCCAGTGTTGGACAAGTAACACATCGAGAGCCAGTGCCTAAAGACAAACACGAACATACATGCCTCACCGAGATTCGAACCAGGACCTGAAGCCAAGGTTTAGACCACTACTCCACCAGTACGGCCTAGTCTGTTGCATTCGTACAAATGCAGAATAAGAGTTCGAAGCATATCCACAAAATTGCTGACAGTGCGTCGTGGTTAGGAGAGAATGTCGTCGGGGTCGTCTGCTGTTATAGCCCATACGTGCCAGCGTGCGACTCATGGTAATGACAGATACTGTTCAGGGTTGACCTCTGTTGTATTGAGTAGTCCACTGTTGAACAGTACTGTGTCTGTTGACCTATACGAGTCGTCGGACCTTGGACTCACTTTTCACATCAACCTTTCTCTATCTTGTGCATTTTTACCTCACGGTTCGTTGTGTCATCATTTGCACGCCAGTACACTTTAACCCTTTAACCGGCTGGAACGAATTAACTCTGGGTTAGCAAAATCAGCTCGAACGAAAATATTCGCTATCTGAGAAGTGTGCCGAATGCCGCTGGAACGAGTACTAATCCTGCTCATCAGAAAGATTTGTTATCCCGTGAGTGCTGTTATTTAAGTGGTCATTTAGGGGATGATTGACTTTAATCCTTTCTGACTGATTACTTGCTAAAAGGGTTATAACAATGGCGACAAACCTAAGAAAGGATAGAGAAGATGTTCGAGTCGCTAGTTTCTACACAGTGGCATAATGTTCATGTCAGAGGCACTAGTCATTCCCCATCATTCCTTTGTGTTAGGTGGGACTAGCCCATCCCCATCTTTCCGTGGATTGGAAGTGTTGTGAAGCAGAGAATATCTTATCACCCGTGACAGCTTTATGGTCGGTACAGCACGATATGAGAAAGTGAAGAATTATTTGGAAGTAGCATTCGCAAACCACGGCCGCTATGTGAACATTTATGCTTGGTTCAGGTGCATCGGCCTCTTAAAGGGTTAACTACGGCGGCTCGCCAACAACCCACTATTTTGAGCTGTTTCGGAAATTGAAGCACCCGATTTCCGAGCTCCCACAATCTGTCCTTTCTTAAAACCTGATAAATTCTTCCGTTTACCCATCACGCCCCGGATTTTACTACCTACTGCTCCACTCACACCTTATATATTCTACATAAGTCGACTAATCGATCCCTCTCGGAAACCCCGTGGTCAACGGGCCTCATCCACTTTTGATAGGGTTGGTCATAATTCAGTGATCACTCGTTATACCTTTGTATTTACCTCAGCTCTGATAATGATGTGTAACGCATTTAATCAGATTCAGTGGCTTATATTCAAGGCTAGCTGATATGCCCAGCGGGATTCAAATAAAATTGCTATCAAGAAGTGTATGAGAACTCTCATTTTCTTTACTAAGGGAATCGAATCTGGCTTTCAAATGTCATAAACAAAATCGCTAGATCGATCATTTCGCACGCGCTGACTGAGAAGACTTTCTTGTAAATAGCATAAAGTATTATCTAAATTTCACAATGTGAGTCAAGTCAGGAATGCGACTGTACGCAGGGTTATATTTAAGCTCCCGTGTTTCAGCCAATAACGTTCCAGAAAATCCCGAAATATCACGTGATTTGAAGATTTTTTTAAATTATTTTAAAGTAGCACGATTTGTAGAGTTATTTTCCGCTACAAGTTACTTATTTTGTAGGGTGCTACTACCACAACTTCATTACTGATGCTACACGCTACTGTAAATGTAGCGTGCTACTTCCGATCATTGGTCGTATGCTGTAATATATAAAAGCTGTAGAGCATTTGGCAATTGTGAAGAGAGACTGTTCACACAACATGCACTCTTCGTTTGGAAGCGTAAAGCCACAGAGGAGGAAAAACAGAGGTCCAACTCTCGTGTTTAAGACAGCGCCCCAGTGGTCGGACATGAAACTATACGATAGCGTCTGTCACGTGATACGATACCAGTGGCTATTACAAGAAGCACCGCGGAGAGAGTTGTAAACTCGGCCGCGGGTGCCTTAGTGTGCACGTTCGTAACCGCCACGGAGATAACTTCTGGTGCGATCCCAGGCAGGTACGAACGCTCGGACCACTAAATATCCGCCTTGCGTCGGATGGGCACGTTAACCCGTCGGACCCCATGTGCTGGGCCCTCGGCAATAAATAAGGGCGTCTTCCTCCCCTTTCTACCTTGCTTCCGTGTCGCTTTCCTATCAAGCACTCTACCCACCTAGCTTCGTATTTCTAAGGGTTGTTTCTGACCTGGGGTCTGACACTCCCGTCCAAAAATCCTCTACATGTGATCTGATCTGAGTTCTAAACTCGGGCGGCGGATGGCCTAGTGGTCAACTTTCGTGACTGCTAAGGAGGAACCCCAGGTCCGATCCCGGTCACGTACGAACGCTCGAACTGCTAGAAACCGCCGTGCGTCGGATGGACACATTAACCCGTCGGATCCCATGGTACTGCCCCCCCCCCGGTAATAAATAATGGCGTCTTCCTCCCCCTTTCTACCTCGCTTCCGTGTTGTTTTCCTATCGGGCACTCTACCCCAAATCTCCTAGCTTCGTATTTCTAAGAGCTGTTTAAGACCTGGGGTCACACACTCCCTTCCTAAAATCCTCTACATCTGATCTGATCTGAGTTGTAAACTCTTGAAAAAAAAAAAAAAAAGGCAGGCTGTTACGGTTCGACGTTTTAGTTCATGTTCGTCCACTGGCGCGCTGTTGTTCTATTGAGATCTTTGGGGCCAAATTGTTGCTATGAGTCTCTATGGAAGATAAACCTCTGAGTCTTCTGCTCTGTGCGTAATACTTTAGAGGTCACGTGATGAACAGCTCTGGTCGAGTTCTGTTAGCCAGAATCTTCAACAAGAGATGGCGCCACTGATAAGCCGCCACTGAAGGCCTCGATTCGCAAAAATATTTGAACCCAAATATCAATTTTGTGAAATGAAATATTTTATCGTGAAGGAAAACGAAAGTTTCCTACAATTCCTCGTGCTGCATGCTTTCAGAAAACGCATATTTTATGGAAATAAATTCACATGTTTGAATTTCTATAACACGCAGATTCACAGGGTTGCGGTTTCTGTTTATGTAAGAGATCTGGGAGAAAGAACAGGTGAGGCAAAATAATTAATAATTTTCATTATCAAACCCAACAGTGGTTCACTGTTAAAAATCGCATTTTATTTTGCAAATGCTCTCAGGTCCAGTTTAATAAATCCGTCATTCAGTGGCCTACCAGAAAAACTCGACCAAATATTCAGTGGCCTACCAGAAACCCCGCAACAAATATCTTCGAGGCCTTTTTGCGAAAATTTATTTGATTTCAATCACAGAAATTTTTTAAATTTCATATTATTAACTAGGTTGTACGGGCGTTTTAATAATTCAAATTCTTTGGAACCTATACGTATTTTTCGTAAGACCAATATTGTTACACTTTTTGCGTGTAACAGAAATGTACACGTTGTAATTAAAATGATTGCTCTAGTTCTACACTAATACAAAGTATTACAAAACACTTACGCCAAGGTTAATCATATCGTGCAAATTTTATTCTTTTAGAGAAAGAAGGCCAGACTCTTTGAAAGACTTCATGATCAGACACGCAAAACACGTAACGGCCGTGTGACAGCATCTAATGACCTCCCGATTTATACCAAAATACAGAACATAACTAAGAAAATTAAAAAGTAACAACAAAGAATTGTGGCACGAAAAGAGTAAAATTATTTAATTTGTTTACTTTTGAGTATAAAAAAAAACTCTTAACTTTGCACATAGATTCTGTTATAAAAAAACAATGACACTAGTCTCTGTTTTCTCGTTCCCTCGCGAAAAACACCTTTTTAGCTCATTATATCCTGAAGGATGCGTAGTTATGTTCAAAAAAGTGTAATATATAACGCCTTATCCTCATTGATATAAAAATTTCATATATTCAACTGATGCTTCATTTACATTTTCTTTTTAATATACAAAGGCAGTTCAATTAAAATTGAGAGTAATGTTTTTTGAGTGGCAACAGTGCGAGGGGGAAAATAACTGTGCAGACGACTAACTGAATTAAGGAAGTATCTATGCCAGCAGTTATTAGCCATGGCAGACGATTCTGGTTTTGTTATTGCGCAGTTGTACGTCTGCATTTCGCCATACAGCTATGGAGGTGAGTAATTCAGAGTTAAGAACTGAAATGCGTTGTGCGATAAAATTTTGCTATCGTTTGGGTAAATGAAAAGAAGCTTACAAAGATAAACGTTTGGGCGAGTCAGTTGATTTAATGAAAAGAAGCTTACAAAGATAAACGTTTGGGCGAGTCAGTTGATTTAATGAAAAGAAGCTTACAAAGATAAACGTTTGGGCGAGTCAACGATTTTCAGATGGCACAATGATTTCAAAAAAGGCCTTTGTCGGTAGAATTAGCTCCTATGCCTGGTCGACCTTAAAGTGTTGTTACGGAGCGTATTGTTAACACTGTTTGGGTAATCCTGCAAGGAGATCAACGAATGACGTGTGAAGATATAGCGGCGTCAACTAATATTTCAAAACCATCGGCATTCTACGCAACAAATTACTGCTGCATCGTGTGTGTTCCATATGGGTACCTCGTCACCTAACGAGAGAACAATTGTTAGCCAGGGTTCAGGTGTGTCATGAGTGGAAACAAATGATTGCAAAGGATCTAAACTTTCTAAACACAATAATAACCGCCGATGAAACATGGGTCCACTATTTCGACCCCCTCACGAAGCATGCAATGAGTGTCTGGAAACACACAGGCTCGCCCCCTCCGAAAAAAGTTCGCCTAATCAAATCAGCTGGGAAGGTGATGATGGTAATTTTCTTTGATCATAAAGGTGTAGTCTACTAGCATGTTGTTCCACCACAAACTACTGTCAACGCTGAGTATTATATTTCAGTCTTGAAGCGTCTGCGACTACACATATCGATTAAGCGACCGGAACGGGTGGGCAAGTGGACCCTACACCATGATAATGCCAGCCCACATGTGGCTGCTGGTGTTCAACAGTTTCTTACGAAATGCAGTATTGAAATCATGCCACAGCCTGCCTACAGTCCTGAGCTCTCCCCGTGCGATTTCTGGTTGTTTCCAACAGTGAAGGAGAAGTTCCGTTAACATTCAGCACAGATGCTAACGTTATTCAAGCTGTAAAGGTGTCGCTAAAGCAGCTTCCACTAAAATGCCCTCGCCACATGTTTTGGAAAGTGGACTGAACGATGGGACCCTTGCATATCATCCGAGGAAAAGATACTTTGAGAAAGAATAACATATATTTTGCTGTATCTATATTTTTTCATTTTGTGTGATTTTTACTCTCGGTTTTAATGGAACTGCCGTTGTATATTTTTGTGTCTAAAATCCTGTCACTACCCCGGTTTTTGTTTTTTTGTTTTTTTAAATTGTGGGTTTAACAACCACCATGAGCAACTCAATGGGCTATAAACAGTCGCCCGGCCCTAATTTAGGGTCACTGGTACCAGGGATGGAAGAGAGCCAGTGCCATAAAACAAACGCAATATCCATGCCTCACCGGGATTCGAACCCGGACCCACTTGAACGAACAGTCATAAGCCAGCGCTTAGACTACTGCGCCAGATTGGTGGCCTCCTCCGGTGGACACAATCCAATCCGATTATCATCACATTTTTATGCACGCTATTTCCTACACAAACTGCTGTAGGAATTAGCGTGCATAAAAATGTGATGATAATCGGATTGGATTGTCGAGGAGGTGAGTTTATGCTTATATATTTCCAAGACTATTGATTAAGTAACAGGAAAAGTTATTTCTGCCCCAGTGGTGAGTGATCACAGGTGCAGGCCTTTAGATAAACATCTGAGTTAGAGTCTTAGATCGTGCAGGCCTTTAGATAAACATCTGAGTTAGAGTCTTAGATCGTGCAGGTTGGGGTGCTTACTCTCTTCCGTCCCTGGAAACAGTCACCCTAAATTTGACACAGGCGACTACTGACAGCCTTTGATGCTCACCGTGGTCGCTAACCCCCCCCCCTCCCAATGGTCACTTGGAAGATGAATGATCAGAAACCAGGGCCCCTTAGACCACTCAGACACTGGTGAGGCAACAACGAATTACCAAAATCGGGAGATGCATGTTCGATTCCCTCTCCAGGGCAACGCGATAGTCATGTTTTCTGAGGAGATGTCACCTCGTAACACTTAAATACAACATGTCTATGCCGAAAAAATAACAAATTTGCTGTTGAAAGTTCAAATATCGACTAAACACGATAAAACACATATGTAGCACACATACACTACATGTAATTAAGCTTTACTGATAAAACACACCCCACATGAGATCTTTCGAGGATCACAACGTCCCCATCTTCAGATGTTACATTCACGAGTAAGACCAAGATATATATAGAGGGAGCATAGGAAAGTCCCTTTAGCCTGGAAATAACTTGCAAACGGAGACAGGTACAGTTATGCAAGTGAGATAACGGAATATAGTAAAGCGAATACGCCCGATCAAATGCAACCAATAGCAGCGCCCCTAGTGGCGAAATGCGGAAGTTAGCCACTGCAAATCGAAAACGAAAAGGATAGAGCAAAATTTCCAATTACAAAGTTGTAGAGCATCAATTAATTGGTACAAAACGACATTTTTTTCACACGGATAAGATAAATTGTCACCTGAATACGCTACAATGTCCAAAATCGATTCGCGACGATTCGAATCTGCATATTCACATTTCGCAAATGTAGCCGTATGCAAATGCAGATTGTGACGTTGTACCGTACCTACGATATAAAAACCAGTAGCAGGATGTACTCTGATCAGAAGTTTAGGTCTATGTACGCTGTGTGATAATGGCGAGCTTGGATTTCTGGGGTTACATAAAAATTCAGGTGTATACAACAGTGCCTACAAATCTGCTGGATCTACGTCGTCGCGTTACAGATGCGTGCAATAGTGTGACACCTTCCATGCTGAGGAATGTGCACGCAGAGTTACTTTCACGAATACAAATGTGTATCGTGGGTGATGGCGAACTCTTCGAACATACTCGACATTAACTTTTTATTACTGTGCGCCAGTTTGCCTTTTTTGTTTTTGTTTTGTCTGACGTCATCAGACTGTATTGACATAAGTACGCATTTATGCCATAAATTGTGCGTAGTTGCTCATACCTATGCCTGTTCCCTTCAAACGTTCACACAAAAGGCCGCGCATTTTAAGGTATTCAGGCGACAATTTATCTTATCCGTGTGAAACAAATGTCGTTTTGTACTAATTAATTGATGCTCTACAACTTTGTAATTGGGAATTTTGCTCTATCTCTTTTCGTTTTCGATTTGAAATGGCTGCCTTCCGCATTTCGCCACTAGGGGCACTATACTGTTATCTCACTTGCATAACTGTACCTCTCTCCGTTCGCAAGTTATTCCAGGCTAAAGGGACTTTCCAATGCACCCTGTATAAAACACCATCGTCAGAAACCAGTAATATTGCAACGCCATCTAAGATTTACACAGTGCATTTAAAATAAGTCATGAAAATGTTTAAATAAAATAGTCCATGATTTCGATATAACTTTAGGGGCATAATCATTACAGCAACGAGATCCGAATGATGCAATATATAGGCTCTCCATAAATAATAACAGTGAGAGCTTTCCTGGAGAGTTTATAATAGATACCTAATTGCACTTTGGAGTATAGGAACCGGTCGCAACCAGACGAGACATGGCGGTTGCTAACTTGCCATTACGAACATCATATTTATGTTCCCTGACTGGTACTCAAGTTCCTTTTTGTAGAAACAATATATACAGTATCATTAGTGTCTGGAACAACGGCTTGTACTGTATATATTGGTTCTACAAAAAGGAACTTGAGTACCAGAGTCAGGGAGTTAAACCCGTAATGGCAAGTTAAAAAACCCGTAATGGCAAGTTAAAAAACCCATAATGGCAAGTTAACAACCGCCATGTCTCGTCTGGTTGCGACCGGTTCCTATACTCCAAAGTGGAATGAGGTATCCATTACAAACTCTCCAGGTAAGCTCTCACTGTTATTATTTATGGACCTATATATTGCATCATTCGGATCTCGTTGCTGTATATGTCCCTAAAGTTATATCGAAACCATGGACTATTTTATTTAAACATTTTCATGACTTATTTTAACTGAACTGTGTAAATCTTAGATGGCGTTGCGATATTGCTGGATTCTGACGATGGTGTTTTTTTTTTTTTTTTGCGGATTTTAACTCTTTCTTTTCTGGGTAACTTTGCGCGTTTTTTAGGGAACTAAGGCCAAAACAGCCGGCCGTTTCATTGTTCTTGTAATTTGCGCTGTGTTTTCAATGTAGTTAAGTTCTTAATAACTACTTAATTATGCACTTAAAGCATTTCTGAAATACTTTGTACATATTGCAACTAATTGTTCATGTCATATAACCTTCACAATGCGTTTCTTTAATTAATTATTGTCTTTATTATATTCTCGTTTTTGTGTTGTCAGAAGTTGTGGAGTAGGGGTTTTTATAATCCAGTTTTCTATCAAGAATCTGTGTTTTAAAAAAATTAATATCTCCTTTTTTATTGCAATGTTAAGAATTTGTAATACTTTTGTATTGCTATTCAGGTTTAAATTCTCTCTCAGGCGAACTTGGTAATTTGTTATTGCTGAACATTATTTCTGATTTATTATGTCACTCTTACAACTTGAGTTTTCTATAATCTTCTTCTTCTTTCTGTTTAATAGTAACAGATGAAGAGCATGGGTCGGGCCAGGAAAGTTATGGATGCTAGCTAAATTGTTAACTAAAGCTTGGTCATGCAACTCTGCGGAGGTCATGACATTTATATATATTCTTTAAAATATATATTTTTAAAAAAATTTTTTTGGTGGGCTTATTACTTGCATCTATGACTTTGCAGAAACCCATTTCCAAATAGGTCTTTGTGGAAGTGAGAAAATGCAGAGTTTTTGCTGGTCCTTGATAAAGCCAAGGCTCAGTATTCTCGACAATTTCTACATTCAGTTGTTTTATTTTTCTCTTTTTACTCACACCGGTCAATACATAATCTTTTCTATGTTGTACTTGGTGTGAGTCAAAAAAATTTTTTTTTGCTTCAGTCTCTTAATAGAATGTGAATTCTGAATTTTCATAACTGCTGCGTTGCGCGTTTTGATCTTCAGGTTATTTTGCATCTTTCGTTTTAAATTCTAAAGTTTTTCTTATGTTTTCGGCTTTGCTCTTTAGTATATATATATATATATATCTTGGTCTTACTCGTGAATGTAACATCTGAAGATGGGGGCGTTGTGATCCTCGAAAGATCTCATGTGGTGTGTGTTTTATCAGTAAAGCTTAATTACATGTAGTGTATGTGTACTACATATGTGTTTTATCGTGTTTAGTCGATATTTTAACAAACAAATTTGCATTACTATAATGATCTTCTCGCCATTTTGCTGTTCTTCTGACGTGGGCAGCAGCAGGTGCTGCTGCGGTATATGCAGTGTTGTAACCAATCACGGAAAAATATTGAGAAAACACATTAAATTATGTTAATACGAATTTGGAAGATGTGAATCCGTTTATTGGTGTAAATATTACATGGATGTATAACGAAGTAAATTTCTCCGTCATTTCTGTCCGCACCAGGATTCGAACCCGGATCCCCTCATTCCGGAATAAGTTACCAATTGAGCTACGCGGACGTTTTATTCTGATTCCTATCTGCCTTTATGTCGTGTGCGTCCTTCGGGCAGGTACGTCACATCTCCTGGTACGTTACATCATCTCCCCTTTTTTTTTTTTTTTTTTTTTTTTTTTCGAAGTGCTGGAGAAAGGATTCTCTTATTTTTCCTATCTCGCGCTGTGGAAATAACATCACACCAATGCGAGATTTTGAACGGTCGGGTCATCCGGATTGTTCGGGCGCCATTATAACGAAGTAAATTTCTCCGTCATTTTTATCCGCGCCGGGGTTTGAACCCGGATCCCCTCATTCCAGAATAAGTCACTCTACCAATTGAGCTACGCGGACGTTTTATTCTGATTCCTATCTGCCTTTATGGCGTGTGCGTCCTTCGGGCAGGTACGTCACATCTCCTGGTACGTTACAGATGTTAAGTCAGGTAATATCCGAAAACTTAAATTTCGTCGTCTTGGAGCAGAAGTTGAACCCGTATGCCAACCACTACACCACCCAGGACGACCAAGTTTCAAGTTTACGATTAATTTGAATTCGCTATATATGAATGCTGAGATTCGCTATAAATGAATGCCGGTTGCTTCGACTAGTGAATCCTGTGGAAACTTGGTTCGCCCTGGGTGGTGTAGTGGTTAGCATACTCGGGCGCTGTCCGGGAGACACGGGTTCGATTTCCGCTCCAGGACGACAAAATTTTCAAGTTTTCCGATATTATCTGACTTAACATCCATGTCATATTTACACAAATAACCGGATTCACACATTCCAAATCTGTATTGTACATTGGTGTAATCCCGTATTTCATTCATTAAATTATGTCTCACTTGCATATTCTAAAAATATACCAATATGTTAGAAAGCGCTCTATTTGCTGTAGTATAAATATTCATGCGTGATCCTGATATTTCAGTTCGTCGTAAAAACATCTGACGATTTACAACGCGCAGACAAGAGACACCGTCACATAATACATTATTCACGCACCGACGAAGAGATCGATCGTCTGATTAATGGACCCTTTAAAAAAAATAAAAATGAATTTAATCAGTTACACGCTTAGCTGACCGAAGGCTCTGGTTTTGGCTGTAATTCAGCAGCTAGTCAAATACTCCTCCCCTTTCAAGCGATCATTCCATCCCAGTCGATAACGTAAGCGCCAATTTCACGGCTTCGTGCCGAAGATGGTCGGCCACTCAACCTCCGCGGAAAAATCCTCTTCAAAACTCTCTCTCCCTTGAGTTCGAGGACCACTTGGAAACTCGTCCACCTCTCCGCAGGTCCGGCCTGTTCACTTGAGGTCATAGTCCTCCTGAAGCCATCCTTTTCGGCAGGCTTATCTTACTGGGGTCTTTTTTTTTCTTTTTTATTTATTAAGAACTCTGTAAATCCTGACTTGCTGATTAAACCTCCCCATCCGGGGACCAAATACCAGTCTGCCCTAAAAACTTTTTCGCAGAGCTAAATTACACTCGTTACGTGGCTCCTTATCCTTTAAAGGAGATAAATGTGAGAGCAAGAAAGAAACACTGAATGAAATTATTCCTTTATTAGTTTTCTAGAACTAGCTCGTGAGGCGAATTTGTAACCGACATCTGTGACTTCACAGAATATGGGTGTATTACAATGCTCATTGAGTTGTGATTGAGTGCAAGAGAAATAAAAAGCTGATAAGTGTTATTATACAGGGTGTTTCACTATAGGTTGCCCCCCCCCCCTTCCCGAAGAATCAGTCATATTTTGCAACACGTTTACCTAGAAACATGACATGTGGTTTACAACGTACCTTAGTTCATGGGAATGTAACACCATCCACAACAAATGGTGAACTGTAAAAAATAAGTGCTGTAAATTTACGGAAAGTTTCTGAAAATAACGTGCAGCAAAACTGCCGGTAAATGTCGGTCTTTTTCATAAATTTCCGTTTTTAAAAGTGCCCGTTTATTTTAACTTCCGTATTTTCACAGATTTTCCGTTGTCAGAAATTCCGTTTATTTCAGAAAAAAATATAGGTTTTTCCTTATTTAAACGACCATGATTTTTTTTGTTATTAATACGACTGATTTAGTCATTTTATTTTCTGTTGGAGCTTATTATTTTTCAGAATAGGTTTGTAATAATTTTTTCGGTAGGCGACTTTTCACAACTTAAGCATTTTTCATCGTGATTTTTCGAAGCAACAAAATGCTTTGCAACTTGATTTTTTTAAATTCACACTGACTTTCAGTTATCTTTGAAAAAAGATGAAATGTAATTTCGTAAAGTATTATTGCACAAAATAACTCCTAAATACAATATAAAATTTAGTCTTGATAGCTATAATAGCTTTTGCTTTAAGTTCTCTAAAGAATGATACATAGACAACGTATAACCATCTGTACCGTAAGTTAAGTACCCGGCTTCTTACAGTAACGCAATACACTAAAGAGCAATTGAATTAGAGATACCTGTCTAGTAACGTGTAGCACCACCTTTCGTCCTGATGACGGCGGCGATTCGTCTCGGCATGGACTCGACAAGACACAGGAAGCTTTGGGAAGCCATACGGAACCATGACCCCTGAACAAGCTCCCACAGTTCATGAAGATTTGATGGAGGGGGGTCAGAGCCTCGAACATCTTTCTCGATGGCATGCCAGATGTGCTCGATGGGATTGAGGTCAGGTGAACTAGCTGGCCAAGGAAGCGAGGTCACGTCGGTGGAGTGTTCATCCAACCATTCGGATACAATTCAGGAGCGATGGCACGGTGCATATTCTTGTTGCAGGATGAGGTCCCCAGTGGGATGTTGAAGACGCACAAACGGGAGCAAATGGTCGTCCAGGATATCCCGGTAACGTTGACCTGTGAGGGACGATGTCACAGGTACCAGGGGGTCCCGTTTCAGTCCACGTAAACAGTCCCCAGACGAGAATGCCACCCCACCAGCTTTTGAAGAGTACCCTGCTGGCAAGAAAAATTCATCGCTTCACGTGGTTTGCGCCGTACTTGTATCCTGCCATCCGCATGTACCAACGTGAATCTCGACTCATCAGTCCAGGCAACAATTTCCCACATGTTTAGGGGTCCAGTGGCGATGTTCCCGCGCGCATGCTAATCTTTGCAGCATGTGATGTGCGTTCAGCAGCGGTACCCTCGTGGGACGATGGCTTCTCTACCCCATAGCGAGGAGATGGTTCTGGTTGGTGTGGCTGCTTACACGTTTTTGTGCACCAGCGTTAAATTGCCGAGTGATTTCTTGCACTGTGGCCCGTCTATCCGCTGTTACAATGCGAGCTAGCCGACGATGACCCCGCTCATCCACACGCTGTTGTCCACGGCAGTTGGCCGTTGCAGGGATGGTTTTACCGGATTCGATGTACTCACGGTGCACCCGTGACACAGTGGCTCGTGAAAATCTCAGTGCCTGCACGACTTCCGAGATGGAGTAACCCATTCGTTGGACCCCGACAATTTGCCCACGATCAAATGCGCTTAGATCCTTCGTCTTACCAATACTGCGTCCGGCTCTTACTGATTCCCGTCTCATCACTCCTTATATTGTCGGATCGCTGCATACGTCATGTCGTTTCTGTTTACAGGGCAGCCCACAGCGCCACATTTGCATAACGCCAGCTGTCTCTAATTCAATTGCTCTTCAGTGTATATAATAAATAGCTGGTGCACAAAATTGCGGGGAGAGGAGAAGAAATATCCTGTGCCACAATAAGCAAAATTCATGCGATATGCTGTCCACAATATCCGATCTCGCTACGGAACTTCAGAATTCGACAGACGATTGAAAATTTAATAGTTAATCAAACCTAAAGTATTCTCACCAATTGCTCCTATTACCGGTAATTTCTCATCGTACGGATACGGAAAAAGTTAGAACGGAGTTTTTCACGTTTATATACTTTGAAAGGAATTGTGGAAAGGTTTCTGAAAATTCAGAATTTTCCGTTAACACATTCCTAAAACAGTACTTTACCGCCAATATAAGAAAGAAACTGCGAAAAGGTTTTCGAAAATTCAGAATTTTCCCGTGGTACAAAAAATCCGTGAAATTCAGGTTTCTTTCTGTCATTTCATGGAAAAGGTTGTATCAGAAATATGCTTCGTTAATTAACGAAAGAAGTGACGGAAAGTGGCTCGTGAATTTCAGAAAAGTTTTTACAGTGTGGAAATTTCGTCCATCGACATTCAAACACACTCGAACGCGATGCTGCATATTATCGAAGGCCCTCCGCAGTATGTCCTCATCAGTATTTCGGATTAACGTGCGAGGCTTATTGTTGTAAGCACGACACTTCAAATATCCCACTAAGAAAAAATCGGGAGGAGTCAAATCTGGTGAACGAGGTGGCCACAATCCTCTGGATATCACTCGGTCACCGAAGAAAGAGGAAATTTCATTCGCGCTCACACAACACGTGTGGAATGTCGCTCCATCCTGTTGGAAGAACCCCGTTTGTGACGTGCCTGCACCGCAGGACGCACATGAGATAAAGGCAGATAGCAACGAGAGCAAACGTCCGCGTAGTGTGATGTTCATTCCACACCGCAAGATAGGAAAAATGAGAATCCCTTCTTCAGTGCTTCGAAAAAAAAAATAATGTGTGTGATGTTACGTTCCACACACCAAATTGAATGGGAGTTCTCAAATGCACGTTCTTCAAGGGATGACTGCCTACGACGACACATGGTCCCGGCTGAGCAGGGGCCATGCCTCCCCGGCCCTCTTTCGGGGGTGGGTGAAGTGCCTGCACCGCAGGACGCAGATGAGGCAGGTAGCAACGAAAGCATACGTCCGCGTAGCTCAGTTGGGAGAGCGACTTACACCGGAGTAAGGGGACCCATTTTCGATGACCGGCGTGGACAAAAATGGCGGAGAAATTTACTTCGTTAAACGTTGTCAAACCGATGTCAGTTTATTGGCCCACAAATTGCCTGAAAATGTCCACATGAGTTTATTACGCTCCTGAAGAAAATGGGTCCAATCATTCTGGTTCGACACACAGCTCACCGAACACCGACTTTTGCAGGATGTAACGGGATTTCGTGTAATTCATGTGGATTATATTATAGATTCGGGAGCTTTGGGAATTGACGTACCCGTCCAAATGAAATCATGCCTCGTCAGTGAACCATGTAAAATCCAAAATATTAGGAAGTGCGAGTAAAAATGCCAGAAACCAGTAACAGTAAGACACGCGCTTTTCAAGATCCGGTTCTTGCAACTCTTGCACAGCTGTCACGTGGTACAGATGAAGCAACGCTTTCTTTTCGGCTCTTTGGCAGGTGGCAAAAGAATATCCAGTTTCTTGTGACTTCATCGGTGATGCCAGCAGCCTGTGCTTCACCTCTTCGATTTTTTCTTCCCCTAAAGCAGGACGTCTGCTATTGTACTGGTTCAAAACACTGCCCGTGGTTTCAAATTTCTTCGCTAACCTGGCGGTGTAACGTTTGTCTGGTGCTTTTCTTTCCCACAAACTTCTCCAGTAATTTACGCTGTGTTACCTTTACAGACTTTGTTATTCAATAACTTTTTACAATGAACATCAGCTCCGCAACGGTATACACAGCCATCCTGAATAACGTTCAACGACATAGTAAAACATAGCCGGGAACGCAGATATAGCGTGCCCGGCTATCTGGTGGGGTGATGTCACAATGAGTCATTATCTTATGAAGAAAATCGCTCCCGCGCTTTCTGAAGGATCAAGGTTACTTGTAAACCAAATGTCGTGTTTTTATGTAGAGCTGGAAGAAAATAATAGTTGGTTCTTTTGGGTGATTATCTAGTGAAACACCCTGTATGATCTGTTTGTCACTCTGTCCCATTTCGATGTTAAACCCTAAAAATTCAACCCCAAATAGGGTTATGATGAAAAAGTAGTAGTGTGTAGGTAAGATTAGAAGCTCAAAAAGATCCACCACTTGTTAAGAGTTCTTGGGTCGATCGAAATTCTCTCCTTAGAAGAAAGAGGACACCTTGAGAACGCAAAATTTCCATGTTGCATTCGAAGCTGATACGGAATAAATGCTAGCAAAGTGCACCTGGTTGGTTAACAAAGGCAACTCAGTTTTGTGAGACGTTGAAAACATGTACATTTGGATCTGTTTACTTGGGTGAAACTGCGTGTTTTAGTATGAATAATACATATGTATCCAGGAGAAGATGGAATTACTGTAGACATCATACAAGAAGCAAGTGGAGAAATCGAAACAGTACTCGCCCAAATTTTCACTCGATGCCTTAATGAAGGAAAGATTCCTGAGGATTGGAACACCGCTACAATGATCCTGCTACATAAGAAAGGTGACATTGAGGATCTCGGAAGCTACAGACCTATCAGCCTCCTATCAGTAATTTATAAAATCTTCACTAAAGTTCTTTCACACCGCTTGAAGGTAACACTGGACATGGCTCAACCAAGAGAACAAGCTGGATTCAGGAGTGGCTACAGCACAATAGATCATATCCATGTGCTGAGAGAACTAATTGAAAGAGCGAGAGAATATGAACTTCCATTGTGCATGGAATTTTATCGATTATGAAAAAGCCTTTGATTCGGTGAAACCATCAGCAGTTACAATGGCTCTGAAAACCTGCGGTATTGAAGATGCATACATTAATATTATTAATAACATCTATGAAAATGCAAGTGCAAAGATTCGGCTGTTTGAAAATACAACACACATAAAAATTGGAAAGGGAGTGAGACAAGGTGACACCATATCTCCGAAGCTCTTTAATGCCACATTGGAGGGTGTTTTTCAGTCACTGAGCTGGGAAAACAAGGGGATAAAGATTAATGGAGATTATCTAACCCACCTTCGTTTTGCTGATGACGTAGTCATTTTTGCAACTAGCCCATCAGAGCTGCAGAGTATGATCCAGGAACTTGCTGACAAGAGTAAAGAAGTGGGATTAAAAATGAACTTTCAGAAGACAAAAGGGATGTTCAATGCTTTTACAAGAAATGAAGATTTATCGATTGATGGAGAAAAGCTGGAGATAACAGACACGTACGTTTATCTTGGACAGCAGATATCAAGTGAGGGTCACATTGATGAAGAAATTAATCGGCGTACAAAACTTGCCTGGAGAGCTTTTGGAAGAAACAGCATAATTTTCAAGAGCAATATGCCATTATGTCTTAAAAGAAAAGTGTTTGATCAATGCATCCTTCCAGTGCTTACGTATGGTGCAGAGACGTGGACCTTAACTAAAAGAGACATACAAAGGCTGCAGACAACTCAAAGAAGTATGGAGAGGTGCATACTTGGTGTAACCAGGAGAGATAAGAAGAGGAACTCGTGGATCCGAAAAATGACAAGAGTGGAAGACATCATGATCAGAGTTAAATCCCTGAAATGGCAATGGGCTGGACACACTGCCAGAAGGACAGATCATCGATGGACAGCCGAAATTTTAGATTGGATTCCAAGGGACAGGAAAAGACCTAGAAGAAGACCACATGGGAGATGGGTGGATGAAATTCGAAAGTATGCAGGGGTGACATGGAGGAGACTGGCACAAGACAGACCGTTGTGGAGGAAACTTGGGGAGACCTTCGTCCAGCAGTGGATTGATAATGGTTGACAATGATGATGATGATGATATATATATACACTTGGTGATCACTGAATTTTATGACGACCTACCTAATACTTCGCAAGTCCTTCTTTCGCCCTCAGTGCAGCAGCTATTCGAAGTGGCATCGATTCAATAAGATGCCGGAAACAGTTGGAAGATATGGGCAACCAAGCTGTGTGTAATGAAGCCTCCAATGCACGTATGGAAGTGGTTGGTGTATCCAGACGTCCTGATATGCCGTTCGGTTATACCCTACAAGTGCTCTATGGGATTGATATCAGGAAAGTTCGGAGACGAATCGATGTGCTGCTGGAAGCCTGAACTGTGTTCCTGAAACCATTCCTATACAACATTGGGCCTGTAGATCGCCGCATTGTCATTTTGGAAGACTCGTATTTGCACAGAAAATACAGATTTTTTTACAGTATATGCAACCATATGTAATTAGACGACCTCTAAGAAAAAGAAATGCTTTCGTATGTTCAAAATCAATGCGGAATTTTTCAGCTCGGGATACATTCTATAATTTTTGCGTGTTTTTCCCCATAAGAGCGCACACCCAACTTACATGGGCAAGCGAAGAAAGAAAAGAAGAAATTTTTCAGCGCAAAAGAGAATTGTGAAAACACAAGTTTGTCCGTGACGACGATAGAACCGCAGCACCCCCTCACTCCGGAGTAAGTTGCTCTCCCAACTAAGCTACACGGACTTGTACCGCTGCATATTTGTCGTCTTGACACGTGATTCATCTCTGTAATACATCACAGAATGCCTTTCTTAGAGAAAATCTGCGCATAATTTAAAATGCATAATAATGTAAGAAGTAATCATAGTGTATTGAACCGTTAAAAAAAAAAAAAAAAAAAAAAGCCGAGTTTCTACACAATCAGTATAACATCCACATACAGAAACAGCTGCGTTTAGCTACCAGCACCTGAAATGTGTGCTAAGAAAAATCCCAAATTGTGCCCAAAATATTTCTCAAAACGGAAGATACCCATGAAACAAAAACAAAAACAACAAAAAAAAAAAAAAAGTAATGGTATATGTAGTACGAATAGAAATGAACACTTTCACTGGTCACGTGGGTTTGGTAACTTTTAATTCCTAGGGCTCGTACTAATGCGCAGTATTTGCTCATTGGTCCCGGCTCTGGAACGGGTTACCGATTTATATAAAATCACTTCCCAGTTCTGCATCGTTTAAAAAAAGGCAAAAAAGGAATATTTTATTTATAGTTAAACTGCATTCACTTCAATCATATTGCATTGCGATTATGTGTCTATAAGGTGAAAAATATGTAATTACTTGACTTAGCATTTTTCTTTCCTTAGGGGCCACGGGCAAGTCAGGGATTATACTTTTCCCGTTGTTCCCTGCTATGTTGCACTATGGATGTTTTAATATGTGTTTTTTAATGTTACATAACGTGATTTTCTCTTGGGTTGTTTCTGGTTTATCAAGGACTAGCTGAATTGCCCGGCGTTGCTCGGGAGAATTTGGTGATAATTCACTATCTAAATTTTGTACAAAACAAATGAAAACGATTAATTTTTTACTGCATGAAGCGTACCTAATACTGTATTTCATTTCTTCATTGAATTTGAATTTTATTCTCTGCAGAGTCTTTAGGCACACAGTATTTTTAGTTTTTCCGTTTGATTTTTGTTGTTTTTTATATACATAAATCAATTCTTGCACTTATCACAACAAAAAGTATTAAATTCGAATTCAAAATAAAACAAGTTAGTAAAATCATGCAATGCATTGATTATGGTACGATTTCCAACATACCAGAAATCATTATTCAAGTTATGAGGATAATGGTTGTGGAATAAATCTCGCTCCTGTGTCCTGACCTTTGACACCATTTCGATTATATAAAACAGAATTGGCACAGTATATCTCCGGAACAACATACTGAAGTTTTGTCTCAATAGAAGCATTTTTAGTCAAGTTATGAGGATAATGGCCGTGGAATAAATCTCGCTCCCGTACCCTCACCTATGACCCCATTCCGATTATATTCAACAGAACCGGTTCAGCGTACCTCCGGAACAACATGATAAAGTTTTGTTTCAATCTAAGCATTTTTACGTAAGTTATGACGCATAAGGGCGATGGAATGGATCCCGCTCCTATGTCCGGACCTTTGACCCCATTCCGTCCATTTTCAATAGGGTTTGTCCCCAGGTGGTCTTCTACCACATACTAAAATTTCATCGAAATCGAACCATTTCTACGCTAGTTATCGAGCGGACAGACAGACGGACAAAGCTGGAGCATATACGCTTCTTCAACCTACAGTTGGGAAGCGTAAAAAATGTAACTTTTTACCAAAAATTTTGTATACAAATTTTGGAAGGAGTCGGGGCCATTGACTCCAGGCTCCTTCGAAAAACCGTCTACAGTCTAAGTTAGAGTACCATGAGATGGTATACCAATTCAAAATAAAAAAGTAAAACATGGAACTTTTTACGAAGATTCTGAATGGGGACCCTTTGACCCGGGGCTCCGACCCCTTCCAAAACCCATCTACGGTCTAAGTTACAGTACCACGAGATAGTATACCAAATTTATTGGTTCTAAATTGAAAACTGTAGATTTAAATAGCGGACAAACAAACAAACAAACAATCAACTTTACATATAAGATTTGTAATGTATGCTCTTAACTGCGTGTAAGATGGCAATTAAACTAAATTAAACTAAACCAACAACCAAAATGTGGTCGTAAAGGTACAATTGACTCTCGAGGTAAGCGCAGACTGTCCCGCATCCTTAGAAAGAATCGCACGGCTACCGCTGAGTAGATAACGGCAGAATTTAATGAGGGCATGTTCACAAGCTTATGCACAAAGATTATCCGTCTGGGAACATGTCATCTGGTTTGACGAATCACGGTTTCAACGCTATCACGCCGATGGGAGGATGTGGGTGGCGTAAACCACATGCAGCGATAGACCCAGCTGGGTTATACAAGAAGATGGAGGTGGGGTAATAGTGTGGGGGTGAATTTACGTGAGCTTTCTTGAAACCCCTCGTACCCAACGAGACCTCGGTCACCAGCACAAGGTACGTGAACAACCTCGCCAACCAACTACACCCGTTCGTAATGATTCTCTTTCCGCACCAAGACGCCATCTTTCAACAAGACGACACCTCACCGCATGCTTCCCGAATGGCAATCCATTTGCTTCTGAAACATTCAATTGAGTTTACCACTCTCGAATGGCCCCTCTCGATCGCCGGATCTCAACCCCATTGAGAATTTGTGGGACGAATAGGAAAGATCTGTTAGTCACCGCCAATCCCCACCGACAACTGTGGATGCTCTAGAGCAGGCAATTTTTTGTTTCATGGGTGGAAAAAACACCTCATTGCTGCTGTTGTGAGGGTAAAAGATGAAGCCGGGCGTTTTTAGGTAGGTGCATATGATAATTTATGCATTCAGTTTATATCAAAATTCGCCCCTATATACGTAAAATATTCAAGTTCATCATCTCTTATTCCTCATTTTTGAAGAACAGGGGAACTAATATATTTTATCATGAGCCCTAACATTAGGGTCACCTCCTTAATAGCATATTGGGCCGCCTTTCGCCGCCATAACTGCTTGCACCCAGTGCTTCATCGATTTCATTAGATCATAGAAGGAGACCTCATAGGTATTCAGTTCCAGCTGGACAGAATGACATCCCTGAGTTCGCCATAGGAGAGAGTGGCATTAGCGTGGACCGGAGAACGCTGTTCCACTGTATCCCACAAATGTTCAACAGGATTCAAGTCGGGAGAATTTCGCTGTCAGGGAAGCACACGAAATGTTTGGAAGTGATCCTCTAACTATCTCTGCACAGTAAGAGCCTTGTGACACAGGGCGTTGTTTTCCTGAAAGAATTTAGTGCCATCCAGATACATAGCCGCCATGTAGGGTAACACTTGGTCCCAAACAATACCTAGGTCGGATTTGGCGTTGAGGGTATGTTCAACTGGAATAAGGATACCCGGTGACGTCCATCAGAACAACCACATACCATGACATCACAACCGCCGGCCTGCTTCCGTCCATCCATGAACTGTAGTTGCAGTAGTTCACCCACGCAACATCGAATACGGACTCGTCCATGAGCATGTTGGAGCTGGAACCTGGGCTCAACGGACCGTGTGACTCTTTTCCATTCATCCAAAGTTAAATCACGGTATTCCTGTGTAAACTGCAGAAGGATGTGTTGATGATGGTCGTACAAGATAAGCACGTAATCGAGCCTGCGACTTCTTAGGCTAATCTGCAAAAGCATCCGTTTTATTACATGCGCGGAAACGTTTCTCTGTGTACCCTGGTTGTAATCTGCCGTTAATTGAGGGATCGTGAGAGCAGTCTGTTTTCGAGGGTACAGCACACGATAGCTAGTGTTTACATCGACTGTAAACCACTAGTGTTCTCCCTTTCCTGTACGTTGGGTGGATGTGTGTCCCTCTTCCGGTGATTCGCGTCTCACCGGCCGCAGTCGAACAGCCAAGAATGTCTGCAGTGGCCGAGATGCTGTCTCATCCTTTCCTTGAGCCGATAATCCTTTCCCCGTTAAAAATTCGACAAGTCTATCCCTTTCCCCATTGCACGAGCTATATATCGGACAGCAGACACTCAATGCCAGTGCCGTCTATATACATATTCCTCTCCTGTCGGTGATAACATTGCTGGTGATGTGGGGCACGTCCATTGGTGGAGACAGAGGTGATCATAATGATCTCGTCCATAAGGTGTACCTAATCAGCTGTCTCTCAAATAGCATCTGTTTGTAAACTTCATTAAAATGAGGAAGGACAACGAAGTCAATGTCTATGTGAATTCAGAGTATCTAAAAGTGTGGTTGTTCCCAAAAGCTTTATTCCTCACTTTAATAAATCGCATTTCAGGGCTTAGATCAGGTCTGACTGTCAAGAGATCTTCATGCTGATTTTAAAAGTATCCCCAAACAGCTCAGACGGAGGAAATCTCCGTTCGCGGAGTCCTACAGTCTATTCTAGCTTGAAAGACTAGTGATGCAAGTCTTCTTCTTTTTTTTTTTTTTTTTTTTTCTGTTTTAAGCCGCCAAATGGAGTTAAGCTGGCGCTTTCGTTGCCGTTTATCCTGCTCTGGACTTTCTCTTAGACTACGGAGCCGCGATAATTCCCAGTCTTGTTTTGGCATTTGTCAGTCTCCGGCGCTGGCGCCAGACAGACACTCTCCACTTGGATATGGACGAAATAAAAGCGCAACATTTGATTTTATTTTTTCCTGGCATAAAAAGAGAAGAAATAAATGCCGAAGATAATTATTGCGTTTTCGCTTTCTTTAAAAATTGGTCAATTATATACTATATTAGCGTAAACAATTCATTTGGTACCTTTCTTCTTCTTTTTCATACACAATGCTCCGCAATAACTAATTTTTTCTTGGGACTTAAATCATTACCGAGATTTACTCGGATCAAAACCAACAAAATGCTCTTCACTATTTAATGCCATACATTCGAAACAGGCGATGATAAACCTATCTCAAAAATTGTCTCTATAACAACAGCTGTTGATATTAACTCTATAACTGCATTTCGGAGGAGTCGGGGGAGGGGGAGGGGTCCTCCGGTATCTGCGTAATAAATATCGATTATGTTATTTTAAATGAGTAAGGAATTCGATTTTAGGAAATTGAAATCAGCCAACATTTTCGAAAGTGCACGCTGGTGCGCTTTAATTTGTAGATTCGGAGATCAGATCAGATCATATGTAGAGGATTTTAGGAAGGGAGTGTCTGACCCCAGGTCTTAAACAACCTTTAGAAATAGGAAGCTAGGAGATTTCGGCTAGAGTGCCCGATAGGAAAGTGACACGGAAGCGAGGTAGAAAGGGGGAGGAAGACGCCCTTATTTATTACCGGGACTCAGTACCCGGGGTCCGATGGCTTAACGTGCCGATCCGACGCACGGCGCATACTTAGTGGTTCGAGCGTTCGTACCTGCTCGTGATCGAACCCGAGGTTCCTCCGTGGCATTCACGAACGTTGACCACTAGGCCATCCACAGATTCGTTTCTTTTTGGTACAGAGGCGGATTTTTAGGGGTAGCCTACGAAACACAGGGGCGGAGCCCCGTGATGGTGGAGAGCCTCAGAAATGGCTATTTTCGTTTTCTTTTCTTCGTTTTGGTTTTAAAATAATTTAAAAGGAAATATGCATTGAGTGAATTCACTGTCCTGGGTTTTAGGGCATGTTTCTGCCGGAACTCGAGAAATTTCGGGTAGAAGTATTTACTAGCTTAAGGTGACCGCTTAGTGATTTTGCTTCCTATGGAAAAAAATTCGACCCTATTTCCTCAGCGAAGAATGATTTCCCAAACATCAAAATTGGCCCATTGATAAAAAACATCATAACTTAGATTGTACAGTCGGCGTTTTTTGCAAAAAAACTTTCCTGAACTAAGTTGAAAATCAATCACTTTAATCTGATGTAGTGGTAAGGAAGAGTGGCGCTACATCGAAGTAAAGTTATTGATATTTACAAAGGCTGAGTCGAAAGTTTTGCAATATTTGCATAAACGCATGTTCTGCGGATGGTATGTCACGTGTTTAAACTAGTTCAAGTCGCCCAGTGCAATCAGTCGAAAGGAAATAAAGTGTTATAGTCCTTGCTGTGAACAGCATTGGATGTCGTCGTGTGCTGTCTGTGGTTGGGACGCTTAAAAGATGAACTGTTACAACCGGCTAATTAAGGAACTTTTACTTTACGAGTTTGAACTCGGCCATAACACTGTTCAAGCAACACGAAACATTTATCATACGAAAGGGGAAGGTTCCGTGGACCACAGATGATTCAAGAAATTTCGCTCAGGTGACAGAAATCTCGACGATCAGCCAAGGTCAGGTAGGCAGCGAATCGTGGTTTCGGAGGACGTGCGCCAGGCTGTATAGAGGCAAATCCAACAACCAGCGCTCTGAGATTATCAGGTGAGCTGGGCATATCACAGAACCACCGTGGTTCGTCACCTTCAGTACTTCGACAAGGTCTACAGGAGCTGCCGCATTGTCCCTCACGAACTGACGCCAGCTGAATCACACCGCCGAGTGGAAGTATGCACGAAACTCCTATAAAAAACCAGCGCGATGTACGTGTGTCTGACGCCGTATCCGCCACTGCCCGGTCACTTCCGTGGAGTAGGAACCTGGATTCGTCGGAGAAGGCAGCCTTTTTCCACTCTCCCACTGTCCAATGACGGTAGTCCCATGAGAACTGCAGGCGTCGTTACCGATGGACCTGGGTTAACATGGGAGCCTTGACGTAACAGGGTTCGCTCTACTGTTATCGGGGATACGTATCTGTGTGCCCCAGCGTTCATTTACGTGGTCAGTTGCTGCACTGTTGCGCGTCGATTGCCTTTTACCAGTCGACGGAGGCGACGTTCTCTTCTGGGGTCGATGGCCTTTGGGGGCTCCACAGTTATGACGTCATGAGGTACTCGGTGTGTCAGCGCTCCAATCTTGGTGCACCCCTTACTACAGCACCTCGCAAACAGCCCACGAATTCTGCTGTTTCTAAAGTGATTCCACCCTTGGCGCGGTAGCCGATGATCATTCCTTTTTGAACGTCTGTCAAATCCCTACCTCTGCCCATTGTGCTCACGCAACGCACTATGGCTCATCTGTCCTGGCCGGCTGCTTATGTTTCCGTGTGGTCGACCTTGTCACGTGCACTCTATCCTGGAAGGGTACACTGTGATTCCTGGGGTGGTCATATTATTCTGATACAACTATGTAGCTATCATCCTCATAAAAGTTCCGACTCATTTTCCTTCACAAAGGCTTTCTCATTTGTTAACGTCTGCTATTTCTTCCTCAACGCGGTATCAGAAAACCGTTAATATTAAATTTCGTCTTAATGGGTACAACAAATTTATCGTTCTGGAAGCAACAATACACGCACAGAGACACCACCGTTAAAAACACGCCAAATCAAGATCGGGAGAACTCAAAATGTCTACTTGTGTTAAAATATCGAAGTCCAATTTCTTTACGATCACAATACTTCTTTATGCATTAGTATGAGAAAGTGGAAACGAGGGTATGGGGCGACAACACAACACTAATACAGTGCACAGGGGTCCGGTGAGTCTAAACCAGCCACTCACTGTCTTTATAAAAGTTCCGACATATTGTATCTTAACAAAGGCTTTGCCACTTGTATTGGGTTGGAAATAAAGTAACGTCTGCAAATGCAAAGCAACAGAAAAGTACTAATTACAGTACATACAAGTGCAAATCAGTCCAAAATGTAGTCGCCATCGTTTGCCACGACCTACTTCCATCGTGTGGGCAGCTGTTGCATAGCGTCCCTGTAGAATTTCGGCGGCTCGGACGTAAAAAAGTGAGAAAGTGCGCATCGTCCCGGTTGGTCAACGAACCGCTGCTCTTTCAGGAAAGGCTGTAATGACCAGAAAAGGTGGTAGTTGGGGTGGCAGCAGCTCCCATCCCAGGTACTTGATCTTGTGATAGGTCACCCATGTTGTGAGAGGTATCGCTCCATCCTGCAGTAGCAGGACGCCCTTTGCGGTTTAGAAGTGCTGCTTGTTTCGACGTGAGCGATGTGTGCAGATCATCGAGCAAACGGCAGTACACATCGGCGGTGATAGTGCTGTTGTCCGGCAGCAGCTCAAAAATCACGACACCCCTCATATCCCATCAAACTAACAGCAGGACCTAACGTGGGTATAAACCGGCTTTCGGGGTCACCATGGGCTCCTGTTTTGGGTACAACCACTGTTTCCGGGTGCTGACATTGTCATACAGGACTCATTTCACGTCACCTATCATAATGCGGTCCAAGAATGGTTCAACTTGATCACGTGCAAGCAGGGAAACGCATGCACTCATGCGATTTGTTTTCTGTTCATCTCTAAGCTGATGAGGTAACCAAACTCCCCTCTTGTGAACCTTCCCAAGTTGACATAGGAACGTGATAATGCTCGTGTGGGTAGTCTCCAGCTGATCGGCCAACTCCCGCGTGGTCACACGTGGACCAGTCTCCAGAAAGATCTTCAGCATGTCCATATCCACTGTTGTGAGTCTTCTGGTTTTGACACGGTCCGACAGGACAAAATTTCCCTCTCGAACCAACGTCAGCATTAACGATGTGGGGGACAGCATTGGAGTACACACTGGTAATGTTCCTTACAGCACTTGCGGGGTTGCTACCGCGGCGAAACTCATACAGCATGCAATGGCGGATGTACTCTTTGTCCACTTCCATGCTGGCTGGCGCTTACACTCCTCGCCTTCTTAGGGTTAACTGCCACTGATTTATGCCACTACAGCCGCCCCGGTGGCTCAGTGGTCTAAGCGATGGCTTCTGATCATTCGTCCGAGATAGGTCCGGGTTTGAATCCCGGCGAGGCATGGATGTTGTGTTTGCCTTACTGCGCTGGCTCTCGCCCTTCCCTGGAATCAGTGGCCCTAAATTACGGACGGGCGACTGCTTATAGCCCATTGAGTTGCTCAGGGTGATCGTTAAACCTCCAACCAAAGTAAGGAAACCTGCGTAGATAAAATTCGTTAATTTTAGCCGCCCCGGTAGCGCAGTGGTCTAAGCGATGGCTTCTAATCATTCGCCCAACGGAAAGGTTCGGGTTCGAATCCCGTTTAAGGCATGGATGTTGTGTTTGTCTTACGGCCGCCTTGGTGGCTCAGTGAGCGATGGCTTCTGATCATTCGCCCAACGGATGGGTCTGGGTTCGAATCCCGGGGAAGGTATGGTTGTTTGTTTTTGTCTTTCGGGGGTTTATTTGCTGAGTTCCTTGTTCACGTATGTACATTGCTGACGTTAAAAGACAAAATGTCGATACTGCATGTATAAATCTGTCGACCAAGTCCAATATATGTCAATGTATCTGTGAACCAAGTCCAATGAATAATTTTTTAAAACTTCCGATCAAACAAACAAGTCACCTACCTGCTGATGTCATGGAGGTAAGCTGCGCAATCTCAGTAGCCAATGTGCGCCGTGGCCGGGTCTTCGACTTCGGATACCCCGTTATCGGACATTACTTTTTTTGCCAACCCAATATAAAGAAGAGATACAGGGCCGCCCTTAACATTTGTTTTATGTAGTGCAGGGGCGTATCCAGAGAGGGGCGCTGGGGGCGCCCGCCCCTCCCCTTAGAACCAAGGAAAAGCTTCGATTTGTTAGGTTTTAATAACAAATTCAATATTTTTTCGTGAAAGAAAGTATTACTTAAAAGTATATTACTTTTCTTAATTAATTGGAAGAATTCATAGACGTACGAAGAACACTTTCATTTTGAAGAAAAAGCAATAGAAAGGTCCCGGTTATTCCCGACACTTGCGCCCCCCTCACGAAAATCCTGGATCCGCCCCTGATGTAGTGTTTCAATAGACATTCAGGAAATTTGTACACAAACCACTGGTCTACGAATGAACTTTAAAACAGATGCTCTGATTTCACCAAATTAGAGGGGGGGGTCGTGCTTGAAAAGATCGGACGTGGGAGGGGGAGGTCACTCAGGATTCAGCCCTACGTAAGACCTCTCTCCCGTTGTCAGGAGGAACATTAAAAAAACATGTGAAAAAGGTAAACTACCACACTCGATGAATGTTTCAAAACTTGTAAATGTAATTTTAGTTCTTCTTAAGCAAATAAACAACAACAACAAATAAATATTATTCTTACTGAATATTAATATATTTAAAATATATAATATCCAAATAAATAATACTGATAAATATATTACAAATAAATATTATTATTACTGAATATTAATGTATTAAAATATATATTAATACATTAATATTCAGTAAGTATTTTATACTCCTATTGTGATTTTATGAAATTACTGTATCTGTTGGGTTGATGCATAAGTTCACGCTGTTTTTTCCACCGCACTACAGGAATGTCAGAAGGGAAAACGGAATCAATCAACTATGTAGCCCTCCCCCTCCATTGTTTACGATGGTGTCCCAACGTCTGGATAGGTCTGTAATGCCATTCTTGAAAAAACGTGCAGGTTTTGCTGCGAAGAAATCATCAAGGAAATTCTGGAGATCAACATCATTGTTGAACGTTCTGCCACGGAGTGCATTCGACAGAGATCGGAACACGTGATAGTCTGAAGGGGCGACATCTGAGGAATATGCCGGGCGTCGAAGGATCTCCCATTTCATATCCTGAATGGCCATTTTGGCCATGTTTACACTGTGAGTGAGGGCGTTATCATGTTGGAAATGCTGCCGAGGAATCGGACCATGGCGCCGATGTGGCCGTTTCTGCTGAATTGCTCCCTCCACACGGCAGAGTTGCTCAAAATAGAGTGCAGCGTTGATGGTCCGATTCCTCGGCAGCATTTCCCAGTGAATAATGCCTTCCATGTCCCACCAGACACAAAACATGATCTTCGCAGGATGAAGGTCATGTTTTGGACGTGGTGTGGGAGTCTTGTTTGGGTTTAACCATTCCCTCCGATTCCTGAAATTCACGTACAGGCACCACTTTTCTTCTCTAGTAAAAATACGTGGTAGAAAGGATTTGTATTGCTGAGAACATTCACGATAACGGGCGAGCAAGGAACCACATAACACGCTGATCCTTGTTGTCCTCGGTGAGAGTGTGAGGCACCCAAGACCCCAGTTTCTGGACCTTTCACATACGTTCCAGGTGTCGCACAACGATGGCGTGATCACAGTCCATCTCAGTGGCCAATTCGCGTGTGGTTTGTCGCGGATCTAAATGGATGAGATGGTTCAAACGATTCTCATCAAAGTGAGATGGACGACCTGAGCGTGGAAAGCCGTTGAGGTCAAAATTGCCACCTCGGAACCGCATAAACCATTTTTGGGCTGTCCTCGGAGCAATAGCATCCTCCCCATACTCAGCACAAATTTGTCGAGTGGCCTCGGTGGCTGTGGATCCCTTATTAAACTCGTAAAGGAGCAAATGTCCGAAATGTTCATTCCTCTGTATTTGACACTCCATACTTCGGACCTGAAAACCGAAAATTCATTAGCCACAATCACACAACGCAATATGATTTAGATACACGATATTACTGGCTACATTTTGATATATAACTGGCCATCTACACCGACACTACTGACCTGAGAAACACTCATGAAATAAAACGGCATGAACTTATGTATCAACGCAATAAGAGTGGTTTTCTTTCGAAACGTTTGGAGAAAACATGAGAAATCGGTGTGCTTAGTTAAACAAAGAACAAATAGAAAGCTACCTAAAAGTTCTTCCCTGAGGGCAGGAAGCTGAGCTGTTCGTTGCTTTGTTTTGTGACTGGGAAGCAGACATTTTTCCCAGTCCGATTGTGGAATTCCCCAGCTGCCTGCTAGCAATGAAAGGATGTGGTTGACATTGACTATTTTTTTATTTTAATAGAGAGGTGAAATCCGCACCTGCTTGAATTTGGGAGGTCGTCAGGTGTAAACGTATGTAAATAATTAAAAAAAAACCATTACGTTTTCTTAATAGTATGGAAAAACATTTCTTTCTTAGGAATATTTCAATTCACGAATCTCGAAAAATGCGCGCACAGGAAAAGATTTATTCAATTAAACACGACAAAAAATATTGGATGGGCACTGCCCCCCGCAGTGAAATTATTGGGTGGGAAACATTCACTTAACCTACAATAGGTGCCGCCCTTTACATTATAAATAATAGACAAAAGTTCAGATTGCTCTTGACCTCCAAGTTAATTTTTATTGGAGTTTTACCATGCAAAACTCTACCTTTGTTTTTTATACATATACACAAACAAAACAGTTCTACAAGCCAATGGAGTTTCCCTGTGCGTGCCAAAGGTAATAAGAGTAAAAAATTAAGGAGGGGGGGGGTGATTTTTTTTTTTTTTTTTTTTTTTTGCTAACAGGCAGAAAAATAAAAAAGGGCGTTTTTGTTCTTATTGGAGAAGAATATGTATGTATTTAATAGCTCGCTGTAATTATGCAAATTCGGTATGATGAGGCAGGTGTTAAAGATCAATGCGAATAGTCATTTCAGTTTTTTACTATTCCAGCACTTCCCTCACTATCTGATTAGTCATTAAGGTGGAGACTACTTCTCGCTGCAGCCGTTAATGACGGCTGAACTCTAGAAGTCAAATCCCCGACATTTTTTGTTGAAGCAAATTCGTCACTTCCGAGTCAAAGGATTGGTTAAAAAAAGAGAGAGAAAGAGAGAGAAAGAAAGAAAGAAAAAAGAAACCATACAAACAAAAAAGTGAGACACCGTGCAAACGCACGTGTAATAAATTTTCGTTCCCTTGCGTCACGTGACACTTGTTTTTTTCAGTCGAGGCTTGCAAAATCACAAGCACGTGTTGCTGTTCAGACAGCAGTATTTTCTGAAAACGAAGTTGCGAGACCATGTACCACATAACAATATGTTCCGAAGTACCCCGTCTTTTGAAGAAACTATAGACACGAAATCTACGAAAAGAAAACAACTGATGTTTTACTTACGCCAATTCCTTGAGTATACTTGTTTTACAATCCCTGCCAATGCGGATGTGATTCATCTGTTAAATTTTTAGGTAAAGTCGATCGCTACTGCATCGCATTTCGCTGAATTTTTATGAGGTTATCATCGCTTTTGACTTTTAAGGATTTTTCTTTTAAGCAAACAGAAACGGTTATCCGAGAAATAAGAATAATCATCTATGCGCCGCCACGGGGGCGCAATGGTCTAAGCGATGGCTTCTGATCATTCGTCCGAAATAGGTCCGGGTTCGAATTCCGAAAAGCATGGATGTTGTGTTTGTCTTACGGCGTTGGCTCTCTCTCCCTTCCCTGGAACCAGTGGCCCTAAATTAGGGAGGGGTGACTGCTTATAGCCCATTGAGTTGCTCACGGTGGTCGTTAAAGCTACAATAAAAAAAAAAAATCATCTATGCTATTTCAAAGAAAATTTCCTTCAGTTTCAGCCAATTAAATCAAATAATGACGAACACATAAGAGCAATCAAGTAAAGACTAACACATAAGAACTTCTCAATTAAATCAAGTAACATAAGAGCTTCTCAGTTAAATCAAGTAACATAAGAACTTTTCAATTAAAGCAAGTAACATAAGAGCTTCATTAAATCAAGTTAGGACAAACACATAAGAGCTTCTCAATTAAATCAAGTAACATAAGAGATTCTCAATTAAATCAACATAAAGGCTTTTCAGTTTATTCAAGTAATATAAGACCTTCTCAATTAAAGCAAGTAACATAAGAGTTTCTCAATTAAATCAAATAACATACGAGCTTTATTAAATCAAGCTAGGACACCCATAACAGCTTCTCAATTAAATCAACACAAGGGCTTTTCAATTAATTCAAGTAACATAAGAGCTTTTCAATTATATCAAGTAACATAAGAGCTTTATTAAATCAAGTTAAGAGACACATAACAGCTTGTTTCTCACATAACACTATAGCATTGTTTCTTACTAAACACTATCACATTGTTTCTTACAGAAGAACGGCAATAAATATTGGACGTACACTACCACACCTTCTCTTCCTAAAGAAATGAAATGAGTATTGAACACTACCACATTCCTTTTTTGTCAAAGAACTGACATTGAATATCAAACACTACTACATTCTTTCCTACTAAAAAGAGCTGAGCATTAAACACTACCATGTTTTTTTTTTTTGTTTTTTTTTCAGGGAAATAAAATCAGTATTGAACACTACCGCATTCCTTTATACCAAAGAACTGAACCGAATACTGAACTTCATATGAACGCTTTCCTTCCAAAGAATCAGACCTTAAACACTACCACACTCTGTGAAAACACAAATCTGCTGTTCACGGAGATCGAACCAGCATCCTTCTGCGCCGGGGCTGAATGATTTCCCAATCAAGTTACACCGACGAAGTTTGTAGCTGTAATTTTGTCGTCTTAACATGGGCTTTCACCTTTGCAGTACGTCACAACTCTTTCTTATCGAATAACTGAATAATGAATTCCACAGAACTGTTATGGGAAAATTCAGTATTAAACTGTACTACAACTATTATATATATATATATATATATACCATTGTACTCGTATACCATTGTCTGACAAAGCTTTGTGATGTAAATATTTTTCGAAAAGTATTTGAGTAAATCCTCAAGTTTCTTCGTTTCGTGTCAACGGTTATAAAACACACCGTTGTTTACAATAAATTAAGACCAGCTCCCGAGAAACACACCCACACTTCTTCTGTCAGGCATTTTGACAAAACGGATTTTATTTTCTGTTGGCAAGGATTCTTGAAACTTTATGAAGGAACAGCAACAATATTTCCATAGTTTTTCAGAAAGCGTTCCAAAACCAACAATCTGTTTCCCGAGCGGTACCAGTTGAAGTCGTTCTAACTGGTTTTATTACATACAAACAAAATGTAAAACGACATTCTTCTACAAGTGCTTTTGATGTTTTCTGGAATTCGGAAAATTTTCTCGACTTGTGTTAGCATCGCCGTGGGTAACATAAATATCGGTTGTAACTTGTAATTAATCTTCTCTCACTTCCACCAGAGCGTCTTATTTTAGAGCCCACCCCTTCTAGCCAACGAATATATACATCAAAAAGTGACACACCCATAATAGCACTTTGTTCACACACACACACAGTATACGCGATAGGTGGAGCAGTCATTGTTTTGTATTTCGCGCATCATCTATGTATCCACGCTGGGAAAACTTGTTTTGTATAATTGTATTACCTGCCTATAACAATGAACTAAACTTTCTACGCATTTTGTGCAATTTATAGCTCGCAGTTTTCCCGCTAGATGGCGTAAACGGGTGTTTCTGTAAGCAAGCGTGGGCTACATGCAGTGGAACCTAGGTTATACGTTTTTTTTTTGCGTTTATACGGAATTCTGCATTAGTCCCGATATTGTACTGTGTTTCTATCGCTTTTTCAATTAAGTTAAACGTAATTCATTCACACTTTTGCGATTATACGTTAAATTTTGAATTTAAGATTATCAAAAATACACGGTTCTTTCATATTTTTTTTATACGTACCATGGTATGTTACAACTTTAAGGTGGACGTCAAGTGAAAATGCGCCGCTATACTTGCAATGGTGAAAATTGAGTTACATAAGTTCACATACAGGATATGCTTCCTGACTCGTGAAAATTGACACACGAATGAAGAAGACACTGAACTATATATATAGTCAGTGGCTTGCAAATTTGAAAAAAAAAAAATATAGGGAATATTTTAAAATTGCCACCCAGGTGGCGCAGTGGTCTAAGCAATGGCTTCTGATCATTCGTCCGAGATGGGTCCGGGTTCGAATCCCGGTGAGACATGGATGCTGTGTTTGTCTTACAGAGAAACACAACATCCTAGCTGGTTCCAGGGAAGGAGCAGAGCCTTCCCTGGAACCAGTGGCCCTAAATTAGGGACGGGCGACTGCTTACAGCACTTTGAGTTGCTCACGGTGATCGTTAAACCTCCAACCCCCCCCCCCCCCCAAAGAAAACTATTTTAAAATTAAATTTCAGCGTGTTGGAGTAGTGTTGCATATCGTTAATAGGTGGCGCTTACGTACGTCAAGTACTGCAAACGTGGCACTTTCTTACCTTTTTTCTTGAATATTAAAAGTTTAAAAGTTTTCATACAGACAATAAAAACTGAGCGGTAACAGACTTCTTTAGTATGTCAGTAATTATTTAAATCGCTCACATTACAGTTTATTAGGTTTTCTACCTGCAAACTTATGTAAATCAAATTCTGGTAATCTAAGATGCTAACAGAAGCTTTTCCAGAAATCACCACCTGATTAGGGAAAAACCTCACGACATTCACTCACGAAAAAACTAAGACCCCTCACAAGAAGGGTTCGCAAAAACAGCGTGGGCTGCGTTTGATATGTCGTTATCACCACCTTAAGAGAATCGAGACAGCGTTGCCGTGTTCCTTCTTGGTGCAGGCAGAGTTGAACCATAATTCCATCAGACAAGGGTATGTCATTTGCTTTCGGTGTGGATGAGATATCGCCCGCGAGAGGACATTCAAACGATTAGCATTGCAAGGCATATGCAAATCATGTGCGCCCGGCACGCCACCGAGAAGCACTATGAGAAGGGTGCACAGAAGGCGGGGTGTAAGTAGTGGAAGTATGTTGTGCTGCCGGACGTTTGCGTGGGAAGCTTCCTGATGCCTCGTCGCAGAATACGGCAGTCATTCCAGTACGTTTCGGAGTTCGACAGAGGATGAATAGTGGCTTATCGCGACAGCGGTTTATCGTACCGAGACATCGGCGCCCGTGTGGGACGACATCCAACCACATTGAGGCGAGTATGGATTCGGTGGGTGCAGGAGGGACGGACGGACCGACGTGAGCGATTGCCGCAGCCGCGGCACACCACCGAACGAGAGGACCGGCATGTTGTGTGGCGGGCCTTGACGGCTCGCACCGCCACATCAGGAACGTTAGCGTAGGGATAAGGATGTGTTGCGCAACAACCTGTGTCAGCACGTACCGTTCGACGTCGCCTGCAGGAGCGGGGACTTGTCGCACGGTGCCCATTACTCCGATTACCATTGACGCTACACCACCAGCGATTGCGGCGGCAGCGGGCAGTTGAACGCTAGACTTGGACTACGGAATGGCACGACATTTTATTCTCCGATTAATCCCGTTTCTGCATGCAACACCAAGATCGTCGGATCCGCGTGTGGCGGCACCGCGGCGAGAGACTGTATGACGCCTGCATTATGCATCGTCATACCGGTCCGTCGCCTGGCGTTATGGTTTGGGGCACAATTGGATATGACACCTGCACCCCTCTGGTACGCATCGTCGGTACACTCAACAGCCACCGCTACATCTCCGACGTTTTGGAGCGCCCTCCCTTACCTGCAGAACCTGCCAGCGGCCACGTTTCAACAGGACAATGCGCGCCCGCGCGTGACACGCATCGTGCAACAATTCTTCACGGCCCACCAGGTGTCACTGCTGCCGTGGCCCGCCTGTTCTCCCGATATGTCGCCCATCGAACACGTCTGGTCGCTGTTCGGCAACCGAGTGGCCCGGCAAGCACCACCCGCGGCTACGCCTGATGAACTGTGGCAACGTGTGGAAGCAGCCTGGACCGACATACCCCAAGCCCACATCCAAAGCCTCTTTCGTTCGATGCCGCGGCGTGTAGCGTCCGTTATTGCTAGCCATGGGGGCCACACGAACTATTGATGTCTGCGTGTTCCGCAAGTCGCACGGGCCTGTAAGCTCAATCGTTTCATCTTTTTATCTGTTGTTATGTGTCCAGTAAATCTGGCTTTGCTATCTCGTGTCCTTCTTGGTGTTGCATTTTGGGTGGCCAGCAGTGTATATTATAATTTGTAGCTTTTCTTTCTTTTACCGCCAGTTCGACTTAAATAAAACATTATTGAGGAATACCTTGTACTCCTTCAAAGCATAAATTTTGCAGCAGTGTTTAACATCTTAAAATTTATTTTATTTTATTTTTTATTTATCCGTTTTTAAGGCCGTTTCCTAGAAAAACGTACAATGTAGGTTCCACTGTATTTGCATTTCGTACGAGATCTTCGCTTCTAAAAGTTCATTAAAATGCACTCGATGTCAGCTGTTATGATTAACCATTTTAACGCTTGTATAATTTTTCTGCTATGGAGGAGGGGATGCTGTTTATGTATTTATTTAATTTTGAAGCAATACAATGACTATAAGAAATTTAAAAAAGCATTAAAAAATTAAATAAATAAAGCATTATTTATTTAACTTTGAAGAGGTATATAATGACTATAAGTAATTCAAAAAAGCATTAAAGACTCATTCATAGAGTAATCACGAATGCCAAGGAAACATTTCTATAATTGATTAAAACAGAACAGTCTCCCTCACACAGCCATCGTCATTATAATAAAGGCCCCAACGCAGCTTCACGGTTCCAAGAAATAAATGCGTTATTTCTCGGGATTTTCTTATAGTGACAGTAAGAACTTTTTTCTTTTATTGGGCGTTTTTTTTTTTTTTTTAACGATCACCGTGAGCAACTCAACGGGCTATAAGCAGTAGTCGTCCGTCCCTAATTTAGGGCCATTGGTTCCAGGGAACGGATAGGGCCAATGTCGTAAGACAAACACAACATCCATGCTTCAGCGGGATTCGAACCCGGACCCAACTCGGACGAATGATCATAAGCCAGCGCTTAGACCACTGCGCTAACGGAGCGGCACAAGGACTTCTTAGATAAGAGAAATATAGATTAGTTGAAACCATCATCAACATTACAATGACATCGAAAGAATCCCATGCATCAGAAAACCACAATAGTTACTTAGAAAGACTCCGATTCATGGATTAGGGAAATGGTAGAGTTATATAACTATCATCACCGTTCACAAGGAGACAGAAAGAGTCTAATGGATCAGGGTAATACATGAGTTACTTACAAAGACAACGGGAGAACTTCACGGTTTAGGGAAATAAATGAGCTATAGCTATTATCAATATTACAAAGACAACGAAGGAACCACATGGATGAAGGAAGTAAGCGAGTTGTTTACAAACGATAGAATGGCATGTGTCAGAGAAATAAATGAGTTAAATCCATCATCAACATTACAAAGCATCGAAGGAACTTCATAGATTAAGGAAACATTTACACGAGTTACTTACAAAAGCACAGGAAGAACTTCACGCACCAAAGAAAAATATGAGTTATAGCTATCATCAGCGCTGCAAAGACACCGATGGAACCACAATGGATTAGCGAAATAAATGAGTTACTTACAAAGACAAAGAAAGACTGTGGATCAGGGAAATGATGAGTTACAACCATTGTCACCATTACAAAAATACCGAAGGAATCTCGTGGATCAAAGAAATGTATGAGTTGTTTACAAATACACCGAAAGAACGGCATGGATCAGGGACATAAATTTGCTATAGCTATCACCACCGTTACAAGGAAAACGCTGTCAGATGATAAAACGTCATGCATTTCGCTGATCTCGCGAATCAGCGAAATGCATGATATACTTTCAGAAGCACTGATTCGTGGGTCAAGGAAAAAGAGTTACAGCCATCATTACTTTTATATGGGTCAAGGAAGAGTTACAGCTGAAGAAACCTCATGGATCAGGAAAATACATGAGTTATTTAAAAAAGATACTAAAAGAGTGTCCTGAATCACGGAGATAAATAAGTTATAGCTATATATCACCAGATTACAAAAACACAGAAGGAACTTCATAGGTTAAGCAAAAATATGAGTACTTTAGAAAGGAACCGAAATAACTTCATGGATCAGAAAAATGAAATCAGTTGTAGCAATGATCATCATTGCAAAGACACCAGAGAAATGCATGAATCACAGGGATAATCACGTGTGCTTGTGCACGGCCAAACTTTATGGCTCAGAGGAATAATGTGAGTTGCACCCATCATCGTAATTACGATGATGGCCGTAACTGTATAAAGATACGCTGAGATGGGAAAGGACTTCGCTGATCAATGGAAGCAGGTGGATTTAAATAATTATCACCATTATGAAAACAAAGACACCTTTATTGATCAAGGAAAATGTACGACTTATATAGTTTATAAGTCGAAGTTTTGTAACCATGATGATGCCTTTAGGCATCAACCTCGTTACAAAACTAGGAAAAGAACGTAACGGATTAGAAAAAATTCACGAGTTACAGGTACCACCATTCAAAAGATTCTCAAACGGCAGTTGGCTCGACATATTAATTGCATGGCAAATTGTTGGACAACAGAATATGGGAGATGATAAAATAAAATTAGAAAACACGATTGAACGCACCCAGAAATTTTCCTTGGTTCTTAATTGTTATGACACCTGACTATTTTCCGGGGAAAATAGTCAGGTGTCATAACAATTAAGAAGTTATTTCTTAATATTATTCCTAATAATATTAAGAATTATTAATTTAATTAACATTAAGAATTTTTTTAGGTTGACTTTTGTACATTTATTCTTATCTATCCAGTGACTAGTAATGTTAAGATACAAGAAAGTTAAATCATTAGAAGAAGAAGTAGACGAAATTTCCTTTTCTGATGGTTAGATTTTTCTAAGAATTTATTTAACAGAACTACTTCCTTATAGTTATTGTATGTTAGAATTATACGGTACATGATTAAGAAGTATATGTAGATCTCGTATCATGATGTTTTATTTCAAACTTCGACGTAATAATTTTCCACTGTCAGCCCGGGGGAAGGGGACGTCGACCCTCCCCGTGGGTGCGCCACTGCGGCTCAACAATGCTCAGATTTGCTGAAGATCAAGAGTTTTGGACGGGACTTGGAAGGAGTCTCGTGCAGAAAAGGATTGTGTGGTGCTGAGGAAAGAATAAATAAAAAGAAAGGAATGGAAATGAAACAAGAAGAGAGAGAGAAAAAAAAGAGAAAACACACGCTCGCGAGCATGCAGAACAAATGTGTGCTTGTGTGTGTGTGTGTGTGTGTGTGTGTTTTCATCTTTTTTTTTTCTTTTGTAGCTTTGATAATCACATGAACAGCGAAGGCCAAAAACAGAACAAACTTCGAAAATTTTATTCCAATTTGTTGTTCACTTTTCCAAAGAAAGACGAACGTCCATCGCCCGGGACGAGCGCCGATGGCCATAAAGTTGATGGCCAAGGGACTTTGACGTTGAATTGGCCGTCTGATAGCTAGCCGTCTATTAGGAAGACAGCCAATTCAACGTCAAAGTCCCATGGTATGGTGGCTTCATCTATCGTTATCGGAATTTTTAAAATCCACTTCCTGACGGGAATTTCAAATTTTTTTATAATTTTCATTTTTTCATACTGTACTTGATTTCAAATTTTTTTTATAATTTTCATGTTTCGTATTGTACCATACTGTACATACTGCGCATCCTGTCTCCTGTGTAATCTTGTTGTTTTTATGTGATCTCTGTCTCATATTGTTCAGTTTGTTTTTCTGTTAAGACTGAGTAAGTTCATGTGTCGTTACTCGCTAACTAATACTAATATACTAAAAAGTTCATTTTTTTTTGTTAAGTGATTAGATAGATAGATTTTTTCTGTGAAATAGTTTAAAAAAAAAAAAACCCGAAACAAAAGTCTAGTTACTACCTTGATAATAGATAGATAGATTACATTTTTGCTGTGGAATTTTTTTATTTTCTTACCCCCTCCCCCGAAACTAAAGTCTAGTTACGGTCTTGGGGGTGTGGGCACCTCTAACATTTTCTTAAAAAATGGGCCGCTCAAAATCAAATTCCAGGGCCGTTTATGGGGCGCCAGTCCGCCACTGCAAATTAATTCCCTTTTCGGGGTTCAAGTTGGGCATTCATGATCTCCAAGGATCCTATGCTAAAAAGCTTTGGAGACAGAAGACAGGAGGAAAAGTTGCCGTGGAAACACGTTTTGTAATGAAGAAAACGTATTCTCAATCCTTATCCCGCACATTATTGTCGTGAGGAACGCAAATTATCATCACCTGCGGACGGATGCACTATGCGGAAGTAAAAAGGCCCGCGACTGGCGTAAATCTTTCTTACTAAGACAAAGAGAAAACTGTGTGGAGGCACGCGACATCCGTGTTGTATTGTGAGTCTCAAATTACCTGCCCGTCGCAATGAATATTCCACAAGCAATCCCCCCCTCCCTTCCTACTCCCTCTCTTTCTATCTTTTTGATTGTAATGATTGGGAAGCTGTTTGTCGTGGACACATCAAAATGACAGGGGTCCGGGTGTTCTGCGGGTCGTGATAAAACGAGGCAGCAGTCCAGTATGGCGCATTATATTACCCCTATTTCTTTTTTTATCTGTCTACCCGAGGCTAAAACAAAATGCTATGGAATCACGACATCATCATCATCACATTGATGTCATAGTAACGTCGCTGGTCACTCAGTTTCTCGCACATAATCGTGTTTTGCGTTTCGGTATTTCCTGAAATACATAAATTTGATTTCAGTAAACTTTTAATTTCAAGTTCGACGACCTATAAATAAGTCAGCATCATTAATGCGCTATAAACATCTAGGGACGGGCGACTGCTTATAGCGCATTCAGTTATACACGGGGGGGGGGGGTCCTTCAACCTGAAAAATTAAGGAAGTCGCATTGCGACGGCCGAAATATTCGTTTTATAGAAAATCTGCTATACGGAATCGGTCTTTTTTCAACATCAATAAAGGATGAATTTTGGCCAAAATAACTGAACTGCCGATTTTATTGTACTACTTTAAACTTGTTAAGGTTTTGTGAAAACACACATTTGTCCGTGACAGGGATCGAGCCAGCGCTCCCTCACTCCGGAGTAAGTTGCTCTCCCAACTAAGCTACACGGGCAGAATGTATCGCTGCAGATTTGTCGTCTTGACACGCCCTTCCCCATCATGTCTTAAGTCAAGGAGGGGGAAAAATACAGAATTCGCACATTGAAATGTTTCGATTGCTCTAAGCAAATAGCGTTTTTTTTTTGTTTTTTTTTTTTTTTTAAAGGAGAGGCTGTTTTTAAATAAGATAAAATAAAATTGCATAAAAATCACATAAATTTTCATTCACAGACGGAATGACTGATCCAGTCCCAATAAATAAAGGTGTAAGGCAGGGATGCTTGTTGTCCCTTGGCCTTTTTAGTGTTTATGCCGAAGTTATGATGGATCAGAACTTGGGGAGCGCCAGTGAAGGAGTTTGGGTTAATGGAGAGAGAATTAAGGCCATTAAGTTTGTTGACGACTGGGCAATAGTTTCAGGATCAGCCAAATCGTTACAGAGCATGATGTCAAAAACACACAAAAATGCAGATATCTATGGAATGAAGATAAATAAAATTAAGACAAAACTAATGGTAATAGCGAAAGTCCCGAAACAGGCTTTCCTTAAAATTGAAGGACAAAACATCGAACAAGTTAAATCATTTCGCTATTTGGGTCAAATTATTACTAAAGATGCGAGACGTGAAAAGGAAATTAGAATGAGACTGGGGATGGCAAAAACAGATTTTAGAGAGAATCAAAGACTACTGACAGCCAAAAATATAGATCTAAAACTGAGGAAGAGAATTTTAAAGGCATATGTTTGGCCAGTAGCTCTCTATATGGTTCTGAGTCATGGACATTGACCAAGAGGGAAGTGAAAAGGCTGGAGGCATTTGAGATGTGGAGCTATAGAAGAATGGAGAGCGAAACCTGGCTCGATAGAAAGACTAATGAGGAGGTCCTGGAGAGAATGGGAGAACCCAGGAATCTGATCAACATGTTAAAGAGAAGAACAATGTTATGGATGGGACACACATTGCGCCATGGAAGCCCGATTCTGAAAGTTTTGGAAAGGAAAATTCAAGGCAAGAGAGGAAGAGGACGACCAAGGAATAGTTTTGTGGCCCAGTTACTCCTAGACACTAATACTAGGACATACTATGACTTGAAGAGAATGGCCAAGAATAGAGAAGAATGGAGAGACAGAGTACATCTACTGAACAACCAAGCCTTGGGTTGAGTAACCAAGAAGTGATGAAACTGCAAGTGAATCTGTTCACTCTAGAAGTGAACAGAACATTAAAAAATGCTATGGTACTCAAAGTTTTTTTTTAGAAATGTTTTGGAAAATATATTTTTTATATGTGGAAACACTATATAGACGTCTTAGTTTCTTTGTGTTGTATGAGTCAAATGGGCAATGAAGCAGCGATAAGACTGCCTTCATAATTCGATTGGGATAACAGCCGCTTCCTAGTAGGAAGATGCAATAGATTCGAATTTCATTGTCAGCAAAAAAAGAATTAAAAATAAAGGTCCTAAAAAAAAAAAAGGTCATATTGGTGCCAACAGGGATTTACATACACACACTCCTCCTTAACACCCATTCAACGGACTCCCAAATTTCTTCAGACCCGTCATAAAAAAATCTCAACAGTCCTCCATTTGACGGTGTGTAACTCACACACAGATATATACATATACAGTAAAATCTCGGTTATACGTTATTCTAGAGTATGGCTTTAAAAGTGTATAAAGGAAATTTCAAAATGTTAAATACAGTAGTATTGTAAAATTCATGCTTTAAAGGAGTATAAGATGTTCCTTAATAAAGATTACTCCTTAGTAAAGTTGAAAATAAAAATATTACTATTAATAGATGTTCCTTAATAAAGGGAAAAAAGCGCAACAAATTATAATATATTTAAAATAGTACTAGTGATCCGAACTTCTTGGCGTAGAATATAAATCAAAGTTCCGAAGCTTTCGCACATCAAGCAGATGGCTTTTTCAAGGAAGGTAGACTAACTGCAAACTGGATAATGGAACACTTCAACAATTTGAACGTGGCGACTTGACTAGACAGTAAATGAATAGGCGCAAATGTGATCAGTCATTCGAAGAAACGAGGTCACGTTGGTTGGGCGCGCGGTACTGATAGAAAACACAGTATTATTTGAAGAATTGATTCCAAATGCGTGGCAACTCGAGAGAGACGCTATCATTGCAAGCCTCGCTGCTGGTCAAGATTTCCAAGGATTCGCGAATGGCAGTAGATTTGAGTGTAGAGTATGAAGCTAATTTCTTGACATCATTCCACATAGGATCAGCGGACTTGAACTTGACCTCTCTTGATAGGACAGTAGTTATTTTACCGTCTTTTGTATCGCTTTTACGTTCGTTGATTCTAATTTCCACTACAATATCCAGACGGCTGAAGGCGATACTACATCGGAATGACCAAACGTTCATTTGGAATTAGAATCAACGAAGACAAAAGGGATACAAAAGACGGTAAAATAACTACTGCCCTATCAAGAAAGGTCAAGTTCAAGTCCATTGATCCTATGTGGAATCATATCAAGAAATTTGCTTCGTAATCCACACCCAAATCTACTGCCATTCGCATAAGCTTGGAAATCTTGACCAGTAGCGAGGCTTGCAATGATAGCGTCTCTCTCGAGTTGCCACGCATTTGGAATCAATTCTTCAAATAATGCTGTGTTTTCTACCACAGTACCGTGCGCCCAACCAACGTGACTTCGTTTCTTCGAATGACTGATCACATTTGCGCCTATTCATTTATTGTCTAGTCAAGTCACCACGTTCAAATTGTTGAAGTGTTCCGTTATCCAGTTCGCAGTTAGTTGCCTATCTTCCTTGAAAAAGCCATCTAGTTGATGGGCGAAAGCTTGGAAACTTTTATTTATATTCTGCGCCAAGAAATTCGGATCACTAGTACTATTTTAAGTGTAATTGGTGTACAGTTCCTTGTTATTAATTAATTATAATATATTTTATCATATTGCAAAAATCATAAACATATGAAAATCAAACTTCTCGTTCGACACCTCTATTTGTCTATTAATAATCCTGATTCTAGATTAAGTAAAATTTTCACAGCTAAGAATCTGAAACTAGTGCTTCAGTATGAAGTTCATGAATTCTCAGCCCCCCCTCCGAGGATTCTGAGTGCATCCATTTGTTGAAAGACTTGCATTCTATTCTGCTACGCCACGAAATGTTGGAGTCAGAAAGTTATATCCCAGGGATCCATTGTTAAATTTTAAATAGTGCATATGTGTGTGAGTCGTGAAATGCGAAACCAGTTTTTCATATAAACCGAAAGTAAATAACATATCGTTCTCTGATGGAATCCAGGTTCAACTTTGGCTCCATGCACCAAGAAGGAACGCATCAACGCTGCCTCAATTATCTCAAAGTGGTAACATACCGGATGACGTATAAAAGAATCAGAGAACCCTGCCTTTTTGATAATCTGTAATTTAAATTTTAATGTATAAAAAACGTACGAATGAATTACATACAACTGAGTTAAAAAAAGCGATAGAAACTACAGTAAAATATCTGAAGCAGAATTCCGTATAAACGCGAAAAATGTATAACCAAGGTTCCACTGTATATACAGCCCACGCCTCCTCGCAGAAATGCACGTTTACGCCACCTAACGGAAAAATTGTTCCCTATAAATGGAACAAAACACGTAGAAAGTTTTGCTCACTGTTATGAAGCGAAGGCTTTCCATTCTGGTAATGTAGATATCGTGCGAAAAACAAAACAAATAAACTGCTCCACATAGCGCGAATGTTATGCGTTTGTTTGGAGAAGGGGGGGTAAAATAAATATAGAAAGGAAAACAGGAAATATCAGGAATATTACTTTCATCGTCCCAGCTATCAAACGCCAAAAGGAAATTCCAGGGTCTGACACATAGGCGAGGATACACGCATTGCCAACAAACGGGTTGGTGAACAACTATGTGTAAGTCACTTTTAGATGCATATTCGTTAGCTAAAGGAATGAGGTCTAAAATAAGACGCCCTGGTGGAAGTGAGTTAAAAAAGCGAAAAAACCTACAGCAAAATATTGGGGCTAACGCTAACGCTAAATTACGTATAAAAGTGAACAACGTATAACCGAGGTTCTACTGTATTTTAATTTTTGATCTTTAAGTATTAGTACTTTTAATTATCTACAGCATAGTTGCAGGGGCGTAGCAATCCAAAAATTATGGGGAGGATCAAGTAGTTTCATACCCAAGCACCGAAAATAATTGCTAATCTAGGATAATCGATTAATAATTAAGGTTTAATTATCAATAATTCATTATTTAGAATAACTATATAAATTTATTAATTAATTAACTATTTTATTGATAATTAAAATACTGATTTACAAAATTTTGATACAAAGCCTTATGTAATGTAAAGGGCTCTATATTTATTAAATGTGGTTAATGTAAAATCGAGTACGCCGTCCCGGTGGCGCAGTGGTCTAAGCGATGGCCTCTGATCATTCGTCCGAAAAGGGTCCGGGTTCTAATCCCGATGAGGCCTGGATGTTGTGTTTGTCTTACGTCACGGGCTCTCTCCTTTCCCTGGAACCGGTGACCCTGAATTAGGGACGGGCGACTGCTTATAGCCCATTGAGTTGCTCACGGTGGTCGTTAAAATTCCAATCCAAAAGTTCTTTCTCAGTATTCAATTTATAAAGGCACAATTTTAGAATTAATTAATTTATGAAATAAATAATACTACAGAATATTGAAAATGTAAAGTTTTGCTAATACTTTAATAAAATCGTACTTACATATCTTAGCTTCGCCGCCATTGCCTTTAAAATGCGGATCCTGTATTTACGTTTTTTGGCACCTGAGAGTAGAAAATGTACTTGCCGGAATGGCTGTTGCGACAGGAAGCGTTATAGAATTTTTAGTAATTTCTTGATATTGGGGGGGGGGGGGGGACAAAAAAAAACCAGGAACTTCACAACTTGATAAGGATTCTATCGCAGTGGTTGGTCTATCCTCTTTATTTTATTGTTGTTAATAAAGGCACCTTTCAGAAGTGTGAGTGGCAGCGAGTGAACCCTGCGGGTGTTTCTTGCACGTGGAGAAATGCGCCAATGAAACGAATTCCAAGGGATTTGAAAAAATCCGCGACTTCGTTGGAAAAAATAAATAAATGTGATTTGAGTCAGTTTTTTTATCGATTTATCAGATTCATCTTGATATTTTTAATGCACAAGATTCAAAATTCGGCTTCATCGTTCAAGAGAAGAATGTTCCTTGATATCCAATGGGGGCGGGAAGGGGGGCTTGAGCACTCTGAGCCGCTTTCTTTCCTACGCCAGTGCATAGTTGGCAATAGCAGTTAGCTTTAACATGAATTTCTCAGCTCTACCTTAAAGTATCTTCTACCATAACACAGTAATTTTTTATTTTTTTCAATTTGAAGTCTTTTTTTTTTATTTTTTTCAATTTGAAGTCTTTTTTTTTTTATTTTTCTTGTTTTAAGTCACTCATCGCAACTACAAAACGTATATACGCATCTTCTGTTTTAGTCTGTTACATATTTTGCTGAAAAGGCATCGGACAAAAAATCACAGCAATATATGTAATTGTTTAATATGATATATTTCTGAGGTTATAAATATAATTTTTTTTTAATATTTTTGGGTTATACACGGTCGAATCACATTATTGTGATCCCCAATTAATATCCAGAGTAACCGCCGTGTGCAGCGCGGACATCAGGCAGACGGGCTGGGAGTAACTCAATAAGGTGCTGGGAGGTGTTCACACGTATGCGGAGCCATGCAGTGCATCTGACAGCTGCTGGAGAGTGCGTAGTGGGGGAACCATAGAACGAACAACACGATCGAGGTGGTCCCACAGATGCTCAATCGGGTTTAAGTCTGGGGAATAGGGGGCCAGGGAAGTACTTTGAAGTCTTCATGGTGCTCTTCCAACCACTCTCGGACATTTCTAGCTGTGTGGTACGTTGCACTGTCATGCTGGAAGATCCTATCCGCCCCAAGGAAGACAATCAGCATGTATGGGTGTACGTGGTCTGCAAGGATGGATTCATAACGAATTCGGTATATAGTGCCTTCCACAGGTATGAGTGGACCCAGAGAATGCCACGAAAACATTCCCCAGACCGTAACGCTGCCCTCACCAGCTTGTGTTCCTCCAGCAATGGTTGAAGAGTGTTTTTTCTCCGATGTTTCTCGCCTTATACGCCAACGTCCATCCGTTTGATGAAGCAGAAAACGTGATTCATAGGAGAAGGCAATCCTTTGTCAATCAGAGGAGGTCGAATTCCGACACTGCCGTGCAAATGAAAGCCTTTTCTTCCGATGCACTTTCGTTGGCATAGGTGCAGTGACCATCAGTCTGAATCGTAGCCCCATACGCAGCAGGGTTCGCTGAACTGTCGTTTTAGACACACTTCCGGTAGCCCCCTGGTTCATTCGGCCAGTGAGTTGCTCCACTGTAGAGTGTCGATCGGCCCTCACGCACCTTCGCAGCCGACGTTCACCTCTCACATCAATGGCACGTGGTGCTCCGCAGTTTCAACATCGCTTATTCGCAACAGTGCCATTTCTCCAAGCACTATACATTTTAACCACAAGAGCACGCGAATAGTTCACAAACTGCGCTGTTTCAGAAATACTGCCCTTCTTGGCTCGAAAGCGGATAATCATTCCTTTTTGAAAATCTGATAAATCGCTCTTTTTTATCTATGACAGCAACGAGTGATATGTTTTCAGAATACCTACGATACACCTTATATACCCTCCGAGCCAGCTCCCGACACGTGCCTTCTTTCATTGGTTACGCGCTGTTGACGTCAAAAGTAGGAGGTGGTCACAATAATGTGACTCGACTGTGTATAATAATAAAATATGTATTATTTTCTTCTACAGGCAAAATTTTAAGCTGAAATTTTTGAAAAATTAAAATCAATGGGTCGAGAGTCGGATTAAGTCATTGGCAAAAAGGTGTCATAGCTTTTGGCCGAACAAAAGGACACAACATTAAGGAAGTTGCTGAATTTGCAGGTGTTAGTGAAAGAACAGTTCTACGTGTTTATGAAGATTGGTGTAAGTCAAACTCGACTGAAAGTAAAAGGAAAAACTGTGGACGAAACACCATTTTGACAAGTTGTACCGGCGCTGAATTTCTCGCATGCGGTCAACAAAAACGGAATTCAAACAAGGCAGGAACTCCTCCAATCTGTTAGTAATGGACCTCACACGTTTAAATCTGAGCGAACATTGCCTAGGGCACTTCATCGAATGGATAGTTGGAGTCGAGTTGCAAGGCTGAAACCAATGTTAAATTCAGCTCACCAAAAAGCTCGATTAGCTTGGGCCAAAGTTCAAAGGACATGAATTGTTGATCAGTGGAATGCTGTCGTATGGTCTGATGTATCTAAATTTTGGCTATACTCAAATGACGCAATGGGTCAACAGGAGGTCTAAAAAAACATTCAATCCTGAGTGTGCTCAAAGAGTTCTTGCCAAAGGAGGTGGGTCTGTAATGCTGTGGGGTTGTTTTAGTGGATGTGAATTAGGCCTACTAGTAGAGGTGAGGAATGCAATGAATCAGCATGCTTACAAAGAAATTTTAGACAATCATGCGTTTCCTTTTGCACAACATTTGCAGGATTCTCATCAAGTAACTTACCCTATTTACCAGGAAGACAATTGTAGGATTGGTAGAGCTAAAACCATTTTGGAATAGTGTGAAGACCATGATAACAACCTTGGGACGCACGGACTGGCCAGCTAAATCGCCAGATTTGAATACCATCGAGAATTTATGGGAACACCTTGAACGAAGTGCAAAATACCAAACATCAGCATCTTAGGAATCTCAATGAATTGCGAGACAAACTTTTCTTAGAATGGTCAAAAATTGACTCAAGTTATTTAAATCATCGTGTTGAATCTCTTCCCGCAAGAATCAAGCTGTGATTTCTGCACATGGTGATGTAACCAAGTATTAAAATGTTTGGAGGTGACTATTTTTTTCCGGTGTCTGTATACTTCTGAATCATTTCAGCTTGCACAAGGTTTGTGAAAATATCAATATTTGATATTTCAGCAACCCACGTTAACACTTCTTTGCTTTAGTATTCTGCAGGGAAGCATTTATTCATGAGATAAAAAAGAAGGAACAACACAAAGCGAAACAACCGTCTGTGGTTTCGGCAGTACTTTGCCGTTCCTGTGGCCTAGTGGTCTGAGGCGCTAGGTTTCAAATCAGTCTTCCGAGATAGGCCCGAGTTCAAGCCCTGGTTGCGTCATGGATAGTGAGCTTATCCACTAGCGCTGGCTGTCTTCCCTACCCGGAACCAGCGCCCCGAAGCTGGGGACGGGCACTGCTTATAATGGTCTTTAAACCTTCCTCAAATAATAATACATATATATACACAGTGTGGCAAAGAATTTTTAAGACTGGGTCTGTAAAATGAAATAGAAACAAGAAATTACAATTTGTTTTGGTTTGTTATTCAAAATAAGTCCCTCCGGCTTCAATACACTTGTTACAGCGATTTAATAATGATTCGAATGCCTGTTCCACTTCACTTTGCGGAATTGCCTCCAAAGCACGCGTCGAAGCTGTTTGTATGGTCGAAATATCATCAAAATAACAGCCTTTTATCGTCATTTAAAGTTTTGGGAATAAAGAAAAGTCGCAGGGTGCTAAATCAGGCGAATACGGTGGATGATTCAACACACAGACGTTATTTTTCGCCAAAAAGCTACGAACAAGAAGTGAGGTGTGACTGGGTGCGTTATCGTGCAACAAACAACAACTGTTTTCATCCCGATATTCTGGACGAATTCTGCCCATCAAACGCCTCAAAACATTTAAATAAAACTCACCAGTAATTGTTTGTCCACTTGGAACAAATTTTTTGATGATAATACCCTTACTATCGAAGAATGTAATGAGCATTGTTCCGATTTTCGATGGAACTTTTTCTTGTTTTTTTGGCTTGTGGTGTGTTTTTTGACTTCCACTCCGCCCTTTGTCACTTTGTTTTAGGATCATATTGAAAACACCATGTTTCATCACCTGTAACAATCGATTTTAAGAAGTTTGGATGATTTTCAGCGGCTGAAATGATGTCTCTACAATGTGCACTTCTCCTTAATTTTTGTTCATTGGTTAACGTGTGTGGAACAAATTTAGCACAGATTTTTGTTTTGCCCAAATCTTCATACAGGATGGTCAGAATTGTTTCTTTGTTGATGTTTAAAGACTCTTCCATCATTCTTAGTGACGCACATCGATTGTTTTCCACGAAATCCCGCACTTTTTCAATAATCTCAGGTGTCCTGGATGAACTTGGTCTTCCGGTATGCTTATCATCTTCTAGCGTATCTCTTCCGTCCAAAAAACGTTTGAGCCACAGGAAAACATTTGATCTACTTAAACAAAACTCACCATAAACTTGTTTCATCATTTGGTACGTTTCCGAGGCACTTTCACCAAGTTTTGCGTAAAATTTAATAACAGCCCTTTGTTCCATCTTAATAATTCAACATGAAACAAATGTTACTTCTCTAATGAATGCCCGTTTCGTTTGAGTTACTTTAATAACTGCGCAGTACTTTTGGCAGAAAGCAAGCAGATGGTCACGGTTTATAACGCATTCGCGATTACACTGGTGGCGCCACCGTAGGCTGAAATCTAGCGCCAGTCTTAAAAATTCTTTGACGCACTGTGTATGATTAAGCTGTTCTCTGATATTCAGAGGTTAGCTCCTCAAAGAAAGACCATCTGACAAATAAACATTTAACAGATAATACAAACCAGCAGATAAACTTTTAACTGATTATTTACTTACTGTTGCTGTATCAAACTTCTCCATTTACAGCGATCTTGACACACAACACGGGCTTCATGACATCCATCACACGACGTACACAAGACCTTCTACACTTCACACTCATAATAATATTAATTATAATATCTAACACCCATTCTGTGTGAATAGTATATCGTTTTTCCTAAGATTATGAGGTGAGTGTAAAACATTTCTTACGTGTTTTCCGTAAGGAATCAGAGCTCAAGGGATTGCTTTTAAAGGAACTGGTAGCGACTTGTTTTGCAGAAATGTTCTTCGCAACTTTAACACATTTCTTGCTCAGCTTTAATTTATACTTAATGCAAAGTTGTTGCTTTTCGTCCCAGAGTTCAGTCTTATCCCCACGGAAAAATTTCGTCTGATGACTTTATTTTGGGGACTTCTACCTTAACAAAGACGAAGTTCCCCCGTTCTTTTTACACTAGAATTTTTATGATACGTAAAACGCCCAACTTCACGATCCAGCCATTTAATATCGCCTCTGCAATACGAATATCCGTTTAAGATACCGGTATGCTTGCACAAAAAATACAGTATTCTCTCTTTTTGAATATCATCATCATCATTGTCAACTATTATTAATCCACTGCTGGACGAAGGTCTCCCCAAGTTTCTTCCACAACGGTCTGTCTTGTGCCAGTCTCCTCCATGTTACTCCCGCATACTTTCGAATTTCATCCACCCATGAATATATGATAATTGAAAATGATTCCATCGCCTAGCTTCTGAATTTCTATCTAACATCGAAAAATTCCTTAGTGCTGCTAATCCTAGAAAAATGTTCATTAGCACCGTTTACTGTGGAGAAAAGTTTCTTAGCGATCCTAATCTTAGAAAAAAGTGTCATGGCGCTGCTAATCCTAGAAAAATGTTCATTAGCACCGTTTATTGTGGAGAAAAGTTTCTTAGCGACCCTAATATTAGAAAAAAGTGTCATGGCGCTGCTAATACTAGAAAAATAGCTTATAGTGCCGCTAATTTAAAAAATAAAAGTTCCTTAGCACCGCTAATCATGGAAAAAAGTTCTTTGGTGCCGTTGTTAACCTTGTAAAAATTTTCATTATCACCGCTAATTCCAGAAAAAAGTTCCTTAGCGTCACTAACCCTAAAAAAAAATTCCTTAGTACCGGAAAAATTTCTTTAGCACAGTTATTCCTAAAAAAAAAAAAGTTTCTTAGCTCCGCAAATCCTAGAAAAAAGTTCCTAAATGCCACTAAGGTGCTCTGCCCGCTTACACCACTGAATATTTCCGAGATATATGTGGGGAGAATTTTAAACTGTTGCATGTTTTAAACTACGAGCTGCGTGGTTTTTGTTTTTTTCTTACATTTAAATAAAAAGATGTTAGATTCCGTTTTGTTTTGTTTTTTAAATTTTTTTGTTAGTCAAAGAACGAATACTGAGCTCTATTTGCAAGGTTATTGTCCAAAGGATACTTTCAGTAATTGACGTAGTTTAACAATATGCGTTCGTGCACAGAGATATCAATCCCACTGAAGAGCACGCGAATGTTTGCTACAGAAGAATAGGTGCGACGTTGGCTTTGTTTGCGAATCTAAACTCCTTGACCCCTAACTTAGTCTCTCCCGTCGACGTCCTTGCCATTTCGTTAGAAGGTGGTGCCCTGACCTTATACGGCGTCGGGGAATCACGACAATAGATAACGACAGGGAAGGTGTAAAAAAGGTCCTCAAACTGGCTCACTGCCAAACTTCGAGTTCTTTAGGCTCACGCTGAACGGTGTTAAAGAATCGGGCGTGCGGCAAACTGAAGAGTCGTGGTTCCTGCCTAAACAGTTTCTGCAACTTCAGGAAATCCGCCCGATGTTGATCGTCTTGTTGAAGGCGAAGGAAATCTCGCCCTGTTAACTCTCACGTTAACGTTTATTTTAAACGTCCTCCTCCTACTCGCCCCGTCACTCTTCCTGATAACCTCCTTCCTACAGAAAAACACGGGATGTCACACACCTCAACTGCTTCAGTTTCCCAACAGAGCGAAGAGCAGAAAGTAACTACTATGAGGTACATAGCTACCCTTCAGCTCTATCATCAGTGGAACAACTGCTCTTCGTCAGAGAATGATCACGATTGTTCTTCGGAACAACAAGGGCTCCATTTTTTTATTCCTTTTTATTTGCTTGTTGATGTTGCGTGGTGAATTTTCGAGACTAGCAAATAAAACATCGCAGATATGGGTCGACTCATACCTTAATCTTCCTATGGGAGGTAATACAATATCTGTTCTGTGTTGAATGGGAAAAATCTCTTACAGAACACGTTTTATTTATATTAGTTCCTCTAGACTATCTTTTATTTGCTTTATTTCCTGTGGACGATACATGTCTGACGTAACCGCATTTTTCTTTTTGATTGGAGGCTTAACGACCACCGTGAGCAACTCAATGGGCTATATAAGCAGTCGCCCGTCCCTAATTTAGGATCACTGGTTCCAGGGAAGTGAGAGAGCCAGCGCCGTAAGACAAACATAACATCCATGCCTCACCGGGATTCAAACCCGACCCATCTCGAACGAACGTTCAAAAGCCATCGCTTAGACCCTGCGCCACCAGGTCGGCTGGAATATCATTGCGAAGATTGTTACAGAAATCGTGTTGCTGTATGTCACACACACACACACACACTGGCTAAAAGAATATGAACCTTTATTTAGGGTCACCTTTGTCGGGAAAGACAGCAAACAAGCGACGCAGTATGGATTCCACGAGATGCATGTGTTCGTTTCTGTCCAAAGACAGCTAATCCTGCAAAAAATCGCACAATCCTCGCAGTGTTGACGGAAGATGACATCGACGCCAAACGGTTCTATCGGGCGTGCCTCACATATTTTTAATAGGACTACAATCAGAGGAATGTGGTAGCCGCGGGAGATCATAGAAATCTTCCTCGTGCGCATCAAACCATTCTGTTAAGACTACGGTGTGATGTACTGTTTCATCCATAAACATGCAATCACATGTAGGAAAGGAAAGTAGCATTGCGAGTTGCTTTTGATCCGCTACAGCACTCATGTATTCTATCGCGAGGTGCACTTGATCTGCTACAGCATTCATGAATTCCATTGCAAGGTGTACTTGATCCACTAAAGCACTTATGAATTCCATAGCAAGATGCACTTGATCCGCTGCAGCACCCATGAATTCCATTGCAAGGTGCACTTGATCTGCAACAGCACTCGTGTATTCCATTGCAAGATGTACTTGATCCACTGAAGCACTTATGAATTCCACAGCAAGGTGCGCTTGATCTGCTACAGTATTCATAAATTCCATTGCAAGATGCACTTGATTCGCTACAGCACTCATGTTACATTGAAAGGTTCACTTGATCCGCTACAGCACTCATGTTACATTGAAAGGTTCACTTGATCCGCTACAGCACTCATGAATTCCATTGCAAGGTACACTTAATCCGCTATACAGAACTCGTGAATTCCATTGCAAGTTGCACTTGATCCGCTATAGTATTAATGAATTCCATTGCAAGGTGCACTTGACCCGCTACAGCACTCGTGAATTCCATTGCAAGTTGCACTTGATCCGCTATAGTACTCACGAATTCCATTGCAAGCTGCACTTGATCCGCTATATTACTCATGAATTCCATTAGCTGCACTTGATCCACTACAGTGCTCGTGAATTCCATTGCAAGTTGCACTTGATCCGCTATACAGAACTCGTGAATTCCATTGCAAGTTGCACTTGATCCGCTATAGTACTAATGAATTCCATTGCAAGGTGCACTTGATCCGCTATAGTTCTCATGAATTCCATTAGCTGCACTTGATCCGCTACAGCGCTCGTGAATTCCATTGCAAGGTATACTTGATCCGCTACAGCACTCATGTATTCCTTCGATGTCATCTTACCTTCGTCCGATATTAGCGGACCCAGTCCGTACCAATAAAACATCCTCCACAGCATGGTTCAAAGGTTCTCGCCACACTCGTTTTTCTGATTTCTTCCATGTGACGGTTGGCTTATTCGGTGGAAATTTCACATGGAACACTTCATCAACTCCTGGGTACCTTACCGACTTGCAGATGTCGAACTGTAGTTGCTGTGTGCAACCAAGCCTGGACAAGAGCCCGGTAGCTCATCCTGGTGCATCCATGTCTCGTTTAGGGCTTGTGTCGGCATCTTCGAAGTTTTTGAAACCAGCTTGGGCAGAATGAATGAATGCAGCACCCCTTCAACTTTACATATTTGTCCTCAGCAACTTTTTAATCCTTTTATCCAGTAATGAGCTTAAATTTGATCGAATTTCAAGACTTAATATGAAAAGCTTCGGACACTGGACATTGTCATACTTGTAATAGGAATTCTCGAATGACTACTTTGACGCCCCGGTGACCGAATGGCCACAGCGCGGACCACTGGATAATCATAGTTTTTTTGTTTGTTTGTTTCGGTGTTGAACAACCACCATAAGCAACCACAAGGGCTTCAAGCGGTCATTCATGTCTCGTTTAGGGTTACTGGTTCCAGTGAAGTGACAGAGCCAAAGGAGAAGCACACTGCCCATGCCTCATCCGAGTCTAAAATCCAGGCCCATGTCGGACGAGCGGTCAGAGGCCAGTGACTCAGACGGCTCTGTCGCCAGGGTGACTATCAATCTTCGTGTCTCAAATGAGGCATGGGTGGTGTACTTGTCCTGTAGTGGCTGCTTGCCTTCCCTGGAACTAGTGGCCATCAAACCGAACCAAAGACCTTTACACTCTGGCCACTTCGGTGGCCAAGTGTTGTGAATCGTTGACCTCTGACCGTTTCTCTGAGGCCTCTGTCTCTGTCCCTTCCCTGGAACCTCTTGGGCCTATGTGAAGAGGTATGCAAATTCAACATGGTAACGTATTAAAATCCGAAACGCATATCTGCCCACGTGGCGCAGTGATCTAAGCGCTGGTTTTTATCCGCTCATCCGAGTGGGCCCTGGTTCCGAGTCCTGATATGATACGTGGGTTATTGTTGCTGTTGGAGGTTTAACGACCACCGTGAGCAACTCGATGGGCTGTAAGCATTCGCCCGTCTCTAATTTAGTGTAACTGGTTCCAGGGAAGAGAGAGAGGCCGCCCCGGTGGCGAAGTGGTCTAAGCGATGGCATCTGATCTTTCGTTCGAAAGGGGTCTGTTGAAGCATGGACGTTAAGGCATGGCCTTTTCCTGAAGCCAGCGACCCTAAATTAGAGACGGGCGACTGCTTATAGCCCATTGAGTTGCTCAAGGTGGTCGTTAAATTTCCAATAAAAAAAAAAAAAGAGAGAGAGAGAGAGAGACAGTGCTGCAAGACAAACACAGCATACATGTCTCACGGGATTCGAACTCGGACCCATCTCGGACGAATGATCAGAAGCCAGCGCTTAGACTACTGCGCCACCAGGGCTGCTACGTAGGTGATATGTTTGTCTTATGGAACTGGTTATCTCCCTTCCCTGGAATCAACGACTCTAAATTTGAGATAAGCAACAGTTTATAGCCCGTAGAGTTGATCATGGTGGTCGTTAAACACCCCCCTCCCACCACCAACAACAACGGGGGGGGGGGGTCGAAAGAGTACCCTGGACTCTTTGTAGATCATTTATGCTATGTAACTTTCGCATGCCAAGGTTTTTGTAAATGTCAAATAAAACGAGTGATTCGAGAGTATACATTTATTTACGTACAACGCATTGCATTCATTCGCGGCACTCACGGCCACACCGGGCCACAGTCCGGTACATACTAAGTGGAATTAAATCAAAACAACAAACAATAAGGATTACTAATTCTTGACATTGGATGGTACTTAAGTCGGTGGACAATGAAAGACAATGTTACTGTCGTAAAACCAATGAAAGAAAATATGGGAACCGTAAAAGTAAATACTAACTGAACTACGGCAGCGGCGATAGTAAGTATTTCGAATTTCGACTGTTAAGTTTTTCAAAAACAATATTGACTTTTATTATCATTACATATTATTCAGATTTTAGACGAAGCCTGACAACGATGAAGTGTGATGTAGCTACTACAGTTCATATGCGCAAGCTAAAATCTGACCTCAAGATAGAAAGAAAAACTGAATCGCAAGTGTGTTAGTGAGGGCAATTGGTAACTTTCGGTCTAGGATATCTACAGGTTACAAAACATCGTGTTATATACATCATTTTAAAGCTCTCGTCAATAGCAGATAATTCCCCCATGGGGTGATCGAGAGGAATGCAAATTTTGCTACGATGCATTCTTTACTACTGCCGGGAACGATGCATATCATCAAAATGCATTTTTGTAATGGCTTTTATCACATTTAGTATCGGGTTTTCGTACTTCTACGCATATTACAATGAGATATTGTTACGTTTATGTAAAACGTGATGCAGTAATGCTCGGTTTTAGTTTAGTAATAACGAAATTAACTATTGTTGCTTCACTTCATAGAACAGCATGCGGTACGATCAGATTTCAACAATGGTTTGGACAATGGCGCACCGTTACCCCTTTTCGTTACATCTAAACTTTTTGCTTGGGATTTACTTTACTATTGGCAGCATCGAAAACCGCATGGACTTTATGAATAACCCTAGCACAGGCGGTTGCTCCTAAACTTGTAATTCCAAAATTCTTAAAAGATGAGCTCAGCATCAGCAAAGAAGTAAAAACAATTAAACATAATTGTTCCTCCAGATATTACGAGAAATGATGAAATTCTGATGTCTCGGGACACATCTAAGAACATCTCTTCGTTAGATTTCTGTTTCGTGGAGATCGTGAACTCGGAGAGGCAGTGACACCGAGCAAACAGCTGATAAAACAACATCTGCCCGTGGTTCCGTTCAGCCAAACCGATTACTGTCGCAGCAATGGGTTCTTCCGGCGAACAAATCCATTTCCGAAAAACGACGAACACCTTTTCATTTTTCGGAAGCTAAAAATGCACCTGCTTGGTGTCTTTCTCCATCGTTTCCTCTGCAATCGTTTTATATTAATACTTCGAAGGCAACGAAGGGTGAGGCCGACGACCTCGAAAGTCCTTGCTCACGCCATTCTGAAAAGCATGAACTGTTGATTGTCCTAATAGGTAAGCTTAGGCTATTATCTGAACGCACGCGGCATGTTATCTAAAGAGATGAGTAATTCTGAATGTCACTCGGAATTGCTTCTGTGCTCTTCTGTTTAACTGAATAAGCAGAGGAAAATAACACACATTTCGATTCTCGGCGTTTTATACAATGACAAAAAATCGTTTGCACATTTTTGATTGAATGCTAAGCATTTTTAGCACGTCTTTTATAAAAAAAAGATCGTGCTTCTGTTATCGGTTTGTCCGTCCGTCTGTACCCACGATATCTCAGCAACTATTAGTCCGATTTGAAAAATTCTTTTTGCATTGGGAAGCTTGAAATACGCAAATGATGATGCTTTTTTTTCGTTTTTTTTTTACGATGTACAATTTCGCCGGTAGAAGGCGTAAATGCAGATGATGTCGAATTCAAAAATACGTTTTATTCCACATATTTGCTTCTAAACATCCGATTGAAAAAAAAAATTATCTATCGATTTCATTTATGTCGAAGAGTATTTTAGATACAGTTACTTTTTCAAATTACGCATAGATTTTCCGCTAGGGGGCGTAAAAGTAAATTACATTTTCTCCGATAACTCTTCTTCTAAAACTCCGATTTGAACATTTTTTCTTCAGCGGATACATCTCCTGATGGAAAATCTTTTGCACATAATTTCAAATTTTTGGTAAAGAATGCTTTGGCCACCAGGGGGCGTAAGTGTTAATTTTGCTTCTGATGTATTTGCCATAAAATCGTAGCTTCTAAAATATCGATTAAAAAATTATTTCGTGGACTGATGCCACTCACATTGATAAACCTTTTTGGAATATTTTCTTCTTAAAATATTCCACATTTTCTCCGCCAGGGGGCGTAGATGTACATCTTATTTTTGTCAATATCTCTACTTCTAGGAGTCCGATTTGAAAAATTCCTTCTTTGTTGGATAGTGTTTTCCGTGTGACATGTTTTTCATATAATTTCAATAATTTTCAAGTGATTCATAGACTTTCCGCTAGGGGCGTAGCGGTAAATTGCGTTTCCCCCTATATCTCTGCTTCTAAATCTCCGATTTGAAACATTATTTCTGCACCGGATACAGCTCCTGATGGGAAATCATTTGCACATAATTTCTAATTTTTGTAAAAAAAATAGTTTGGCCACCAGGGGGTATAAATCTTAATTTCCGCTTCTGTTGTATTTGCAGCAAAATATGAGCTTCTAAATTCTCGATTGAAAAAAAGTCGTTTGTTGATCGATACTACTCATGTCGACAAACCTTTTAGAAACATTTTCTTCTTGAAACAATGCATGGTTTCTGCGCCAGGGGACGTAGATGTATATCTTATTTTTGTCAATATCTCTACTTCTAAGAGTACAATTTGAAAAATTCCTTCTTTGTTGGATAGTGTTTCCGATGCGAAATGTTTTTCCTATAAATTCAAAATTTTCAAGTAAATCATACACTTTCCGCTAGGGGCCACAAAGGTAAATTGCGTTTTCTGCGTTATTTCTGCTCCCAAAGCTCTGATTTGAAAAATTCTTCCTGTATCGCATACAAGACCTGATGGAAAATGTTTTTCACATAATTTCTAATGTTTGGTAAAGAATGGTTTAGTCACCAGGGGTCATATGTGTTAATTTCTGCTTTTGAAGTATTTGTTGCAAAATCTGGGCTCCTGAAAACTCGACTAATTTTTTTCTTCGACCGATACCGCTTATACGGATAAACCTTTTGAGAATACTTTCTTCCTAAAATAATGCATGGTTTTCCCACCAGGGGACGTAAAGTCACATCTTATTTTTGTCGATATCTCTGTTTCTAAGAGTTCGTAAGCTCACGATTCCGTTTACAGCAATATCTGAGGGATTAAACACCCGATTGAAAATCTTCTTTCTTTGGTCAGATCTATTGTTTTCCATACCGGTTCCATTGACTTTGAATAGCTTTGATAAATTTAATTTGCGTCAGAACGGATTCAAAAGACGTGCTTATTACACCCGCAAATTCGGTGTCAACTTTCTTGTTAAATACTGTAAGGGCCATAGGCGCCCGCTATGGGGAGAAAGGTTAACCCCCGCCGCCGCCGCCGCCGCCCTCAATAATTTTACTGGGGAGCAGTGCCCACCCAATATTTTTCTTCCTGTTTAATAAAATAAGTTGTTGTTTTTATGTATGTCATTTTCTAAATGCATGAGTTGAAATATTTCTATAGAGAAAAAATGTTTTCTCACGCTATTCTGACTATCGTGTGCTGTGCTAATTGCAAAAAAAAAAAAAAAAAAAAAAAAAAATGCATATCTTCGCTTTACAGAAATGTATTAATTTTTATAAGATGGACCAAGATCCATATTTTAGAGCCAAAGCGATTTATTTCCAAAAATTGATAAATAACAAAATAAGTAAAACCTCTTTTTCCATATTCTTCATTGTTCATTTGATAAGAAATTTGATTAACAGCCCGGTATTGTGTTTGACATGTTCTAATGATATGTGGTAAATGTTCAAAACAATTATCTAAATAAATAAATAAATAAATAAAAATACAGAATCGTATCATCTCTAGCGCTTTTATTTATCTGTTTATTTTTTGTGTGGCTCGTTCTGTGTTTGAGTAACCGCGGTAATTTGTCATATTTTTTGTAAACGTTTGCAAATAAAATCTCTCTGGATATTTAAAAAAATCACATACTAATTTTTTTTAAATAATAATATTCTGCAAAATAATCCGTCTGTTTTTTTAAAACATACGTCAAATCTCATAGTTTAACTATTTGTCTTCTTTTTTTTTATATTCGAACAATGGAAGAGACGTGCACTCCCACGTCTAATCTCTTCAATTCTGCCCCCGAAAAAAATAGAAGTTAAAAGAAACGTTTTTTTCACTCTCAATAGATAAATTTAATTGACCAAAAAGACATAAAAACTTCATAAAAAAAAAAAAAGATGCGTAAATGAAATTCCATAGTTTGTTGTTACAATAAGGAACATTTCTTTGCTGTACTGTTGGCCACTTGAATCCCATGAACCACGAAATCCCCGCGATCACTCAATTGGTCATCAAGAAGAGAAAAGATTCCCATAACACAAAGTTCTGGAAAAAATTCTGGAGATCTTCGTCCAGCAGTAAATGACTGCTGCAGAAGAAGATATATTTTTCATTTCTTCACCTTTAATACTTTTCCACACGGTACGCATGTACGCTGTGCTCCAATATACAACGGAAAATTTCTTTATTACTTTCTTCTGTAAATTTCTGCATTTTCTACTGGAAATTTCCAATGTTTTCCCCATTTTTACTGCCTACACACCTATTCAGAAGTTCAACCGAATAATTAGTAATCAAAATTAGTTTTATAACGAAAATCTCTGCGGTACCTTCCCTAAACTGAAAGGACAGGGACATATTTCCAGGAGAGGGCAAGTGCCCCCCTCACCCTCCACTATGGGCGCCCATGCAAATGTAACCGGGAAACTAGACTTAACGAGCGTGATCATCTTTCTGTGAGGAGGATTGTACGGAAGGACAAGTTTTCAAGTGTGTAGCAATCGGTTGCTGAATCTAGACTTAAAGAGAGTGATCATCTTTTCGTGAAGAGGATTGTACGGAAGGACAAGTTTTCCAGAGTGCAGCAATTGGTTGCTGAATTTAACCAAGTCCAGGAGTAGCCCATTTCGACCAGAACTATGGTTAGGAAGTTGTCTGTTGGTATGGACTAGGTACGCTGATACAAGTGGAACGTAAGATGATATCCAAGGAATGCGTAAGTGATGTACAGGATCAAGTGCACCTTGCAATGTTACACCATTTTCCTGCAAGTGATGGCATTTTTATGGATGGCAATGTGTCAACACATCGCGCCAGAGTCGTGCGAGAATAGTCTAATGAGCACGAGGATGACCTCCAGTATGTCCTCTGGTATCCCCTGATCTCAATCCTATTGAAAATATTTAGGACATTCAGGAAAGAGCTGCTCGGCGTTGACGTCCTCTTCCGCCAATGCTTACCGGACTCTTCTCCTGCTTGCCCACCCACCGATGCGTGTTCCGCCTGTCTGCTCTTATGTGTTTGTGCTGGTGAAGCATGTGGTACACGTGTACTACCAGCAGCTCGGTGGAGTCTCCTCACCAGTGTCTCCCCTCCAGGCTGGTGCAGCCCTGTTGTGTCACTTCCGGGCACGTCTTCTCTCCCAGCTTCGCCTGGAATATCTGATTGCTCTTGCCCAATCATTGTGAACGGGTCACTTGGTCTCCGTCTACTCCGTGGTTTGCTGTAGTGCCTGGTCCGCTCCGTCTGACGGTAGGTTGAACTCTCCTACTGACTTTCTTTAAAATCAGATGTACCTTTTCATCAAAAAGAAAAAAAAAATCAGAAATATACATTTGCTCTGTCTAGCGGTAAAACTTTGCATCGTGCAAAGTAAAAATACATGGGGTGCTCGCTGCACATACCTTGAGCTACCAAAAGCAAAAATAATTTTCCCAATCCGACGGTCACAAATGTTGATATGGTGCAAAATAGAAATAATTTTACGCCATTTACCGGCATAATGTGCGTCACAGAAACTCGGAAGTGCTTGATTCCGATGGTTAGTTCTGTTCGATACACTTTTTTTTTTCGAGTCCGATTATATATAGGTCCCGTGGACGAGTGGTCTGAGGCGCTGGCATCTGACCATCCGCCAGAAATGGGCTTTAGTTCGAGTCCCCGATGAGGTATGCGTAGTACTCTCGTCTTATGGTGCTGGCTCGCTCCATTCCCTGATGCCAGTGACCCTAAATTAAGGACGGTGTAGAATTTTTTTACGTATCGATGCAGTTGCTTAATTAATTAACAAATGTTCTTAGCTAACCCTGAGTTAGTTGAACACATATTTCATTTCTGCAATAACTAAATGAATAGTAATATAATAACAACGCCAAAGATCAAATAATCTCTCAGCACTTACGTATAACAGTTTGTTCCTTTATTCTTATACTCACTGAACGTTCAGAGGGCATCACTATAATCCACTGACACAAACTATTTCTTTTATCAATATAGATCTTATTCCTATAACAAGAATACGCATGCGTTAATTCACATAGACGTATAACAGGCTTCAACCTCTTTGCTATATCAACTCTCCACAATCCTCACACAATCTCTCTCTCTCTCTCTCTCTCTCTGTCTGTTCTTCTCGCATTCAACGTCATTATTTATTTTCTTCTAACTCACTGTCAGCCTTGCTAAAATGTACAAGCTGTTCGGGGAAGTAATGTGCCGTTCAGTACGATAATGTTGAGCAAAGAAGTAACTAAATTTACATAGGAAAACAGGAATTTAAAAGGAAGGTAACAAAAAAATTATTCGTCTCTATGAAAATTTACACTTGAAATGATCAGCACAATTAAAAAGGACGTTATTACTGCGGCATCCGAAAAAACGCAAGCCTGTCAAAAAACATGTAAAAAAAAAAAAAGTGTTCAGTTTCTAATAAGTTTCGGGAATCCAGCCAGCGCAATCGAAAGAAAAAAGAATAAAATCACACTGATTTAATAGGTGAGTTTAAAATACACTATGAATTTTGCTGTTACAATGGATTAATCAACGTTTTTAATATATTGGGTTGATGCATAAGTTCATGCCGTTTTTTTCACCGCACTACAGGAATGTATTACGCCAGAAGGGAAAACGGAATCAATCAACTATGCACCCTCCCCCTCCCCATTGTTTACGATGGTGACCCAATGTCAGGGTAGGTCTGCAATGCCATTCTTGAAAAAACGTGCTGCTTTTGCTGCGAAGAAATCATCAAGGAAATTCTGGAGATCAACTTCATTGTTGAACGTTCTGCCACGGAGTGTATTCGGCAGAGATCGGAACACATGATAGTCTGAAGGGGAGACATCTGGGGAATAGGCCGGATGTGGAAGGATCTCCCATTTCATGTCCTGAATGGACATTTTGGTCATGTTTACACGGTGAGTGAGGGCGTTATCATGTTGGAGAAGGACACCATGGCTCCGATGTGGTCGTTCCTGCTGAATTACTCTGTCCGCACGTAGGAGTTGCTCACAATAGAGTACAGCGTTGATGGTCCGATTCTCGGCAGCATCTTCCAGTGAATAATGCCTTCCATGTCCCACCAGACACACAACATGATCTTTGCAGGATGAAGGTCATGTTTTGGACGTGGCGTGGGCGTCTTGTTTGGGTTTAACCATTCCCTCCGATGCCTGAAATTCACGTACAGGCACCACTTTTCATCTCCAGTAACAATATGTCACAGAAAGTGTTTGTGTGTCAGAGAACATTCGCGATAACGGGCGAACAAGGAACCACATACGGCAAGACGCTGATTCTTGTCCTCAGTGAGAGGGTGAGGCACCCAAGACCCCAATTTCTGGACCTTTCCCATACGTTTCAGGTGTCGCAAAACTGTGGCCTGATCACAGTCCATCTCAGTGGCCGATTCGTGTGTGGTTTGACGCGGATCCAAGTGGATGAGATGTTTCAAACGATCCTCATCAAAGTGAGATGGACGACCTAAACGTGAAGAGTCGTTGAGGTCAAAATTTCCACCTCGGAACCGCATAAATCATTTTCGGGCTGTCCTCGGAGCAATAGCATCCTCTCCATGCACAGCACAAAATTGTCGAGTGGCCTCGGTGGCTGTGGATCCCTTATTAAACTCTTAAAGGAGCAGATGTCGGAAATGTTCATTCCTCTCTTTGATACTCCATACTTCCGGACCTGAAAACCAAAAAAATTATTAGCCACAATAACATAACGCAATATGATTTTGATACACGATATTACTGGGTACACTTTGATATACAACTGGCCATCTACACCGTCACTACTGACCTGGGAAACACTCGTGAAATAAAACGGCATGAACTTATGCATCAACCCAATATATACATGTATGCACTGAGAAAAACGTTTTGTTAATTCAGCAAAAAAATTGTTGAATCAACCAAAACGTTTTGTCGATATGCAGTCAACAAAATGTTTGTTGAATTTACAAATGTGCTTTGCTGAAAATTATTGTTGATTCAACAAAATTTATTGCTATATATCATGACAAAACGTTTTGTTCATTTAACAAAATGTTTTGGTCGATTTTTATGAGTTTGTTTGTTCCAACAATATGTATTGTTATCCTTATAAAACGTTTAGTTGAATTAACTAAATGTAGCCAACGAAATAATTTGGTGTTGGCAACAAAACAATTCCGACGGAGTTTGGCTAAAGCAACAAAATAAATCGACAAAACAGCTCAACAAAACAATTCCGATGGAGTTTGGCTAAAGCAACAAGATAAATCGACTAGACAGCTCAACAAAACTATTTTGTTGTTTCAAACAAACTTTTTATCTCATTGTGTATAATTTAAATGTTTTATTATGTAGTTATAACAAATTCTTGTTCGTTAATACCGCGCCAATGACATATTGCGAAAAATTTGGGTAGAGTGAAAGTTCTAATGAATGCAAGTGTTGCCGAATGTTAATAGGCACTTTTTAGTGCACAAATTTTCTTCGAAAAAATGCTTCCCTCCCCTTTCAAAACATTTGGCGCTTTGGGAACTTACTACGTCGTTTACTAAATTTCCCACTTTGTTTTTATCTAAAAACGATAAAGAAACAGAAAACAACAAAGATTGCCGATTATGATCAAAGCAAGAACCCTGAAGTGGCGACGGAGTGGACATAACGCTTGAACTGACCACTGTTGCACAATTGGACTGGATACCAAGGAACTGGAAAACATCCAGAAGAAGACCACGTAGGAGATGGGTGGATGAAATTCAAAAGTATGGTAGATTGACATGTAATAGAATCGCTCGAGAGAGAGTACTGTGGAAGAGACTTGGGGAGACCTTCATCCAGCCGTGGATTGAGAATGGTTGATGATGACACGTAATCAAAGAGTGGAAATCGCACTGCACTCAACTTTTACGATCTTTCAACAGGAAATTCGTTATACACATTTCATTTCTGAAAAGTATGCCGGCGATATAAAAGGTTTGCCGTTCCATGCATTTGCATAATCTATTAATAAACTTTCTGAGCACGATAAGACGCTTTTTTTTTTTTTTGTAATTGATGAATAAACTCAAACTATGCAATACAGCTGATTTTCTATTGCCTTTTTTTCGCACGATACATCATCATCATAATCAACTATTATCAATCCATTGCTGGATGAAGGTTTCCACAAGTTTCTTCCACAACGGTCTATCTTGCACCAGTCCCCTCCATGTCACTCCCGCATGTTTTCGAATTTCATCCACGCATCTCCCCTGTGGTCTTCTGGGTCTTTTCCTGTCCTTTGGAATCCAGTCAAGAATTTCGGTTGCCCAGCGGTGGTCCGTTCTGCTGGCAGCATGTCTAGCCCATTGCCATTTCAGATATTTTACCCTGATCATGATGAATATATACGAGTAGATATGAACTCGTGGATAAGGAAAATCACAAGAGTGGAAAACCTCGTGATCAGAGTAAAATCCCAGAAATGGCAATGCGCATGTTGTCAGAAGAACGGACTATCGATGAACAACCGAAATTTTAGACTGGACACCAAGGGACAGAAAAAGACCCAGAAGAAGACCACATGGGAGACGGATGGATGAAATTCGAAAGCATGCCGGAGTAACATGGTGGAGACTGGCTCAAGACAGACAATTGCGGAAGATCTTGGGGAGACCTTCATCCAATAGCGGAGTGATAATGATTGACAATAATGATATTTATATATACGTGTATATATATATATATATATTCTATAAAGAAGATACCTAAGCAAAAAAATACATATATAATTTTGACTCACACCTAATACAACATAGAAAAGGTTATGTATCTACCTGTGTGAGTAAAAGGAGAAAAGATAAAAATAAAATAAAACAACTGAATGTAGAAGGTGTCGAGAATACTGAGCCTTGGCTTTATCAAGGACCAGCAAAAACTCTGCATTTTCTCACTTCCACAAAGACCTAGTTGGAAATGGGTTTCTGCAAGGCCATAGATGCAAGTAACATTCCCACCTAAAATAGTTAAAAAATATATATATATAAGTCATGTCCTCCGTAGAGTAGCATGACCTAGCACTAGTTAACAATTTTGCTTGCATCCATTAACCTTCATGGCCCGACCCATGCTCTTCATCTGTTACTATTAAACAGAGAGAAGAAGATTAAAGAGAACTCAAGCTGTGAGAGTGACATAATAAATGGAAATGATTTTCAGCTATAACGAAATTCCAAGTTCGTTTGAGAGAGAATTTAAACCTGAAAAACAATGCAAAAGAAATCCAAATTTTACATTGCAATTAAAAAAAAGGAAATGTTAATTTATAACGAACAGATTTTTGAAAGAAAACTTGAGTCTAAAACCCCCTACTCTACAACTTATGACAGCACGAAAACGAGAATAAGTTAAAGATAAATATTAACTAAAGAAAACTTTGTGAAAGTTATATACCTTAAACAGTTAGTTGCAATATGTACAAAGTATTTCAGCAGTGCTTTAAGTGCATAATTAATTAGTTATTACGAACTTAACTACTTTGAAAAAACAGCGCATAGACAGCGCATAGAAAAGGAACAGGCTTAGCCTTCTTTTGTTCCTAGGTACCTCAAAAGACGCTCAAAGTTACAAAGAAAAGTAAGAGTTAAAACCCGCAAAAATGTTAACAGACAAACCAATGCTTAAAAGCTGAAAAGCTAAAAAACGACAGAGAAAAGGTACATAAAGTACAAACATTGAGCTTATAAAACCTAGAATCCATAAACAAGGAAGAGAGCTTACCTCTTGTGTGACAAAAACTTTTCTCCACACAAGAGGAGAACATGGCTGACCCCTTCCGCCACTCCCTAGACGCTGGGGGGCAGTGAGGGTGGGGCTGATGGCCTCCTCATACAGCAAGAAACCAACGCGCGGAGATTTTAACCAGAGAAAAAAAATATATAAACTTAAGACTGTGGATCTGTATGATCAGAATGAGCAGAATTAACTCTCCAGAATACATGAGAAATATTATAAAATACACGAGCAGTTTATTTAATAATCTTTGCATGTATTAAATCACCTTAGTGAGCTTCTATAGATTAATCAGAATCTTATTAATTTTAATGTTGGTTTTACTATTTTTAGTATAGCTATCCTAGTGATGAATAACTAGTTTTCTTTTTTATTTGTTTTTATTTTCTTTTATAAACAGATTTTTAAGCTTTTTTGTGATTTTGTTTATATTATTTAATTTTTTGTTTTAATAGGACCGTCATATCCATAGCACTAAGGTTCCTTTAGGTAGTTAATAGGCATCCTCTAGCCAACTTCCTTACGGCTTTGATTGGTCAGAATCATATTATTAACTGTGTAGAAAATTAAAGCAGATCTGCCAACCTTACTCTATTATTCAGAATAATTTTTCTTAAAGTTCTTTTGATGAAAGAAGAAGGAATTTCGTTCTCTAGAAAACTTTCTAATAGTATATTAATGTGGTAATTGAAATCCAAATTGTTGCTGCAAATTCTTGAAATTCTTAGGACCTGAGAAATTAGTACATTCTCAATTACTTTGGTTGAAATGTTATTATTCCAGTGTAGATATTTAATTACTTTGAAAGGAAAATTAACTCTTTTATCAAAGAGGCTAATAGATGGGTTACCTCTGTTGAGCTTAATGCTTAAGTCTAGGAACTCAAGTTCCTGATTACTGTGGTTGGTTTTACATAAGTTAAGAGAGCTAGGATAGATATTATCAAAATCACTCTCTATAACTTCTGAATTATTGATACACAGCAGATCATCAATATATCTAAAAGTGTAAAGGTAGTTATCTGAGCAGGTGGGGTGATTTTTAATGAATTTATATTCCTTAAAGAACAGGAATAGATTAGCGATATTTGTGGACATTGATGTTCCCATTGGAATACCGTTCACTTGCTTATAGAGAGTATTATTATATAAGATATGGTTATTTTTTATGCAGCAATTGAGATAAGAGTTCCAAGTTCCTACATCAACAAATTGGTTAAGTTTAAATTCTGCATACAGCTCCTTAAATGTAGTGATTATATCTGATAGAGGCAGATTAGTATATAGGTTTTCAAAATCATAACTATTAATATCTAGGGGACAAACTTTGAGTATAGTAGAAATTACTTCTGCATTATTATTAATTATCCAAAAATCTCTGTACATCAAGTTAGAACAGTTTCTAATGTGTTTCAAAACCTTCTTTAAGACATCTTCAAAAGCAAGATCTGTTTTCTTTTTATGACTCCTTACTCCACTAGCTATGAACCTGAACTTCACAGGATCCTTATGAAACTTAACCGTTGCAAAAAGAAATGGAAATTCAGGCCCATATCTTCTAGTTTGTGGAATTTTAAGTTTCTTGAAGAATGCCTTAAACCGATTTTCTAACTGCTTGGTAGAATAACTTACGGGCTCGTATGTTACTCTAGTATTGAGTTCCATAGTTAACAATTCAAAATAGAACTTCTTACAGATAATTGCAAAATTATTGCTAGCTTTATCTGTAGTGGTAAAAATAAATTGGTCTTGTAGTTTGGAGAGTGACCTTTTAGCTTCTCCAGAGAAAAGAGATTTCTGTCGAAACAAAAGTCCAGACCTGCCAACTCACCGGTGAAGCTATTGATTATATTATATTTCCATTCGGCGAAGGCCTCAATAGGCTGATTGTACGTCAAACTGGTTTTTACGATGTACTTATTTACATCTTGAGTGAAGCTCTCAAGAATCCTTTCTTTGGAAATTGTGAAGGAAGGTCTGAATTTAGAGCCATACTCTAATAAATTCCTAAGCTTTTCATTTTCAACATAACTCAAGTTTCCGGTGATAATATGGTTGTAATTCTTATCATAGTGAACTGTTTCTTTATGTTCATCACAAGAACAAGAAGTAATTACAGGAATGTAGCTCGAAGAGTTAAGTTTGTAGTTTTTAACTATTGACCCTAAGGTCTTAACATATTTAAAACTAACAATAGACTGGTGCCTGTGGATGGGAAAAAAAATTGCATTATTGTAGAACAGCTTCCTTACATTGAGATTATCGTAGGCTTTATTTAGGAACCTGATGGTAACAAAATTACTGGAAAATTCTTTAAGAGAAATTTTATCTTTAAGAATATGTTTAAGAATGTCCAGAACCAAAGCAAAAACATGCTTATCAACATGGTCAGCAGTTTCATTCCAGAATTTGAAAAAACATTTAAGGACAGAGTGCTTGAAGGACTTGAGAATTTTGTAAGTATTTTTAACAAAATTAGTGCCAGTTTTAAAGCTTTCCAGAGTTTTTAGCAAGTTAGCAAAATCAACTTTGCTTGATGTGCGAAATAACCTCTGTCCTCTATAACCTCTAGAGCAGCTCTTATTATTAACAAGAAAGAAGAGTTCACGAATTGAAAATTTATGCTGATTATGCTTATTGTCAGATAGAGTGGAATTAAGGCCATAGGGATAAAGAGACTGATGCTGCAAAATTTCAAGGGATTCAGTTTCTAGCCGAGCATAGAGGTCAGGAATAATATGTAGTACCTCTATTTTCACTTTGTCAAAACCATGAGTATGGAAATGCTCTAATTCAAAGGTAGAGTACTGGTTGGCGTTTGTGGAGGGGTTCACTCCTGAATTAGAGAACTTGTTTACTAGAGACCTGTGACCATTAATCCTAAGATGAAGAGGATTTTACTTTGGCCAATATAGCTAAGGTTGCAGACAGTACAGGTGAGCTTATAGATGGTATTGTAGGCTTTGCAAAACTTGTTGGAGCAATTATCCTCAACAGAAGAATACAGGTTAGGATCTGCAGATTTACATGTCAAACAACGTTTGTCATTTCATAACTTTAGATTACCTTTGCCAGCGAGTTCATACACTATGGGAAAGGGTGCTAGCCTAACCGAGCGGGAGGACTTAAAATATCTGAGCTGACCTCCAATCCTTTCATCGTCCTTAGAACTCCACTTGGGCCAAAACATACAAATTCTGAGCAAACCAACTAGGAAAAACTTTTTAGAAATAAGCAGTCCAAGAAAAGACCAAACTCGAGTATAAACTACTCTCCAATAAGCTGCATCCAAAACATACTAAAAAGAAAAATTAGAAAATGAAAAAAACCTCAAGTGAAAAAAATAGTAATAAAAAAAAATAATAATAATAATAATAAAACATTTCAACTAGAATTTGCGCATGAGCTGCTAAATAATAAATTGAAATTAGTTACTTAAGAGCAAAACTGAAGACTAAGGAAAAAATTTTAGAATTTAAAACGAAGGGTGCAAAATAACCTGAAAATCAAAACGCGCAACGCAGCAGTTTTGAAAATTCAGAATACACATTCTATAAAGAAGATACCTAAGCAAAAAAATACATATATAATTTTGACTCACACCTAATACAACATAGAAAAGGTTATGTATCTACCTGTGTGAGTAAAAGGAGAAAAGATAAAAAATAAAATAAAACAACTGAATGTAGAAGGTGTCGAGAATACTGAGCCTTGGCTTTATCAAGGACCAGCAAAAACTCTGCATTTTCTCACTTCCACAAAGACCTAGTTGGAAATGGGTTTCTGCAAGGCCATAGATGCAAGTAACATTCCCACCTAAAATAGTTAAAAAATATATATATATAAGTCATGTCCTCCGTAGAGTAGCATGACCTAGCACTAGTTAACAATTTTGCTTGCATCCATTAACCTTCATGGCCCGACCCATGCTCTTCATCTGTTACTATTAAACAGAGAGAAGAAGATTAAAGAGAACTCAAGCTGTGAGAGTGACATAATAAATGGAAATGATTTTCAGCTATAACGAAATTCCAAGTTCGTTTGAGAGAGAATTTAAACCTGAAAAACAATGCAAAAGAAATCCAAATTTTACATTGCAATTAAAAAAAAGGAAATGTTAATTTATAACGAACAGATTTTTGAAAGAAAACTTGAGTCTAAAACCCCCTACTCTACAACTTATGACAGCACGAAAACGAGAATAAGTTAAAGATAAATATTAACTAAAGAAAACTTTGTGAAAGTTATATACCTTAAACAGTTAGTTGCAATATGTACAAAGTATTTCAGCAGTGCTTTAAGTGCATAATTAATTAGTTATTACGAACTTAACTACTTTGAAAAAACAGCGCATAGACAGCGCATAGAAAAGGAACAGGCTTAGCCTTCTTTTGTTCCTAGGTACCTCAAAAGACGCTCAAAGTTACAAAGAAAAGTAAGAGTTAAAACCCGCAAAAATGTTAACAGACAAACCAATGCTTAAAAGCTGAAAAGCTAAAAAACGACAGAGAAAAGGTACATAAAGTACAAACATTGAGCTTATAAAACCTAGAATCCATAAACAAGGAAGAGAGCTTACCTCTTGTGTGACAAAAACTTTTCTCCACACAAGAGAGGAGAACATGGCTGACCCCTTCCGCCACTCCCTAGACGCTGGGGGGCAGTGAGGGTGGGGCTGATGGCCTCCTCATACAGCAAGAAACCAACGCGCGGAGATTTTAACCAGAGAAAAAAAATATATAAACTTAAGACTGTGGATCTGTATGATCAGAATGAGCAGAATTAACTCTCCAGAATACATGAGAAATATTATAAAATACACGAGCAGTTTATTTAATAATCTTTGCATGTATTAAATCACCTTAGTGAGCTTCTATAGATTAATCAGAATCTTATTAATTTTAATGTTGGTTTTACTATTTTTAGTATAGCTATCCTAGTGATGAATAACTAGTTTTCTTTTTTATTTGTTTTTATTTTCTTTTATAAACAGATTTTTAAGCTTTTTTTGTGATTTTGTTTATATTATTTAATTTTTTGTTTTAATAGGACCGTCATATCCATAGCACTAAGGTTCCTTTAGGTAGTTAATAGGCATCCTCTAGCCAACTTCCTTACGGCTTTGATTGGTCAGAATCATATTATTAACTGTGTAGAAAATTAAAGCAGATCTGCCAACCTTACTCTATTATTCAGAATAATTTTTCTTAAAGTTCTTTTGATGAAAGAAGAAGGAATTTCGTTCTCTAGAAAACTTTCTAATAGTATATTAATGTGGTAATTGAAATCCAAATTGTTGCTGCAAATTCTTGAAATTCTTAGGACCTGAGAAATTAGTACATTCTCAATTACTTTGGTTGAAATGTTATTATTCCAGTGTAGATATTTAATTACTTTGAAAGGAAAATTAACTCTTTTATCAAAGAGGCTAATAGATGGGTTACCTCTGTTGAGCTTAATGCTTAAGTCTAGGAACTCAAGTTCCTGATTACTGTGGTTGGTTTTACATAAGTTAAGAGAGCTAGGATAGATATTATCAAAATCACTCTCTATAACTTCTGAATTATTGATACACAGCAGATCATCAATATATCTAAAAGTGTAAAGGTAGTTATCTGAGCAGGTGGGGTGATTTTTAATGAATTTATATTCCTTAAAGAACAGGAATAGATTAGCGATATTTGTGGACATTGATGTTCCCATTGGAATACCGTTCACTTGCTTATAGAGAGTATTATTATATAAGATATGGTTATTTTTTATGCAGCAATTGAGATAAGAGTTCCAAGTTCCTACATCAACAAATTGGTTAAGTTTAAATTCTGCATACAGCTCCTTAAATGTAGTGATTATATCTGATAGAGGCAGATTAGTATATAGGTTTTCAAAATCATAACTATTAATATCTAGGGGACAAACTTTGAGTATAGTAGAAATTACTTCTGCATTATTATTAATTATCCAAAAATCTCTGTACATCAAGTTAGAACAGTTTCTAATGTGTTTCAAAACCTTCTTTAAGACATCTTCAAAAGCAAGATCTATTTTCTTTTTATGACTCCTTACTCCACTAGCTATGAACCTGAACTTCACAGGATCCTTATGAAACTTAACCGTTGCAAAAAGAAATGGAAATTCAGGCCCATATCTTCTAGTTTGTGGAATTTTAAGTTTCTTGAAGAATGCCTTAAACCGATTTTCTAACTGCTTGGTAGAATAACTTACGGGCTCGTATGTTACTCTAGTATTGAGTTCCATAGTTAACAATTCAAAATAGAACTTCTTACAGATAATTGCAAAATTATTGCTAGCTTTATCTGTAGTGGTAAAAATAAATTGGTCTTGTAGTTTGGAGAGTGACCTTTTAGCTTCTCCAGAGAAAAAGAGATTTCTGTCGAAACAAAAGTCCAGACCTGCCAACTCACCGGTGAAGCTATTGATTATATTATATTTCCATTCGGCGAAGGCCTCAATAGGCTGATTGTACGTCAAACTGGTTTTTACGATGTACTTATTTACATCTTGAGTGAAGCTCTCAAGAATCCTTTCTTTGGAAATTGTGAAGGAAGGTCTGAATTTAGAGCCATACTCTAATAAATTCCTAAGCTTTTCATTTTCAACATAACTCAAGTTTCCGGTGATAATATGGTTGTAATTCTTATCATAGTGAACTGTTTCTTTATGTTCATCACAAGAACAAGAAGTAATTACAGGAATGTAGCTCGAAGAGTTAAGTTTGTAGTTTTTAACTATTGACCCTAAGGTCTTAACATATTTAAAACTAACAATAGACTGGTGCCTGTGGATGGGAAAAAAAATTGCATTATTGTAGAACAGCTTCCTTACATTGAGATTATCGTAGGCTTTATTTAGGAACCTGATGGTAACAAAATTACTGGAAAATTCTTTAAGAGAAATTTTATCTTTAAGAATATGTTTAAGAATGTCCAGAACCAAAGCAAAAACATGCTTATCAACATGGTCAGCAGTTTCATTCCAGAATTTGAAAAAACATTTAAGGACAGAGTGCTTGAAGGACTTGAGAATTTTGTAAGTATTTTTAACAAAATTAGTGCCAGTTTTAAAGCTTTCCAGAGTTTTTAGCAAGTTAGCAAAATCAACTTTGCTTGATGTGCGAAATAACCTCTGTCCTCTATAACCTCTAGAGCAGCTCTTATTATTAACAAGAAAGAAGAGTTCACGAATTGAAAATTTATGCTGATTATGCTTATTGTCAGATAGAGTGGAATTAAGGCCATAGGGATAAAGAGACTGATGCTGCAAAATTTCAAGGGATTCAGTTTCTAGCCGAGCATAGAGGTCAGGAATAATATGTAGTACCTCTATTTTCACTTTGTCAAAACCATGAGTATGGAAATGCTCTAATTCAAAGGTAGAGTACTGGTTGGCGTTTGTGGAGGGTTCACTCCTGAATTAGAGAACTTGTTTACTAGAGACCTGTGACCATTAATCCTAAGATGAAGAGGATTTTTACTTTGGCCAATATAGCTAAGGTTGCAGACAGTACAGGTGAGCTTATAGATGGTATTGTAGGCTTTGCAAAACTTGTTGGAGCAATTATCCTCAACAGAAGAATACAGGTTAGGATCTGCAGATTTACATGTCAAACAACGTTTGTCATTTCATAACTTTAGATTACCTTTGCCAGCGAGTTCATACACTATGGGAAAGGGTGCTAGCCTAACCGAGCGGGAGGACTTAAAATATCTGAGCTGACCTCCAATCCTTTCATCGTCCTTAGAACTCCACTTGGGCCAAAACATACAAATTCTGAGCAAACCAACTAGGAAAAACTTTTAGAAATAAGCAGTCCAAGAAAAGACCAAACTCGAGTATAAACTACTCTCCAATAAGCTGCATCCAAAACATACTAAAAAGAAAAAATTAGAAAATGAAAAAAACCTCAAGTGAAAAAAATAGTAATAAAAAAAAATAATAATAATAATAATAAAACATTTCAACTAGAATTTGCGCATGAGCTGCTAAATAATAAATTGAAATTAGTTACTTAAGAGCAAAACTGAAGACTAAGGAAAAAATTTTAGAATTTAAAACGAAGGGTGCAAAATAACCTGAAAATCAAAACGCGCAACGCAGCAGTTTTGAAAATTCAGAATACACATTCTATAAAGAAGATACCTAAGCAAAAAAATACATATATAATTTTGACTCACACCTAATACAACATAGAAAAGGTTATGTATCTACCTGTGTGAGTAAAAGGAGAAAAGATAAAAATAAAATAAAACAACTGAATGTAGAAGGTGTCGAGAATACTGAGCCTTGGCTTTATCAAGGACCAGCAAAAACTCTGCATTTTCTCACTTCCACAAAGACCTAGTTGGAAATGGGTTTCTGCAAGGCCATAGATGCAAGTAACATTCCCACCTAAAATAGTTAAAAAATATATATATATAAGTCATGTCACTCCGTAGAGTAGCATGACCTAGCACTAGTTAACAATTTTGCTTGCATCCATTAACCTTCATGGCCTGACCCATGCTCTTCATCTGTTACTATTAAACAGAGAGAAGAAGATTAAAGAGAACTCAAGCTGTGAGAGTGACATAATAAATGGAAATGATTTTCAGCTATAACGAAATTCAAGTTCGTTTGAGAGAGAATTTAAACCTGAAAAACAATGCAAAAGAAATCCAAATTTTACATTGCAATTAAAAAAAAGAAATGTTAATTTATAACGAACAGATTTTTGAAAGAAAACTTGAGTCTAAAACCCCTACTCTACAACTTATGACAGCACGAAAACGAGAATAAGTTAAAGATAAATATTAACTAAAGAAAACTTTGTGAAAGTTATATACCTTAAACAGTTAGTTGCAATATGTACAAAGTATTTCAGCAGTGCTTTAAGTGCATAATTAATTAGTTATTACGAACTTAACTACTTTGAAAAAACAGCGCATAGACAGCGCATAGAAAAGGAACAGGCTTAGCCTTCTTTGTTCCTAGGTACCTCAAAAGACGCTCAAAGTTACAAAGAAAAGTAAGAGTTAAAACCCGCAAAAATGTTAACAGACAAACCAATGCTTAAAAGCTGAAAAGCTAAAAAACGACAGAGAAAAAGGTACATAAAGTACAAACATTGAGCTTATAAAACCTAGAATCCATAAACAAGGAAGAGAGCTTACCTCTTGTGTGACAAAAACTTTTCTCCACACAAGAGGAGAACATGGCTGACCCCTTCCGCCACTCCCTAGACGCTGGGGGGCAGTGAGGGTGGGGCTGATGGCCTCCTCATACAGCAAGAAACCAACGCGCGGAGATTTTAACCAGAGAAAAAAAATATATAAACTTAAGACTGTGGATCTGTATGATCAGAATGAGCAGAATTAACTCTCCAGAATACATGAGAAATATTATAAAATACACGAGCAGTTTATTTAATAATCTTTGCATGTATTAAATCACCTTAGTGAGCTTCTATAGATTAATCAGAATCTTATTAATTTTAATGTTGGTTTTACTATTTTTAGTATAGCTATCCTAGTGATGAATAACTAGTTTTCTTTTTTATTTGTTTTTATTTTCTTTTATAAACAGATTTTTAAGCTTTTTTTGTGATTTTGTTTATATTATTTAATTTTTTGTTTTAATAGGACCGTCATATCCATAGCACTAAGGTTCCTTTAGGTAGTTAATAGGCATCCTCTAGCCAACTTCCTTACGGCTTTGATTGGTCAGAATCATATTATTAACTGTGTAGAAAATTAAAGCAGATCTGCCAACCTTACTCTATTATTCAGAATAATTTTTCTTAAAGTTCTTTTGATGAAAGAAGAAGGAATTTCGTTCTCTAGAAAACTTTCTAATAGTATATTAATGTGGTAATTGAAATCCAAATTGTTGCTGCAAATTCTTGAAATTCTAGGACCTGAGAAATTAGTACATTCTCAATTACTTTGGTTGAAATGTTATTATTCCAGTGTAGATATTTAATTACTTTGAAAGAGAAAATTAACTCTTTTATCAAAGAGGCTAATAGATGGGTTACCTCTGTTGAGCTTAATGCTTAAGTCTAGGAACTCAAGTTCCTGATTACTGTGGTTGGTTTTACATAAGTTAAGAGAGCTAGGATAGATATTATCAAAATCACTCTCTATAACTTCTGAATTATTGATACACAGCAGATCATCAATATATCTAAAAGTGTAAAGGTAGTTATCTGAGCAGGTGGGGTGATTTTTAATGAATTTATATTCCTTAAAGAACAGGAATAGATTAGCGATATTTGTGGACATTGATGTTCCCATTGGAATACCGTTCACTTGCTTATAGAGAGTATTATTATATAAGATATGGTTATTTTTTATGCAGCAATTGAGATAAGAGTTCCAAGTTCCTACATCAACAAATTGGTTAAGTTTAAATTCTGCATACAGCTCCTTAAATGTAGTGATTATATCTGATAGAGGCAGATTAGTATATAGGTTTTCAAAATCATAACTATTAATATCTAGGGGACAAACTTTGAGTATAGTAGAAATTACTTCTGCATTATTATTAATTATCCAAAAATCTCTGTACATCAAGTTAGAACAGTTTCTAATGTGTTTCAAAACCTTCTTTAAGACATCTTCAAAAGCAAGATCTATTTTCTTTTATGACTCCTTACTCCACTAGCTATGAACCTGAACTTCACAGGATCCTTATGAAACTTAACCGTTGCAAAAAGAAATGGAAATTCAGGCCCATATCTTCTAGTTTGTGGAATTTTAAGTTTCTTGAAGAATGCCTTAAACCGATTTTCTAACTGCTTGGTAGAATAACTTACGGGCTCGTATGTTACTCTAGTATTGAGTTCCATAGTTAACAATTCAAAATAGAACTTCTTACAGATAATTGCAAAATTATTGCTAGCTTTATCTGTAGTGGTAAAAATAAATTGGTCTTGTAGTTTGGAGAGTGACCTTTTAGCTTCTCCAGAGAAAAAGAGATTTCTGTCGAAACAAAGTCCAGACCTGCCAACTCACCGGTGAAGCTATTGATTATATTATATTTCCATTCGGCGAAGGCCTCAATAGGCTGATTGTACGTCAAACTGGTTTTTACGATGTACTTATTTACATCTTGAGTGAAGCTCTCAAGAATCCTTTCTTTGGAAATTGTGAAGGAAGGTCTGAATTTAGAGCCATACTCTAATAAATTCCTAAGCTTTTCATTTTCAACATAACTCAAGTTTCCGGTGATAATATGGTTGTAATTCTTATCATAGTGAACTGTTTCTTTATGTTCATCACAAGAACAAGAAGTAATTACAGGAATGTAGCTCGAAGAGTTAAGTTTGTAGTTTTTAACTATTGACCCTAAGGTCTTAACATATTTAAAACTAACAATAGACTGGTGCCTGTGGATGGGAAAAAAAATTGCATTATTGTAGAACAGCTTCCTTACATTGAGATTATCGTAGGCTTTATTTAGGAACCTGATGGTAACAAAATTACTGGAAAATTCTTTAAGAGAAATTTTATCTTTAAGAATATGTTTAAGAATGTCCAGAACCAAAGCAAAAACATGCTTATCAACATGGTCAGCAGTTTCATTCCAGAATTTGAAAAAACATTTAAGGACAGAGTGCTTGAAGGACTTGAGAATTTTGTAAGTATTTTTAACAAAATTAGTGCCAGTTTTAAAGCTTTCCAGAGTTTTTAGCAAGTTAGCAAAATCAACTTTGCTTGATGTGCGAAATAACCTCTGTCCTCTATAACCTCTAGAGCAGCTCTTATTATTAACAAGAAAGAAGAGTTCACGAATTGAAAATTTATGCTGATTATGCTTATTGTCAGATAGAGTGGAATTAAGGCCATAGGGATAAAGAGACTGATGCTGCAAAATTTCAAGGGATTCAGTTTCTAGCCGAGCATAGAGGTCAGGAATACCTTAGTCTTCAGTTTTGCTCTTAAGTATATATATATATATATACAGTGTGCATTTAATACGGGGTATAACCAACTAAAACGTGTAAAACTTTGGACTCTTTATAAGCAGAATAAGCAAATAATGAAATCTTATTGGATGCAACTGTTGTAGAGGAAAATTTTGATACATATTCTATCCTTATTTTTTAAAAATTAAAAACTTGCTGCTTCAGGCGCTTACATAACCTATTAATAAATTTTCCTATGCGCACGACGGGACGTATATATATTTTTAAATTCATGAATCAACTCAAAGCATGCCAGATAATGGACTCTATATACGGATAACTAAAGTGGGATAAACAAAACAAAACAAAAAATGTTAAAATAAATAAGCTACTGGTTCGCAACATCCTCTTGACTATTACAACATCAGCAGTGTTGCATAAATCACCTAACCTGCCACAATGCGCGATTGCTTCCGTGATTAAGAAGAGGTTCCCTCACAATCATTATCGTTTGAAAACAAGAGTGAAATGAGCGTTGAAATCAATGCACACGGCAAAATACGGTGACATAGATATCCAAATGAGATTCCCTCTCTCTCTCTCTCTCTTTCGTCCTATTCCGGTAACGTGGCGGTGGTTTCTCGTTATCATGCTGAAAGCAGAGAAATCCCGAACCGAAATAGTCGGCATAAACAAAGCGACTTGTACCACAGGTGGCAATGCTCTGCCGAGTCTGCCGCGGGGTCATCGCTCGGACGAGGCCGCCTCTACTCGGACATTGGCCTACTTTTTCGGAGGAACCAGCGCGCATGGAGTTCCATCACGGCACAAGTCATAGACCTCTCTCTCTCTCTCACTCACTCTCTTTACACGGATGGATGGAAGAGCTCGAATTCGAAGCCCCTAACCTTCATTCGCTGAAGTTATGCCATAGATAACACCAAAAGATTGAGACACATAGATACTTATCCACAATGTCCAGTTGAAATTTACGACCATTGCACCCGAAAGTCGGGCCCTTCTGAGGTCAATGTATTTTTAGGGTCCGGATAGAGCACAAGAGACCCTGTTTTTTCCTTCTGAGGCCGAAAAGAAAAAGAGGGGCAACACACTTTTTTTTCTATTTTTTTCTAGTGGTGAACTTCAAGGTTTTTCATCCTTTTGTTATAAATCATTTATGACTTTTCCCCCAACATTTAATTGAGGGGGAGGGGGATAAAATAATGGGCGATGGTGATGCAACTAAAAGTATTTCGCAAGAAATGTGGGAAAAAAACTTTTCGCATAGGTGGCAAAGAGAACAAAAGAGAATGAGTGGCTTTAATAAAGTAAATGGACAAGTTATATCTCGAAAATGTTAATACAAATCCTGGTTTTATTTATATTCAAGGGATCTCACATTTAGTTCTTGAAGGTTCTTTCTGTTTCTCTTTTTCTTTGTCACTTTCTTTTCTTTTCTTTTTTTACCTTTTTTCTTATGAAACATTATTAAGTAAGACAAAGCAAATCCATAACTTTTGCAACTCTCTTACAAAAACGTTCTTGATAATTACTAGAGCTGTAAACAAATTTGAAATATCGTTATTAATTTAATAATAATAATAATTATTATTCTTGTGAATTTCGCTCGTTCTTTTTCCCATTTCTTCATTTTTTTTTTATTTTGAAATCGCTCTTAGGCAATATTTATTTAAACTAGAGACTAATTTTTTATATTTTTGCAATGCACTCCTAAGTAACAGTTTTGTAAAAAAAATATTTTGTAAAACAGATGTTGCTGTTCGCCATTTTTCTTTTTCCTTCTTCCTTTTTTTTTTTTTTTTTTCTATGCAAGCGCGCCTCCAGATGTATTACGGACTTGTAAGCAAATTGTAATTTATTTATTTTTTTGCAAACCACTGTTGATGAATTTTTTTAGGTAATGTCTATGTGAGTTGTAAAGAAATTCTGAGTAGATTTCTGTAAAGAATACTTATAAATAACGATTCTTTGGCCTATGCGCAGATTTAAAGAATTGTTTTTGTGTGCAATATCTATAAGTTTCTACTTTTCATTAATTTATTTATTCAATGCGAAAAAGCAGTACATATGCGTACGATCAGTAATTCTGCAGTAGTTGTGGGGTAAGTTGGCAAACAAAAATATAATTTAAATAAAATATATAACAACCGAATAAAATAATAATAAAAAAGAGCGGGCGCGCGCGCGATTGAGTTGTTGATAGATAGATAGATAGATAGATAGAGAGAGAGAGAGAGAGAGAGATGTCTCCGTCCAGCAGCTTGTCTACTTCAGTTAGTTGAAAATAATAAAAAAATATAGCAGCACAAAATGAATCCCTTGCTTGCTATACGACTACACAGCTATTTGAGAACAGAGTTTTAAAACTTTAGCCATATATTTTTTAAAACACAGTTTGCATGTCTCCATAATCATTTATTGCCGCGATCAGATATCCAGTGTTGAAAAAGTTGAACACATAAATTATGAGAAAATTACCTTTCAGAAACAGTACTGATGTGCAATGCTTTTACAAGAAATGAAGATTTTGCGATTGATGTGAAAAATCTCAAGGTAAGTGATACCTACATTCACCTTGAGATTTAACAGATATCAAGCAGGAGTCACACTGATGAAGAAATTAATCGACGTATAAAACTTGGGTGGAGAGCTTTTGGAAGAAACAGTACAATTTTCAAGAGCAATGTGACATTATGTGTTAAAAGAAAAGTGTTTAATCAATGCATCCTTCCAGTTCTTATACACGGAGCAGAGACATGAACCTTAACTAAAAAAAAAAAAAAGACATACAAAGGCTGCAGACAGAAGCATGGAGAGATGCATGCTTGGTGTAACCTGGAAAGATAAGATGAGAAACTCGTGGATAAGGAAAATGACAAGAGTGGAAGACATCATGATCAGAGTAAATTCACTGAAATGGCAATGGGTTGGACATGTTGCCAGAAGAACGGACCACTGATGGAAAATCAAAATTTTAGACTGGATATCAAGGGACAGAATAAAACCCAGAAGAAAACCACGTGGGAGATGGATGGATGAAATTCGAAAGCATGCAGGAGTAACATGGAGGAGACTGGCTCGAGACAAACAGCAGTGGAGAAACTTGGAGAGACCTTTATCCAGCAGTGGAGTGATAATGGTTGACAATGATGATGAAAGCTTTTCAGAGATAACTATTCATAACTTTTCTGTATGTTGTATGTTCAGTTTCTTCTCTGAGTACGCCCTAAGTATTTAAATAAAATTTTAAGATTTCTTAGTTTTTTCACAGCTTAGGATCAGTAGAGTGGCAGTCTTATTTATTTGTTTTCTTAGCGTGGAATGCTTATTTCGGAGTGTTTTTTGTTTGTTTTTTTAATTCAGCATAATGCCCTATTTAAAAAAGAAAAGCAACTGTTGAAGGAGAATGAGTAAAGAACGGGATTTTAACGCTGTTCGGAGCACTAAGCACAAAATGAATAGGAAAAGGAGAATAAGATTATCAGTCAAAAGTTATCTCAGGCAGTGCAGCACTCACCATTTTCCGTTGGAAATACAAATTCCTCGAGCTGAGGAATTTGTTTTACGAGGTGCATTTATTAGACTCTAAATTTAACATCATTATGGGCATAATCAACTAGTACTTTTTCGTGTGCTCCCGATAGTTTAAATACACTTAACATGTCTTTCTTCTAGCTATGTTTGCCCTTGGAAATAAAAGTTTTTCTCGTATTCTACAAGCAAAGCCTCAACGGCATTCTGGAGACCTTAATAACCTTTCAAACGTTTACCACTGCAGGAAAGACGATGAAAAGTTCCATGATGGGTACGACGACGCAGAACATCTACAGATTATAACCTCCTAAATATTGACCGGTGTAGTTCTTTCCTTCGTTGAAAATTCGATCATTTTCTTAGGCAATTTTCTATTGTTTGTAGTTTTCCCCAGCCTTTACAGACTGGTATAACAAATGGGTATGCTGAACGCCAACGACTGATATCCAGTAGCCACTTCGTCGTTTTGAGAGCTTAGAACTTACTAAACGTTTCTCTTAACTCTAAAAAGAAACACATTCTCACCGTTTTCCTTTTCTGCTTGTTTAATGATCTTGAGAGTTGAAAAATAGGAGGATTCATTCTCTTAATTTAAAGCTAACGTCTTCAGGAAAGGTTAATGACAAGAAATTCAACAAAAGCGCAATATCCTTGCCTTACATGGGGCTCGAAACTGAAGGTTTTTTTTATTGGTCAGTAACGCGCCGACCGGTTACAACTTTGCTGCATAGTGAGCTAAATAGACAGCAACAAGTTTCCCAAGGGAAGGGAGATATAGACGTGTTCATAGCTGGAGTTCATACCCCAGAACTATCGGCTGAATGTGACTTCTAAACAACAACGTTTAATTGCAGGATAGCACCACCCGGACTTAAGTGCAGCATGGTAACTAAAACGTCATCCATGAACCCTAGCTGTTTATTGGAATTGCTGCTTTAATGACTTGTACAATACTTCAATAATCCCATATCCAGACAAACAGTTGCTATTTTGAATTATATTAGATATTACATTTTACTGCATTTTCATGTTAGTATGAAGTAGAGTCAATGAGCCGCTAAAAGAGTAAGCTTACATAACCACAAGTTACGTGTATTGTAATTAAACTCACGCTATTAATAGCTCAGAACAGTGTAATCCATGCCGAATTCGGAAAAGTAACACAAGGTTGCCGTACATCAATAATTTCGACTCTATTCTGTTTCTGATGGGCACGAGTTGATGCATGACTACAAGGAAGTAATATGTTATACGTAATCTGACAGGGACGTTTATCTTCAGAAGCAACTCTTGGAAAAATTCATTTAGAAGATTATTCTGAAGTTTTAAAATAGCATGCGTGAAGGATGTCGACACAGGGGGTAGTTTTGTAGCTGCCATACCCAGTGCACAACAGAAAATTTTAAATAATAGTCTACAAGCTGTGAAAATTAAAATAACAAACATGAAACTAAGTATTTAAATAAGATATCCAGCTGTGATATTTTGTCTAGAGGCTCCAGGGATGGTTGAAACGGCTCTATGCTTGGAGAAACAAGAAGTGCAATGCTTCTTGATTGGCAGACACGCAATAAAGAACGAAGTTAAAGATCTCAATTACAAAAGCAAGAAAAAAGCCAACGCTCACGCATGAAGATCCTTTTGTGTCTCGTTATTTACATTTCATGACCATAGTTTAATATACTGAGAGTGAAAGTTATGAGAAATGTATGTGTGTTCTGCATTTAACCATAAGGACATATGAATATATATACAGGGTGATTCAAAAGGACTTTACAACTGTGGAAGCGTACAGATATTTATTCAGAATACTTACGAAATTTTTGGAGGAGTTTATCTGGTGCAAAACGCATTGAGTTTTACCTCACGTGGTACCATAGCACCAAATTCCGTAACCGCGACCGCCAGCAGCGTGTATTTCAAAGTGGGTGCTTTCACAGGTACGGAACGTGCTCGCTGTGTGTTTTAGTTTGAAACAGGCACGACGCTACGGGTGGGATTGGCGTCAGCTCACCCAACTTTTCTTTGAGACCACCCGTCAGCCCCCTCCACCCAATATTTAAGCAACTGTAACATATTGCGAGTGCAACTATCTAAGATTCTAGGGAAAATAAAAACGACCTAGGTAAGCTAAAATTGCGAAGAAATGGTATTTTTTCATAGAAATTCATATCCATGGTTTCCATACTACATACATTGAATACTAAATAAATAAGCACATCGCTCTTTCCACGTTCCAGAAACACATAGCAACCGAAAAATTGTTTTCAGCCGCAGCCGTGGAATTGAACCACGGAACTCTCGATATCTAGCCGAGCGCGTTAACTTTACACCACGGTGGCCAACAATCCACGGTGCTATGTGTATTTTTAAGTCAGCTTCTGACATCATAAATCCGTAAGATGGGCTCAGCTACTGAGATGTCTCCATCTGGTGGGCATTAACGGCACTTGCTATATATATTATAGCAGTTAAATCCAAAGGGCGAGATCCAAGGTGAAAATCCTCCAAATACGTGGCGTCAAAACAATTTTTCGGTTGCTATGTGTTTCTGGAACGTGGAAAGAGCGATGTACTTATTTATTTACTGACGTCACGTATTTGGAGGATTTTCACATTGAATACTACGTAGAGTATTCGCTTGAAAACATTTTTTTTTACCAGGGATAACATTATCAGAGTCGGGTAAAATGCATATGAACGGAAGTTTTTGCCAAAATTCCTGCCAAACGCCCCTGTGAAAACACAAATTTGTCCCTGACGGAGATCGAATCAGCGGCCCCTCACTCCGGAGTAAGTCGCTCTCCCAACTAAGCTACACCGACGGAATGTATCGCAGCAGATTTGTCGTGTTGACACGTGAGTTACCTCTGTAGTACGTCACATCATTTCCCTCTAATAATTTTTTTTTTTTGATACGAAGAACGAATTTTTCATTAATTCTAGACGATGTGTGGAACAAACATCACACATTTCTCGAAGAACCCAACGGCCAGTACATCTATCCCCCCTTGGGCGCTAATGTGAAAATACACATTTGTCCGCGTCTCCTCACTCCGGAGTAAGTTGCTCTCCCAACTAAGCTACACGGACGGTATGTATCGATGCAGATTTATCGTCTTGACACGTGCTTTACCTCTGTAGTAAGTCATACCCCCTCCCATCATGCTTAGTCCCCCTAATAGCCCACCCAGTTCTGAGCGTCGCCACTGATTTGAAGAAACGAAATCCACGACAACTGTTCAACGGAAATTTCGCGCCCAGTATCGTAGGTATCCTCCTACCAGACCTACAGTTTACTCTTGGCATAGGAATTTTGTTGAGACTGATTGTTCTATTCGCCATGAGAAATCACCTGGTCACCCGAGTGTTTCTGCTGCTGCCATAGAACAAGTGAGGAAGAGCTTCGTTCGTAGCTCCACGAAATCAACCTGACGTGTGTCTCGTGAAATGAGTATTTCACAACCGACGGTTTGGAGAGTGTTGCGAAAACGATCGCACTTAAAACCATACAGAATTTCCATGGTTCAAGAAATGAGTACAGCAGTATCCCGTTGGGAATTCTGTGCGGAAATGTTGCATCAGATAGAGGAAGATGGGACATTCCTGGACTACTGTATGTAATCTTCAGTGATGAGTCGATATTTCATGTCACTGGTATAAGGTTAACACCCACAACCGCAGGATTTGAGGAGACGAAAATCCACGCGAATCTCTGGAACATCTTCGGGACAGCCCCAAAAGTGAATGTGTTTTATGCACTTAGCAAACATAATATTTACGGCTCCTTCTTTTATCATGAGAAAACCATCAATGGTATCGTGTATATAGATATACTTGAAAATTATCTCATTCCACAGTTGGATGATGAAGACCAAGAAAGACGCCTTCACGTTCAGCAAGACGGCGCACCACCTCACTACTGTACATGTGTTCCTATAGTTAAAACAATCACCCTATATTTTCAATCTTTCTACCATTTTAAGATGGTTTATTATACGTATTTTAAAAAGTATCCTGTAAGCAGTGCCATTCATTTTTTGTTAGGCAGTATGGAATGTGGCATAATAAGCTGCTAAATAAGATCATTTTAGAAATCTGGAAATTTTTCAAGATCTGATGCTTTTTTTTTTTTTTTTTTTTTGCGTATGATGAATAACTTACTAATGTTTTACATTCTTGAATGGAGACTTTTGTTGCGTTTTTAGGCATTTCTAATAGAGCACGGAAAACCGAAACCCTCGCCCTTTGGCTCAAAAACCCAAAGCCTTCTTTGCAATCGGAAATGTACATTATGAAGATCCATTTTTGCTGAAGAACGTACGAACTTCAAAGCAGATGATTTTAGTCAAAAGCAACTTGTAACAAGATGGTATGTAAAATACGTTCATTATTATGTCGCAGGAAAGATTGCACATTTATAGTCTTCTGAAATGAAAAGTGGAGAGCTAATATTCTGTAAGAATCCCCATTCATTCTGATCACCTGCCAGGGATGTTGGCTTCAATATCTTTTTTTTTTTTTTTTTCTTTCTCTTGCCGTTCCCCCTGTCTAGATTATTCTGCTGTTAATTTACATAAGGCCATAAGATGATGTAATGTTTTTTGAGATCTTACTTTTGTGATAGTTCTACCCAAGATAATATTTGTTTTATTTTATTTGTTTCTAATATTTCTACCTCAGGTAGCATGAGTTATCCTTTGTGTCCCTCTTTCTTTCCAATTTTTTTATTACTGCATACTTTTTATCAATGATATTAATACAGGGTGTCCGACTAATGACTATGCACTGAATGTACGAATTGCCGTACTGTAATAATACAGAACTTTTGAATGGAATTACAGTAGAAGTGACACACCACGTGGAAGTGCTCTGTGTCTGGTAACCTTCATGGGTACCCACCCCGAGGCGCGCGCAGCTGTCGTTCCGAGCAAAGGTAATCCCCGAGCGCTTGGTTGACGGAGGCAAACGTGTCGATTTATCACTCGTCTCGGCACAAGGACAATGGTGTTGACGGTTGAACAGTGAGTGTTTTTGGTCGAACAGATGACAACGGACTGTGGCCTGCCCGGTAACCAGATCTGACACCGTCTGACTTTTTTCTGTGGGCAGCACTGAAGGGGTAGGTGTACGCAGGTAATCCGCATACACTTCAAGAGCACACATCCAACAAATAACGACCCACATCCAACAAATCGCCGCCCCGGTGGCGCAGTGGTCTAAGCGATGGCCTCTGATAATTCGTCCGAAAGGGATCCGAGTTCAAATCCCTTTGAGGCATGGATGTTGTGTTTGTCTTACGGCACTGGTTCTCTCCCTTCCCTGGAACCAGTGACCCTAAATTAGGGACGGGCGACTTCTTATAGCCCATTGAGTTGCTCACGGTGGTCGTTAAACCTCCAATCAAAAAAAAAAAAAAAACCATCCAACAAATCACACCACGCTGCAATAACGACCCACATCCAACAAACCACACCACACACCTTGAAAAAGGTCTTTACCAACATTAAGCAGCGTGTGTAGTCATGTCTGGACGTCGGTAGGACCTATTTCCAAGACCTCCTGTAGAAACCATTTCGAAATGGTAAGTGTTACTTTCAGTGCACAATTATTTTTCGGACACCCTATAAATTCACTCCCCTATTCTGTGGCTTTATACAGTATCACCCCCTTGAAATTCGCAGTATTTTTCAAACTGTTAAAACTTAATAAAGGTTCAGGTCTATACCTCATAGTTTCAACACTCCAGAACTGGCACCTGCATTATGTTGTTTATTTTAGCAGTCATTTTCTACATGTTGAAAACCAGAATATGTTTGGGCTTACAGAGGTGCTATTAGTTTCAGCAAGAGTTAGCATTAATTACCTTCTTTAATATCATCTCATAAGTTGCATTCACTTCTTGTTTTCGTTAGTATTTTGCGGAAGCACGGAGTTGATCTCTTTCAGCCGGCTATTAATGAGTGAGGGGAAATGACCATCGCTGCTTCCGATGTCCAGAGAAAACGGTAGTAATGGTCATTTCTTGCAACGGTGATTCATGACTCTTAACGTTCGAGAGACAAGTTTTACTGCATCAGCGTCCACGTCGGAAAATATATGAGCACATACCTTCTTCTTAGAGCTTTAGGCTTTACAACGGCGAATCCAGCTTGTGGCGAGTAAGGCACCCCCTCCTCCCCGTTCTATCAAAATGAACAGCCCTGAAATTTCTTTTGCAAAAATATGCAGATCAAATGATTTTTGATTTTCCTGATAAAATCAAGTGAAATAAGTTTTTATTAATATAATATTTAGAAAGCGAACAACGCATTTGTGCCCTATAATGCAAAACTAATTGAAATGACCGTGAGAAGTAACTGGTCTTGCAAAGTCCTAAATAAATAAATAAATAATGTGTGTGTGTGTGTGTACCCGCTCGTATATGTATCATACGTACACAGGAGCAGACAAATCGAAGGCACCCAGTCGCCTGAACATTTTCCCCAGGAGAAATTTTCAAAATTTTATTTTCGAGGCTTTGGATTTCTCTCATAAGTTCGCATCTCAACTACAGTGAAACCTCCAGTAACGGACACCTGCAAACAACGGCAACCTTCGAGCAACGGTAAGTTTTGATTGGTACAAAACAGCTGCCGTCCGATTAACATTAACGATAACCTCTGAACAGGGGAACCTCTTAACAGCGACCAACGGACACCCCAGCCAGTCACGAAAGACATCTAACGATTTCACGCAGGTCTTTCGGTACTTTCGCGAAGGGGATAAGATAGGAATAAAGAATGCTACTATGCCTCGAGTTCGATTGGTTCTACACTGGTGTGCAAAGATTAAGGACGAAGAGGAGAAATTAGCATAACAGCGGAACGAGCGGGCAGCACGGACCGAAAGACCAGTCAGGAGATAGACTAGGGTCCGGTAAGATAGGGCATGCGCATATATGCAGCATGACGTAGGGGAGAGTGTCGGAAGGGTATAAAGCACACGGGCGGTGTACGCTCAGCAATTCGGTGAAAGCTATTGCACGGTGTACATCTGTTTGAACGACATCGAGTTGCTGCCACCGTGTGATATGGCCAACAGGCAATCCAGTACACGACATCTGGATGACTTTACCCGAGGTCACGTCATTGGGAAGTTGGAAGAAGGTCGAAGTGTGACTAGTGTGGCCGAGGAGTTCGGGATCGCTCACAGCATCGTTTGACGAACTTGGAGAGCATTTCAAACGACAGGAACAGCTAGCTGTCCGAGAGTTTAGCGGTGGTCGTCCACGAGCAACCACGGCGGCGGACGACCGGTATATTGTCCTACAGGCGAGAAGAGACAGACGGCAGACAGCGGGAGAAATCGCAAGGCACATGCAACAGACAACTGGACGTCCGTTATCGCGTTTTACCGTGGCCAGGAGGCTGCACAAAGGTGGCCTATTTGCACGATGACCAGTACGGAGTGTGCCATTAATGCCTGCTCATCGGAGACTGCGGTTTCTGTGGTGCCAGGAACACAAGAACTGGACACATCAGCAATGGGGTCGAGTTCTCTTTACGGATGAGAGCCGATTTAGTCTGATGAGCGATTCTCGACGTATATACATCTGGAGAGAGCAGGGAACACGCAATCACACCTCCAACATCATCGAAAGGGACCGGTTTGGAGGTGGCGGAGTTCTCGTTTGGGGCGGTATCATGCTTGGTAGCCCTACTGACCTCCACATCTTCCAAGGAGGTTCAGTCACTGGTGTCCGCTATTGTACCGAGGTTCTTCTGCCTTACTATAACGAAGTTAATTTCTCCGTCATTTTTGGTCTACGCCGGGATTCGAACCCGAGCCGCTTATTCCGGAACAAGTCGCTCTACCAACTGAGCTTCGTTCTGACTACTATCTGCCTTTATGTCGTGTGCGTCCTGCTGGCAGGTACGTCACATCTCCCCCCCCCCGAAAGAGGGCCGGGGGTATGGCCCACGGGTCAGCCGTGACCATGAATCGGTGCAGGCAGCCATCCACTGTAGAACGTGCACTTGAGAACTCCCAGTCAATTTTTTTTCGAAGCGCTGGAGAAGGGATTCTTTTATTTTTTCTTATCTCGCGGTGTGGAAAGAACATCACACCATTGCGAGATTTTGAACGGTCGGGTCATCCGGATAGTTCGGGCGCCATTATAACGAAGTAAATTTCTCCGTCATTTCTGTCCACGCCAGGATTCTAACCCGGATCCCCTCATTCCGGAATAAGTCACTCTACCAATTGAGCTACGCGGACGTTTTATTCTGATTCCTATCTGCCTTTATGTCGTGTGCGTCCTGCTGGCAGGTACGTCACATTACTTGCGTCTGTTTAGAGGTGCTGTGGGTCCTGAGTTACCCTTAATGGACGACAACGCTACACCTCCTAGTACAGTGGCTGTCGCAGAGCTGTTGGAGAGTGAAGATATTCAACGCATGGATTGGCCCGCAAGGTCCCGGGACCTAAATCCAATCAAACACGTGTGGGACCTTCTCGGGAGACGCTAGGCAGCACTTCACCAGCCGCCAGCAACGATTCCGCAGCTGCGATTGGCGCTACAAGAGGAATGGGCCGCGATGCCTCAACAGCTCTTTGACAACCTCGTCCTCAGCATGGACAGACGTTGTAAATCCTGCAACGCAGTCAGGGGTGATCATATCCCCTACTAAAGACTGGATTTTTCTTGGCAGCCGCCTGTCACATGGACGTTTCTGTCTTCTGTCCAGTTGGGCTCGAAGCTACCTTTTCAATAAATTGCCTTTGTATCCTTTGGATTTCTTGTTTGGACGGTTTTGCTCACTTGTCCCATATTCTTACATCTTGGGGATCTTAATGTATTATTTGAGTCGATGTGGAGCACTTCTGCAAGACGTTACATTCGAAAAACCGCCTCGTCCTTAATTTTTGCACGCCTGTGTATTACGGCGAGTACAACGGTGTGCTTAAGTGAAAAGAAGGGATATAAAGTTTAGTTTTATGTACGGCGAACTCCAGCTCCTGTGTATTTTTCAGTTGCAACCTGGGGGTGAGGGGTTTGCTGGTGCGTGAAATATTTTCCGTTGCGACGGTATATCTTTGCTTGGTCCCTGTGGGTTCTGTTCCTATTTTTCGGAGCGCGGCTCGCTTACTGTGCTGTTCCATTTCACTGTCTAGCATTTTTCATTTCTTTTCTTTTCCCTCCCTTAACATACCCAAAAATTAAACTCCTATTTTGATATTTCCAAACGGAAATTTGAGATAACCTGTCAGATACTACCGGTCAGAAATCCTCTACACCATATATTTTTGCTTTAAATTGTTACATTGAGTTTCATTCCGCATTCTATCTTTGTAGAAAGTTCTGAAACAGTTTTCTTTGTGCTTAAGTTCTGTATAATTCTTCTCCTTTCGTACCAAAGCAACGGACTAGCAATGTTAACCTAGGCCTAACTTCCGAACAACGACACCTCCCAACAACGGTCACTTTGTCCCGGTCCGAGTAGCGACCGTTTTTCGGAAGTTTCACTTTAGTAAAAAATCTTCTGAAAGAGGAAACGAATGTGTTAGACACAAAGACATGGCGGCAGAGAAGGGTGTTGGGAGAGGCAGTTGCGCCCGGGCGCTGGTATATATGGGGGACAAAAAGGTTAGAATAATGTTGCTGCTAAATTGGAAATGCACCACGTCATATAATTTTATGCTGTGGGAGGAACACATTTTTTGCATGTAGAAGATTTGTTTGTAACTGAATGTTCACCTCTTTTTTTTTTTTTTTTTTTCGTTTCTGCGTTTAACACGATCACCATGAGCAACTCTATGGGCCATAGGCAGTCGCCGATCCCTAATTTGGGACTACGAGTTCCAGGGAACGAAAAGAGCCATAGCCATCAGACAGACAAACACATCAATCATGCCTCACTCGGGGATGGACCCCGGGCCCACCTAAGACGAATGGTCAGACTCCAACGCTTCAGATCGTCCGGCCATCCCGGCGGCGATAAATTTTATATTTCCTTTTAACTCTCAATTTTTTTTAGGTGTTAGGCGTTGCTGGTGCTCCTTGATTCGGCCCTGCACGGGTTCATAATACAGTGAAACCTCGGTTGAACGTTTTCCAATTTTTATACGGAATTTTGCGTTAGTCCCGATATTTTACTGTAGTTTCTATCACTTTGACACTGCGGTTATGCTTAATTCATTTATACATTTTTAGCGATTATGCGAATTTGAGATTATCAAAAGTACACGGTTCTTTGATTATTTTATATGTAACCCGGTATGTTATAGCTTTAAAAGAATCGAGACGGCGTTGCCGTGTTCCTTCTTGGTGAAGCCAAAGTTGAACCTTGATCCCATCAGAGAAGGGTATGTTGTTTACTTTCGGTCAGCGTTCTTGTGTTCGTTCTTGGTGCAGCCAAAGTTGAATCTTGATCCCATCAGAGAAGGGTATGTTGTTTACTTTCCGGTTTGAATGAAAAATTGGTTTCACATTTCAAGTTATTAGTTTGTAATGTATGTGAACTGCTTAATGCAGAACTAGGCTAAGTCAATCGCTCTTTGTTCATATATTGCAATAAAATGCTCTTAATATGAAATGAAAATCCATCTCTGGAAAAGGTTCTTAAGTTAATTGTAACGTGTGTGAGCTGCTTGATGCAGAACTAATCGAAGTCAATCGCTGTTTGTTCATATATTGCGGTAAAATGCCTTTTACATGACGCAGGTTCAAAGGAGAAGAAATCTCACACATGTATATGCATTATTTAATAATTGATGAACAGCTGGATCGAAACTTTGTGGCTCCACCATTTCGTGACGTAGTAGAATAGGATCCTAGGTGTGTCATCAATATCCAACACTCCGGTCTGAAATGAATGCACCCAGGATTCGCAGAAAAAATGTGTTGCATATTGAAGCATTGGTCTCAGATTCTTAATGTGAGGATTTCACTTAATCTGGAATCAGAATTTTTAAAGACAGATAGAGCTGTCCAAAGGAAAATTTGAATTTCACAGGCTTTATGATTTTTGCACTACGATAAAATATATTATAATTCGTATGTTTTCTTCATATTGTCGCCGCCATTTCGGATTTAAGTATATCATTATTAAGGAATATCTTCGAAGCATAAATTTTACAATAGTATTTAACATTTTGAAATTCCTATAATTCGACTTTTTTTCTTTTTTTTTTTTTTTTTACATTTATACGTTTTTTAAGGCCATTCCATATAAAAATATTCTAATTGAGGTTCCACTGTGTTTACTCAATTTTTTGGCTGTTATATAAAAGTTAATTCTTTTAAGTGTATAACGATAAGAAATTAAACTTGCTTTGCCTAAACTTTCAGAATATAATCAATATAGAAATAGATTAAACGTTCTTTTCGTGGGTGATCACCGATACACAGGTCATTACTCCAAATCAATTTCTCAATCACCTGTGTTGTTCTTCCCAAGGATGGTAAGTTATATATTTTGCGCCTGGGCGCCAGTCACCTTTGCTACGTCTCTGGTCATACAACTAAAGGAAAAAAAGTGTTTGTAATTTAAAAGTTAGGTGAAAAAGAAAGGAAGCGAGATAGTGACAGAAAGGGAAATTGGGCGCGTTTCCGTAAACCTAGGATTTCGTAATAACAACAGCAACAATCAGTTTCCAAGCAGAAAGATTAATGCATACTGGAAGCACATTTTTAAGGAAATCTTACCTTAAAGAACTAAAGTTAAAGATTTCCCCAAGGACAAACTGAACACAGTTTGCTTTAATCCACAGCACCATAAAGAAATGTATTTTATGAAGCGTTTTTCCTCTCTAATTTAATCAAAAGAAAAGTGAAACCTGACTTCAATCACATATTTTCCGTAACCGAGGAAGGCGTATCACGCAAACGTTAAAGAAAGAATGAATGAGAAGGCTCTAAAAAAGAAGAGAGTGAAAGTGAGATGTGGGGGAGGTCTGTGGGCAAAGTCAAGTCATTTCTCTTCCAACCTAGGAGAACCTGGAAGAGGGAGATGATCTGCGTGTGTGCGTGGAGATGACAAGTAGAGGGAACAGTCACTCAAATGCGATTCTAAAGCAGAGGACGAGAAAGGGAGGGTGAAAACCGAGGTTAATGACCTTCGAGGTAAGGTGGCTACCCGAGGTGAGATGGTGCTTTGCGGTGAAAGCATTCGTTCAGGAGCAAGTGAGGCACTGGATCACACTCAGGTCAACAAACTTCATGCTCGACATGCGGCCAAACACGCATCTTATTCCGAAAAGTATCGGCCGTCAAAGGCGGCCATATCTGACACAATTCGTCATACCTCTACTATTAATCGAATCGCTTGGAGATTTTATTTTCCTCTCATTCCTCTGCAAGGTAGCTGAGGTTCTTCCGATCCGTTTCTCCTTCTCTGAACTCAGAGAAACGAAATAACATAAGAGAGTAGGCTGAAATCCCTGAACGGGCAATTGAATCACGTTCTTGTAACGAGGGTCAATGACCCCAGAAACCCAAAACATCGTCTGAGCAGAGACCAACGCGTTGTTCTATCAAGTTAGGCAGGTTGGAAGCGCAACAGCCTAAGTAACTTTATGGTATTGCACTAAAATGTTTTACATATGTTAAAGAGAAAAGTTAAACAGCTCTACAACCTGTGTACATTGAAAAAAAATGCTAGCCCGCGTTACCCCTTTCCAAAACTTATTTCACGCCAGAAGTTAGAGGCAGTCCTCTCTCCTTAGAGTGTTAGTTTCCAACACTACTATTTCAATTCTTGAAAAAAAAAAAAAAAAAAAGAAATTGCGTCAGTTTATCATATTTGAAGATCATTTTGAATAATTTTTCCTCCTTTCTTCCCGCCCCGAAAAGCTACAAAATAGGTGCCATCTTCCAAACTTTCACTGTCCGCAATATTTTCTCAACTCGAAAGATGATTTTATATGCAGATAAAGTCTAACACAACTCTCGGTCTAACTAAAAGCTATGTTGCCAAAAAAAGGGTAATTTTTTTTTACTGCGTGCACCGTAAAATATTGCCGTAAATGTAATTTTTTGTCTTTACCTATGTAAAATATTGTAGTACATGGTAATTTCTTGGTCTTTACCTATGTAAAATATTGTCGAAAATGGTATTTTTTTTTTTTTACTTTACTTGTCTGCACCACCGTAAAATATAGTCGTAAAAGGTAAACGGAAATTTTTGTTATTTTACCTGTCTGCAATCACAGAAAAATATTGTCGTAAAAGATAATTTTTTTCTCTACCTATCTGCATCCTCTGTAAAATATTGTCGTAAATGACTTTTTTTTTTTGCCTATTTGCATCCAACGTAAAATATTGTTGAAAATGGCATTTTTTTACTTAACCTCACTGCATTTATCGTAAAATATTGTCTGTCGTAAATGGTATTTTTTTTACTTAATCTATCTGCATCCACCGTAAAATATTGCCGTGAGTACTATTTTTTTTTTACTTTACCTATCTGCGTCCACCGTAAAATACTGTAGTAAATGTTTTTTTTTTGTCACCCCAAACAAACATTAATCTTAAACACCAAATATGTTAGTCAAGAAAACAATTTCATTGGCTCGCTATTTGTTTTAAGATATTTGGTTCAGTGCGTTTCCCTCGTCACATCTTATTTATGTCCTTATCAGTCTAAAAATATTTCTTGCTAATGAGAGAAAATGGGTTGATCCCGATCGATAATATGAACGGAAAACAAATGATTAAAGAAGCATATTTTTTATAAAGAAGAATACGCTTTTATAAACGCTTTCACCGAAAAAAATCTCACCCTTTCAAATAATGAATAAAACGCCAGTACCTCGAATATATGAAAAGACCCAAATGCATAAAATGAATAAATTAACAGTATATTCTGCTGAAAAACCCGCGGTGACGATAAAGAATTCATGCAACTCGGACCCAAAATTACGCAAAACCCAGTTTTAGTGCGAAGTGATTGTTTGAAATAATAATAATAATAATAATAATAATAATAATAATAATAACTGCCAGAATGTGTATAACAACGTACTGAAACCTTGGAACATATGCTGTATTCAAATATGCAAAACATAAACTTTTTGTTTACATTTTCACGTTTTTTAATACATGTCGTGTTTTCTATAACGAATCTTGGTAACTAAAATTCTTGAAAAAAAAACTGGACTTTTTGATAAAGTTTTTGGTCTTTTCATATATTAAATTCTCTGATGGGAGTTGTTAAATAATTTACGATCCTCTAAAAATAATATGAGAAACGGTTGAGCTCATAACACCAAGAACAATACTGTGATTGAATTCAAACTTTCTGTGCTACACAAAGGACATGCATTCATTGGCCTTTCTGCAGAAATACATGTGCAAGTATTACATTAAAACTAGCTTCTCAACTGAAAAGCTAGATAAAGCTACAACGCTGCTTTTCTAGTAGAAATGACACAGGCAGTCATTTGAGGCAAACCGTCCTTTACGAAGTAAGGCTCGTACAGAAATACATAGTATGCAAAGTGGCCAACCAATAGAAAAGGCGCATGCAGTCATTAATAAATACAAACATATTTGATAATTTTGAGATACAAAAAGCACATAAAATTAGTCGCTATGAACTGATGATCTTTTGCTTATGCATACGTGTTCATATAAAAAGTTCATTCGTCCAGCTATACTCTTACGATCGAACTACGAAATATCCTTTGTGCCACTAAGCCTGGAAAAAAAAAAAAGTGAGTTAATGCCGTTAAGGTCCTTACAGTACTGGTGGTCAGCTGTGCAAAAGTTATCACGAAAGACTGACGCTTTAAGTTACCTCGAGATGGATGGAAAGCGCATTGTTTTTATATTATTATAAACGTGAACAGAAAGCATTAAAGAAAACAACAACTCCACGATAAACTGCTCCGAATCCGAGCCTTCTGAGTCACGAAGTGGGGGTGTTGTTAGTCAGGAAAAGACGACGCAACTAGCATTAGATCAGTGAACTTACACATTACTAGTTTTGCTTCTGAATTTTTCTAAAAAGCTGATCTGGAGATGAATAAGGAGTTAACTAGGTAGGTGCCAACAAACCTGACCGAATGAGAGGAAGACAGAGAGATAAAAGAAACACAGCGGGCCGGGGAAGAAAAATTTCATGACTCACAAGAAGTTCTTCTTTCTCATGAATTATGATGTCCGTTGAACATTTTATCAGGACGAGTACTATTAATGCACATCAAATAAAAAATAACCTCTACCAAGAGTGCAGATTTTTTATTTCGTCCGATGGAAGGAAAAGAAGACATCTGTGAAAACACAAATTTGTCCCTGACGGAGATCGATACCGCGCTCCCTCACTCCGGAGTAAGTCGCTCTCCCAACGAAGCTACACGGACGGAATGTATCGCTGCAGATCTGTCGTCTTGACACATGCTTCACCTCTGTAGTACGTCACACATCATCAAAACCAAGTTAGATTGGGTAACCAAAGCACAGAGAACGTACTCCTCATACTTACGGAATGATTCGTAACTTTTGAACAAAGTCACATTCCATACTTTTACAAAGAATGTACCCTATTCTGTGTCATTTACGCCAGGTTTACAATAAATGCTGTAAGTGGTCTACTTCCTCCTGTTTGTGCACGCAAACGAGGTCATAAAGTCTCCGGAAATGCGCTACAACAATTTGAAATACACTCACGGACAATGAAATTTGCGCACCAAGGAGGAAGCATCGGATTGAACTGAAATTTTATGGACGTAATGATACAGATGAATGATACACATCATGGCAAATACAGAGCTGCAGGACAATTGCAAAAGGGATCTGTGACACTCAGTCCGGTCATCTTCAATAGCGCGTCGCTACGCCTCTTGCGGCGATACATGCTGCAATACGGTCCGGCGTGGAGGCGAACAGACGCCTAATGTTGTCGTGCGGCAGACTGGCCCACATGTGTTGGACGGGGTGCTCCAAATCCCAGATAGTGCGGCACAGCGGCAGCTGGCGTTTCAACTGGTCCCACACATGCTCGATAGGAGACATGTCCAGGGAGCGGGCAGGCCATGGAAGTGTCTGGACATGACGTAGGCAGTCCTGGGCAACCCGAGCCGTGTGTGGGAGGGCATTATCCTGCTGGTATAGCGCACCTGGAATCCCATCCAGGAATGGGAGCACATGGGGCAGTAGGATCTCATCCACATACCGCTGGCCTGTCAATGATCCACGTACCACTACTAGAGCTAATCGGCTATCGTAGGCTATGTCTCCCCAGACCATAATGCCTGCAGTGGGGGAGGTGTGGCGCTCGATAGCCAAAATTGGGATTGTGCCGTTGATCAGGGGACCTCCACACCCGGACACGATGATCATCTGTCCTCAAAACGAAGCAGCACTCATCGTTAAACACCACACGTCGCCAGTATGGGGCGTTCCACGTCGCTCTGTCCTGGCATCACTACAAATAGAGCCGGCGATGTTCCGGTGTTAATGGCAGCACACGTAAGGGGCGCAGATTCGCTTGCGCGAGGCGTCGGGAAATGGTTCGTGTGCACACAGGAGCCGCTACATCTGCCTGTATAGTGGACCGGGTCCCCGCGGGATCTGTTGTTGCTTGGTGCACGATCCGTCGATCTTCTCTACCTGTGGTCCTCCTGGTCCGTCCGGAGCCGCTCCGCCGTGTGGTAGTGCCGTCACGTGTCCACTGCTCCCAACAAAGTCGGACGGTACGGTCAGAACGATCCACGTGCCGCTATACGACGCGTCAATCACCCTGCGGTTTTCGGCCCGATGATCAGGCCTCTCTCAAAGTCCGTAAGTTGCGTAAATCGAAGTCTCTGGTGTCTGCCGAGCGTTCTTGTCACTCTGTACTCTTGCTTGCGTCGGGCGGTGCTTTTCGCTTTGATGGGGCATTGACTACACGCCGGTTTATAAAGCTGCCAGTTCGTGCTTACAGCGCCGCCACAGGGCGTGTGGTCATGCGCAATCGCCCTGAACGTGGATCATTTGCATACCAGCACGCTCTCTACAAACTTAGCTATTTGCAAAGTTTCGTGGTTGTCGCATGTTTTCTTCTAGGTGCGCAAATTTCATTGTCCGTGAGTGTATTTTTAATATCCCCAACATCTTGGCCTCCCGAGTGACCAAGTGGTACGGTTGTTTTCTAATCTTTCGTCCGAAATGGATGCTAGTTCGAATCCCGGGTGAGACGTGTATGCTGTGTCTGTCTTACGACACTGGCTTTATCCCCTTGTTGGAACCAGTGGTCCCAAATTAGGGAGGGGGGCGTAACTAGGGCGGGAAGGCGGAGAGGCTGTCCCGTGCGCAGCTCAAGAGAGGGCGCAAAAATTACTGATTAGAATTGGAATCGAAACTTTTGCACCAGTTTCTGGTGAAGTTTTTTTCGTGCCGTACTTTGTTATTTGTCCATTTACAGAATTTACTTATATGTTTCGCCAGTTTCCGTATCTCTGATGGCTTAAAATTCGCATTTCTTTCTCAAAATACCCTAGCTCACATTCAGAAATGAAGGCTCAGTTGTACACACGTTGTAAGATAAGGATGAATGCAGTTCATACTTTTGAAGATTCTCATTGAGACCACGAGCCACGATTCCCAGATGGATTCAATCCGTTTGATGTAGTACCATACATACGAACTCCGAAGCAGTTGGGAAAAGCTGTCGATCATTGAGACCCCTTTGACGATCATTAAGACCACCAGCCACGATTCCCAGATGCATTCAATCCGTTTGATGTAGTACCGTAAGTACGAACTCCGAAGCAGTTGGGAAAAGCTGTACAAACTGCACCATCATCAACCATTATCCGTTCACTGATAAATTAAAGCTTCCCAGAGCCTCTTCCACAACTTTCTGTCTTGAGCCAGTCTCCTCTACGTCACTCCGGCATGCTTTCGAATTTCATCCGCTCATTTCTCAAGTGGTCTGGGTATTTTCTTGTTCCTTGGAATCCGTTCAAGTACGTATTTCACATTATCCAACGGTGGTCAATGATTCTAGCAATATTTTTAAAGCCCATTGCCAGTTAGTGATTTTTATCTGGTTCATGACGTCATCGACATTTGTCATTTTCCTGACCTATGTATATACACTGCTGGCCACCCAAAATGCAACACCAAGAAGGACGCGAGATAGCAAAGCCAGAATTACTGGACACATAACAACAGATACAAAGATGAAACGATTGAGCTTACAGGCCTGTGCGACTTGCGGAACACGCAGAGATCAATAGTTCGTGTGGCCCCCATGGCAGGCAATAACGGCCGCTACACGCCGCGGCATTGAACGAAAGAGGCTTTGGATGTGGGCTTGGGGTATGTCGGTCCAGGCTGCTTCCACACGTTGCCACAGTTCATCAGGCGTAGCCACGGGTGGTGCTTGTCGGGCCACTCGGTTGCCGATCAGCGACCAGACGTGTTCGATGGGCGACATATCGGGAGAACAGGCGGGCCACGGTAGCCTCCTGGTGAGCCGTGAAGAATTGTTGCGCGATGCGTGCCACGTGTGGGCGTGGCACTGTCCTGTTGAAACGTAGCCGCTGGATGGTTACAAGGACTACAGGCTCCAAAACGTTGGAGATGTAGCGGTGGCTGTTGAGTGTACCGGCGTTGCGTACCAGAGGGGTGCGGGCGTCATATCCAATTGCGCTCCAAATCATAACGAAAGGAGACGGACCGGTATGGCGATGCATAGTGCAAGCGTCAAACAGTCTCTCGCCGCGGTGCCGCCACACGCGGATCCGACCATCGTGGTGTTGCAGGCATAAACGGGATTCGTCAGAGAAGACAATATCGTGCCATTCCGCAGTCCACGTGCGGCGTTCAACGGCCCACTGCCGCCGCACTCGCCGGTGGTGTAACGTCAATGGTAATCGGAGCAATGGGCGCCATGCGACAAGTCTCCGCCCCTGCAGACGACGTCGAACGGTACGTGCTGACACAGGTTGTTGCGCAACACACCCTAATTCCTACGTTCGTGATGTGGCGGTACGAACCGTCAATGCCCGCCGAACAACATGCCGGTCCTCTCGTTCGGTGGTGTGCCGCGGCTGCGGTAATCGCTCACGTCGGTCCGTCCGTCCCTCCTGCACCTACCGAATCCATACTCGCCTCACTGTGGCTGGATGTCGTCCCACACGGGCGCCGATGTCTCGGTACGATAAACCGCTGTCGCGATAAGCCACTATTTGTCTTCTGCCGAACTCCGAAACGTGCTGGAATGACTGCCGTATTCTGCGACGAGGCATCAGGAAGCTTCCCACGCACGGGTTCGTCAGCACAACACACTTCCACTACTTACACCCCGCCTTCTGTGCACTCTTCTTATAGTGCTTCTCGGTGGCGTGCCGGGCGCACATGATTTGCATATGCCCTACAATGCTAATCGTCTGCATTTCCTCTCGCGGGCGACGCATGCTGCAAATTTCAGGCCAATAGGATGCTTCCTTCTTATTGTTGCATTTTGGGTGGCCAGCAGTGTATATATATGAAATAAAAAGACAGATTGGGGGCGCAATATTTTGCGGTTTGTCCCGGGCGCAGAAATGCCTAGGTACGCCTCTGGACGGCCGACTGCTTATAGTCAACTGAGTAGCTGACAGTTGCCGTTAAACCCGAAATCAAACAAACATCCTGTGATTTCTTCAGGATGTCGGGGTTATTCGCATAAACGTGCACCTTCAGATACCACGTGGAAAGTACTTCGTGTGGTATTGAAGTTGCTTTTTTGAGTATAAATGCATATCTTCAAACATCACACAGAAAGTGTCCGTAATGCCTACAGATCACCCTATGCCGAATGTTACTGTAACGACCCATGCTCCTTTCTATCTTTTTCTTAACATAAACGCGATCCAACGCGAGCCGTCACATAATGCTGTTGGTTCGTTCCATAGAATCAAACACGTGAAACAAATATAGAGTTCGGACCCTTTTGAAGCAATAACAAACAGTTTATATCGCTAAACTATGTGGCTTGGAACTTATCGAAGGGCAGGTTAATGGAATGTTTCAATGACTTGACCCAAATGTAGACCCGAATTTCCGACGCAAAACTAACCAGACGCTCCGAAAACGTCTCGTTCTCTCCACGTTTTTACGACCAGACCTCTCTCTCTCTGAAAAACCAAAGTCCCGTCTCTCTCCTCCACTTCCTAAGTGATCCTTCTGTCTTAAAAACTTCAGAAAATTTCCCACTGCCCACTTAATCGGATTTTCGAGTTAATCCTTCCCTTAGTGGGGCTGAAAACATCCTTAAACTAGTGTTTCTCTCATTAACGCACCCTTGAGAAAATTCCACTGCCACACAAGACAGGTACAATACACTTCAAATACTTATGTACTTAGCCGACTGCAATGCAGCTAATCGCGTGCATCTGACAGCAACAGCATTAAAACATTCTGATGTCTGAATCTTAGAGTTAGTTTCTCCCTTAAGTGTTGTTTGTAGCTCCATCCTGTTGGAAATAGTCTCGTTGAAATGCTGTGTCACCGAGTTGCTCTACGAATTTTTTGAATATTGCGGTATAAACCTCCGTAGTGACCGCCCTCACCAAAAAAAAAAAAAAAAGGTAAAGCCGATTCCGCAGTGTCGTGGCACTGCCCAGTAAAACCAGTTTCCTGTGAGTGCAACTGTCTTCCATGCAGTATATGTCAGTTTCCTGTTTCACGTATTCGTGCAAGCTTCGCAGTTATGTATCAACTGGCATGAAGCCAAACTTGACGTGTAAAAAATACGGCACTTCCCTATGAGGCTGAATCTTTCTTTGAAAAATGATCAATGCGTAAACAGAGAAAGCGAAATATTTATGCTTACAATGAAATATTAAACGGATTTTCATAAGCCATTTAAAATAGAAATTCTACGATACAGTATATAGCAATATCCATCTTCCAGAAGGGGAGCATCCTTCAGTTTTCCCCATAAGGTAAAGCCCTGCTTACAATGTGAATTTTATATGCTACAAAATTGATTTGGAAACATCTGCACGTACTTTCGGGTAGTAGTAGCTAAGTGGGAAGGGAAGAGCTGGAGAGCGACGAGTCCCCCAGCTATGCGACAAGCAAGCCTTCGAAAGTGCTTCCACCCTAGATCACATGATTGCTAAGATCTCATTTACTCCAGAGTCTTCTCCCCGAACCAGAGTTACTGTATGGTCTTCGCTCGGAGATCGATTTTTTTTATTGGGGCATCCCCTTTAAGAGCAGCGCCTGTATCTGAACCAAATGACGCTTAAAATGTTCTGCAACCCCAACTAGAAACATTCATATAGCGGCGGTGTTTTACGAAATCTAGGGTAGGACTGTTCCTTTCTTACTCTCATCTCACCCGTACCGACAATAAATAAATCTGACACTTATGATAAAAGCTCGCTTCTAGTCCCCTATTTTCTGATCCACGACTCAAGCCTTGAGGGGAAGGGCCAGTCCCCCTGACACGGACATCATGCTGCTGGACAGAAACAATTGACTCAAACACACGCGCTCTCTTGTTTCTTTGGTTCGTCGATGATATTACAATCCTTTTAGCAGGTTATCGGTCAGAAAGTATTAGCGCCAATCATCTCCCTAAATGACCACTTGGAAAAACAAAGGTAAGGGAAAAGCAACACTTTTTGATGCTTATGTCCATTCGTTCTAGTCGCGTTCGTCCCATAAACTGCGAATCTATTCTTCGAGCTGACTTGAACCCATTTTGCTAACCTCGAATTTATTCGTTTCAGCCGGTAAAATGGTTAATGACCAACATGAAGAACTCTAAGGACTATAGGCAGCCACCTCTCCTCAGTTTTTGGTCACTGGTTTCAGAAAAATGAGAGAGCCGGAGCCATGGAAAAAAAAAAAAAAAAAAACACCCTACGCCTCATCCAGAATTCGAAACCAGTTCCATCTAGCACAAGTAGCCAGCGCCTTTGACCACTCGGCCACAGGTCCTGCAGGAACGCTCAGTTTTCAACTAGACACATTACAATGATGTACATAGATCTGTTAAAACTCTGATAAATAAAATTATGACTGACTGGCTGTAAGGTTAACGTGACTTGCTAATAGAGATATTAAGAGTATAGGTTGAAGAAAACATGAGCCACTTTACGACTCAAATCAAACAAAATATGCAGGTGCAAATTTTTGTATGTCGCAAAATATCTTCAGCAAGGCCAGACTGGGCAGAAGAAGTCGCCATGTGCGCATATGTAGATGTATGATAACTGACACTGTTTAAAAAGTAACATGTACAGTATATAAGTATCAGAGGAACATTTCAGCTAGTATCGGGCCGCGCATGGCCTTGTGGTCAATGTTCGTGACCGCCAAGGATTGATCCCAGGCAGGTACGATCGCTCGCACCACAAAATATCTGCTGTTCGTCAGATGAGCACGTTAAGCTGTGGGACCCCGGGATCAGATCAGATCAGATCATATGTAGAGGATTTTAGGAAGGGAGTGTCTGATCCCAGTTCTTAAACAACCCTTAGAAATAGGAAGCTAGGGGATTTGGGCTAGAGTGCTCGATAGGAAAGGGACACGGAAGCGAGGTAGGAAGGGGAGGAAGACGCCCTTATTTATTACCTGGGTGCCAGTACCCGAGGTCCTGGCTCCCAGTGCCCAGGTCCCCGGGAACTGAACCGCCGGTTATAAATAAGGGCTCCTCCCCTTTTCTACCTCGCTTCCATGTGATTTTCTTATCGGGCACTCTAGCCCAAATTTCCTAGCTTCCTCTTTCTAAGGGTTGTTTAACACCAGTGGTCAGATAATTCCTTCCTAAATTCCTCTACATAAATCTCTCCAGCTAGTATCCTTTCGGAACACTGTATACATAATGTATACAGTGTAGGACTCGAATCATAAAACGAAAATGTTTTCGAGAGACTGAAGCATTGAATCGACTTCATAAGTTCCGATTCCAAGAACACCGGTTGGTATAAGAGTTTGAAGATCCCCACATACACGTGGTGGTTGACAAGAAAAAAAAAAGACATGTTCTTCAACTTCTTAAAACTACTTACAGGTGTGTTTAAGCATGTATGGTGTATTGTTCGGAAGCAAAGTTTTAATTGGAAAGGGAAAAGGAGGGTGATGATCAAATGGTTTAAGTTAGCGGTGAAAGACAGCCCGAAGGGAACCGAAACTGTTCGTTTATGGTCACGTGCGAGCCACATGGAGGAAGTTGGAAGAACATAATCGAATGGGAAAGTTGCCGTGATAGGAAGAAACTACAAGTAAAGAATGAATGCGAAAGTATTACTTAACCTACTTTTTAGGGGTGAACACACTACCTGGCGGATTGGCTGTTAACACTGCAACGCTGGAGTGAGTATACATACAGGAAATCGTCTGGCTTTCCACTTCGAAGCAAAAAAGAAAGTTACTGTGCATGCAAATAACATCATAATTCTGAACAACAAAACATCCCAGATAAACGGTGGAAATAAGCACTTCGACGGCTGACTCCATCCACTATTACGTGCTTTGTTTTTCCTAGTTCCGTGAAGTGACACATTGCGCATAATATACTTTCTTAGATAATCTACTCTTTATACGTTTTTTAGCCCGATCGTTTGGGAAAGTAGTATCTTAAGTTCGTCATAAGATTCACTTTTAATGCGACAGTTCTAGGGGAAGATTTCCCCTGAACAAATAACGGATTGTAAGAATGTACACTCATGGACAGAATAATCGTAGCACTTCATGTTCAAACATTAAGAACAATGCGCGCTGCTGAACAAATGGCAATGCCATTCGCTCAAAAGTGCAACATGCATTGTTGTACAAAAATATGTAAAAACATCATGTAAGTATGAAGCTGAAGCTCTTCATACGAATTTTTGGCATCGTAGAATTTGATCAGCACATTCATAGTTCGGGTTATTGCTATTATGAAGACAGTGTTATACGAACTAAACAGGCAGCATGGAAGAATTTTTTCTTTTTCAGTATCACGATAGGGCTATTGATATTATGAAAACCTCCTTCAGATGTTCAGCTCAAATATTTGGCAGAACAAAATGCGTCGTTCTGGTTTTCGGCATTATCCGCTAAGAAAACATTATTAACGGACTCGTCATGTAAAATGCTAAAACCATACACATCGAACTCTCGTTCTGTATTCATCACACACTTCGAAAGATCATTACATATTCAAACTCCTAATTCCTTAATATTGTACATACAAACACACTTTGTATTCCATTGTACGAAGTCGTAGTACAATAAAACCTCTCATTTATGGCGGGTACTCTCGGAATATTTATTTTTGTGTGTAAAAGGCAGGTGCCTAAAAGCGAGTTCGGCGTTATTTCCAGGTTACAGTTGGTAGAAGTAATGCAAAACTATCACTCATGTTTCTCGGATCGTTAACATCGTACGTTTACTGGCACAAATAAAAAGAATCACGTGGACAATTGCAAACTCAAATGCTATCTAACTGAAAAGAAATGACAGCAGGTAGGCAAACGCGAAACAATGGCACTCCCCTCCGGGGGCCGAGTAGTCAGAGACGCTGGTTTCTGGCTAATCGTTCGAGCTGGGGCCTGGCTCGAGTCCCGAATGAGAAAGACATTGGTGGTGTGCTTGTGTTACGACACTGCATCTCTGCTTGCTCTGGAACAAGTGGCTCTAAATTAGGGTCGGAGACTGCTTATAACTCTCAGAGTTGTTCATAGTGGCAGTCAAACCTATAATCAAACAAACAAACACTGAAGGCTTTTAGCAGGAGTCGAGCCTAAAGATTTGGGACAGTTCATCCCTCTTCGGTGAGGGAATGGTTTATTAGTTTTGCGAGAACGCAGCAGCTGCCGGCGCGTTTCTTACGAAATCCTACTGATTTGTGCAGGTGAAGACATACTGACTTTTATACTTACTATTGTTACACATGATCGCTTCCGTATCTTATAGAGATTCTACAGATTCATTTGGGATGTTCTAATCGAAGTCCTCGTCCGAATCTGAGAAAGTCCGCAAAAGAGAGGGGGAATGTCCGTTATAGCTCATACTGTTCCGCAGGGACCGTTGACAGAAGCAGAAATTATGAGGGGTCTCCATGTTTGAAGGGTGTCTGTTAAGGGAGGCTTTGCTGAACTATGCAAATTTACTTCGTACTATTATTATTCCATCGCTTAAAATATGCATTCAAACACTCATCATTCGAACCGTTGAGATCTTAAAACACTGCACACACTTTTCTCTCTTATCCCTCCAAGTCTTAGTACTATGAAAATACAACTCCTAATACCGTACAAAAATATCCTCTACTCCGATCATTCGAACTGTTAGTGTCATGCAAACACCCCTTTGTGTTCTCACCATTCAAACTCTTGGTACTGTAAAAACACATTTCGCAGTTTCACCATTCAGTTTCTCAGTATCATGTGAACGCACTTTGCACTTGCATCGTTCAAACTCTTAGTGCATTTCAAACACACGTTGTACTCTCATCATTCAAACAATTAGTGCCAAGGAAAAGCACTCTGAACTCTCACCATCGATTCTCCAAATTTCTGTGCTTGCTATCTCCTGGAATAACTCGGTACTACCTAAAAACGATAGTTTCAGGTGAGTTAAAAAGCTTTCCCATGAGATGACTTTCAATGGTTGTAAGGTCTCTCTTAAGTGCTGAACATAGCGAGAACCTTACGTTTGTTTTGGTTCATTTTATTCATTGATACGACTTCACTGGTCCATCTTTTTATAAACACTCTCTGAAAAATGAACCAGTGGTAATCGAAACAGGAATCAGTTTCTACGAAGACACAATCCAGTTTTATTACCGAAAACAACTTTTAATCATATAAGGCGACTCAACATCGCTGTGTCATCGTCCGGCTAGCTGTCTAGCCTGACGCAAGTGCCTCTTCCCTCTCCAGGAACAGTCCACAGTGCTTTTAGCTTACCGATGGCCGCTGCAAAACTCCCGCCTAGAGTGTTTCTCCGCAACTAACTGGCGTAAAAGTAGACGTCCGTGGTACTTCAAAGTGTAACGCAAAAAGCATTTCTTTAATAAATACACAGTTGACGTGGATTAGGAGCATCAAATAGAAGTCATCGCTCTTTCCACGGTTATAAGTGAGTCACGGAAAAATTATCGTCGGCCGCCACCGGGAATCGAACCCAAATAAGGTCTTCCAGTTATGCGCCGGACATGCTTCCACTGCACCACAGCGGCCTTGAAATTCTCCACACTCACACACGTGACTCACTTATAAACGTGGAAAGAGCGATGACTTCTATTTGATGTTCCTAATCCACGTCAAATGTGTATTTATTATTCATTCGCCTTCTAGTTATTTGTTCAGTTGCTGCTGTTCATCTTTGGTGAATCCCCAGCATTGTGCAGGGCTCCAAAGAAGCAACCTGCCCGGTGGTTTGGCAGTTTGTCGTATGTGAGTCTAAGAGAATTTCCAGGCTGCTGTGGTGCAGTGGAAGCATGTCCCGGCGTGTAACTGGAAGACCTGGGTTCGATTCCCGGTAGCGGCCGACGGGAATTCTTACCGTGACTCACTTATAAACGTGGAAAGAGCGATCACTTCTAGTTGAAGCCTTTCTTTGTTTTTCGTCCACCGCTTATGTTTCCCAAGCGCTTCTTCACCGGCTCCTTAATACTCACTTGCCGGTTTATTCGAACCCTTGCTCCCTCGTATTTCTTCGATATCTTGCTCCCTCCTTCAGCCTACGGTCTATAACACAGCTTGCCGATAAGTGAAGTACTCTACAATAAAAACAGAATGTTTTTACAAATCAGATTTCACCCTTTCACAACTTGGATGATCTACTGTTACTAATGGATAAACATTCTTCTGCTGGTGTCAGCCGTCTACCTGGCTTCCACCCTTACTATGTGGAAACAGTACAACACAACGACTTTTTCAAATAACCTACAAATACTAAAAGAAACATATTTACATAAATTACTATGAACGGATTTTCCGTGAATCTTACTGTGTGATTTTTCATAATCTTCAACAGCTTCAATTGTAGTTCCTACAATTACTTCGAGAGGCTCCGCGATATTTATATTTATATCCAGGGACCAAATTAGACAACTCGGGGCTGTGGGCAAGAGACTTTTAGGACCCCCCCCGTCCTCCGGCATCCCGTGTTATGTGCATGTATGTATGGTTGAAGACCGGTTACACAGTTATTATTTGGTAGATTAAGACATTAATTTGCCAATAATATGGTGTTCTATTTATTTGTGGAAATTGCAATTGTCATTTCCATGTGTTTCAACGTACAAAAATACAAAATGACCATTAATTACATTTTAACTAAAATGTAATTAATGGTAATTACATTATTAAATTATGTAATTAATGGCAAATTACAGAAATTACCATTTTAACTTTTTTCAGTAGATAAACATTGTGAATCAATTTGACGCAAAGCAAGTAATATATAACAACATTTGGGGGGGGGGGTCTCAAAGGTTGGGGCCCTGGGCAAGTGCCCTGAATGCCCTCCTGTAAATCAGGCTCTGTTTATATCTACCCTTTTCCTGGAATCACTTGGCCTTTTAGTATTCACCCTGGAAGTCAATCACTTGCCCACAATCAAAACCCTTTAAAACGTATCAAGTTGATCTAGTCCAAAAATTTGGAAAACCGTTACTTATGTTCATGCAGTAGTACTACTCTTCACTTTAGTGACACATTTGAGGCAGATGATGGAATGTAACGATATTACGGTTATACACTGAGTGGAACACAACATCGACCATGATTGCATTTTGAAAAAAAATCGACTGTTGATTTGTAAGTTAAGTTTACCTACGCAAGAAACAACTGAGAGTCGAAAGTAATAAATATTCCAAGCAACTGTGATTGGGCAACAATAAACTGAATTCAAGAATAATGTATTACTTTATGGAACATTCTTTTTTCTTCGGGGGAGGGGGCAACTAGCAAGAGCAATTTTAAGGGCTATAAGCAGTTGCCCGTTCTTAATTTAGGGACACTGCTCCCAGGAATGGGAGAGAGCTGGCGCCGTAAGACAAACACGCCACCTATACACCTTATCCGGAATTCAAACCCACGCCCATCTAGGACGGCTAGCCATAAACCAGAGCCTCTGATCACTCGGTCACCTCCTGCAAGAACGTTCTGTTCTCAACTACTATATACGTTACAGCGATGTACATAGGGGCCACATCTTGTTCCACTTCGATGTACTTCTCCACTATACCGTTCAAATAATTTGTCATGCTACGAGGGTCATTTCAAAAGTTATGCCTCACTATTTTTTAGAAATCAGTAATTATCCTATACCAATGTGGTGTACAAGTATATCTTCTCTACATCAATACAGCGTGTTTTCATCTTCCCATTGTTGGTACTGTCGAACATTAATCAAACACAATGTTCTTTATGGTATTCGTCAGAAGCAAAGTGGCCACTGTTGGACACATTCACAAGCAAACAGTAGCTTAGTAGAGGACAAGAGTGGCCCTGGGGATACCCTAGGTCACTTTTTTCGATGACTAAACGAATCTCAAGCTGTCATGGTAGACGTCTATTTGATATACACTAACATGTCAGTTTATTAGGTATACCTACCTAGTAGTGTGTTGTGCCGTCCTTGCTCTGCAGAACAGCCGGAATTCGTCGGGGCCTGGACAATAGGGACGGATTCGAATCCCAGATGAGGCATTGGTGGTGGGTTTGTCTTATGGTGCTGGCTCTCTCAATTCCCTGGAACCAGAAGTTCGATATTAGGGACCGGCAACTGTCTATCGCCCTTAGAGTTGCTCATGGTGGTCGTGACCCTCACCCCCCACCCCACACACACCTTCCTACATATATATATTTCACTAGATGTCTCAATGAAGGGAGGGTATATGAGGATTGCAACAATGCTACAATAATCCTGCTACATAAAAAAGGTGACATTGAGGATCTCAGAAACTACAGGCCCATCAGCCTCCTATCAGTGGTTTATAAAATCTTCAATAAGGTTCTTTTACATCGCTTGAAGATAACGCTGGACATGGCTCAACCGAGAGAACAAGCTGGATTCAGGAGTGGCTACAGCACTATAGATCATATATCCATGTGCTGAGAGAACTAATTGAAAGAACGAGGGAATATGAACTCCCATTATGTATGGCTTTTGTTGATTATGAAAAGGCCTTCGATTTCGTTAAATCATCAGCAGTTACAATGGCTTTGAAATTCTGCGGTATTGAAGATTCATACATTAGTATTCTTAATAACATCTATTAAAATGCCAATGCAAAGGCTCGGCTATTTGAGGATACAGCACCAATAAAAATTGGAAAGAGAGCGAGACAAGAAGACAACATATCTCCCAAACTCTTTAATGCGACACTGCAAAATGTCTTTGTTTGTGTGTGATTGAAGGTTTAACGACCACCGTGAGCAACTCAATGGGCTATAAGCAGTCGCCCGTCCCTAATTTAGGGTCACTGGTTCCAGGGAAGGGAGAGAGCCAGTGCCGTAAGACAAACACAACATCCATGCCTGACCGGGGTTCGAACCCGGACCCTTTACGGACGAATGATCAGAGGCCAGCGCCTTAGACCACTGCGCCACCGGGGCGGCCAAAATGTCTTTCAATCACTGAACTGGGAAAACAAAGGGATTAACATTAATGGAGATTATTTAACTCACCCTCAATTTGCTGATGCGTCGTCATTTTTGTAATTGCAGAGTATGATCCAGGAACTTGCTGACACGAGTAAAGTAGTGGAATTAAAAATGAACTATCAGAAGACAAAATTAATGTACAATGCTTTTACAAGAAATGAAGATTTATCGATTCATGGGGAAAAGCGAAGATAACCTATACCTACACCTTGGACAGCAGATATCAAGCGAGAGTCATATTGATGAAGAAATTAATCTGCGTATAAAACTTGGTTTGAGAGCTTTTGGAAGAAACAGTAGAATTTTTAAGAGCAATATGCCATTATGTCTTAAAAGAAAAATGTTTAATCAATGCATCCTTCCAATGCTTACATATGGAGCGGAGACGTGGACTTTAACTGAGAAAGACATACAAAGATTACAGACAACTGAAAAAAAAATGGAAAGATGCATGCTTGGTATAACCAGGAAAGATATGAGGAGGAACTCTGGATAAGGAAAATGGCAAGAATGGAAGACATCATGGTTAGAGTAAAATCCCTGAAGTGGCAATGGGCTGAACTTATTGCCAGATGGATGGACCACCGATAGACAACCGAAATTTTGACTGGATTCTAAGGAACAGGAAAAAACCCAGAAGACCGCGTGGAAGATGGATGGATAAAATTCGAAAGCCTGCAGGAGTGACGTGGAGGATACTGGCTCAAGACAGAACGTCGTGGAAGAAACTTGGGGAGACCTTCATCCAGCAGTAGGTCGGTAATGGTTGGCAGTGATGATGATACACACACACACCGATCAGCCAAAACATTAGAACCACCTACCTAATATGATGTATAGGTCCTCCTCTCGCCGCCAGGAAAGCTCTCACTTGATGAGCATGGATTCAAAGAGATGTTGGTACGTGTTTCTTGATATCTGGTGCCATGTCCGCAACAGAAAATTCCGCAGTTCCCGTAAATTACATAATTGAGGTGATGCTTCTCGTACCCGTTTCTCCAACTCAAACCACAAAAGCTCCGTAGGAATCATGCCTGACGAATCTAGGGGACCATGGCAATAAATGGAATTTCTCTGCATGTTATTGGAACCATTCCTGAACCTTCTTCGTAGTATGGAACAAGACTTCTTCGTAGTCTTGTCGAATGACGTCATCTCCGGCAGGGAATACAGTCGCCATAAGCGAGTGTACTTTGTCGGCTACGATGTTCAGGTACGTAACAGCTGTCAGAGATCGCTCCACAGAGTTTATGTGTCCAAGTGTTTCCCAAGTAAATATTGCCCAGACCATTACACTCTCTTCATCTGCCTAGGTCCGTCCCAGTGCATCCAGGTGAGATGGCTTTTTTGGAAAGACGTCGCACACAAGCTCGTCCGTCGACATAGTGTAACAGAAAACGAGATTAGTCTAACCATGAGATCCTCTTCCAGTCTTCTGTTGTCCAATGTCTATCATTACGTGCCCACTGCAAGCGTTGACAATGGTGAATGTCTGTGAGCATAGGCACGCGAATGCGTCTGGGGCTACGGAGACCCATATCCAAGAGCGTACGGTGAACTGCGTGTTCGGACACACTGGACCCTTCACCACAACTGAAATTATGCGTCATGTCAGCCACAGTAAAGCACTTCCGAGACAGCAAAGCTTGTGGGGTGCTCATAGCAGTGGCGGCTCGTGGAAATGGTGAGCCGAAGACCCAGCCCATAACATATATCTTATGAAAAATAACTAAAGCCAAATTTTGCAGAGAAGCGATTTGATGTATACATGTACTTATGTATATTTATATCTATATACACTGCTGGCCACCCAAAATGCAACACCAGAAGGAAGCATCCGATTGGCCTGAAATTCGCAGCATGCGTCGCCCGCGAGAGGACATGCAAACGATTAGCATTTAAGGGCATATACAAATCATGTGCGCCCGGCACGCCACCGAGAAGCGCTATAAGAAGGGTGCACAAAAGGCGGGGTGTAAATAGTGGAAGTGTGTTGTGCTGCCGGACCTGTGCGTGGGAAGCTTCCTGATGCCTCGTCGCAGAATACGGCAGTCATTGCAGCACGTTTCGGAGTTCGACAGAGGACGAATAGTGGCTTATCGCGACAGCAGTTTATTGTACAGAGACATCGGCACCCGTGTGAGACGACATCCAGCCATAGTGAGGCGAGTATGGATTCGGTGGGTGCAGGAGGGACGGACGGACCGACGTGAGTGATTGCCGCAGCCGCGGCACACCACCGAACGAGAGGACCGGCATGTCGTGTGGCGGGCATTGACGGCTCGCACCGCCACATCATGAACGTTAGTGCAGGAATTAGGGTGTGTTGCGCAACAACCTGTGTCAGCACGTACCGTTCGACGTCGTCTGCAGGAGCAGGGATTTGTCGCACGGCGCCCATTGCTCCGATTACCACTGACGTTACACCACCGGCGAGTGCGGTGGCAGTGGGCCATTGAACGCCGCACCTGGACTGCGGAATAGCACGATATTGTCTTCTCCGACGAATCCCGCTTCTGCCTGCAACACCACGATGGTCGGATCCGCGTGTGGCGGCACCGCGGCGAGAGACTGTATGACGCCTGCATTATGCATCGCCATACCGGTCCGTCGCCTGGCGTTATGGTTTGGGGCGCAATTGGATATGACACTCGCACCCCTCTGGTACGCATCGCCGGTACACTACACAGCTACCACCACATCTCCGACGTTTTGGAGCCTGTAGTTTTCCCTTACTTGCAGGACCTGCCAGCGGCCACGTTTCAACAGGAAAATGCGCGCCCGTACGTGGCACGCATCGTGCAACAATTCTTCACGGCCCACCAGGTGTCACTGCTGCCGTGGCCTGCCTGTTCTCCCGATATGTCGCCCATCGAACACGTCTGGTTGCTGATCGACAACCGAGTGGCCCGGAAGAACCACCCGTGGCTACGCCTGATGAACTGTGGCAACGTGTGGAAGCAGCCTGGACCGACATAACCCAAGCCCACATCCGAAGCCTCTTTTGTTCGATGCCGCGGCGTGTAGCGGCCGTTATTGCCAGCCATGGGGGCCACGCGAACTATTGATGTCTGCGTGTTCCGGAAGTCGCACAGGCCTGTAAGCTCAATCGTTTCATCTTTGTATCTGTTGTTATGTGTCCAATAAATCTGGCTTTGCTATCTCGTGTCCTCTTTGGTGTTGCATTTTGGGTGGCCAGCAGTGTATGTTATTCGACGACAGCTCAACAAAATTATAGGAAGACATCAAGCACGGTGGAGGAGAGAGAGATAGACTTAAAACATTGGAAACAGTTTCGGAGGGGGAAATGTATATTTTATGTGGGGGGCGAAAAAAGAGGAAGAATGGTTAACCCGTTTTAATTTATATAATCCTTCCTTAGCACAAACTCCCATTTTGCGCTTAATTTCTTTATCTAACGATAGTTAATGAGTTTATTGCATCACTCACAACACCAAGCGAACGTTCACTCCTGTAAAAATTCAAAGGAAATAATTTTAATAGAAGAACCACTTTTCTCAAAAAAAAAAAATTTCTGTGTCCAGAATAAAAGCAACATGTCTGTTTGCGAAGGTGCACCCTTCATTTCGATCACATTGAGGGCCCGCGGGATTAAGGCCCTAACTCGTGGGAACGGTGTCAAGGGGAAATATTGCTGGAAGCACATTTCTATATATCTTGTCGAAACAGGTCATGTAACTTCAAACATGGCAGAAATCAGAACAGGTGACTGAAGATTTGTTTTTCCCCCAACTGAATGCATTCAATTTACTTTTCATTAATAAGTTCAATTCTAAAATAATTATTTTTATAATTATCAATAAATAAAAATTTATGAGTAATAATACTAAGAAAGAAAAACTCAGCACATATCTCTCGCCTAAGTAGAAACTACAGAAGAAATACATTCCAAAAAGTCAGCACTCAAATATAGAATACAGTTAACACTTTGACGAAAGAGCTGTGTGAACAATACACTATAAAAACAGACGTGCTCTCACTGACTGAGGCGAACTGTATTGCCGCCTCAGTAACTGCTTTGCCAAGCTCTCATCTTCCCGCTCCCGTTGGACAAAATCCCTGCCTTCCTCCAATAGAAACACAGACCCCAGTCGATTTTAAGTGGCGTTCGATTTTCGCCTCAAAATCCGTAGAGGAAGTTTGGGAAACCTGTTTTTTTCCAACTCCGAACCGTCTCCTGTCTGTTGTAACAGAGACGACTCAGATAATCGCCTCTCTAGGCGCTCAGCATGTATGCTCGTTTCAACCTCTTTGCAAAAATAGTATTTAAAATAACTTTATAAATTTAAGGCTCCTAAATTCAGAATTCATTCTCTGGTTGAAGCTATTTTATGCTTTCCAACCGTAGGTTGAAGAAGCGTATATGCTCCAGCTTTGTCTGTCCGTCTGTCGGCCTGTCCGCACGATAACCCGCGTAAAAATGGTTTGATTTCGATGAAATTTTAGTATGTGGCAGGGGACCACCTGGGAACGAACCCTGTTGAAAATGGAAGAAATGGGGTCAAATGTTAGGACATAGGAGCGCGATTCATTCCATTGCCCTCATGCGTCATAACTTGCGTAAAAATTGTTCGATTTCGATCAAATTTTAGTATGTCGTAGGGACTACCTGGGGACGAACTCTGTGGAAAATGGGCGAAATGAGGTCAAAGGTCAGGACATAGGAGCGCGATTCATTCCATTGCCCTCATGCGTCATAACTTGCGTAAAAATTGTTCGATTACGATCAAATTTTAGTATGTCGTAGGGACTACCTAGGGACGAACTCTGTTGAAAATGGGTGAAATGGGGTCAAAGGTCTGGACATAGGAGCGCGATTCATTCCATTGCCCTTATGCGTCGTAACTTGCGTAAAAATGGTTCAATTTCGATTAAATTTTAGTATGTGGTAGGGGACCACCTGGGGACAAACCCTGTGGAAAATGGGCGAAATGAGGTCAAAGGTCAGGACATAGGAGCGAGATTTATTCTACAGCCATTATCCTCATAACTTGAGTAATGATTTTTGGTATGTTGGAAAGCGTATCATAATCAATGCATTAAATGATTTTACTAACTTGTATAACAAAATTTACGAATCACAATGAGAATTTCAGAGTGTCATTTAGCATGCACAATTAAAGACGTATTGTATCTTACATATGTAAAGACTTTCTTCATTGGCAAAGAATTTCTGATGAGGCAGCTCCTCACTTGCCTCATCTGGCGAGATGTCCATGGCTCATGGTCTGCCCTGGTTAGTACATTGAAAAAGTAGTTCGAGGAGGGAAAACCACAAACCTCCGGCAAGGTGTGGGCCGATCACTGCTCTTCAAATTCCAGACATGCGCGACGAAAGCTGTTCCGTACGGTACGAGCTAACAGAAGGGATTCTCTGGCGCAACCTGCCGGTAATTTGAATACTGGTGACAGGAATAATGCGTCACAACTCACAGAACGTGGAGCCCTGGTGAAAATGGGCCTGTGTAGCCACAAATTGCTCCTAGTGTCCATGCTAATCCCAATTCACGGTCGGAATCGCCTACAATGGGCACGCGAGCATCAAAACTAGACCTTGAACAGTGGTGTACCGGAAAAGCTTGGAATCCCCCCCCCGCAAAAAATGCTTTCGAGGCCCTTTTGCGAAAATCCATTATCTTTTAATTACTCAAAATTTTATTTTCCATATTATTAACAAGGCTTTACGGGTGCTTTAATATAAAATTCTTTGGGACGTACGAGTATTTTTCATGAAAATCAAAATTATTTCACTTTTTTGCGTGAAACACAAATGTGTAAGTTATAATTTAAATGGTCACCGATACAAATTAACTACACAAAATACGTACGTCAAAGTTAATCATATCATGCAAAATTTATTATTTCAAAGAACCAAGGCTGCTTTTTAAAATGCCTCACGATTGCAAGCACAAAAAATGCTACTACCGTGTGTTAGTGTCTAATGACTTTTCCGATTTATACGAAATGTCAGAACATAAGTTACGAATAAGAACTGTAGCACAAAAAACGTGAAACTATTTAAATTATTTACTCTGGAATATAAGAAATGCGCTTAACATAATGCCACGACGTTTCGCACATTAAAAAAAATATTTTGACTCTTTTAACAAAAAAAAAAAAGACACGTTTCTGATTTTTCGCTCCCGCGAAGAACACCTTTTGGTTCATTATATTCGGAAGGATACATAGTTATGTGCAAACAACTGTAATACATAACACTTCATTGGTATAAAAATTCCGCTCATTGAACTAATATTTCTTTCACATTCTCTTGTTAACATACCTGCGTAAAAACTATTGCAAGGGCTGTGAACTTCAGGCCCCTTGTAACAGCAAGGGCTACTACAAGGGGCCTCAAGTTCTTCTGAATAACTGCTTTCCCAGCGTCCAGTTTTTATGAACTAAAGCAACGAAAATTATTTCTAAATATCTTACGTATTTACTGAGAAAAAAATGAATTTCTCCTTAAATACTTCATTCAAAGCTGCCTAAATTCTTGGCTGTTTCTTTAGCCAGTTTCATACGAAGTTTCCGCAAAAACTTTTGTGCAATCTTTTTGCTCAGTCTAGAGGCTCTTTCTACCAATAACCCACCCCCTCACTGCGGGGATTACGGGGGCTATCAGTACGCCCCTGACCTTGAATGATTGGAAGAATGTCGTTTGGTCCGATGAATCTCGTTTCCTATTGCACCATGAGGACGGCCGGGTAGGTGTGCGTCGTTTACCTGGGGAAGTGTTGGCACAGGATGCACCACAGAATGAAAACAAACCACCGGTGGAGGAAGTGTAATTTTCTGGGCAATTTCTGCTTGGAAATCCTGGGTCCAGACCTTCAAGCGCAGGAAACTATGACGTCTATCACCTACTTATACATACTTGCAGACCATGTACATCCCTTTCATGACAACGGTATTTCCCTCTAGTAGAGTGCCTTCTTTCAGCATGATAATGCGCCATGACACACTGCCCGGATTGTTTCAGAATGGTTTGCGAAACAAGAGAAAGACTTCCGGGTATTGCCCCGGCCTCAAAATTCCCCAGATATTAATCCAGTAGAGTATCCGTTGTTGTGTCGGAACAGAAAATCAGATCTGCGGTGGCTCAGTCATGTAACTTATAAAAGTTAAAAGATCTGCTGGTAAAGTGTAGGTACATACCACAAAACACCTTGAGAAATCTCGTAGCGTTCCTGCATCGCTGATTAAGCTGTATTGGCGGCATGTAGAGGACCAACATCATATTAAGCAGGTAGCCATAATGTCCTACAAACAGCACACACACACACACACACTGCTTCCAAAGAGCGGTGGCGCAGTGGTCTAAGCGGTGGCTTTTGATCATTCGTCCGGAAGGGGTCCGGGTTCGAATCCGGGTGAGGCATGGATGTTGTGTTTGTCTTACGGCTCTGGCCCTCTCCCTTCCCTGGAACCAGTGACCCTAAATTAGGGACGGGCGACTGCTTATAGCCCATTGAGTTGCTCACGGTGATCGTTAAAATTCCAATTTAAAAATTTAAAAAAAAAAAAAAAAAAGGGAGAGGAAACGTGTTGCATCGACAAGACGGGACAATTACGTCGATATGGTGTGAAAACACAAGTTTGTCCGTGTCCCCTCACTCCGGAGTAAGTCACTCTCCCAACTGAACTACGCGGACATAATGTTTCGCTGCAGATTTGTCGTCTTGACACAAGATTTGACCTCTCTAGTACGTCACAAGGGCGAAGCAACTTTATTGACAAGATGAGGTAATTACATCGACAGCACGAGACAATAATCTGCACATAATGAGAAAATTATATCGGCAGGATGAGATAATCCGCATCGACAGGAAGTGTCAATCATATCGTCAGAACGACACAATTACATATATCGATAGGATGAGATGATTACGTCGACAGGACAAGACAGTTACATTAACAGGTCAAGACAATTGCATCGACAGGATGATACACTTACGTTAACAGGACGAGACAGTGACGTTGACAGGACGAGTTAGTGACGTTGTCAGAACGAAACAGTTACGTTGACAGGATGAGACAATTACTTTAACAGGACGAGACAATTACGTCGACACGATGAAGCAATTTTATTGGCAAGATGAGAAAATTACATCGACTGCGCATGACATTTATGATGACAGTATGAGGCAACTGTATGAGATAATTGCATCAACAGGACGAAATAAAATTTCGAGAAGGATTGGTACGAGCTGCGATAATTTCTGAAATAACTTTTTTATTTATATGCACAGAAAGCTCACATTTAGTTTCACTTAAACGCTGTCACATTTTTGTATAAAAATTGCTGGGGGGAGGGGGAGATGTTACTCTCCTGGACTTTACAGAGGCCGCAGGGAAATATTATTATTCAGCATAAAAACCAGTACACTGAAAAAGTACATGTGCAGGACGGAAAGAGCTGTGTAAGCTATGTTTCTGCAATTATTCCTAGTTTTTATTTTCCAGTTCCTTTTCTGCGCGTTAAAAGCAGGAAGGAGAGCGGGTGACATCTCATTAAAATGTCGTTCTGTCACCGGGCTATATTTATTCTGAGTGTTCTAAATCCCCCGCGATAATCCACTCCAGTCTTCTACGTGGCTCTAATAAGGCGGAAACGAAATGTAACGACTGTAAATAATAAACACTTAAAAAGGGTGAGCAGAGCTTTATTTTTTATACTTTTTTTAACCAGAAAGCGGTCCGAGACAATTCTACGAAAATGAAAAAAGAAATGATAAGGCCAAAAAGAAAGAAAGAAAGAAAACACGAAGGAATAAAAAAAGAAAGGAAAAAAATGCGTTTTCTCCCGTGAGGGTTTCTCTCGCTAGAGGTCGTTGACCTCGTTTGGGTGATGATGTAATGGAAAGATTCGCTACGACGATCGCTGCCTATCTCCTCATCCACGAAAGCGAAGCATCCAGCGATTGGAACATTGTTAATGGTTCTTCACTACGTAAAGCCATAAATGAAATACAATACTTTTTTTTCCCCATCCGGACAGAAATTACGACTCTTACCAATTCGTTTTCCGTGAATGGTGACTTTGCCATTCGCTGAAGAACCAGTAAAAATGTTTACCAAGCGCACTACGACTGAATTATAGCTTTCGTTTAAGTCAGTGATCCCTAGTGGTGAAAGTGGTTGGGAACGGCATCCCCTTAAGAAGTTGACGTTCCCCTGAATAAAACAGTTATATGAACAAAAGTATGTAAGTCTAAAACACGTTATTAGTGGAATATAAATTGTGAAAACACAGATTTGTCCGCAATGGGCATCGAACCCTCTCCCCTATCCCCTCACTCCGGAGTAAGTCGCTCTCCCTACTGAGCTACACGGACAGAATATCTCGCTACGGATTTGTCGTCTTGACACATGTTTTCACCTCTCCAGTACGTCACATCCGTCACAGAATGCACAGTCGAACTAACCTTCTTAAACCTCCAACGTTTGTTTCATGTGTTTTTCTGGCGGTAAGCTACAAAGAGTGTGAGAGACAATTGCTGCGATTCTTAAAATATATTGAGTGGGGGATCTATGTTTCTTAACTAACATTCATGTTTATAACAAATAGATAAAAGAAATATTTTTCTTTTTTTAATTAGAAGAGCTTTCGGACAGTAGATTATAAGTTTTTTTGGCCTTTTAACGAAAATTTCGAGAAACAAGGAAGACATGAATTTTCTGAATATTTCGACAGGAATGCGTTACTGCGTCTCGATAGGCAGGGTCGCTAAGGATGAGTGATAATAATTTAAAATTTCAATATTACCGAGAATTTCCGAATGTATTCCATTTAAAATTTCATTATTAGTTAAATATTTTCAGCGGTACTCCAAATTGCCAAACCTTTTCCCAAATAATTTGATCTGTAATGACACCATGTTTAGTGTTTATTTGTTGTAACACTGGTCAACAATATATATATATATATTGCCGAGGATTTTCCGACATACTTGGGGTATTTGAGGCGCGTTGAATCCAAAAAGGATATTAGTTTTGCCGAATTGGCTCTGTAACGTATACTCTAGATTCAGTTTCCTTTTGATTTCACTATCTCTTGTTATTTTATTTTCCTATGCAAATTATCTTCTCACTTAACGAGATGTTATTTCTCCCGCTGAATTATATGTGGCAACGAGTGTAAGTCATGACGTGGTGGTATGCAGTATATATATAGGCGCGCCCAACTATACCAAGTTGCTTCGTTTTATTTGTGATAGGTTCTTCCATTATTATTGTTATCTACGATAGTACGAAAGTTCTGAATATCAGTAGTTGTGTTTTGTTGGAGTGTGTTTGAGTAATACCAGGAGTTCCCCAATAAAAGGTTAAAAGGTTAAAAGTGAGTACGTTTTCTTAGTTCATTTTATTGTCAGACCTCTGTCTGGCCGTTAAGTCTATTTCTTTAAGTGTCTACGTTAAGTCCAGGGTATATTGTATTTACCGCTCTAATAAGGAGCCTTCAAGGTACTAATGTGCTAAAACCGAAGTTATAGTACTGATATTCAAGATAATGAGGAACGCTGAGTAAAAAGAAGTTCCATATTCAATGAACTTATTGCACGTGCGTGTCTAACCTAAACAAACTCTAGCACTTTGAAGATTAGGCACACTTCAGCTACGTCAAGTAACCTTCCAATAACCCTAACGTGACTTAACGTAAGCTTCCCTGCACTACACGTCCAGCGGAGGACTTTATTCATTATAGCTCTAGTTTTTAAGATAATGCATACTCTTGAAACTTTGATTATACCCCGATACTATTTACCTGTGGTTGCTGACATATGAAGCAGTTTTTGATCTGATTTTTTACTCTTTAACAGTGTTTTTATCTAATGCAATCTTTGATTTTATCTTTAATATTGTTTTGTAAGATTATCCCTTGCATGTAATATCATATTTATTAATTTCTTTTTCTTCTTTAGCATAGAAATACGAGTCCTTCACAAAGAAGATGCGTAAACAGTCATAATGCATTCTGCTGCTACATTTGTGACGAATACACTCTGCAAAAAACAAAAGCAAAACTTCGCTGACTTTGTAAGACAAGTATATCTTGCTTATTACCACAGTGGAAAAATGGAGAAAGGAAATGTTTACACTTTGGTGTGCCTATGGTGTGGAGAGAGCCGCAAAATCACCACAATGATTGTTATTTTTGTGCTGTTAATGTGAAGGGCTTCAATCGCTACAAGAAACTTAAGTGGGAGTACCCTGATTTGGAATCAGCAAGACGACCTGTGCCACGCCCCGAAGACGTTCCCATGCCAGTGTTCCCTCACTGCCTGACCTCCCATTGTCAGATGTTGAAAAAACGCAGGACTTGGAGTGTATCACAGGTGGTAGCAGTAGAAGTGAATATGAGGGAAGCTTTTCAACACCTCAGCAGTTCTTCCAAAAAGAATTCAATGATCTGATTTGAGAACTCAATCTGACAAAGCAAGCATCTGAACTTTTAGCTTCCAGGCTAGAAGAAAATAACTTTTTAAAGCCGGAAGTTAAAATAACAACTTATCGGACAGGAGATCAGGAAATTCTTCCTTATTTCAGCCAAGATGAAGAACTTGAATACTGCAATAACACTCTTGGACTTATTCTCCAAATGGGACTACCGAAATATCGACCAGAAGATTGGCGACTTTTTATAGACAGCTCCACCAGAAGCTTAAAATGTGTTTTACTGCGCAATGGTAATCGCTATGCATCTCTTCCAATTGCTCACTCAACAAAACTTAAAGAAGAATATGAAAATATGAAAAAGGTCTTGCAGAAGCTCTGCTAGCATGAACACCAGTGGTTTATTTGTGTTAATCTAAAGATGGTTAACTTTTCTTAGCAGAGGGGAAAATGAGAGCTTTTCGATGGCGGGAAGAAAACGCGTAGAAAGTTATCGGTAACGAGTATACATATGGAGTAGAAATATTTTACAGTGTTCGCAAAAAGCAGGAAAGGAATCATTAGGACAACCTTCGCAGAAGTAAATAAGAGGAATAAATCGAATTTGTAAGGTACAGAAGTATTTCGTGAAAGAGTGTAGCGTCCTCCTTACAATATTTAGCTTTTCTGTTGTTTCCATCACATTGGGGTTTTGTGAGCCGAACTCTAACTACCAACCCCGAGGTGGAAGACTCTTATCATTTTTATCATCAGTTACGTAGCACTGATCATCCTTATTTACAACGTTAACCTGGAAGAACAAACCAAGTTAACATTTCTTTTCTTTTTCTTTCCTGTGTGTGTGTGTGTGTCTTTATTTTTTTTTTTTTTTTTTTCATTAGAGGGAGAACTTGAAAAATTCATTAGCAACTTAGCTGAGATGATTTATGATGGTTGTGAAAGTGGAAATGTCAACGATTTCCACCACTTTCCACATCGGACTTGATTTGAGGCCCGCGTTGGTCGTTGTACCTGCACAAGGTCGCCCACACCGACATCGACGACGTCGTGTGGCACTCTCTCTCTCTCTGCGTGTGCTCGCACCGTGGACGGATGCATCCTCCACGCGGCGAGGTTATTGACACCGATCGCCAAGCAGCGAGCGGGGCACTGGTGGGAACAACTTCATTTCTCCGTTCATTTGCCCAATTTTCGAAATTCCCGAGGTCAGGGTTTACCTAATGGAGCGAGTGAAAGTGATAGTACTTACCTATACGGACAGGATGAAAATTCGATGGATCTTGTAGTTCGCTTCTTTCACAATTGACTTCCCTTCTCTTTTTTTTTTTTTGTTTTTTTTTTCTTTTTAAGGCATGATGTCACAATCCAAAATCCAATTTTTTTTATTCTTTAGTGATAACAGTTTTTATCCACGCTCCATGGGCTACTTTTATTTATTTTTTCTTCTTCTTCTTGACAGAAACTCAGAAATTACTTAGCGTATCAGATATGAACCTGCAAAGATACAAGATAAGAAAACTTTAGTTTCGAGTTCTTATATCTGATACACTGACGGAAAAAAATCCCAACACCACGAAAAAATAGTTGTAGAGGAATGAAATGGAGGCAATACATTTGTATAGGTAACATATTTAATCGATTAAGGTTTCAAGATCACAGCTTATTGTAAGCGCGAGAAGAGCCATTTTAAATGTGAATTGCTGGTACATTAATAACCGGTGTAACCGCCAGAATGTTGAATGCAAGCACGCAAACGTTCATGCATTGTGGCGTACAGGTGCTGGATGTCAGTTTGTGGGATGGAGTTCCATGCCTGTTGCACTTGGTCGGTCAATACAGGGACGGTTAATGCTGGTTGGGGGTGACGCTGGAGTTGTCGTCCAAAGATGTCCCATTCGTGCTCGATTGGTGAAAGATCTGGTGATCTAGCAGGCCACGGCAACATGTTGACACTCTGTAGAGCATGTTGGGTTACAACAGCGGTATGCGGGCGAGCGTTATCCTGTTGGAAAACACCCCCTGGAATGCTGTTCATGAATGGCAGCACAACAGGTTGAATCACCAGACCGACGTACAACTGTGCCGTCAGGGTGCGTGGGATAACCACGAGAGTGCTCCTGCTGTCATAGGAAATTGCTCCTCAGACCATAACTCCAGGTGTAGGTCCAGTGTGTCTCGGCCGCAGACAGGTTGGTTGCAGGCGCTCACCTGGCCTCCTTCCAACCAAACGCGGCCATCACTGGCACCCAGGCAGAACCGGCTTTCATCAGAAAACACAACAGATCTCCACTCCGTCCTCCAATGAGCTCTAGCTTGACACCACTGCCGTCGCAAACGGCAGTGGTTTGGAGTAAGTGGAATGCACGCTACAGGGCGTCTAGCTCTGAGCTGTCCTTCAAGTAACCGATTTGTAACAGTTCGTTGTGTCACTGTGGTGGCAACTGCAGCTCGAATTGCTGCCGCAGACGCGGTACGATGCGCCACGGCCATACGCCGTACACGGCGGTCTTCCCTCTCAGTAGTGCCACGTGGCCAGCCGTAACCCGGTCTTCTTGAGGCAGTACCTTCCCTTGACCACCGCTGCCAACAATCATGCACTGTGGCTACATTCCTGCCAAGTCGTTCTGCAATATTGCGGATGCACCGTGAGTACATCGAATCCGGTAAAACCATCCCTGCAAGGGCCAACTGCCGGGGACAACAGCGTGTGGATGAGCGGGGTCATCGTCGGCTAGCTCGCATTGTAACAGCGGATAGACGGGCCACAGTGCAAGAAATCTCTCGGCAATTTAACGCTGGTGCACAAAAACGTGTAAGCAGCCACACCATCCAGAACCATCTCCTTGCTATGGGGTACAGAAGCCATCGTCCCACGAGGAGAGTACCGCTGCTGACCGCACATCACAGGGTGCAAAGGTTAGCATGGGCACGGGAACATCGCCACTGGACCCTAGACATGTGGGAAAATGTTGCCTGGACTGATGAGTCGAGATTCACGTTGGTACATGCAGATGGCAGGATACGAGTATGGCGCAAACCACATGAAGCGATGGATCCTTCTTGCCAGCAGGGTACTCTTCAAGCTGGTGGGGGTGGCATTCTCGTCTAGGGACTGTTTACGTGGACTGAAATAGGTTTCCTGGTACGTGTGACATCATCCTCACAGGTCAACGTTACCGGAATATCCTGGACGACCATTTGCTCCCGTTTGTGCGTCTTCAACATCCCACTGGGGACCTCATCCTGTAACAAGACAATGCACCGTGCCATCGCTCCCGAATTGTATCCGAATGGTTGGATGAACACTCCACCGACATGACCTCGCTTCCTTGGCCAGCTAGGTCACCTGACGTCTATCCCATCGAGCACATCTGGGATGCCATCGAAAGAGATGTTCGAGGCTCTGACCCCCTCCATCAAATCTTCGTGAACTGTGGGAGCTTGTTCAGGGGTCGTGGATCCGTATGGCTTCCCAACGCTTCCGGTGTCTTGTCGAGTCCATGCCGAGACGAATCGCCGCCGTCATCAGGGCGAAAGGTGGTGCTACACGTTACTAGACAGGTATCTCTAATTCAATTGCTCTTCAGTGTATATATACTGTATGTATGTATATATATATATATGATGTAATTAATCAAACAGATTTACTAAATCACTTAGCTTATCAGTCGTGATCTCAGTTGTCACCTCCAGAAGTGATTTGTTAACTGGAAGATTTCATGTTTTACTCAAACCTCAGGTGGAAATTGTGTCCTGCAACTTTCTTTAATCCTCTGTGAAAATTGTATCCTGCCACTTTCCATAGTTCACTATGTAATGTTCGCCTAAGTATGGCTGCCTGAACACTACACAAATCAGTTCTTAATAACTTCACTTTTAAGCGAATCAGGAGTCGCTCAAATAACTTCAGAAAAGGTTACTCACTATTAGTCTTTATTCAACAAACACTTTTTCAACACGACTCGGTCTTCAACATCATTAGTGAAAATATCCAATTACTTGTTAGAGAATGTTTAACGAGAAACAGCAGCACCAACTCTAAATATTAAATACGCAGAATGCTACTCTGTCTCGAGCTCAGTGGGTTGTATTACACCCAGTACAATAGTGTGCTTAAGTGAAAAAAAAAAGGGAGTTAAATTTTAGTTCGATGTGAAACGAACTCCAGCTGCTACATATTTTTCAGTCTCAACACGGGGGTGCTGGTATGTGAAATGTTTTTCGTTGGCGGTGGTATACCTTTGATTGGTCCCTGCGGGTTCTGTTCCGATTTTTTCGCGCGCGGCTAGCTGACTGTGCAGTTCCACTTCACTATCTAGCAGTGGCGTAACTACCACCTCCGCAGCCCCCGCAGCTGCGGGGGGCGCAGGTAACGAAGGGGCGTATTGCAGCTGCCAGTTATAGTTTTATTTCCTAAATAAATGCCCAGTTTCACTTTCAAAACTCTGAATGTCCTACAGATTGAAAGTGTTCGGCTCTTTGACTTCCGGTTGTAATACGATTGCTCTGCAATCGCCCTCTCTCTGCACTGCTGAGGAAAAGCGCGAGGCCTCAGTGGGATTCCCCGTGGAAGATGTGGGAAAACAGTCAGTTATCTAGGATTACGTGCACGACAGGCGTCAACATTTATTCACAGCAGCCGCAGATCTGCCATGTGTGTAAGAGGGTGATTTCTTCAAGTTATTTATTTTAGTTTCAGACAAAGCAATTACACGTATTGTCAAATCTATTGCTTAAAAAGCTAAAACTACAGGGCTCTAGGTTCCACCATTACTATTGTAGACACTCTCCCTGACTTCCGACCCCTCCCCCCCCCCCAACCAACACACACACACACACAGCGCGAAAAATGCATCCTCCCTCGTGTTCGAACCTGGGAAAATTACTGTGCTTAGGGGTGCTGAAGTAAATCTGGCGCCCCGGGGGAGGGGCGCACGTTGTGCTAATTATGCCACTGCTTTCTAGCGTTATTCTTTCCCTTAACGTATCCTAAACTTAACCTCTTAGCCTGATATTTCTACAGGGAAGTTTGAGACAACGGGTCAGACACCAATTTTTTCTAAAATCCTCTATACCATGATTTTATTTTAAATTGTTATATTAAATTTCATTCAATATAACAAATAAAAAAAATTTGGAACCGTGTTCTTTATGCGTAAGCTTTGTAGAATTCTTCTCCTTTCGTACCAAAGCAACGGACTAGCAATGCTAACGTAGGCCTGACCTCCAAAAACGGCATTTCCCAGCAACGGTCACTCTTTACCGGTCCAAGCAGTAACCGTTATTCGGAGAGTTCACTGTAACTGTATACAGAGAGAAGGTCCTGTCATTTCATTAAAACCATGAACCTATATAATAAAGCAAAAAAAGAAAAAAAAAAAAAAACGAAAAAAAAAAACGTAATGAGTACATCTCCTCACTAGTACGTTAAAGTTTTCGAAGAATTTTAGCAGTTGTTCTCTAAAACTTGTCCGATACAAAAATAGTTTTTTTTTTTTTTTTTTTTCCGGTAATACATGTAGTGTCAAACATAAAACTAGCTATAAATAGATCTACACTCGGAAAATTTTGCTTCAAAAGAAAAAAAAAAAGGGTTGAGAAATGAATGGAGAGTTTTGGTGATGGTTATCCTACGCAAAATAATAATAATGATAATTGTCTCAACGTCTAACAGAAGCAGAGATGCGCGAATCGTTCAAAAAGTTGCTCCATTATGATTCCTATTTAATTTTTCACTACAGTCCCCGGCCTGTACAACGCACTTCTCTCACTAACGCTCTAGGGGGGAAGGGAGGAATCTTTGTTTTCGAACCACGCACTTACAACTACTACCACCTCAGAGTCGGATGCATATCGCTTCCCAGGGATATTTATCTTCACCTTGGGGAACAAATATAAGTCACTCGGAGGAATCCGCATACCTCATCTTTCTTTTTTGTCGGTGGATTTGAGTTACGATTTTATTTTTCTTAGTCCTCTTAACGGTGCTTCATTGTAATTCCGTCACTAAGCGATGTAATTACTAAACCAATACAAATTTTGAAGATGACAATCCGTTTTTCTTTGTAAATATATGACAAGGATGGTAAGTCAGATAATATCCGAAAACTTGAAAATTTCGTCCTCCTGGAGCGGGAATCGAATCCGCGTCTCCCAGATAGCGCCCGGGTATTTTAACCACTACACCATCCAGAACGACCAAGTCTCAAGTTTTCGATTAATTTGAATATAACCATCACAGGATTCGCTAGTCGAAGCAACCGGCATTCATGTTTAGCGAATCTGGAGGTTAAGAATCCAATCCCGTGATTGCCCAGAGAAGCAGATAAATCATTAATGAAATACGGGGATTAATTACACCATATAATACAAATCTTGAAGATGACAATCCGTTTTTTGGTGTAAATGTGACAAGGATGGTAAGTCAGATAATATCCGAAAACTTGAAAATTTCGTCGACAAAGATCAACGTATTAACACTGCACTAAGTGAAGAGCAATGTTGTAACTACCGGAGGAGGGATGAAATATAGATCAATATGCAGACATGCTTGACCTTCCTGAATATGCCAGAAGGATGAAGAACTAATTAATCATCTGTGATCTGTTGCAGATTTTCCATCTGAGTGTTTTAAATTTAAACGGGATTTTTCCAAGCCCCACCCTGAAAGCATCTTCCCCTTGTTAAATTCACTATCTGGTTTACAACCGTTGCCCTTTACCTAGTTTCACATTTTTTAAAAAATTATTCTAGATACCGTAAGTACAGTTTTTGAAATATTTCATTATTTCATATAACGAATGTGACGTACCACTGAGGGCGACGCAAGAGTCAAAACGGCAAGTTGGGCAGCGATAAGCCAATGTTGGCGTAGTTCAGTCGGGAGAATAACTGGTACTGGAGCTGGGGGTTCGAATCCCACAACCGGCAAAATAGTTTTACGCTGTATTCGCGCCAGAACGTAAAAATGAATCTCCTAGTCGTGAGGTTCTTCCAAAAATGTGTGATGTTCCTTCCACGCATCGTCTGGAATTAATGAAAATTCCTTCTTTGACAGCGAGCTACTTCAGGCATGGTTTGCGGCGAAACCGAAACCTGCGATTCCGTGTCCCTGCCTTTCTCGGGGGGGGGTATATGTGCTTATATGTGATGTATCACTGAGGTGGCGCAAGAGTCAATACGCTAAGTTGCAGCGATAAGCCAAAGTGAGTGTAGTTCAGCCTGAAGAATAATCGGTTTCGGATTGGGAAGACGGAGATTTGAGTTCCACCACCGGCAAAAGGTATAAAAAAGTAAAAATTGCGTTGAGTGGAAGCAGGTCCGTAACTAGGTCCCAAACCCAGTGGGGTCTGAAGGGTTATTTGGGGGAGGTTCGGTGTTCAACTACAAACTCAAACTAAGGTTTTCCGCGAATACAGACGCAAGTTTCTTTTTTCTTTTTGTTAATTTACTTCATTAATGAATAATTTCCCCATCCCAAAACGTAAAAACAGTCAAAATACAAAATACGTAAATCAAGGGGGGTGAAAGAAAGCCGAACTCTTTGAAATATATATATAGAGAGAGAGAATGAAAACATTACAGAACAAAAAATACAAAATTAAAAAAAAAAGGAACTTCAAAACAAGTGAAAACAAAAAACAGGTTGCCGTCATCAGGAGAGCCTCAACCTGTGGGAGTGGCCTTTCTAGTACCAACGAACGATAAGGCAAGCCAAATTTGTCAGTTGGTCATGCTCCCTAGGCCACCAAACCAAATTCTAATAAGCACAAGAATTCCAAGAATCAAATTTATACAACTGAAAAAATTAATTAAAAGCTTACCGGCAGAACAAAACCACCATGACAAGACATCAAACGAAACTGAACAGAACACCCACAAGAACCCAAATATATACACTGATGTAAAAGGTGGTCACGGTTAATCAACTACCTGGTAAGACAAAAAAGGTGTTAATTGGCAAGATACAAAACTGTGTATGTAGATAAGATCTTCAGCTATTAGGGACCCACCAAATAGCACTTTATGTTGCCTATATACTTAAAATTGTTAGGTCCTAGGTTAATAAAGCATTTCAATGTGCAATTTGAAACTCTTGGAAACCGAATTAAAATTCAAAATTAAATGTTTAAAATGGCGTCTTAGGAAATTTTTAGGAAAATTGTTAGATTGATGTTTAGAAAGAAGAGCTTTCATATTTTTTACAAGTAAGATCTGTGTAGAGCAAGTTTTAGCTATTCTATGAAACTGAGAGATAAGTAGATTGCGATGTATAACTTTAGAAATGTTGGAGGACCAGTGAGTGTAGTGAATGATATCAAACTCAAAAGAGTTTCTTTTATCAAAAAGTTCACTACACCTCTTCCCTCCTTGTCCACCTGTACCTCTAAATCGAGGTATCAAACACAAGTAGACGATCTGTTAGTTTTTTCTAGGATAAGGTCGTCAGGATGCAAGTCAGCGGCGCAACGCAAAAGTCCGGAATGTTAATGACAATGATGTCATCAACATATCTTAGAGCAATGCCCGGTAAAGGATAATTGGCAACAAATCTATCCTCAAAGAAATGTAGATAGAGATTAGCCAAACTGCTAGAAAAGCGGCTGCCCATCGGGATACCACGAGTTTGGAGGTAGAGCCCATCGCCCACGGTAACGAAATTGTTATTGATACAGAAATCCAGTAGGAAGAGCCAATACTGTTCTGTAGTCCCGGGGTCGAACTTCGTATGTATGTTTAGGGCTACCTGCCACAAACCTTTCAATGAAATTGAAGTGAAGAGGTTTTTAAAATCGTAAGTATCCATAGATGTGACAGTCACCGAGCCAAGTGCCTCCAAGACTCTGTTATTGCTCCCAATAATCCAGGTCGAACTCAGCTTGCGAAGAGCCACGGACTTTTTGTCTAATTCCTTTTGTGTTATAATAATTTTTTTATATTTTTTTTTGTTTTATTTTTATACTACATATATTATATATATATACTATAAAGATACCTAAGCAAAAAAATACATATATAATTTTGACTCACACCTAGTACAACATAGAAAAGGTTATGTATCTACCTGCGTGAGTAAAAGGAGAAAAGAAAAAAAAGAAAATAAAACAACTGAATGTAGAAGGTGTCGAGAATACTGAGCCTTGGCTTTATCAAGGACCAGCAAAAACTCTGCATTTTCTCACTTCCACAAAGACCTAGTTGGAAATGGGTTTCTGCAAGGCCATAGATGCAAGTAACATTCCCACCTAAAATAGTTTAAAAAATATATATATAAGTCATGTCCTCCGTAGAGTAGCATGACCTAGCACTAGTTAACAATTTCGCTTGCATCCATTAACCTTCATGGCCCGACCCATGCTCTTCATCTGTTACTATTAAACAGAGAGAAGAAGATTAAAGAGAACTCAAGCTGTGAGAGTGACATAATAAATAGAAATGATTTTCAGCTATAACGAAATTCCAAGTTCGTTTGAGAGAGAATTTAAACCTGAAAAACAAATTTTACATTGCAATTAAAAAAGGAAATGTTAATTTATAACGAACAGATTTTTGAAAGAAAACTTGAGTCTAAAACCCCCTACTCTACAACTTATGACAGCACGAAAACGAGAATAAGTTAAAGATAATAATTAACTAAAGAAAACTTTGTGAAAGTTATATACCTTAAACAGTTAGTTGCAATATGTACAAAGTATTTCAGCAGTGCTTTAAGTGCATAATTAATTAGTTATTAAGAACTTAACTACTTTGAAAAAACAGCGCATAGAAAAGGAACAAGCTTAGCCATCTTCTGTTCCTAGGTACCACAAAAGACGCTCAAAGTTACAAAGAAAAGTAAGAGTTAAAACCCGCATAAATGTTAACAGACAAACCAATGCTTAAAAGCTGAAAAGCTAAAAAACGACAGAGAAAGGTACATGAAGTACAAACATTGAACTTATAAAACCTAGAACCCAAAAACAAGGAAGAGAGCTTACCTCTTGAGTTACAAAAACTTTTCTCCTCACAAGAGGAGAACATGGCTGACCTCTTCCGCCACTCCCTAGACGCTGGGGGGCAGTGAGGGTGGGGCTGATGGCCTCCTCATACAGCAAGAAACCAACGCGCGGAGATTTTAACCAGAGAAAAAAATATATAAACTTAAGACTGTGGATCTGTATGATCAGAATGAGGAGAATTAACTCTCCAGAATACATGAGAAATATTATAAAATACACGAGCAGTTTATTTAATAATCTTTGCATGTATTAAATCACCTTAGTGAGCTTCTATAGATTAATCAGAATCTTATTAATTTTAATGTTGGTTTTACTATTTTTAGTATAGCTATCCTAGTGATGAATAACTGGTTTTCTTTTTTATTTGTTTTTATTTTCTTTTATAAACAGATTTTTAAGCTTTTTTTGTGATTTTGTTTATATTATTTAATTTTTTTTTTTTTTTTTTTTTTTTTTTTTTTTTGTTTTAATAGGACCGTCATATCCATAGCACTAAGGTTCCTTTAGGTAGTTAATAGGCATCCTCTAGCCAACTTCCTTACGGCTTTGATTGGTCAGAATCATATTATTAACTGTGTAGAAAATTAAAGCAGATCTGCCAACCTTACTCTATTATTCAGAATAATTTTTCTTAAAGTTCTTTTGATGAAAGAAGAAGGAATTTCGTTCTCTAGAAAACTTTCTAATAGTATATTAATGTGGTAATTGAAGTCCAAATTGTTGCTGCAAATTCTTGAAATTCTTAGGACCTGAGAAATTAGTACATTCTCAATTACTTTGGTTGAAATGTTATTATTCCAGTGTAGATATTTAATTACTTTGAAAGGAAAATTAACTCTTTTATCAAAGAGGCTAATAGATGGGTTACCTCTGTTGAGCTTAATGCTTAAGTCTAGGAACTCAAGTTCCTGATTACTGTGGTTGGTTTTACATAAGTTAAGAGAGCTAGGATAGATATTATCAAAATCACTCTCTATAACTTCGGAATTATTGATACACAGCAGATCATCAATATATCTAAAAGTGTAAAGGTAGTTATCTGAGCAGGTGGGGTGATTTTTAATGAATTTATATTCCTTAAAGAACAGGAATAGATTAGCGATATTCGTGGACGTTGATGTTCCCATTGGAATACCGTTCACTTGCTTATAGAGAGTATTATTATATAAGATATGGTTATTTTTTATGCAGCAATTGAGATAAGAGTTCCAAGTTCCTACATCAACAAATTGGTTAAGTTTAAATTCTGCATACAGCTCTTTAAAGGTAGTGATTATATCTGATAGAGGCAGATTAGTATATAGGTTTTCAAAATCATAACTATTAATATCTAGGGGACACACTTTGAGTATAGTAGAAATTACTTCTGCATTATTATTAATTATCCAAAAATCTCTGTACATCAAGTTAGAACAGTTTCTAATGTGTTTCAAAACCTTCTTTAAGACATCTTCAAAAGCAAGATCTATTTTCTTTTTATGACTCCTTACTCCACTAGCTATGAACCTGAACTTCACAGGATCCTTATGAAACTTAACCGTTGCAAAAAGAAATGGAAATTCAGGCCCATATCTTCTAGTTTGCGGAATTTTAAGTTTCTTGAAGAATGCCTTAAACCGATTTTCTAACTGCTTGGTAGAACAACTTACGGGCTCGTATGTTACTCTATTATTGAGTTCCATAGTTAACAATTCAAAATAGAACTTCTTACAGATAATTGCAAAATTATTGCTAGCTTTATCCGTAGTGGTAAAAATAAATTGGTCTTGTAGTTTGGAGAGTGACCTTTTAGCTTCTCCAGAGAAAAGAGATTTCTGTCGAAACAAAAGTCCAGACCTGCCAACTCACCGGTGAAGCTATTGATTATATTATATTTCCATTCTGCGAAGGCCTCAATAGGCTGATTGTACGTTAAACTGGTTTTTACGATGTACTTATTTACATCTTGAGTGAAGCTCTCAAGAATCCTTTCTTTGGAAATTGTGAAGGAAGGTCTGAAATTAGAGCCATACTCTAATAAATTCCTAAGCTTTTCATTTTCAACAAAACTCAAGTTTCCGGTGATAATATGGTTGTAATTCTTATCATAGTGAACTGTTTCTTTATGTTCATCACAAGAACAAGTAGTAATTACAGGAATGTAGCTCGAAGAGTTAAGTTTGTAGTTTTTAACTATTGACCCTAAGGTCTTAACATATTTAAAACTTACAATAGACTGGTGCCTGTGGATGGGAAAAAAAATTGCATTATTGTAGAACAGCTTCCTTACATTGAGATTATCGTAGGCTTTATTTAGGAACCTGATGGTAACAAAATTACTGGAAAATTCTTTAAGAGAAATTTTATCTTTAAGAATATGTTTAAGAATGTCCAGAACCAAAGCAAAAACATGCTTATCAACATGGTCAGCAGTTTCATTCCAGAATTTGAAAAAACATTTAAGGACAGAGTGCTTGAAGGACTTGAGAATTTTGTAAGTATTTTTAACAAAATTAGTGCCAGTTTTAAAGCTTTCCAGAGTTTTTAGCAAGTTAGCAAAATCAACTTTGCTTGATGTGCGAAATAACCTCTGTCCTCTATTACCTCTAGAGCAGCTCTTATTATTAACAAGAAAGAAGAGTTCACGAATTGAAAATTTATGCTGATTATGCTTATTGTCAGATAGAGTGGAATTAAGGCCATAGGGATAAAGAGACTGATGCTGCAAAATTTCAAGGGATTCAGTTTCTAGCCGAGCATAGAGGTCAGGGATAATATGTAGTACCTCTATTTTCACTTTGTCAAAACCATGAGTATGGAAATGCTCTAATTCAAAGGTAGAGTACTGGTTGGAGTTTGTGGAGGGGTTCACTCCTGAATTAGAGAACTTGTTTACTAGAGACCTGTGACCATTAATCCTAAGATGAAGAGGATTTTTACTTTGGCCAATATAGCTAAGGTTGCAGACAGTACAGGTGAGCTTATAGATGGTATTGTAGGCTTTGCAAAACTTGTTGGAGCAATTATCCTCAACAGAAGAATACAGGTTAGGATCTGCAGATTTACATGTCAAACAACGTTTGTCATTTCATAACTTTAGATTACCTTTGCCAGCGAGTTCATACACTATGGGAAAGGGTGCTAGCCTAACCGAGCGGGAGGACTTAAAATATCTGAGCTGACCTCCAATCCTTTCATCGTCCTTAGAACTCCACTTGGGCCAAAACATACAAATTCTGAGCAAACCAACTAGGAAAAACTTTTTAGAAATAAGCAGTCCAAGAAAAGACCAAACTCGAGTATAAACTACACTCCAAAAAGCTGCATCCAAAACATACTAAAAAGAAAAAATTAGAAAATGAAAAAAACCTCAAGTAAAAAAATAGTAATAAAAAAATAATAATAATAAAAAATAATAAAACATTTCAACTAGAATTTGCGCATGAGCTGCTAAATAATAAATTGAAATTAGTTACTTAAGAGCAAAACTGAAGACTAAGGAAAAAATTTTAGAATTTAAAACGAAGGGTGCAAAATAACCATTATTTATCCACTGCTGGACGAAGGTCTCTCCAATCCTCTTCCACAACGGTCTGTCTTGTGCCAGTCTCCTCCATGTTACTCCCGCATACTTTCGAATTTCATCCACCCATCTTCCATGTGGTCTTCTTCTGGGTCTTTTCCTGTCCCTTGGAATCCAATCTAAAATTTCGACTATCCATCGATGGTCTGTTCTTCTGGCAGTATGTCCAGCCCATTGCCATTTCAGGTATTTTACTCTGATCATGATGTCTTCCACTCTTGTCATTTTTCCGATCCACGAGTTCCTCTTCTTATCTCTCCTGGTTACACCAAGCATGTACCTCTCCATGCTACTTTGAGTTGTCTGCAGCCTTTGTATGTCTCTTTTAGTTAAGGTCCACATCTCTGCACCATACGTAAGCACTGGAAGGATGCATTGATCAAACACTTTTCTTTTCTTCCAAAAGCTCTCCAGGCAAGTTTTATACGCCGATTAATTTCTTCATCAATGTGACCCTCACTTGATATCTGCTGTCCAAGATAAACGTGCGTATCTGTCATCTCCAACTTTTCTCCAGCAATCGATAAATCTTCATTTCTTGTAAGAGCATTGTACATCACTTTTATCTTCTGAAAGTTCATTTTTAATCCCACTTCTTTACTCTTGCCAGCAAGTTCCTGGATCATACTCTGCAGCTCTGATGGGGTAGTTGCAAAAATGACTATGTCATCAGCAAAACGAAGGCGAGTTAGATAATCTCCATTAATCTTTATCCCTTTGTTTTCCCAGTTCAGTGATTGAAAGACATTTTCCAATGTGGCATTAAAGAGCTTGGGAGATATGGTGTCACCTTGTCTCACTCCCTATATATATCATCATCATCATCATTGTCAACCATTATCAATCCACTGCTGGACGAAGGTCTCCCCAAGTTTCCTCCACAACGATCTGTCTTGTGCCATTCTCCTCCATGTCACCCCTGCATACTTTCGAATTTCATCCACCCATCTCCCATGTGGTCTTCTTCTGGGTCTTTTCCTGTCCCTTGGAATCCAATCTAAAATTTCGGCTGTCCATCGATGATCTGTCCTTCTGGCAGTATGTCCAGCCCATTGCCATTTCAGGGATTTAACTCTGATCATGATGTCTTCCACTCTTGTCATTTTTCGGATCCACGAGTTCCTCTTCTTATCTCTCCTGGTTACACCAAGCATGCACCTCTCCATGCTTCTTTGAGTTGTCTGCAGCCTTTGTATGTCTCTTTTAGTTAAGGTCCACGTCTCTGCACCATACGTAAGCACTGGAAGGATGCATTGATCAAACACTTTTCTTTTAAGACATAATGGCATATTGCTCTTGAAAATTATGCTGTTTCTTCCAAAAGCTCTCCAGGCAAGTTTTGTACGCCGATTAATTTCTTCACCAATGTGACCCTCACTTGATATCTGCTGTCCAAGATAAACGTACGTGTCTGTTATCTCCAGCTTTTCTCCATCAATCGATAAATCTTCATTTCTTGTAAAAGCATTGAACATCACTTTTGTCTTCTGAAAGTTCATTTTTAATCCCACTTCTTTACTCTTGTCAGCAAGTTCCTGGATCATACTCTGCAGCTCTGATGGGGTAGTTGCAAAAATGACTACGTCATCAGCAAAACGAAGGTGGGTTAGATAATCTCCATTAATCTTTATCCCCTTGTTTTCCCAGCTCAGCGACTGAAAAACACCCTCCAATGTGGCATTAAAGAGCTTCGGAGATATGGTGTCACCTTGTCTCACTCCCTTTCCAATTTTTACGTGTGTTGTATTTTCAAACAGCCTAATCTTTGCACTTGCATTTTCATAGATGTTATTAATAATATTAATGTATGCATCTTCAATACCGCAGGTTTTCAGAGCCATTGTAACTGCTGATGGTTTCACCGAATCAAAGGCTTTTTCATAATCGATAAAAGCCATGCACAATGGAAGTTCATATTCCCTTGCTCTTTCAATTAGTTCTCTCAGCACGTGGATATGATCTATTGTGCTGTAGCCACTCCTGAATCCAGCTTGTTCTCTCGGTTGAGCCATGTCCAGTGTTACCTTCAATCGGTGTGAAAGAACTTTAGTGAAGATTTTATAAACTACTGATAGGAGGCTGATAGGTCTGTAGTTTCCGAGATCCTCAATGTCACCTTTCTTATGTAGCAGGATCATTGTAGCGGTGTTCCAATCCTCAGGCATCTTTCCTTCATTAAGGCATCGAGTGAAAATTTGGGCGAAGAAGAGAGATGAGGACAACTAAAGAAGATGTGACTTCCAAAGTGGAATATATAGAGCTATGCAAGACAGTAAGAAAAAGTATCACTGAAGACGTAAGAAAATTCAACTGTGAACTAGTGAGGAAAGCAATTGAAAACAACCAAAGCCTAAAGATAGCAAAGGGACATCTCAGTAAGGGAAGAAAACAGATTATGGCACTGAGAAAAGAAGATGGTTCTGTAACAAGAAATAGAGGCGAAATTTTGACAAGAGTGAAAGATTTCTACTCCAAATTATATGAAAGGGATGATATATGCACTCCAGACATCATGAAAGATACCAGTACCAGGTTCCTCCAGTCCCTATATATATATATATATATATATATATATATATATAATCACGTTCTCTGAATTTACACTTGATAATGGTCGAGTTCCAGGTTCCTTATTAATGGATAAACTATTTAATATTTTAGTTTATTTTGCTCGTCCCTTTCCGTGGATCCGCGCAATATCATCGAGGAATTATTAGTGAAATTTTGAAGTAGGACTTCGTCTAATTCCGCGAATAGTATGGGGCGATTTACGGCCGACCACCTGTGACAAAAAAAGGTCCCAATTGAAATCATTATAGCATTAAAAATACGGGTCGCGCACTAATCGTGTTAGCATATTCGTAAACAGCATGGAGTCCAATTCGAGTACTGCGCAATACATCGTGCGCGCGGCGACGCTCCCCTCGCTACTTGTGCGCGAGGGAGATGATGCAATATTTCTGGGTGTGCCGCTGCCTTTGACTCAGTCTATCTCGGCAACTGTGAGCGCAACACGACTGTGCGTGGTACCGTTTTAAAGCTCTCGACGAGATCTATTCAAATACATGAAGAACATTTCGCAGTGGTTTGAACTGACCATTTTAAAAATTGTTTTCTTGTGAACCGGTGAACACTTTTGATATAATATCGCTGTTTATCCGGACAACCGTGAATGCAAAACGGCTGTGCGTGGTATCGTTTTAAAGCTCTCGACGAGATCTATTCAAATATATAAAGAACATATCGCTGTGGTTTAAACTAAAATTTTAAAAAATTGTTTTCGTGTGAACGGGTTACATTTTCAACAATGCCGCGGAATTCGCAGAATGAACGCAAGCAAAAGTAGAAAAATCAAAACGAGAAGCAAGAGCAAGTGATGAGGAATGTAAGAAGCCCAAGAAGACAGAGCACCACGTTGGGTTATTCGTGTATCGATCTGCTTTGTGTTCGCAATGTATCCAGCATTATTTGTAAAAATTATGTAAGCTTTTCATATCATAGACCTGTGCCAGCTACAACAAATTAAATAAACGCTTTGAAACCATTATCGACTAGTTCTTTTCAACTCTCCGATCTGCAAGTCATACTTCTTAGTTCCAAACTAACGGCTTAATCAGAACTGGGCCTACCTCTATTTTTTTTTTTTTTTTTACTCTTTCTGCACCAGTTCTTCGGTTCAACTCTTTCTCCGTTTTTAATCACACATTTTACTTTGCTGGTGCTTGACTGTAGTATCTTCTTGCCATGGTCAGCAGCCAAATCCCCTCCCTTTCCAAGTCAAAATCCAAGATCCCTCATATTCACGCCAGCAAATTCCTTTTATCCCACATACGTGCACCGTAAAACCACTCCTACTGGCCTCATAAACAATGAATCGGGAAAAATCGAACGGTCGTTCTCTTTCTCTCTGATGTGAGGATTTCCCTTTAGCACTATTTTTCAACGCCTAGGGAGATGCACATTTAGCTACCCCCCACATCACCTCCCGTCAACAATACTTCTTTGCAGGCAATTAACTTTACATTGAAGTTTCTTAACAGCAGTGAGAATCTCACAGTCACTTACCAAGTGACAAACAGTGTTTTAGCTTTCTGCGCAACTACGCATCCCCTCTGTATCTCTCTCTCTCTCTCTCTCTCTCTCTCTCTCTCTTTTATTTCTTTCTCTTTTCTCTGTGTGTGTGTGTGACGTTTTTCCATATTTTACGTATCTCTGAAAAAAAAAGAGCGGGGGGAGGCTTAGCACCAACAAGCACTGTGCCTGTGGAGGTCATTGGCACAGCTTTTCCTACTGATACACCCCAAGAAGATTTCGTTTTAGTTATCCATCGCTCGTGCTGTATCATTACATTTTGCTTTTCAAAAAAAGTTTAATGCAAAATAAATAAGATATTTAAACTTATAATGAAATACATGAGTAATTTTCATAAACTACGGAAAATAAAACCTCATAGAATTTACAACAAACGTTCATCTTCCGTTGGGGGGGGGTCTTGCTTGCTTGAAGGGCCCCTCCAGCCGCCCCCTGATGGCTCTGAGTGGCAGTGTGAAATGTTTGAACTCGAAGGGATGAAATTTCAAGTCTCTCCCCCTCAGAAAAAATGCTTGCTCCGGCCCTGCTTAAGGAATAACGAACCAGATGAATTCTACACACGAACACTCCAATTTTTTGTCACTGATTGAATACTTTTTAAGAACAAGAGAGCTTCACTTTTCTAACTCCGATTCTTTTCCTAAATTCGATTAAAATTGGAACAGGCATTGTCTAGGGGAATTCAATGTATGTGAAAGCGTGTCTTTTTTTTTTTTTTTTTTTTTTTTTTGCTTTTTTTTAAATACTAAATCCAGAGAAAAACGTTTTCATGGAGTTACTGGTCTCAAAAGTTAAGCTCTTTTTTTTCTTTTTTTTTTCTTGCTATTTAAATAAACACATTTCGATGACATTCCCGTTTCACGTTTATCTCTCTTTTCGCGAAACTTATCTAAAATGTAACACTGGCCCTCATTGTTTCTTTCCACAGACAAAAAAATTATAGTCGAGTAAATTGCCCACTGAGGGAAAAAAAAATCAAAATAAAAAAAATAAAAAAAAAATCAACGCAGTGATCTTCCTCATGAAGTATATAAATAAGTAAATAAATAGAGAAAAATTCTACTAAGTGTTTTAGTGATGATGATGATGATTAAAGAAAAAAAGAAAAAAGAGCAAGACACCATTTGTGAGTGTCATGGTTAGGCAATAAGTCAAACAACAAGTAGAGATCCCACGCAAACATTGTGTTGTGTTGTCGGGCGACATGATTTTACGATAAGTAGGAGTCCCAGATGAAACCAAGACTGTAAATAACCCAGGACACCGTATAAACACAAGTGCGAGGGAATAAAAATGCGGGACAAACAAAAGATACGATGATACAACGGGCTAAGCGTGTTCGACCATTGGAGGGAAAACAGGTCGTTAACCTTTCTGGACTCGAAGCTCTTCTATCCCGCTTTACGACTTCGTTGTAAGACTAATTTTGCTTAGAAGTCACACCCGTAACGCTGAGGTGTGCTCAGAGCTCTCATTTGTCACATATTCTCGGAGGCCAATTTCCTTTTTACCAGGAAAATTATTTAAAAATGAGAGGATGGCAAAGAGGTAAATCGGAAACTGTTTGGCAGTTTTTTAGCACATTTTTTTATCGAGTTTTCGAAATGCACAAGAATCTTATATGTATTTTAGATCTTATAGATTGTAACCCTTCGTTTGGTGTTCAAGTATTCCAAACGCGGCGTCAGTTATATCTATGCATGCCCATATCAGCAGATCCACGAAGTTTTCTGCGATTTTTGCAAACCCGTAATGTCACACCAAGTTACATCACTCTTCCTGATTTATGTAATTATCCTCAAAAGAATGCAAAGTATTTTAGTGTAAAGAAATTCTGAAACTTTAATGTTTTCATTTTTCTTTTGGGATGTACGCTGCCCCCTCCCGCAATGAGCATCTAAGGCTATATAAGGAGTCAGGAGTATTCAGAGGGGGAGGGCCAAGGAAAGTGTTTCATTTTTTTATGATTTTCATTAAAATGCGACTTACATTAGAAAAAAATGCTGTAATTTAATAAAAATGCATCAACTTACATAATAAAAAATGCTTTGATTTTCATAAATCTATGTTGGAACATAACGCCAATATTCACTTTTTTTTTAATTCTTCACGTTTTTAACTGCTTTCGGATAATGAAGCACTAGTTGGTGATATTTTGATTATTTATTATTTTAATTGCTGATTGTTACTAAATTTATTTACAAAATGTTGTCTTCATAGGATTCTTTTAAAAGTTCAAAAGTTCTTAAAATCGTACATGGAAGTACTAAAAACAGCCTGAAATATAAACTAGAGCAACATATATAAAAAAATTGCAATAAAAAACAAGAAGTCACAGCATTAATTTAATACTGCCAGAATAATAATTATGAACCTGAGTTTACCAATATTAAACATCTAGCCCAACATCAAAAAGAAGATGAAGTCAGATATCCAGAAGCTACCTCATCCAAAAACACATCCAAAAAGTTGGTAATATTAATATTTGCATATACCTTCCACATCCCTGGAGATTACTAATAAATAGAGAACAAGAAACATAAAAGAAGAAAAATTCAAATAAAAGACAAATTAATTAATTGATTAATAAAAATTATAATTAAGACCTCACAACAGATGGCGCCACTTGAGATATGTTATCACCATACAACCACCAATAAGAATAAGCCACCAAGAAACAGTGAAGTCACAGTCAGTTAACCAATGATGGATGGGACACCAACTCAATGGAGACAACACATACAGCAAAGGAGGTTTTCTTCATTTGTGGACTTCACTCAAATCTTTGAAAATGGGACTCCAATGAGTCCAGAAACTGTCAGTTTTCTAAAAACTCTTGATGAACTCTTTTTTGGATTGTGTGAACAAGAACAGCATCAAGAACTTAAAATGATACTGGATCATCAAAAAAAAAAAAAAAACATCAAGGAAAGCTTAAAATGATACTGGATCATCAAATTAGATAAGTGTTAATTGAAATAATATGTTTACAGTTTTTAAGAACTTTTGAACTTCAAAAAGTATCCTATGAAAACAACATTTTGTAAAAAAAATGAGTAACAATCAGCAATTTAAATAATAAATAATCAAAATATCACCAACTAGTGTCTCATCCAAAAATGAGTTAAAAACGTGAAGAATGTTAAAAAAGTGAATATTGGCTAATGTTCCAACATAGATTTATGAAACAGACTCATGTTAAAATACATAGGTTTTTTTACCAAAATGCATACTTGTGATGATACCTACATTTATCTTGGGCAGAAGATATCAAGTGAGGGTCACATTGATGAAGAAATTAATTGACGAATAAAACTTGGATGGAGAGCTTTTGGAAGAAGCAGTACAATTTTTAAGAGCAGCATGACATTATGTCTCAAAAGAAAGTGTTTAATAAATGCATCCTGCCAGTGCTTACGCATGGAGAGATGCATGCTTGGTGTAACCAGGAAAAATAAGAAGAGGAACTTGTGTATAAGGAAAATGACAGGAGTGGACGACATCATGACCAGAGTGAAATCACTGAAATGGCAACGGGCTGACATGTTGCCAGAAAAACGGACCACCGATGGACAACGTAAATTTTAGACTGGATTCCGCGGGACAGGAAAAAATCAAGAAGACCCCATGGGAGATGGATGGATGAAATTTGAAAGCATGCTGGAGTGACATGGAGGAGACAGGCTCAATACAGACAGTTGTGGGAGAAACTTGGGGAGACCTTCATCCAGCAGTGGATTGATAATGGTTGTTGATGGTGGTGATGATGATGATGATGACATACTTGTGATAAAAATAATTGAATTTGCTTTGATTTTCTTCCCTTTTTTATTAACTTATATTTTGTCTTGGTGGATTTCAAAAACTTCCATTATTTTGTTGTCCCCCTCCCTCCCGAAAAAAAAATTGTATATACACCCCTATAAGGAGTCACCCGTTCATAATTTAGCCACTGATTCCAAGGAAGGAATCGAACCAACGCCATCCGTGTTATATCACTCTTCATAATTTAATATTTGCGGGGTGGAGCAATATTACGGCTATAAACGGTCTCCCACCCGTAATTAAGGGCCACTGGTTCAAGAGGGAGGAAAGGCCACGCGCCATGGGGGAAAGCGTGCCAGATATGCCTCATTTATGCTCAAGCAATCACGGATGGCTAGAAAGAAACTAGCACCTGTAACCACTCAGCCACCGCGGCGGCAATTTGGGCAGTTATAAAAATATATATACAAAACAGGATTCATAGCAATTTTGTGTAAATAAACCATGAAACTTGATTATTTTTCACTTTTATTGTGGGGGTGTAATAACTCAGATGAGCATTTAAGGCTTATAAGGCGGTGCCCGTTCTAAATAAAGGGACACTGACTCCAGGGAAGGAATGGAACCAGCATTGTGGAACTGACCATTCATGCTTCTGTATCATTTTCTTTGTCAGTCCGTTCTCCCATCTGAAACACGATACCTCTGCATCAATAAGTTGGACTAAAAAATTATATATATATTTTTTGCACCAAACAGGGTGCATTATGAGTATAAAGAATATAGAATTTCTGTGATGCATATTTTTTTCTGCTAGGTCGCTCAAACGTACTTCTGTTTTTGCCACAATGTCATATTTAAAAAGTTGGGTTAGAAAAATTCTTTTTCTATTTGATACCTATAACTATGGGAGACCCATTCGTGCATTCTACACTGCTGGCCACCCAAAATGCAACACCAAGAAGGACACGAGATAGCAAAGCCAGATTTACTGGACACATAACAACAGATACCAAGATGAAACGATTGAGCTTACAGGCCCGTGCGACTTGCGGAACACGCAGACATCAATAGTTCGTGTGGTCCCCATGGCTGGCAATAACGGCCGCGGCATCGAACGAAAGAGGCTTTAGATGTGGGCTTGGGGTATGTCGGTCTAGGCTGCTTCCACACGTTGCCACAGTTCATCAAGCGTAGCCGCGGGTGGTGCCTGCCGGGCCACTCGGTTGCCGATCAGCGATCACACGTGTTCGATGGGCGACATATTGGGAGAACAGGCGGGCCACGGCAGCAGTGACACCTTGTGGGCCGTGAAATATTGTTGCACGATGCGTGCCACTTGCGGGCGCGGATTGACTTGTTGAAACGTGGCCGCTGGCAGGTCCTGCAGGTAAGAGAGGACTACAGGCTCCGTCGGAGATGTAGCGGTGGCTGTTGAGTGTACCGGCGATGCGTACCGGAGGGGTACGAGTGTCATATTCAATTGCGCCCCAAACCATAACGCCAGGCGACGGACCGGTATGGCGATGCATAATGCAGGCGTCATACAGTCTCTCGCCGCGGTGCCGCCACACGCGGATCCGACCATCGTGGTGTTGCAGGCAGAATCGGGATTCGTCGGAGATAACAATGTCATGCCATTCCGTAGTCCAGGTGCGGCGTTCAACGGCCGAGTGCCACCGCACTCGCCGGTGGTGTAACGTCAATGGTAATCGGAGCAATGGGCGCCATGCGACAAGTCCCCACTCCTGCAGACGACGTCGAACGCTACGTGCTGACACAGGTTGTTGCGCAACACACCATAATTCCTGCGCTAACGTTCATGATGTGGCGGTGCGAGCTGTCAATGTCCGCCACACAACATGCCGGTCCTCTCGTTGGGTGGTGTGTCGCGGCTGCGCCAATCACTCGCGTCGGTCCGTCCGTCCCTCCTGCACCCACTGAATCCATACTAGCCTCAATGTGGTTGGATGTCGTCCAACACGGGCGCCGATGTCTCGGTACGATAAACCGCTGTCGCGGTAAACCACTATTCGTCCTCTGTCGAACTCCGAAACGTGCTGGAATGACTGCCGTATTCTGCGATGATGTATTAGGAAGCTTTCCACGCACAGGTCCGGCAGCACAACACACTCACACTCCTTACACCCCACCTTCTGTGCACCCTTCTTATAGCGCTTCTCGGTGGCGTGCCGGGCGCACATGATTTGTATATGCCCTTAAATGCTAATCGTTTGCATGTCCTCTCGCGGGCGACGCATGCTGCGAATTTCAGGCCAATCGGATGCTTCCTTCTGGTGTTGCATTTTGGGTGGCCAGCACAGTGTATGTGTCATACTATGAAAAGTTTGGCCACTAGACGGAGCAAATATGAGTTTCTGAGGGGTGGTGTAAATGTTTATTTCACTTACTATTATATTATCATCATCAACCACCATTTTCAATCCACTGCTGAACAAAGGATTTTTTTGTTGTTGCTTGGATTTGGAGTTAACAACCACCATGAGCAACTCAATGGACTATAGAAGCAGTCTCCTGTCCCTAATTTAGGGCCCCTGACTCCAGGTAAGAGAGAGAGCCAGTGCCGTAAGACAAACACAACAACCATGCCTCACCGGGATTCGAACCCGAACCTTTCTCGGACCAATGGGCAGAAGCCAGCGCTTAGACCACTGGGCGGTCGGGGTGGCGACGAAGGTTTCTCCAATCCTCTGGCAGAACTTCAGGTTTTGAGCAAATCTCTTCAATTCCATGTCACTCCGTCATGCTTTCGAATTTCATTCACCAATCTTCCACGTGATCTTCTTCTGGGTATTTTCCTAACACATGATATCAAGTCTGGTTTTTTAATTCTCGAACGGTGGTCCGTTCTTTTAACATGTTCATCCCATTGTCATTTGCGGGTCTTTACTTTGGTCTTGATATAATCAACTCTTGGCATTTTCCTGATCCAATAATTTATTTTCCTATCTTTCCTGGTTACACCAAGCATGTATCTCTCCATGCTTCTTTGAACTGTGCTGAGTTCCCGTATGTCTTTATAGGTCCATGTCTCTGATCCACAAGTAAGAATTGAAAAGATATATTGATTTAATACTTTTATTTTCATAATGGCAAATTGCGCTTGAAAATTAATTTTACTGATTCTTGCAGATGACCTCCAGCCAAGTTTTATGCGCCTATTAATGTCTTCTTCGGTGTGGCTCTTGCTTGATTTCTCTTGTCCAAGATAGATGTAGGTATCAGTTACTTCTAAGTTTGTTCCACCAACCTCTACGTCTCAAGTGCTTGTAAAAGCATTGCACATTAGTCTTGTTTTCTGCAAGTTCTTTAATTTCACTTCTTTACTCTTGTCAGGAATTTCTCGTAACATATTCTGCAACTCTGAGGAGGAAGTTGCAAAAATGACTACGTCGTCAACAAAACGAGAAGGTATGTTTACCAATCCCTATTAACCTTTCAATAATTGAGAGACTTTCCCAGTTCAATAATTGAGAGACATTCTGCAATGCGGCATCGAAAAGCTTGGGATATATGGTATCACGCTGTCTCACTCCCTTTTCAAACATCGCGTGTCTTCGAACAGTCGATCTTTTGCCCTCTTCCATTATCATGGATGTTATCAATAAATAATACTGAGAATATTCACATATTTTTAGAACGTTTTTGGTTAGAAATTACAGAAAATAAAAGAAGTACAAAGATTTGAAACTTACAACAGCGTGTTAGACGAACACGAAAAAGACATCTGCTGCAGTTAAATATGTATCGTCTGCTAAGAAAATGGAGCCCGTAAATAAGCTATTTATTGAAGGTTATGTTTTTGCTCTTTCCGAAGAAAAAATTCGTATTCTATAATTAAAAAACGCTGTGAAAATCATGGAATTGGTCTTTCTAAATGTTCAATAAGCAATATACTTAATAATAGAGGGAAAAATCTTCAAGCATTGCTTTTAATAGGAAAAAGAACACCAAACGAATGTCCAAAGAAAGTACGTTCTTTTACGACTATTTCAAAGTAAGATCTCTGGTCTTAAAAAAAGTCCACTGATCCAAAGAGCAATCGCTAAGTCATTAAAAATCTCTGTATCAACTGTGAACAAGGTAATAAATAAAATTTGAATCTGAAAAAAAACAAAAACAAAAATGTTCACCGCCTTTCGCCTTGGCACGTTACTGAGCGCAGAACACGATGAAGACTTCTTTATGAAAATCACTTAGCTGGAGACAGATGGAAATTTATTGTGACTATTGATGAAACGTGGATTTACTTAGATGACTGTAACAAAAAAGAGATCGATTTATTATCGCAAAAGAGCTGAAAAAACAACAAAAAAACTTACAAACTTGGTTCCAAGAATCCAAAGAAAGTTTCAGTAAGGAACTTATTATTATTGCTGGTTTCTCGTACAAAGTAAAGAAAAGTTAGAGAGAATGCTAAAATAAATTTTACATATTACCAAAATAATATTTTAACTTCTATACGTAAAGAGGAAATACCATTTCTTTATCCATAGAACCTTCAAAGAGTAGAATTCCATCAGAATAAGGCTACCAGTCATACATCCAAATCTACCACTCTGTTTCTTGAAAAAAATGAAAAAAGAGACGGGTATCGAATGTATACCTTTTGCTCATATTCCTTTAAAGTCCCCTTATGTGTGACCAATGGACTATTGTGCCTTCGGACTGCCAAAAAGAGCGCTCAGACCTAAAAAAGAGACGAGTATCAAGTCTATACCTTTTGCTCGTATTCCTGCAAAGTCCCCTGATGTGTCACCAATGGAGTATTGTGCCTTCAGACTGCTAAAAAGAGCGCTTTCTAAGCGCAAGACCTAAAACAATAATTGAGCTATGGAAAGCAGTGGAAGAGGAGTGGAATAAAATACCACTACCTATTTTAAGAAATGCCCTGTCATCTTGGAAATCTAGATAGGTTCATGCCCAGAGAAAGGGCTATCAGATAGAACATTTAAGAAAGAAATCATTTTATTTCAAACATTAATTATATTGTTGGAAAATCGTTCTAAAAATGTGTGGACATCCTCTGTAATACAAATTTTGAAGATGGCAATCCGATTTTTGGTGTAAATGTGACAAGGATGGGAAGTCAGATAATATCCGAAAACTTGAAAATTTCCTCGTCCTGGAGCTGGACTCGAACCCGCATCTCACAGATAGCGCCCAGGTATGCTAACCACTACACCACCCAGAACGACCAAGTCTCAAGTTTCCGATTAATTTGAATATAACCATCACAAGATTCGCTAGTCGAAGCAACCGGCATTCATGTTTAGCTAATCTGGAATTTAAGAATTCTATCCTGTGATTGCCCGGAGAAGCAGACAAATCATGAAATAAGTACGGGATTACACCATGTAATCAAATTTTGAAGATGACAATTCGATTTTTGGTGTAAATGTGACAAGGATGGTAAGTCAGATAATCTCTAGATCGACTGAAAAATTCTTTTAACAATGGAGCGTCGTAACCCCTACCAATTTATCCAAAAGACTTTTCACATTCACTTCTTCCACACGGCCTAGGGAGGGAGGGGGAGTGTAACGAAACCTCTCCTTTTGTCCCCATATCTGTGCTGAAATTTCTTTTTTTTTTTTTTTATTTTACTCCTGATAGCACTCACAATTTTTCATGAGTTTCTCTGAAACAAAATTTTTTCGCCAGGAGAAAACAGCTGATCGTATAGTTACAAAAAAAAACAAAAAAACTTGAAATATGTTTAAGGATTGATACTTTAAGAACATGAGCTTATTACCCCAGACAATTGCTGAAATTTTTGTTGTTATTGCTTTATGTTGATAGATGGAATTACCTGATAGTTACCAGTTTATGATGCGGGACTTCTTCTTCTTTTTTTTTTTTTTTTTTTTTTCTGAAAATTCTCCAATTCTTTTTGAAACATGCACACAAACAGAACAAAGGGTAGGTAGGAGCCTATAGAGGGATAAAGCATTCCGGGGAGTAGGCTATCAAAAAGCACAAGTTCCAAAAAACTCAGAAACTAGTGCACATCAACAAATGACAAGAGTCCCCAATCTTAGTCTTACTTCGCAATTTGTTTTCATTTTGATGTGTAATGCGATGCATAACAAAAAATATATACGCAAGTAAACTTCATAAATATGCTTCGGAAATTTAGGTGTGTCATTCCCGAAATAACTCTTATCGTCACTAAGCCTGTTCTGAAAGCTCAGAGAATTACTTCAAAGCTCTTTCAAGAAAAAGCTCATCTTATGTTGTCTCAATTCGAGAGCTGGAACTTTTTATTACTATTATTATTTTTTTTTATTTTCGCTCTTTTTAAGATGTGAAACTGGATTTCATCAGTCAGCATTCGCACAAGCTGTTAATCCGGATGTTTCCGTCGAGATCTTTCGTGATCTAAAAATAATGACCTTCTTGCCTAGATACGAAGGCGGGAGGAATGGGATGGGGTTGTCTACTAAAAAAGCGTTTAATTCTCCTCCTCCAGATTCCATCAAAGTTTGGGTGCGATGAAAAGCTAGCTAACATTAACAACCTATGGAACAAACTTCATTTCGAAGATTTTTTATTTTATTTCTTATTTTTAAAAAAGTAACATGAGACAGCGCGAAAAGCTAGATAAAAACAACTCAGAAAACAACCATCCCAGCAAACTTATATCAAAGAAGGACATGTGTTTTGACTTGCGATACACTTTACCTCTGAACTTTTATCGTTGTGTGAAAGGCACACAAATGAACTTTGAGTTCAATCGTAGAAAAACAGAGGGCTGTACCAAAAAAAAAAAAAAACACACAATGTATTATAAACCCTCGTAAAAATGGATCAATAGGAAAGGATGATGTCCTTTTAAACCAGGGAAGGGGGGGTTAATTAAAAACGGGCAATTAAACATGCACAAAACAAAAACATAGCAAAATAAACAGAAAAACACACAAAATATTGCAACATTGTACTAAATAAAAGGAAAGGCAACAAAATAAAATTTCATTTACTTTTTATAGATGACAGTTGATTGTGCGGTGATCTTAGATACGGTATCTACTTATCCTGAGCGTGTAGAGCTATGATGCACAATTGCGACAGTTTTTTTTTTTGGGAGGGGGGGGTCGACCACCATGAGCATCTCATAGGGCTATAAGCAGTCGCTTGTTCCAGATTTAGGGCCATTGGTTCTAGGGAAGCACAGCATCACCAGAAGTAGGCTGAACAGCAGTACTGGGGTCATGAACAACTTGTCTGTCGGTATCGTTGTTGAAAACGGACACAGTTCTTTATCCTCGAAAAGGGCCGAGGCCTCAGCTATGGCATACGTATTTCGTCCGCTATAACCGAAATTCGTTATATAGAGGTTCGTAATAACGAGGGTTGTGTGTATAATAATGAGATTAAAACTTACATTAAATTCGTAATTCAGAATTTAAAGCACATCTTCAGTTGACGCTTATTCCATGGAAACGCACTCCTCAACATGTATATCGAAGCACCAAGGAAAAGTTGGCATATGGTCGGAAAAATCGCAGAACGTAAACAACAGGAGGAGACATGTAAATGTTTGAAAAAAAAAAAACCCTAAAAAAAACCCCAACTAGTTCACCTTCTTTTATTCAGGGCTATTCCGGTGTAGGACCACTTTTGGACACACAAGCCTGCAGACAACGAGGCAAGACCCATGATAATCAATTGTTCGCTAGGATATGGCTTTTCAAGTAACAGCCAACCGGATACGTAGCTGTTCTAGGTCGCTGCAAGGAGGATGGACACCTGTAAGGTCGCAGACATGCTCTGTGGGTGAAGAGTCCGGTGTGTTTAACGTGCAATGAGGGGATGCCCAAACCCTATAGACTGTTCTTATAACACCAGCAGTGTGCGAACAAGCGTTGTCCCGCTACAGGATCGTTTCCAGCTTGGCAGAGAAAGGAATGCCTTACGAAGGGATTGACAGTTACATCAACGTAGAATCTCGCCGTCATAGTGCCAGGAATACGGGCAAGATATCCTGCTGTCGTATCGAATTCAACCCCATACCAGGGATACTGTGTCCGGACGTATATGGAAGCTGACTGCAAACATATCCGCAAGCTGTTGGTAATTAAAGCGTCACACGGCAGTGTGGCCATCTGACGTGCCGGGAACAGAACCTGGACTCGTCCGTGAATAGAACTCTTCTCCATTCTACCGTCCAGGATCTTTCCGACGTTGGGTCCTGCTGCGGGGAAGCAACCGAAGTTCCCAAACGGGGCGTCTCGCCCGTAGGTCCAGGTCTTACAAACGTCGTTGTATCTCCTGTACCCGTAGAAACTCACATGTCGCGCAGCAGCACAATCGCCGTGACGAACGGGTCGCAAACAGCCTCTCCATGAAGTAGAAAACCTTCACGCGCTGTGGTTCGACAGCTTGGTCTACTTTCTTCCCGCCGCGTAATGCCTAGGAAGGATTTAGAGGTGAGAGTGTGTTCAACGCGGGGATGAAGGCGCCCTGTCATGCCCATGAAAACAATTTCCATAGCACGATAGAGCCGCAGTGCAACCGCGCAGTCTCGTTCTTGCTGTTCATCTTCACGACGGAGAATACGGTTCCTTCTATTAGCGTGGTGGAACTAGAACCCGGACTCATAGGAGCAGGTGAGTTCTTTTCTAGTCGTCCAATGCTAAGTCACTTTAGGTGAAGCTTTTAATGACTACCAGATAGCATGCTGGGCATATGAACGGAACACCGTCCGAGATACCGTCCGCTGGACTGTGTGCTGGAAAAGTTACTTTGTGCGCCCCGATTGTAGACTGCCGTTAATTCATTCATTCAAGGACCATGTGCCATCTGTTGTTCCGGAAAACATGTGGCAAACGGCGTTCAACTCAAATGGCAACCACTAGTTTTCTAAAAATAAAATGCAGAACTGAAACGAACTTAGCGAGCTGGGAGATGAAACTGAAATGTAAGTCCGGTATGAGTGCAGCCATGGCCGGATTAAGACCTTAGTGGGCCCCTAGGCTAAGACATTTGAGTGGGCCCCAAAAATTATGATGGGGAATTATATGAAGTACGTTAAAACACGAAACTGTAACTACTAAATCATCTGCAAAGTTTTCATAATAAGTCACTGTATTTTTCATTGTTCTCACATGAGCATGACTTAAGATTCCTAGAGTTTGTCTTGGGTTTTCTAATGATTTAGCATTGTATACTTCCTTGGTGCATCGTTTTTGTTATGCAATGAGAAGCCTCAGGAGACTTCGACCATTAACGGTTCCAAGCGCAAATTGGAGGTGTGGATGGATAACATGAAAAAGCTGAAATTCTCTCGGCGCCCCCTCTGTACACAGCGACATGAAACCTTTACCCTTGGTAAGTCACGGTCTTGAAATCTGTTCGTCTTCCAGCCTCTGTTTGGTCAGAAATCACTCGCAGTGCCGGATTGGGGGGGGGGGGGCTATAGTCTTTGGGCCCATATAACCAAGGGCACACGAGCATGCCTGAGCAAATAATAGAGAGAGAGAGGTTTATAAAATAGTTTAACTTTTGTCTTGTATGATTTCCACTTGGTCAGAAGCAGAGTCTGGAAGATGAACAGATTCCAAGGCAGTGACTCACCAGGAGTAAAGGTTTCATGTCGCTGTGGACAGCCTGGCCCCCCGGGACTCTTCCTCCTCTCTATGTTTACGGGCCTGGCCACCGGATTAAGAACTTGCTTGTGACGTCACGCTAAGCGACGGGCACCGTCCATAGGCAACTAAAGACATTGTGAAAATATTGATCATTTGCTTCAAATTATGTAAATTCCTTTTGACTAATGATTGTGAACAGTTACTCCATGTACAAAATATTAAATTTGTGTTAAAAAAATTAGCGGCAAAGAAGTTTTTTTTTAATGTGGCAACCGGAAAATGTTCAAAATGTAATCAAACCAAATTTGAACTGGGCCTGATGTGCGCTTCTGTATTTTTAAAGATATTTTTAAATAACTTCTCACCAAGTTGAAAAATCACTGCTTATACACTGAGTGGCCACTTTATTAGGATCACCTGACAGCTTTAAGCAAATGAGCTATGGCTGCACGCTGTTGCCACCAGAGAGCGAGGCTAGTATAAAAAGGGAAAGCTTAGTGCTTGCGACAGTAGTAGAAGTGACTTTTGGGTGACGAGATGGGTAAAAAATGGGATTTGATGGACTTTCAACATGGGATGATTGTAGAAGCTCGGAGCCATGGAGCTAGTATCACCGAAACCGCCGCATTCGTGAAATGTTCCAGAGCAGCTGTTGTTAAAGTGTTTAAAGACTGGACTTTCAGCCAAAAAAACTGGGTCTCTACGTGCAACGTGTGGTCGTCATCGACTAGTGACTGCTCGGGCGGAACGGATAGTGTCCAGACTGGTAACAGACAACAGAAGGACAACAGTGCAGCAAATTACAGACCTTCTTAATCAAGGATCCCCTCAAATGATCTCTGCACGTACTGTTCGCCGTACACTGCATCGGAAGGGATATGGCAGCCGAAGGCCTGTTCGAACACCTTTGCTGTCTGCAGTTAACAAGAGAAAACGTCTCCAGTTCGCACAGGAGCACAAGGATTGGACAGTCAATAATTGGAAACAAATTATGTGGTCCGATGAATCGCGTTTTCAGTTGCATCATGCCGATGGCCGAGTAAGAATTTGGCGGAAACAGCACGAAAGCATGGACCCCCAAATGCATTGCAACAACCCTTCAAGCTGGTGGAGGCAACGTTATGGTTTGGGGAATGTTTTCCTGGCATGCTTTGGGCCCTTTAATTCGTGTTGATCAACGTCTGACTGGCACATCATATCTAAACATCGTTGCGGACCAAGTGAATCCTGTCATGTGGATGGTTTATCCCAATGGCGATGGCTACTTTCAACAAGATAATGCGTCCTGCCATAGTGCTCGTATTGTACAGGATTGGTTTCAATGAACATGCCGGTGAGTTTACTTTGCTTAGGTGGCCCCTACAATCTCCAAATCTCAACCCCATTGAGAATTTGTGGGATGAAGTTGAACGAGCCATCAGACAGCTGGATTCACAACCCTGCAATCTCACACTCCTGGAAAGTGCTATTCATCAAGCATGGTCTCAGATTCCACAAACCACCTATCAACATCTCGTGGAGTCCATGCCACGAAGAATCGACGCAGTATTAAAGACAAAAGGTGGCCCAACGAAGTACGGAGAGGGTGGTCATAATAAAGTGATCACTCAGTGCATAACAAGTCAGAGAAAAAAAAATGCTATGTCTGTAGTAGCTACTTAATGAATCTGTTCTTCCTGTGTGCCTCATTAACAATGGGAATATAGATCTCGAAATTTTGGCAAAGACATTTGATAATCATCATTACAGGGGAACTAAATCCTAACCCCAGTTTAACTACCCTAAACCTCATGCAAATAAATATATTTCAATATTCGTTTTTATATATTTTCAATCTTCATTTCACGTGCGGGAAAAATTACAAGAATGCATGTTCTAACACATGTTCGTAACCATGGTAGGGGGATCAGTACAAGGTAAGTTTATTTTTCATTTATTTATTTCTGTGTGTACGTTGTGGTTAGAGTTGCACATTGTCAGTATCAATTTAGTCTACTTGGCAGCCTCAAAACTTTTTTATTTATATCTGTATGCCCTGCAACATTTTGCAGATAAATAGTAAGATTATGTCTCTAATTCCTTCAATTTTAAAATAGACTCGGGGAGGGGAGAGGCTAAGTTGTTAAAGCCACACAAAAATATAGACTGTAGTAGCATTATTAGCAATTTTTCTTTTCTTTCTTTCTTTCTTTTTTTTTTGGAGGGGGGGGGGGGCTTTCTTTCCCAAATACGTTCTCGGTAATAATTTAGTATATAGTTGACCTTCCCCAATTTTTATTAATTTCTGTATGTACTACAACATTGACCTGGTGCATCATTATCATAATTTTTCTGCTTTGTGAATTACCTTTTCATATTCGCAGAATATTAATTTTGGAACAGTTCGCCTCTTCAAATTTATTATTTTTTTGGATGAAAGCAATGTTATTTGATCAGAAAAAGTTAGGGTCCAAAAACGCAATTTTGGATGCTGTTTTATTAATTTTTCGCCAGTTTTTCTTTTATAGACACAAATTACAATGTAACAGTACGTCAACGTACTAACAGATTGCGTTTCAGTTATTTTCTGCGTCTGTTTAAAACTGCATTAACACAATTTTTCGGTATAGACGTTTATACTCGAAACAGAAACAGCGAGAAAGCGTAATTCATGAAAGACGTTAAACAAACGCAATTTTTTTTTTTTTTTTTTTTTTTTTTTTTCAAATTTCGGTAGAACTGCTGTGTCGCACAATAATTTGCAGAAAACTTAAATATGGACTTTATTAAGCTGTTCCTTCAAGCATTAAGTACAATTGAATGCCCAGAAACGTATAGTGCTGTAACATTCTCGTTGCACAACTCCGTCGCTTAGCGTGACGTCACAAAAACAATGGCCAAGCCCGTAAAGAGAGGAGAGGTGAGCCCCGGGAGCCCCGGTATACAGCGGGGTCGGCGAGACAGTTTCAGCCTTTTCACTACCATCCACCCACACCTCCCAATTTGCACTTCGAATCGTTAATGGTCGGAGTCCCCTGGGGCTTTACATTGCATGACAAAAAAGATGCACTAAGAAAAGAATACAACGGTAAATCATTACAAAATTCAAGATAAAACAATGAAGGAAGAAATACTCTTCATAATACATGGCAAATTCGCAGAATATTCAAGCAAAGCAAACTAAATTTGCTTGTACCACCACTTACCGGTCATCCATATAACACTTCTCAGAAAACTTGAAAATTCCATCGTGGCCAGCCCAACTGCCCGACGTAAAACTACTTAGCATACTAGATCGGTAATCGGGAGATGCGGGGTTCGATTCCCGCTCCAGGACGATGGAATTTTCAAGTTTCTTGAGAAGTGTTACACTGATGGCCAGTAAGTGGTACAAGCAAATTAAGTTCGCTTTGCTTGAATATTCAACATACAATCTAGGAATCCTAAGCTTTTTAGCTCGTGCTCTTATAAGAACTATGAAAAATACCGTGTCTTATTATGAAAGCTCTGCAGATAATTTATTGCTTTGAAAAACGCACTAGGTATTAATTATCACAAGCTTCAGCTTCGTGTTTTAACTGACTCCATAATGATTCCCGTCATAAGTTCTGTAGTGACCCACTCAAATGCCTCAGTCTAGCGGCGCACTTAGGCCTTAATCCGTCCCTGATCACACGAGACAAAAGTGAAACTATTTTATAACCCCCTCCCTCTCTTTGCCCCTCTATCTATTACTTGCCCAAGCATGTCTCCTGGGCCCTTGATCATGGTGCGCCACAAGTACTATATAGCCCCTATAGACCCCTCCTTAATCCGGCCCTGAGTGCAGCAATGGGCTGAAGTGAATGCATTTTGCAAGTAAAATCCCGTTATTCTTTTTAACTTGACAGATTATCTGTACGTTACTAAAACACTCACTCGTATCTTTCACATGTAGCGTCAGTTTCTTTCTTACCGAGATAATGCAGGCCGCAGTTGTTCTACTTTATTTGAACAGAGTTTTTTTTAATTTTTTTAGATGTGATGGCAGCATCTAAATAACATAGTTGTAAAACGCCCACAACCACAACGTAAATTTTTGTTACGAAGATGACCGCAGCTAGGTCACAAAAATTATATCTGGTGCAAAGGGAACGAACGACTCGTAGTTCGGTCCACGAGGTTATCGTTATCGCATCTCGTAAATAAAAACTACCATTTACTTTATCAACAAGAAAGAAAATGCGAGTAAAAATAAAAAATAAATAAAAAGAGGGGGGGTGTCCCACAAATCTTCCCGTTTAGAAATGCGGAAGTGGAGAAGAGAAATCCAACTGAATCTTATCTTGAGATAATACACAGAAAAGAATCGTTCGACTACACCAGATGTTTGTTACCTTTACAGTACTTATCTCTAGAGTAAACATATACAGACTGAGCAATGTACACACATCTCAACTATTTTATGTCAAGAAACATTACATAGATACAAAAAGAAAAAAAAAAAGACTCGAACAAAGACTCATAATTTCAACATATTGCAGAGGGTGACAAGCAGTGACACCCCAGCGTTCAAAGCTTGGGGAGGAGGGCGGGAACAGAAGCTAATCTGAGGTTAAGTGTCTTGTACGGTTTGAAAGAAATCCCATCAGCATTTTCATTTTATGCCGATTAAATCCTGTCTCTATCCAAAAGAAAGGCATGGAATATGGCTCATGCTCTTGATACACTAAAAGGACAATATACGGGGTGATTCATAAAGAAGTATACAGTTTCCAGATGCTGTAAAACAGTAACAGTTGAAGATATGGACCACAACTGCGAACCGTTAGGTAGATGTACTCATAAAGTGTGTGTCCCGCTACTGAGGGAAGTGACGTAGGCGATAGCGCGCGTGCCACGTGACTAGTCAGTCAAAATGGCAGCGTCTGCAGTGGAGAAGGCGTTTTGTGTTCTTGAATTGAGCAAAACGGAATCTGTAACTGTCGTGCAACGGCATTTTCGATCACGATTCGGAACCAGAAAATCTATCTACGATTGGCATAAAAAAATTGAAACTACGGGCTGTTTGTGCAAACTTAAAAGTCCTGGACGACCGCGTGTATCGGAAAAAGTCGTCGATAGCGTTTGCACTGCCATTCAACAGAAAATCCTCGCGGAGGTTGAGTCGTGAAGTACAGATTTCACAACCCGCTGTCTGGAGAATTTTGAGAAAGAAGCTGAAAATGATTCCATACAAAGTGCAGATGTTGCAAAATCTCACTGACCTTACCTCGCGTTTGGGCAGAAATGGATTACCGGCTCGATATGTGTCGTGTGACTAAGGGCGCACACATAGAACATCTGTGACTGTCTCTAAAAAACTTGAAACATTCCCCTACAATACTGTTCCAAGTAACATAAAATATCTTACATTGATCAATGAAAGTTGAAGACTCGTGCAAGAATGAATCACTGATACGAATGATTACCGTCTTTGACACGATTTAATGATAAAAGATGAAAAATATATACAATTAAAACCATATGTACATGAGCACTTTCGAGGCAGCGGCTACCTCATCCTCAGATGTATTGAACCAAAACACATTCAATCTATATATAGCATAGATTATGGCATTGCTGGAAGCAATGGGAGGCGTAAGAGCCAATAACATTTCGTATGCGTCAAATAGTTGCGTACACAGCATGCTTAATGGTAAGTGAGGAAAAACATATTGCAATGACTGAAGAATGAGGTGGGGTGGGATGAACACAGCATTTCAAACAAAAGTCACAATTTAAAGTTAACAGATTTAATTAGTAACTTCCATGCATTGTGCAATTCATAGGGGCTATGTTCATTACAACATTGTACACTGGAAGTTTCTATATACACACTTTCGCTTATTAATAGGTCCCTGAGTTTGCTAGGAGTATGAATAATTCTTGCATTACTCCAATCTGGATTAAGATTGTTTTGGAGTACATATTTGGCTACGGATGTGCTATACATGCCTGCTTTAATGTTGTATTTATATTCTTTAATCCTTAATCCAAGATTACGTTTTGTGGAACCCAAATAATTTGAGGTAATTTGTCCTGTGGTTGCCTGAAGTAGCGGGATGTTGTAGATACCCCATTGATCCCTACTACAGCATTGTTTACGAGCTTTACCAACAACTGATAAAAGTTTTCGAGATTGTAAGCCCAATTTCACATCATGTTGTTTACAAAGGTGTGATAAGGTTCTTGTTAAAAGTTTATTATACTGCATGGAGCCCACATCTTTAGTGTTACGATTAGATTCTCTTGACAAAGTAGTATACAGGACATATTTGACTTTACTAAATACCTGACTAGTCAAGTATTTAGGATATCCATGTTGCTCAGCTAAATTAAAAATGTACACTGACGGAAAAAAATCCCAACACCAAGAGGGGGTTGTGTTAGATAAACGACAGTTGGTAGGCGGTGAGAGTACATCTGTAAGATGACGTCTATGCAAATTTCGCGCTCGGCGCATACGTGTGCCGCTAGTAGCGCCTCTCGGAACATGCAAAGCAGGTTTGCTGTAAATACGCGCTGTAACGTTCGTGAGCGTTAGTTATCGTTGAGATTCGACGTAGTGTGTTGATGTTAGTCAAGAATGCCTTTAAGAAGACGAAGAAGCCATTATCAACAGCTCACGGAGTTTGAACGAGGTCGTGTAATAGGGCTACGAGAAGGTGGATTTTCGTTCCGCAATGTTGCAGAACGACTTGGCAGGAATGTAGCCACTGTGCATGATTGTTGGCAGCGGTGGTGAAGGGAAGGTACTGCCTCAAGAAGACCGGGTTCCGGCCGGCCACGTGACACTACTGAGAGGGAAGACCGCCGTGTACGGCGTATGGCCGTGGCGCATCGTACCGCGTCTACGGCAGCAATTCGAGCTGCAGTTGCCACCACAGTGATACAACGAACTGTTACAAATCGGTTACTTGAAGACAGCTCCGAGCCAGATGCCATGTAGCGTGCATTCCACTTACTCCAAACCACTGCCGTTTGCGACATCAGTGGTGTCAAGCTAGAGCTCATTGGAGGACGGAGTGGAGATCTGTTGTGTTTTCTGATGAAAGCCGGTTCTGCCTGGGTGCCAGTGATGGCCGTGTGTTGGTTAGAAGGAGGCCAGGTGAGCGCCTGCAACCAACCTGTCTGCGGCCGAGACACACTGGACCTACACCTGGAGTTATGGTCTGGGGAGCAATTTCCTATGACAGCAGGAGCACTCTCGTGGTTATCCCACGCACCCTGACGGCACAGTTGTACGTCGGTCTGGTGATTCAACCTGTTGTGCTGCCATTCATGAACAGCATTCCAGGGGGTGTTTTCCAACAGGATAACGCTCGCCCGCATACCGCTGTTGTAACCCAACATGCTCTACAGAGTGTCAACATGTTGCCGTGGCCTGCTAGATCACCAGATCTTTCACCAATCGAGCATGAATGGGACATCATTGGACGACAACTCCAGCGTCACCCCCAACCAGCATTAACCGTCCCTGTATTGACCGGCCAAGTGCAACAGGCATGGAACTCCATCCCACAAACTGACATCCAGCACCTGTACGCCACAATGCATGAACGTTTGCGTGCTTGCATTCAACATTCTGGCTGTTTCACCGGTTATTAATGTACCAGCATTTCACATTTAAAATGGCTCTTCTCGCGCTTACATTAAGCTGTGATCTTGAAACCTTAATCGATTAAATATGTTACCTATACAAATGTATTGCCACCATTTCATTCCTCTACAACTATTTTTTCGTGGTGTTGGGATTTTTTTTTCCGTCAGTGTATTTAACTTCTTGTTGTAGGAGTTCGGGGTTGACGAATGTGAGTGCGCTCTTATGAACAAAAAGAACAGTGCTGACAATTTGTGTTGTTTTACATGTGATGAGAAAAATGGAATAATAACTGGGGAATGACAAGGTTTTCTATATACACTGGTAGCGATACAGTTACAATTATAATTCTTATTAATAAGAATATCCAGAAATGGTAAACAATTATCATTTTCAAATTCAATCGTTAGCCTGATGGTTGGGAACTGGGATGATATTTCGTTGGCGAATAAGTGAAAATCATCCAGGCTGTGAGGCCATGCAACCAGGATGTCGTCAACGTACCTTTAAATTGTGACTTTTGTTTGAAATGCTATGTTCATCCCACCCCACCTCATTCTTCAGTCATTGCAATATGTTTTTCCTCACTTACCATTAAGCATGCTGTGTACGCAACTATTTGACGCGTACGAAATGTTATTGGCTCTTACGCCTCCCATTGCTTCCCACAATGCCATAATCTATGCTATATATAGATTGAATGTGTTTTGGTTCAATACATCTGAGGATGAGGTAGCCGCTGCCTCGAAAGTGCTCATGTACATATGGTTTTAATTGTATATATTTTTCATCTTTTATCATTAAATCGTGCCAAAGACGGTAATCGTTCGTATCAGTGATATCTTACATTGTTCTTGTTTTAAAGTGCGTTGAAACTGTATACTTATTTATGAATCACCCTGTATTATACAACACCCACCTGATAACGTGTGTGCCATCCTTTCGCCATCAGTACGGACTTCACCAGGTGTTGGAAACGTGCCGGGGGTATGTATTACGATTTACGATTCCAGGATAGAGTCCGTAAAGCACCTAGGTAGGTTTCCAACTCAAATGTATCGCTCCATTTCGTCTCACAAACGCTCAATTCGGTTCATATTCGAAGAGTGCGAGGGCCATTCAAGGGATCACCGAAATGTTGCAATTGCTCTTCCCGGGGCATCCAGATATATTAGATCTCTTAACTCAAATGCATCGCTTTATTTCGTCTCACAAATGCTCAATTGGGTTCAGATCCGGAGAATACAAGGGCCATTCAAGGGCTGCGAGCTTCTCGTGTCCTTGTGGTACAAGATCGTGAGTTGATAGTAGGAACCCTGCTTCTTTGTGTGTGTCTGTTTATGCTAAACAAGGTATCTACAGCCTTGTTAGAATCATGGAAAGGTTCCTATTTGTCTGTAGGGCTTACGTGTTATTTTATGAAAGGTAAGTCTGTCTTTATATTTTTCCTAATTTTTGAACGAGAAACTGTTATAGTACTGAATGCAAGATCATTCTGAATGATACAGATATTGCTGGTGAATGAATTTGTACATTAAGGAAGTATGTTTTGACAGGGAAAACTGATAAGATGGTGAAATTAGTAGGCGAGTGAATTCATCTTTGAAAGTCATAGTTGCCTTTGGTGGATTTCACAAAGATAGTTTTTCGTGAATGGCTGTACAGAGAGTTAAATTGTTCTTACTCTGATGTACGGGCAGTGACACCTGGTGGGTTCTTCAAAAGAGATATAGGAGTCGTTTGCGTGCTAGAGAGATGCGTTACTTGCGGGGTTTGTGGCAAGACGCATTCTGATCATGTGACGAATGCGTTACAATGTGTGATATGATGAAAAATGTTATTAGTAAAATATTCTGAGATGATTTGGCCATGTTGAAAGAATGAGTGATGAGTTGCTTACTGAGAGAATTTATTCAGCCCAAGTGGCAGGAAAGAAAGGTAGAGGAAGGCCAAGGAAATCATGGAAAGACAAGATTCAGAAATGTCTGCATGATAAATAGGCAATGAGAATGAAGTACAAAAGGTCTTTTGTGAACGTGTGATGGATGTCAGTAAAGCTCCAGTTGTATGCCGAAATCGCTGTAAATGAAGACGTTTGATACATCAGCGGTAAGTAAAATCTAAAACCATCAGTTTAAACTTTTCACCAGGCAGATGAGTTTTCTTTGATGACCTAACCTCTGTATCTCAGAGAACAGCGTAGTGGTATGTATGTATGTATGTATGTATGTATGTATGTATGTATGTATGTATGTATGTATGTATCTATGTATCTATGTAAGATGTGGTTTTCATTAGAAGACAAGAATGCATAAGCGTGGACTTTCCCGAAATCCAATGGGTGCTCAAACTTTGCACATGAAGTACAGTTGGTACTTGAGCCTTGTACATGAAATCCAATGGGTACTCGAGCTGTGTACATGAAACTTAATGGATGCTCGAGCTTCTCATAAGAAGTCCAATGGATGCTCGAGCATTGCACATGAGGTCCAATGGATGCTCGAGCATTGCACATGAGGTCCAATGGTTGCTGGAGCATTGCACACGAAGCCCAATGGGTGCTAGAGTATTGCACACGAAGTCCAATGGGTTCTCGAGCGTTGCACTCGAAGTGCAACGGGTGCTCGAGCATTGCATATGAAGTCCAATTGGTGCTGGAGCATTGTACATGAAGTCCAATGGGTGTTCGAGCATTGCACACGAAGTCCAATGGGTGCTCGAGCATTGCACACGAAGTCCAATGGGTGCTCGAGCATTGCACATGAAGTCCAGTGGATGTTCGAGCATTGCACACGAAGTCCAATGGGTGTTCGAGCATCGTACACGAAGTCAATGGGTGCTCGAGTATTGCACACGAAGTCCAATGGCTTCTTGAGCATTGCACATGAAATCCAATGGGTGCTCGAACATTGCACACGAAATCCAATGGGTGCTCGAGCATTGCACATGAAGTCCAATGGGTGTTCGAGCATTGCACATGAAGTCTAATGAGTGCTCGATCATTGCACATGAAGTGCAATGGGTGCTCTAGTTTTACACATGAATTCTAATAGTTGCTCGAGTTCTGAACAAGAATTCCAATGGGTTCTCGAGCTCTTTACGAGCTCGTACGTTCATACATAAATCTACGGTGGAACATGGATTATACGCCAATTAGTTATACGATTTAATCGGTGATAGGTTTTTAAAATTGGAAGTGATATATAATTATATACTCTTTTAATTTTTCTTATGCATATTTTACAGTTACGCACTTTTAAAGTTATGGTTTTTTTGGGGGGAAGCGGCGAACTTTTATTGTCTGTTGATGACTTAATGATGCCTAAGCACCGAAGCACCCAAGTAGTCAGCGCTTATAGAAGATAGATTCGCAGTATTTTTTCATAATAGATGGGGTGCTTCCGCTAAATGTCTGATACAGAAGATTTCTTGCTAATCTTAAAAGAAATTCCAAATTGGTGAATTAAAAAATGTTGTTTTTTTGTTTTTTTTTGTTTTTTAAGCTTTCATTTTTTACAGTTTTTCAATGGATACTTGAGCCCAAGAGAACTCACGTAGTTGGCGTTTATGCAAGCAGGGGACCAAAGGAAATAGTTCAGCGGGACGAGATCTGAAAGCTAAGGAACTGAGTAAATAGTTTCCCCATTGTGTTTAAATCTTCACTAGATAATTAAAATAACTAATCCGTGTGAAATTGCGTAAATCGAGGAGAACTTTGCATGGTGGCACTCGAATTGCCATATATTCGATGCTCCGAGTTAGCTTTAATCCAGGCACACCATAGTGTGTGGCTAGTAAATAATGCACCTAAACGTCGCAGTTTATGAGCACAGTGGAGTGCAGCGCCTCCCTGTTGAAAAGACAGCATTGAAAAAGGGTTCATGACCTTGACTTAAACGACCTCACAGTTTAAAGTGCGAGTCTTGAAAGGTAGCGTGTTTGTTGTGAATTAGTGTGATCAATGAACTTCCAGGAAGCGAAACGAGCGTTCTGTCCGACTCGCTCTCTTTTTGTGAAATCAATTTGTGCGTGAGTGCTGCTGCTTTCTACGTTCGTCGAGGGAAAAAGAAAAAAGTGACAGCGATTGTCATAAGGGACCCAGAGAGACACTCAACGCAGCTGTGACGACGTTATGTGTGGAATCTCCGCAGCTCCTGCATTGCCAACGCATGTTTAATGGAAGAGTCATCGTCCTTCGCTTCCTTCACTCAGAAATACTCAGATTTGAGGAAAGAATTTCACTTACCCTCCCATATCTGAGAATCATGCTGGCACGAATACTATCCAAGTAATTCGTCAGCTTTATTTAGAAAATCAATCATATAATGCCCCCCCCCCCCTTCTTTTTTCTCTTTTCCCGCATTCTCTCTCTCTCTCTCTCTCTCTCTCTCTCTCTCGCTCATTTTTTCCATACTTTCAACAACTTTAGTCACAGCCAATGAGACTACAGCAGTTCTCTCTCTCTCTCTCTCTCTCTCTCTCTCTCTCTCTCTCTCTCTCTCTCTCTCTCTCTCTCTCTCTCTCTCCTTCTCTCCCTCTTTCTCCTGGATAAAGATCGCCCCAAGTTTCCTCAATAAATGTCTGTCTTGAGCAACTCTCTTCCATGTTACTTCAGCATGTTTTAAAATTTCAGTCATCCATCTCCCACGTGGTCTTCTTCTGGGTCTTTTTCTGTCCCTTGGTATCCAGTCTAAAATTTCGGTTGTCAATCGGCGGTCCCTTCTCTTGGCAATATGTCCACCAGCCCATTGCCATTTCAGGGATTTTACTCTGATCATGATGTCTTCCACTCTTGTCAATTTCCTTATGCACGAGTTCTTCATCTTATCTTTCCTGGTTACACCAAGTATGCATCTCTCCATGCTGCTTTCCGTTGTCTGCAGTCTTTGTACATCTTTTTAGTTAAGGTCCATGTCTCTGCTCCATATGTAAGAACTGGAAGGATGCATTGATTAAACACTTTTCTTTTAAGATATAATGGCATATTGCTCTTGAAAATTGTAGTGTTTCTCCCTAAAGCTCTTCAGCCAAGTTTTATATGTCGATTAATTTTCTCACCAATATTGCCTTTGTTTAATATATATGTAAAAGTGGACCACTGATGGACAACTGAAGATACCAAGGGCCAGAAAATGATCATCGTCATTGTCGGCCGTCATAAATTCACTGCTCTGGACGAAGGTTTCCCCATGGCGAAGACAGGCTCAACACTGTGTCTTGAGCCAGCCTTCGCCATATCACTCCGGCATGCTTTCGAATTTCATCCAATCATCTCTCACGTGGTCTTCTTCTAGGTCTTTTTCTGTACCTTGGTATTCAGTCTAATATATCAGTTGTACAACGGTGGTCCGTTCTTCAAACAATATGCCAAACCCATTGCCACACGAGAGTCTTTATTTTTATCACAACGTCGTCCATTCTTGTCGTTTTCCTGATCCAAGAGTTTCTTTCCACACCCAACATTCATCTCAACATTCTTCTTCCACTATTTAATATTTTCCTCATACGTACTACGCGAGAAAAAAACAAGAAAGATGACACCGAATTTTCGGGTGTAATAAGCACGTCTTTTGAATCCGTTCTGACGCAAATTAAATGTATCAAAGCTATTCAAAGTCAATGGAACCCGTATATAAAACAGTAATATCTGACGGAAGAAAGAATTTTTTCAATCGGATGTTTAGGAGCAAATATATGTAATAAAATGTATTTTGAATTCGACATCATCTGCATTTACGCCCTCTAGCGGCGAAATTGAACATCGTAAAAAAAAAAAAACGAAATGAAGGATCATCATTCGCATATTTCAAGCTTCCCAATGTAAAAATAATTTTTGAAATCGGATTAATAGTTGCAGAGATATGGTGTCTACAGACGGACGGACGGAAGGACAAACCGATAAAATAAGCACGATCTTTTTTTACAAAAGACGTGCTAAAAATGAAATTACAATCTATCTTTACTCTCCAGGGACCCTGAAGTGCAAATTAAGGCAATCACTAATTTTTATCAATAACAAACAACAACAACAACAACAACAACAAAATAATAATAACAATAAATAAAAAATGAATGCATGCTCTGATTTCGACTAAAAAATTTTCTTGTTTTTGTTTGGCCTAGGTCTGTATCGGCCGTCTGCGGACATGGTACCTGCTGCAGAGATAATTCCGATTAGAGAAAGATGCAACCATGAGAATTAAGATCCTAGCGGTTGTCAGATGAACAACAACAAAAAAAAAAAAAAAAAAAGGAGAGGAGGGGGAGGAATAATGAACCCATATTTCCTTTCATCGAAGGTATCAGCGTAAAATTTCGCAATTTTTTCAACGCAATATATTTTTTTATTTATTCAAAATACAATATTTGATTTACTGAAGGTCATCACGCACCTATCCGAAAGCACGATTTCTCAATCAATGGTGGATCAGTGTTAATAGGGTAGGTACTATTAACACTGAGTTACTATTGGTTGCCCTTAAGTGCGCTGTGAGTATGCAATACAGAAAGTGATGCCATACGTATGTCTAAAAATTTTATGGAGCATTTATGGTTTAGTTATCTATTTTCATGACTTTCCATCAGACTTTCCTATTAGGCACTCTTGCCCATTACCTGAAGACGCCGTACCATCGTCGATTGAGCCACTTTCAAACGTTTAGCCAGTTGCGTGGTCGATTGTGTGTCATAATCTTGCAACATCGATTCCAGCTTCTTGTCTACGAGTTCTTGCAGTCTACCTGCACGTGGCTTGTCTTCCAAGCTTAGATCACCTTTCTTAAACCTGGCAAACCATTCTCAACACATCCGCTCACCCATAACCGTTTCGCCATACGCCTGTCATATTAAACCGTATGCTTCACTCGCACTTTTCCCTAAATTAAACATGAATAACAAATAGTGCCGCAAATGACCCTTATCAACCGCCATGCTTGGCTTCATGTACGAACTGACAGCACGGTTCGCCGGCCGGTTAGACCTCTACAGCGCCCGTTAACGGGGGCGGCAGAAACTTTTGCATACCCCTAATACAAAGGCTGCAGACAACAGTGCGGCACGTTAAGCCGTCGGACCCCGGGTACTGGCCCCACGGTAATAAATAAGGGCGTTTTCCTCCCCCTTTCTACCTCACTTCCGTGTGACTTTCCTATCAGGCACTCTTGTCCAAATCTCCTAGCTTCCTATTTATTGGGTTGGTGCCAATGAAATGTCCGGCGCGTACGAGAAGTGGAGACATTCCCCCACCACAGCGGTATGGAACCACCCACAGGTATTGCGGGTATTACGTCACAGAGTTACTATAAATAGCAAGCACGTGTGTGAAGAACAAGGGTTCAGGCGTGGTTTGTTTGGACGTAACGTGGCTTGTAAAGGAAACACGCAGACGCCGGATTTGAAAGTCATCTTCCTGTATGAATTTAAACTGGACCATTCTACAGGAATTGCCTCTCGAAACGTTAGCAAAGCGTTTGGAGAGAATACAGCCAACGAACGAACCATTCGGCAATGGTTTGTGAAGTTTCGAAGCAGAGATACGGACTGCAAAACGAAGCACAATGTCCCCGACCGGTTGCTGTTTTTGACGATGTTCTGATACGTGTGGTTGAAGCGGACCCCGAAAAACGTGTTGCGAGATAACGGCAGAGGTAGGTGTCGACAACACGACAGTTGTTCGGCGTCTGGCTGCGCTGGATAAGATCAGAAACCTAGACATGTGGCTGCCGTATGAGTTGACAACTGCGAACAACACTAGGCTTTTGGAAGTCTGCAGGTCGCTGCTTCCCAGGAATGAACAGGAACATCTACTGCATCGAATCGTCCCCTGCGACGAGAAGTGGGTTCTTTATGATAATCGGAAACGATCTGCACAATGATTAAGCAAGGCACGGCGTGCTGGACGGCATCCTATGCCACCCCTACACACCAAGACGATGATGCTTCTTGTCTGGTGGTCCACAGCCGGGATAATTTATTGGAGTGTCTTGGCAAAAGGCCAAATCATCACTGCAGAACGTTATTGTGCTGAATTACACCAGATACACTGGAAATTGCTGCAGAAACAACCGGCTTTGGTCAACAGACATGGTGTTTTTCTGCTCCAGGACAACGCTCGCCCTCGTGTCGCGCAACGAACGATACTGACACTCAGTGCTTTGGGCTATGAAGCACTGCCTCATCCTTTCTACTTCCCGGACTTGTCTTTGACATAATATCGTCTGTTTCGTCGCCTGGATCACTTCCTGCCCGGGAAACACTTCACGACAGGCAACGAGGTTCAACGTGCAGTTGATGACTTCTTCGGGTCCCAACCTCAAGACTTTTTTCGTTCCGGGATCATGGCCTTGCCGGACAGATGGCAACTGTGTGTCGATGCCGAGGAGGATTCTTTTGCCTAGGTAATTTGTCCTAATTTTCCGTTCTCGCCGTCCCCGTGTACTGATACTTTGCCGGATATTTCATTCTCACCAACCCAATGTAAGGGTTGTTTAAGACCTGGGGGTCAGACACTCCTTTCCTAAAATCCTCTACATATGATCTGCTGAACTGATCTGCAAACAACAGAAAGAAGCATGGAGAGGTGCATGCTTGGTGTAACCAGGAAAGACAAGAAGATTAACTCGTGGATCAGGAAAATAACAAGAGAGAAAGACAACATGATCAGAATAAAATCCCTGAAATGGAAATGGGCTGGACATATTGCCAGGAGAATGGACCACATATGGACAACCAAAATTTTAGGTGGTACTTTTCTTGTATTCCGTTGAGCATTTGCTCATTCCAGACATTCAGGTTACTTATTTTTTAATGTCTTCTATAGTCCTTTTTTTGACTTAACCTCCCAGAGCTGAGGCTCTGAGTTCGGCACCAGAGAGGGCTTTCCGTTAAGAGGGAGGTTTGAACCGTCATATTGTCTCGTGTGGGGATGTGGTTAAGGTATATGGAAAGTTGGCTCGGTAAGTGGTTTTAAAAAAATGTGTTCCTATTTGGTCATTTTTTCGTGTTTTTGTCATTGCTGATATGAGTTGGTGCTTCGATATATATATTTCTTCGCACAGCCTAAGGAATCATAGCGTTTTTTTCCCATTTGCTTTTGTTCCCGTAACATTCTTTTGGTTGCTGGGTCTCGTTGCTCTCTTGCTAAAATTGTGTGTGTGTGTGGGGGGGGGGGGGGAAGGCACTTTATAGTGTGTCAGTAGTTTCCAGTAAAACATCTTTGCAACATTACTTCTTTGCTTTAGTCTTGTTTAGGCAAGCATCCAAAAAATAAAAACAGCGCAGAAGGAAATAGCCGTGTATATAGTTTTGGTGGAAAACTATTACAGGTTTTAACCATTCTTAACTATAAAAAAATAAACTTTTCCATTTTTGAGAAGTTTTTCTCATTTTTAATACTAGGTTTAAGGCCTAAATATCTCACTATAAAACTTTTCAGCCTAGAAAAAATGTATTTTCATCCATAACTCCCTCCCCGTTTTCTCAACACACTCAAACTTTTTCAGCACCCCTCCAATTTAAAATTCCTGGATAAAAACCGAAATTAAAGGGATAAAGGATTACAAAGAAGGGCGAATGAGCAAGACTATGTTCATAAAGATATGGTTTGAGAAAGAATAAAGGATGCAAAGGATATGGAAGAAAGAAGAAAAACCTAGTTTGAGATTTAGGTACTGCGAAATATCACGTGCAAGAAGCCTAAGAGTGAGTGATACAAAACATAGCGGAGAACCTGCAAAAATGACCACACCTAACGTCTGAAAACTCAAGGCGAAAAAATCTTTCCCCCTCTCCTAACATACTTTTTTAGCACGTCTTTTGTAAAAAAAGATCGTGCTTATGTTATCGGTTTGTCCGTCCGTCTGTCTGTGGGCGCCATATCTCTGCAACTATTTGTCCCATTTGAAAAATTCTGTTTGAATTGGGAAGATTAAAATTTGCGAATGATGATCCTTTATTTCATTTTTTTTACGATGTACAATTTTGCCGCTAGAGGGCGTAAATGCAGATGATATCGAATTCAAAATACATTTTATTCCATATATTTGCTTCTAAACATCCGATTGAAAAACTTCTTTTACCTTTCGATTCCATTTATGTCGAAGAGCCTTTTAGGCATAATCAGTTTTCGAAGTTACGCATAGATTTTCCGCTAGGGGGCGTAAAAATAAATTGCGTTTTCCCCGATATCTCCACTTCTAAAACTCTGATTTGAAAAATCCTTTCTTCAGCCGATACCTCTTGATGAGAAATATTTTTCATATAATTCCTGATTTTTGGAGAAAAACGGTTTGGCCACCAGGGGGCGTAAATATTAATATCTGCTTCTGATGCATTTGCCACAAAATCTGAGCTCTTAAAATCTCGATTGAAAAAAATTCGTTCGTGGACCGACGAAATATTGCATGGTTTCATCGCCAGAGGGTCTAGATGTGTATCTTATTTTTGTCAATATCTCTGATTCTATTGGTCCGATTTGAAATATTCCTTCTTTAGTGGATAGAGTTTCCGGTGCGAAATGTTTTTAGATAATTTCAAAATTTTCAAGTAGTTCATAGACTTTCCACTAGGGGGCGTAAAGGGAAATTGCGTTTTCTCCGATATCTCTGCTTCGAAAGCTCTGATTTGAAAAATGGCTTTCTGTACCTGATACAGCTCCTCGTGGGAAATCTTTTGCATATGATTTCTAATTTTTGGTATAAAAATGGTTCGACCCCCAGGGGGCGTAATTCTTAATTTCCGCTTCTGATGTAGCAAAATCTGAGCTACTAAATCTGGATTGAAAAAAATTCGTTTGTGGACCGATACTACGCACGTCAATAAATCTTTTCGGAATATTTTCTTCTTAAAGTAATGCACGGTTTTTCCGTCAGGGGGCGTAGTATATATCTTATTTTTGTCAACATATCTACTTCTAAGAGTTCGATTTGAGAAATTCCTTCTTTGTTGGATAGCGTTTCTGGTGCGAAATGTTTTTCATATAAATTTAAAATTTTTAAGTAACTCAGAGACTTTCCACCATATAGGGGTTGTTAAAGTAAATTGCGTTTTCCGCGATATTTCTGTTTCTAAAACTCCTATTGGAAAAATTCTTCCTGTATCACATATATAGCTCCGGATGGGAAATGTTTTTCATATAATTTCTAATATTTGGTAAAGAATGGTTTGGCCACCAGGGGCATAAGTATTAATTTCTGCTTCTGATGTATTTGCAGCAAAATCTGAGCTCCTGAAAACTCGATTGAAAAATTCTTTCGTTGACCGATACCGCTCACATCGAGAAACCTTTTCAGAATACCTTCTTCTTAAAATAATGCATGGCTTTTCCTCAAGGGGGCATAGATGCATATCTTATTTTTGTCAATATCTCTGCTTCTAAGAGTCCGATTTAAAAAATTCTTTCTTTGTTGAGCGTTTCCGCTGCGAAATGTTCTTTTTTTTTTTTGATTGGAGGTTTAACGACCACCGTGAGCAACTCAATAGGCTATAAGCAGTCGCCCGTCCCTAATTTAGGGTCACTGGTTCCAGGGAAGGGAGAGAGCCAGTGCCATAAGACAAACACAACATCCATGCCTCACCGGGATTCGAACCCGGACCCCGTTCGGACGAATGATCAGAGGCCATCGCCTTAGACCACTGCGCCACCGGGGCGGCGCTGCGAAATGTTTTTCGTATAATTTCCCATTTTTCTTAACGCACAAGTCTGCAACCAGAGGGCGTAAGTTCACGATTCCGTTTACAGCAATATCTGCGAGATTAAAACCCGATTGAAAAACTTCTTTCTTCCGTCAGATATTACTGTTTTATATACGGGTTCCATTGACTTTGAACAGCTTTGTTGAATTTATTTCGCGTCAGAACGGATTCAAAAGATGTGCTGATTACACCCGAAAATTCGGTGTCATCTTTCTTGTTTATTTTTTATCTCTTACCTGCAACACTGTTACGTGTAGATCCGCTACTTCCGTTGCAGTGGTTTACAGTTTTTGAATGTTCATGAGTATTTTATGAGTCATTATTCGGGCTTTCCAAATGTGACTTGTGGTAAAATAAATGAATAGAAATGCAAGCGATGATATCTAATAATGATTACGGTAATGCACCAAACTCACGGGTCAGTTCTTTCAGCCGATAGTACCAGTGACGTCATAAAGGGTCAAAACACGAACGCACAAAAACAGAGAGTGTCCACAAAATCTCCGAAGTCACTTGTAGCACAACGTAGTAAGGGAAGAGCAATTTGCTTCGAAGACAGCCATTTGAGGAATTGATTCTTTTCCTCAACAGGCGAGGCAACAATGTTCTAGGGTATTCATTAACTCTCCGAGGATAATCCTCGGACAGTTCATGAATACGGAAGTTGGCGTATCAGCAAATAATTTCCCCCGCCAGTAAGGCTCAATTCCTTTCCTGTTCATCAGACGGTTTAGAACTAAAGACTTTGGGACAGCAAAAATATGACTCACATTTATAATTGAACGCACGAAGAAAAATATTTCGATATTCACTTCCATCTATTGATTATGTTGCATAAGTAATGGTAAATCTGCCTTTATTTTTGCTAACAACACGAGCTCCGTCTCTTTGAAATCACAAAATAACAGAGAGTTCAACAATAAATGATGCGAAGCAAAACACGAATACAGAGATTTGAAAGCACTGAATAAATAATTTAAATTAAAATTTAAACAGATGAATGACAACACGTTTTTATATATTTTTTCAGTGTATTTGAGTAGAATGCAAAATTTTTAAATGCTAAATATAACAATTTTAATATTTTTTTTTTAATTTATGTTTGCTTAAAATGTGATAATTTCCGATTCTCAATTTTCGCTAGTTGGTGTGAATGCTTTTGCTCTGTTGAGCAATTCCGTTATGACCACCCCGAGCCTAGAGAAATGAGCGCGCCTGGTGACCGAACGGCGAAGTTCACAGAGCAGTATATATACAACCCGAGGACCGGCTTTAGAGTGTTCATATCGGAGTTTGATAAAAGACAAATTGTGATGGCACTGTGCCTCGGAACTATACGATTTCGGAAGCGGCGCGCCTTGTGGGTTGTTCACGCGCCGCTGTCGTAAGTACGTATCAAAAGTGGTGCAGAGAGGGTCAAACGACGAACCGTCGTCCAGACGTGTGTCGTCCGCAGCTCACTGATGCCAGAGGGGAGAGGAGACTGTCGCGCATTGTTCACAGCGACCGCAGGGCAGCAGTGCGACAAATCTCCCGCAGCTACAAAGATCAGGGCAATGGGTCACAACACACAGTTCATTGCAACCTTCAGCGCATGGGCCTGCGTAGTCGAAGACCCAGCCGGGTTCCCATGCTCACAGCACGTCATCGCCAACAACGCATGAAATGGGCTCAAGAACATCGAGATTGGACCGTGGGTGATTGGAAGAAAGTGGCTTGGTCTGACAAATCAAGATTCCTGGTGCATCACGTAGACGGCTGATCGCGGATAAGCCGATTACCAACAGAGGCTACGACGCCTGGATGCACTGTTGGGCGGAAACAGGCCGGCGGCGGCGGTGTTATGCTGTGGGCGATGTTTTCTTGGGACACTTCAGGCTCCATTATCCCAATAGCACCATTCCTGACAGCTGGTATATCTGAACATCGTTGCGGACCAAGTTCGCCCGTTCATGGCAACTGTGTTCCCTGTTGGTGATGGCTATTACCAACAGGATAATGCGCCATGCCACACTACCAGAATCGTCAAGGAGTGGTTCGAAGAACATGCTGGTGATTTTCTGTTAATGCCCTGGCCTCCAAATTCATCTGACATGAGCCCAATCGAACATTTGTGGTTCGACTTGGAAAAGCGGGTTCGCGCTAAATCACCACCACCCTCAAATGTACGGAAACTGCAGGGCCTTGCTGTTTACATTTAGGTACCAGATACCACAGGATACCTATTGCCACCTCATCGATTCGATGCCTCGCGGAGTGGCAGCTGTTTTGCCGGCTAAAGGGGTCCTACAGCTTATTAGATATAGGTGGCCATAATGCAAATGCCCGATACTTGCTATATAGACAGTAGTACCATTCAGGGCATAATCTCTCAGAGCACAGATACCCCACTCAGCTATCAAATTTCTGCAATTCATTCGAGAGAAGTCCTTATCCAGAGAAACTTTTTTTTTTTAATCTGGGTAATAATTTGAGCACAAATGCAAGGATTCTGTCATTTTTCTCATGAAAAGCTCTTACAAATTTATTCAAACTTCGAAAAATTTAGGGAATGAAATTTTTCAGTGGCTTTGCGGAAGATATTAAAAGTTTTAAATGCCTGTTGTAAACAGGTTTATATTTTGCAATAAATTTCTGTAACGGATTGAAGCTTTTAGAGGAAAGCACAGGAAAATGATAATTGTTGATCAATAAGCTTTCGAATTCCTTGAAGAAATACACGGGTACATAGGCGCCAACTTTCCAGAAATTCAATGGGTGCTCAAGCCCATAACAATGACATGGAGTATGAACAGAGAAAAGATGGAGGGGGGGGGTTAAGGTATGGAAATATAATGCAGACTATTTTTTTCTTAAAAAATTTGTATTTAACCTAGATTTTGACCCTGTTAGGTAAATATCTCTCCAAAATGCGTCAATCTGTTGTCGAAGACCAGATGACCATAACATTTTCGGCAGCTATTTTGTTTCTTTTCTTTTTTCCCCCTGAATTTTGGAAAACCAGGGTTTTTTCAAAACACCTGAACATGAAGATTAAATTTTTTTCCCCTGAATTATTATTTGCGTTTTCCAATCCCAGGGCAGTTCAAATTTGTAAAAATAATGTGAATAAAAAATTCTTGTAAAAGACGCAAAACTTTTCAATGAACAAAACTTTCAATGAGCAAAACTTTCAATGGGTGCGCGGGCCCCGGAGCACTAACACAGTCGGCGCCCCTGCACGGGTACACTACATCAGGAATTTTATGATAATTTGAATTTGAATTTATTGAATATTCTGCCATTCATCATAGCAATACCATACATGAAAGAATTCAACACAATACATTATTTTACAGTAAATCTGTGCTAAGTAGTTAAACAAAACAAAATACAGTTTCAGTAATGTATCCGTAGTATGTTATAACACAATTACAATAAACATTCCATTAATTATAATTAAAGAGCTTGCACAATTAAACCAAAATGTATGAAGTAGATGTTAAGAATCTTCTTTATACGTTCCAAAAAATGCTGGAGAAGTTCAACTTATCCAGAATGCCGAAGATAAAACTGACAAGAAACGGAATTTCATTTTTTGTGAATTGGCTTAATCAATGAAAAGGTAAAAAAAGAGAGAGAGAGAGAGAGATTTCGCCTTTTCATATTTCTGAACCTTGAATTTCCATTCTTCAAAAGCTATTAATGGTAACCCATAACGATAACTGGTTTTGAGAATATAGCTACTTAAATCTTCTTCAAAACGGGCAGAATACTTAAGCTTGCGGAAAACACCGGTTGGTCTGAATCTTTTTCCCAAAGCAAGAAGCTCTCTAAAAAAAAAAAAGAAAAAAAGAATGATCCGGAATAAAATCCATGCTGCCAGTGAGTGTGCTTAATAATGTCTGAAGTTAGAAACAGCAGGGGAGAAACTTTGTTTGAGATTGCACCAAAAGGGAAAATATTTTTTTAAGGACAGAATGTTTAAAGGATTTGAGAAGATTAATAGCATTTTTAACAAAATTCGAACCATTGGCTAGGCTAAGGAGCTGGTCCTTAATAACGGTAAAGTTAAAAATGGAGCGGGATTTTTTAGTTTTTTTACCTCTGGTACCTCTATTTGCTGCAGGTTTGTGAAACACAAAGAATTCTCTAATGACAAATTTTGTAGGCCGCAAGCAGGATTTTCCTGTTTTTATGACGCTGTTATATGGTGTGCAGATATATTTGCATTTCTCAAAATGCAGTACTGAACAGTGAAATCAATAATAATAAAAAAAAAAAAGACTTAGAAAAAATCTTTAAATTTTCGGCCGCTGTTGTTCACTACGCCCCTTAATGAACTATCTTGAAGTCCTTTCAGCGTAACTTATAAGTATGGAAGTTTTTTCTTTTCTCACCTTAAGATTTGGTGGCATTCATTCTTTTCGACATTTTTTTTTTTTTTTTTTTTTTTTTGTAATTTTGCTTTTTCAGCCCGAAAATTGTTTTGTAGAAAAACAGAGTATAAAATCCAGTCATATACACAAATTCAATGTAAACCGCAACGGCATTACGTGGAAAAACTGTCTACGTCAATACAACAGTTGTTTTCGTTATACACAGCAGAATCCTGCAAACAAATCCAGCATGAAAATCCAATCTCATTTATTACTTTTTTTCTTGCTAAATTTCTTTACATTCTGCAGCGTTTTATTAACGCAATTTTCTTTCACGAAAACGACGTTTGAAAAGTTATTCAACTTTCAATCCGCCTTTCCGCGGATGAAACATGAAAATGGGTTTCACCCAATGAGAACGATTGAGAAGGAGAAGGGAGGGGGTATTTGAAACTATACTGTTGTTCAAAAACTGCTTCAGAGTTCATCGCGAATTTCGCTGCTTCGCATTTCTATTTAAACCCTTTGAATTTTAAATCTCGATGGTATCCATCTTTTCGGAGAGGAGCAGTCATCTTTTCCGGCAGCATAGAGGCAGGAAGAGAGAACATCACATGCCGCCAGTGGTTGACGTTCCCTCCACTTGGAGCGTGTTCACTTCCGGAGGGTCACGCGGAAAGATTCAAGGTCAGCGTCGGCGTCTCACCCTTCACTTCCCACTGAAGTCACGTGACCCAAGGCCAACCTCCAAGGCTGCCTGCTGCTTCACCAGCGCAGCTGGCCAAATGCCACATACGCTCGCTCTCTGTCTCTCAAAGCTCAGAAAAAAGAACTCTGGGTAATTTTGCGGCCGCGCTTCCCAAACCCTTACGGTTGAGAGGAAAAATGAAAATCGCGACGAAGGAGGTGGATCTGCGGAATCAGATCCCAGTGAGCGCTAACCTATTTTATGTTGGTTCCGGCAAATTACCGTAGTTGTGCTTTTTAAAACATCTCGATTCGTTTTTCGCTCGACGCTCAGACTCATTTTTTGTTTTGTTTAGCTTACACCAGTTATCGAAAGCGTTTATAAAATCCTGGTGCAAAAATTCTTTAATCTTTGTCAAATTACTGGTTCGTTCTTCGGCCATTCATTCACCATTTACTTTTGTGAAAATAGAAAACTCGAACCATTTTTCAACTTCAGTGTATATGAGTAAAGAAGTACGCAACAATTCAGAAATTGAATCAGAGTCGTAGTAGCGCAAAACAACGCCTCCCCTCCTCCAGAGAAAAATTTCCTCCCCAACAGAAATTAGTTTGCGCCTTTTCAGTGATTTTTGAATTAGTGTTAGGAATTAAAAAATATTATTATTATTGTGTGTAATATTACATAAACTACATAAAAATAAAAAATCCAGGAGGACGGCAGGTCACACACACACACACATAAAGACCAAAGGAGTAAGCGCCAACGGGAACTTCCATTACTGAATGGAAATTTTGCAACTTAGCTAACTTCTCGGTTCCCGAAACCAATAGGAGATCCTTATTTCTACACATTTCGGGGGGGGGGATGGGCACTGGGGTTGCCACACAGTTCGTCAGACGTGCGGGGTAGTGGCGGCGATTGGGTGCCAAAATTGGGAGGGGGGGGTAAGGATTTGCCATTGTAAAGGGGGTAGTGTAGAGGTCTGCACGGGCCTAATTTGGTGAGCCCGGCCCGGCTCAAGCCCGTGCGTTTAAGTCCCAGCCCGGCCCGTGATGTGCCATTTGGTATTATGTTGTCCTTCTATTGTATTTTATTAAAATGCGAAAATTAAATAATGAAATGATATATTATTGAAAATATTTAGTTGAATGTAAGCCTACAAATATTAACTAAACTTTGACAATTATCGAAAAATATAACTTTTAAAAAGAGAGAAAAAGGAAGACTAAGCGCGTTTCGAATCTCCCTTTCTCTGAACGAGTAAGCGTAACACTACAAAAGTCAATCCTATACAGATTGGGGATAGATGAAAAATCCATGTCGTCCCACTCTCTCATAAAAACACACACACACCCTCACCCAACTGTAGACACCCTCCGTCCCCCACTCTACAAAACACAGACACTCGCGAGGTACTGTGCGAACTTTCCCTGCGAGGCCCTCTTGCTAACTAATAATTTTTACTAAATCAACCTGGCTAACGGTATTTTGCGCACGTACGCAATAGAAAATTTTTATTTTCTGATAAGGTGATGATAAGCTTTTCACTCATTTATTACAGAAGGAACTGATATTTTTCTTAAACTTGTAACGGTAACTGCTATTATTATTAAGCTCAACCGTCGTTCTCCTTTGCAAAATAAAAAAAAAGAAGGTAAATGTTAGTAATACTGTGCACTATGCAGTATGAATTTTTTAAATCTGTTTTACTATAACCGTGTGTTTAAAAAATGAAACCTATGCGGAACAAAAAGAAAAATGTTTTAAATGCGTACATCAATTTCCTAGTGAATTGTAACACATTAAAAAAATGTCCTTTAAAAGTTAGAGAAACAGTCATCGTATTTCATGAATATACTGGTATGCAAAAGGAAAACTTTACGTTTCACCTGTCACTCAAAGGAGACCTTTCTCGCCTTTTGTCCAGCAAAATCTTCAATAATAGCATCGTAATTTAGTTTTGATGCCACATCGCGTTCTATTGACAATGTAGCGAGTGCAGTTAACCTTTCTTGAGACATGCTTGTCATCAGATACGATTTGATTAATTTCAAGCTAGAGAAACTTTTTCTGCACTTGCGACTGTTATCGGCACAGTTAACATGATTCTGTACGCGATAGTTACGTTAGGGAAGGGATTTTGCATTCCGTTTAAAAATTGCAATACTTGGATGGTAGTATTAACGTCGTCCGGAACTAGTTCTCTGACTATTTTCAATTCTGTGCATAGCTCCTCTCCGCATACATCGCAGGAATTTCCCGAACGAAGGGTCAAATCCAGGTTTTTGCAATATTTCATTAGATCTCCGTCATTCATTTGTTTCATTTTCGGTAGAGTATACAAAAATCCAAACTAGTCATTGAAATCCTTGTATGTTCAAAACGAGATTTCAGAGACTGTAAAGCTGTGTCTATAGTAGGATAAAAATACTCTGTTTTGAAGACTTCCTCTGCAGATTTTGTATTTCTCAAGGGCTCGTCGTCTACTTCGTAATCAAAGATTCTTCTTTTGTAAGCCCTTCATTTCGAAATTGGTTCAAAAATTTAACAACCCCCTGAAGCATATTTTATGTCATGCCAAGCTGCATGCTCTCTGATTGAAGTGGTTTGCTCACACTTTTAATAGAAAAGAGTATGTCATACCATATATAACAATACCCAATAAGAATTCATAACTCTGAAGTTCATGTACTGCCAATGAGCGAGCTTCACATTTGATTTTAGGATCATTTACTGTGTCCGCAACTTCAAGAAGTGCGCCCCTTACTTCTTTTGCTTGGTATCTAATGGGTTTAACACTTTCTACACGGCTTTCCCATCTGCTGTCACAGGACTTCTTAACAGCAATATAAGAAGTCCTGAGCGTATGTACGACATGACTGTGATGTTTGTGTATACGGACTCGCGGAGAACTGTAATGGTAATTCATGTGTTTTGAACTGTCGGACCTTTGTTTGTCTGTGTACTTAATGTTATATTTTTCTTTCTTTCTCTTTTTTGTTTTATTTTATTTTATCTTATTTTATCCACCAGTGCGAGGCCCTGTGAGGCCGCACACCCTTAACGGCGGCCCTGCTGGGGGTCGAATCTTTTTGCTATCAACAAGCCCCAAAATGGTTTTACCATCTTAATACCTACAGATTGGTAAAAACACTGTGCCTCCTTAGTCTTCTGATTATGCCCTCGGCTTTGTCATGGAAGTAAGTAAACCCAGCGAAACTGTTAAACACACCAGCAAATCGCGAAACACGACTTTTTTCTTTTTTTACCATTCCGATAAAAAAGAATGGGTAGACTTGGCCCGGCCCGGTCGTAAATGGCTGGAAAAAGCCCGGCCCGTGCAGACCTCTAGGGTAGGGTGAAAGCGTGAATACGAAATGCACACAAAAAAGGGGGGGGGGACAACTAGATTAAACATTTTGTTACATAAAATATTTCATACCTCAATGCTGAAATTCATAAGCATGATACTTTTGTTATATGGAAATACTTAATTTTATCATATAAGATTACAAATTCAATTGTTGAAGTAAAAAAGTAACTTAAAAAGTATGAAAAAATAACGAGACTTACTAGTCTATGAGACTTAAAATAATGATAAGTGTCTTTGTTTTCTTCTAGAGTACACTTCTAGACATTCATCTAAGTTTATTTATGATTTTTCATTGGCTATGGTTAGCAACGCCAGATGTGTTAAACGTTCCTGTTTCCTGGTGTTTCTTAAATAGTTTTTTTACCCTTTTGAGAACATTGAAAGATCGTTCTGCTGAAGTTGTAGACACGGGAACTGTTAAAAACAATTACAAAAGCTTCACAACATTTGCGTATACAACTTGATTGTGAGAATTTTCAGCTTTAAACCCCAAGATCAATCTGGAAATTCATGTGCGATTAGCTTTTAATATTTCGTTCCTAGAGAATACATCAATTTCTGCAGATAAACTATCACATTTAATCTCATAGGCTTCTTCTATAGCAGAACAAGCTTCTTTGTACTCATTGTTGCTGACAGAGTCACGTTTAAAGGAAGCAGTCAGCACAGCTTCCATTTAATTAAAAAAGTGGGGGCAACTGACCCCCCCCTCCTTGCTCCGCCTAATCGCCGCCGCTGGTGAAAATCTTCTCCAGTCTGTTCTCCACTGTGAAACTTTAAAAAAAAATTAGTTATGGATTTGGATTAGTCATTGGAGTTCAGGATGATTTTCTCAGGACAACATTTTAAGTGTGATGCAATGATAAAAGAGTGTATTTCACTAACATTGCTACGAATGCTAAGGAAACTATTATTTGCAGAAATATCGAGGCCCCTATCCGACTGGGGGCTCCCGCACCGCAGTGATTGCGGAGCCTACGGTACGCCATTGAAATAAATCAAAGCCATGCCAAGCTTGTGTAGATATTCTCATATTGATTATAAGAATCTTACAACACTTTTCTAAATTTTAAACCTCACTCTGGATTATGGTCTCGTAATTTTCCTTTTTTTTTTTTATTAGGAACCATTTAGATCTGATTTTGAGTTTATTTATAGTTGAGGGGAGGTGAAAACTGTAAATCTCCTGTCTTGAAAATAACAAAAATCTCATCCACTAATTATTTTTGGCGCATCTTTACAGATACACCGAAGAAGGATTTACATGTGACTGCATTGTGGCCTGTTATTCCTTCAAAGCGAAATTTCAAACGTCTTGTTACCTTGCATCTTATAAACTCCAGTCCTTCATTTAGTACATTTCCCTTATGTGATTTTCTTGACCTTTACTGCACTTCGTTCTGTTTTACTTGCACATAATGAAATTAGAGTAAGTTCAAACAGCGGAAATTTTCGCTTTCAGTAACGTATCACAGAAATGAACGCATATTTCCAGATAAAATACAAAAGTCTTATATTGAACAATTCAGTAGCATCATCATTTAAATTACAAAAAAAAAAAAAAAAAAAAAAACAAGCAGAACAAGAAGCGCTAAAAAAGAGAGATGAAGTCCAATCACCTTAGAATATTGGCTTCTGCAGGCCCTGTATCCTCCTCTACGTTTGTCATTTTATATTTTTTACAGCTGCCTATAATGTCAGGCAGCCACTATATTTAACTGCGCAAGCAATGCATCAAAACTGCGCAAGCAATGCATCAAAAGCTACGGCCGTTTCTTAATTTAAAAAGTTTTTTTAATTAAGAATTGGAATGTAATTTGAATTAATTGGTTATTTCATATTTATGAAATACAGTTAAATTGTTTAAGTTACAAGTACGAAAAAAAAAATTGCGATGCTGCAACTTACAAATAATCGCATCATAACGCTTTACTTTAATATAACGGGTTAAATGCGTTGTCGTTTTTCTCCTTCTTAGAAAATGCGTTCATAAAATTTATTACATTTAAAATTGTAGACATAAATGCATTTAAGAGAATCCCAATAATTGGCTGATGACGATCTTCTGTATCCAGAATAATTTTAGGAGTTAGACTCACTCTATTTAAAGGAAATTTACCGAGGAATTTCTTTCTTTTGGGAGGAATTTTAAATTTTTCTTAGATAGGTGGGCTTTGAGAAATTGATTTTGTAGACATTGGAAAAGGAATTGTACAGCAATTGCCGATCGACAGTGCGCCCTTTGGTTTGCTCTGCATCAATTATGATTTAAAATTCAATGTTTTTCTTTGCAAATTTTCAAAGGGTTTTTTTTAATATTTAAATAAGAATCGGGGGAATGTTTCGCTATTGAAGAACTTTTGTATTTCCATGCTGTAGTGCCAATAACACGATGGCTAAACTTCGAAGCACAAGTACCCTTTACTCCTAATTAAAAAAGAAAAAGATTTAACATTGTCATTCCGATGCACTTCCAAACTTTAATTAGCCGGCTGCTGTAATGATACAAGCAAAGCATCAACAACCAAACTGTTATTTTGTTTGCAATTACTATGGCAACGCATTGCCATTTCTTTAAGAGCGATTTGAAGCATGGAATGCGGTTCAAATGTCAGTCATTTCTGAGCGCGAGGGCTTGCTGGCAACACTAGAGCTGCTGGCCTTCAGTTGCCGTGAAACGTTTGCAATTATTTAGGAGCTGCGTTTTGAAGCAATACTCAACCCGACACCCCGGATCTGGCGCCGAATGATACTCATCTTTTTGCCCATCTCAAAGATTCATTGTGAGGGGAACACTTGCGTTTTGGTTGCAAAGGGCAGCCAACGGTGCACGAGTGGCCGGGCGCGCAACTTAGGAAGTTTTTTTTCATACAGAATCCGCGTGTTGGTTTTAAAAAAAAAAAAACATCATTGCAAAAAGTAAGATGTGATCCAATTTACCAGCCACGAAGTTGCATGAAGGTGTTTACAGTAGCTCTGCCTGAGTCATTGTTAGGTTTTTACAATAATGTCCAAGGGAAATGCAGCCAACGCAAACAAGGATACGGTTTAGGATGAAAGAAAACTAAAAGTTGATCAACATAAACACTGAGACTGAGATGTACATAAGAAAGTATGAAGTGCCATTAAAACAAAGAAAAAAGTTAAGAAAAAAATTATTTTTGCATTTTAGCCGGTCTCTCACATAACATACAAAGGCGAGTTGAAAAAGTTTTTAACCCAATACTGATAACGAAAGATTTCTTCAAAGGCAACGCTAATCTGTGTTGTGACTCCTCTTGTGTGGTCACAGAAAATTTCAGTTTTACAATCTAGAGTAGAACTCGTTTATAACTAGGACCTGCAGTAGAACCCGCTTATAACTAGGAGCTACAGTAGAACCCGCTGATAACTAGGAGCTAAGTTGAACCCGTTTATAACTAAGAGCTACAATTGAACCTACTTATAACCAGAGATAGAAACGGGTCACGGATCAACGGTCAACAATTTCTCCGCCTGAGTCATCGACCCGGTTTTATTTCCGTTTTATTTTTGAAAAGAAAAAAATAATATTTAAAAAAAAATGCGTTCTGTGGGATTTTGTGCTCGATACTGGTGCCATCAGAGTGAAAAATGATTTGTATTGAAAAATATTTTTTTTTCCTTTTTCGGTGAATTGTAAAATTTAAAGAACATTACTAAAAAAAATGGACACAAGGCTAAATCCCTGTTTGTCATTTGGTAAGTGACTGTGAGATGCTAAGCTGCTGTTTAAAAGCTTCCAGGTAGTTCGTTGCCTACAAAGAAGTGCTGTTCGTGGAGAATTTTAACTAACTGTATAACTCTACACATTGGAAAATAGTGCTAAAGAGAAATCCTTGCGCGTGCGCAAGAGAGAAAGAGTTTTCAATATCTTCTCGTTCATTGTTTTTCGTCCCATAGGAGTGGTTTCACAGTGATTGTGCTAAAGAAAAGAGTTTTTTTTTTTACGGGATTCTGGTGCTCTTCGTTTTCGAGAGGGAAAGGAGGTATGGCTGTTGACCACGGTAAGAAGTAACTACCGCCCAGCACAAATGAAGAAGAATACGCGATTCAAGATGAAGAAAAAAGTCAAATCGAAGAGAGAAGAAGAAAAGGTTGAAGTATGACATCAGTAAATCACTTATGCCATTGCGTGGATCCACGGAAAAGAGACCAGAACATTATCATCAACATCATCAGGAATTTCCACTACTAAACGGATTTCCTGGACCATATAGTTCAGCCAGGTTTTCCTCCACTTCTCTCTATCCAAAGCCACCACTTCATCCAGTCCATTGTCTTTTAAACACTTGATTTAATCTCCTCCATCCACTTTCTCCTTGGTCATCCTCTTTCCCTCTTTCCTGGAGCCTCCCACTCCATCAGAATTTTAGGGAGTCTCTCTGATGATATTCTCCTTAATGGCCGAACCATTGTAATCTCCGCATCTCAACAGTTTGAAGAATGTCTACTTTCACACTCATAATATCTCGAATTTTTGTATTACGCATTTTTTCACATTTGGATTTTGGACCAGAACAGTAAACTTAAAAAGAAAACAACAAAAACAAAAAAACCACGCTATTGAGAGTTATTTTGACTTCAGCGAAAAGGAACGCGCGGCTCAACCACCATCAAGCAAATTCAATTAATATATATATTTTTATTATTTCAAGACTTATGTTTTTATGACCCTTTTAATTTCATATTTTGTATTTTACCTAATTGCTTTTTGGCATAATTATTCACTAATGAAGTAAATTAACAAAAGGAGATTTAAAACAAAGCAAAACTTGTGTCTGTATTCCTGGAGAAATTATATAACTGTATTTCGAGTCCCGGATGAAGCAAGGGTGGCGAGTTTGTCTTCGGCGGCTTTCCCTTTCCTGGAACCAGTGACCCTAAATTTGGGCCGGGCGACTGTTTATATCCCCTCAAGTTGCTCTTGGTGGTCGTAAAATTCGAACAAAAAAAACCCACGGGGGGGGGGGTTAGTGATAATTCACAACTTAAACTATTCATAGTTCGAAGAAGCCCGGTGTAGGTCACAAAAGTGTTACAGAATTACGTGTCAAGGAAGGAATATCTTTTTACCGTTGTTGCTGTGTATGTTATAACCGTGAATACTGCCTTTAGCTGCTACCCAATTACCCTTCTCTGGGAATGGGCTTCGATCATTATCAGCTCCTGGATAATGTTTCAACCCTATTTTAGAACTTGGCTTTGTTCCAGAAAGAGATTACTGCTGAGCCTCCTCCGAAAAGAATTACTTTCATTGACCGAAGCCGACGGGAAACATGAATAAATCTTGTAGAAAATTCAAAAAACAAAAAACGGCCTTAGATTGGTGAGCTTGCTACCCGCGAAGCTACAAAACGACATATTAATCCACGCAGCCGCTTTAGAGGTACTTAGTATTAACCGGACTGCAGCAGAGGAAAAGTGTTCACACTACATTTCCAGTTGCAGTAAAAGTTATTCATTGTCTGCTGCAACAAAAACCACGATTCCTTCTCCCCCAAAGAACGTAGGAATAGTGTGTACCTTATGCCATTTACGCTTTGGCCTAGCGGTTTGGTTACACGCTTCTTGATCCAAGGAAGTGGGTTCGATCCGACTTTTCGTGTTTGTTTTGAGGTTCAGTTTATCTTATACATAACCTCATTCGTGTTTGTTTTGAGGTTCATTCGTGTTTATTTTGAGGTTCATTTAGCTTGTTTTGAGGTTCATTCGTGTTTGTTTTGAGGTTCATTCGTGTTTGTTTTGTTTTTGTTTTCAGGTTCATTCGTGTTTGCTTTGAGGTTCATTCAGTTTGTTTTGAGGTTCATAACCTCATTCGTGTTTGCTTTGAGGTTCATTCGTGTTTGTTTTGAGGTTCATTCGTGTTTGTTTTGAGGTTCATTCGTGTTTGTTTTGAGGTTCAGTTTATCTCATACATAACCCGAGTTTATCTTATACATAACCTCATTCGTGTTTGTTTTGAGGTTCATTCGTGCTTTTTTTGTTTTTGTTTTGAGGTTCATTCGTGTTTGTTTTGTTTTTGTTTTGAAGTTCATTCGTGTTTGTTTTGAGGTTCATTCAGTTTTTTTAAGGTTCATAACCTCATTCGTGTTTGCTTTGAGGTTCATTCGTGTTTGTTTTGCTTTTGTTTTGAGGCTCATTCGTGTTTGTTTTGTTTTTGTTTTGAAGCTAATTCGTGTTTGTTTTGAGGTTCTTTCAGTTTGTTTTAAGGTTCATAACCTCATTCGTGCTTGTTTTGAGGTTCTTTCAGTTTGTTTTAAAGTTCATAACTTCATTCGTGTTTGTTTTGAGGTGCAGTTTATCTCATACATAACCTCAGTTTATCTCATACATAACCTTAGTTTAGCTAATACATAACCTCATTCGTGTTTGTTTTGAGGTTCATTCGTGTTTATTTTGAGGTTCATTTAGTTTGTTTTGAGGTTCATTCGTGTTTGTTTTGAGGTTCATTCGTGTTTGTTTTGTTTTTGTTTTGAGATTCATTCGTGTTTGTTTTGTTTTTGTTTTGAGGTTCATTCGTGTTTGCTTTGAGGTTCATTCAGTTTGTTTTGAGGTTCATAACCTCATTCGTGTTTGTTTTGAGGTTCATAACCTCATTCGTGTTTGTTTTGAGGTTCATAACCTCATTCGTGTTTGTTTTGAGGTTCAGTTTATCTCATACATAACCTCAGTTTATCTCATACATAACCTCATTCGTGTTTGTTTTGAGGTTCATTCGTGCTTGTTTTGTTTTTGTTTTGAGGTTCATTCGTGTTTGTTTTGTTTTTGTTTTGAGGTTCATTCGTGTTTGTTTTGTTTTTGTTTTGAAGTTCATTCGTGTTTGTTTTGAGGTTCATTCAGTTTGTTTTAAGGTTCATTACCTCATTCGTGTTTGCTTTGAGGTTCATTCGTGTTTGTTTTGCTTTTGTTTTGAGACTCATTCGTGTTTGTTTTGTTTTTGTTTTGAAGCTAATTCGTGTTTGTTTTGAGGTTCTTTCAGTTTGTTTTAAGGTTCATAACCTCATTCGTGTTTGTTTTGAGGTTCTTTCAGTTTGTTTTAAAGTTCATAACTTCATTCGTGTTTGTTTTAAGGTTCATAACCTCATTCGTGCTTGTTTTGAGGTTCTTTCAGTTTGTTTTAAAGTTCATAACTTCATTCGTGTTTGTTTTGAGGTGCAGTTTATCTCATACATAGCCTCAGTTTATCTCATACATAACCACAGTTTATCTCATACATAACCTTAGTTTAGCTAATACATAACCTCATTCGTGTTTGTTTTGAGGTTCATTCGTGTTTGTTTTGTTTTTGTTTTGAGGTTCATTCGTGTTTGTTTTGTTTTTGTTTTGAGGTTCATTCGTGTTTGTTTTGTTTTTGTTTTGAGGTTCATTCGTGTTTGTTTTGAATTTCAGTTTATCTCATACATAACCCGAGTTTATCTTATACATAACCTAATTCGTGTTTGTTTTGAGGTTCATTCGTGCTTGTTTTGTTTTTGTTTTGAGGTTCATTCGTGTTTGTTTTGTTTTTGTTTTGAGGTTCATTCGTGTTTGTTTTGAGGTTCATTCGTATTTGTTTTGTTTTTGTTTTGAAGTTCATTCGTGTTTGTTTTGAGGTTCATTCAGTTTGTTTTAAGGTTCATAACCTCATTCGTGTTTGCCTTGAGGTTCATTCGTGTTTGTTTTGCTTTTGTTTTGAGGCTCATTCGTGTTTGTTTTGTTTTTGTTTTGAAGCTAATTCATGTTTGTTTTGAGGTTCTTTCAGTTTGTTTTAAGGTTCATAACCTCATTCGTGTTTGTTTTGAGGTTCTTTCAGTTTGTTTTAAAGTTCATAACTTCATTCATGTTTGTTTTAAGGTTCATAACTTCATTCGTGCTTGTTTTGAGGTTCTTTCAGTTTGTTTTAAAGTTCATAACTTCATTCGTGTTTGTTTTGAGGTGCAGTTTATCTCACACATAGCCTCAGTTTATCTCATACATAACCTCAGTTTATCTCATACATAACCTTAGTTTAGCTAATACATAACCTCATTCGTATTTGTTTTGAGGTTCATTCGTGTTTGTTTTGAGGATCATTCACTTTGTTTTAAGGTCCATAACCTCATTCGTGTTTGTTTTGAGGATCATTCGGTTTGTTTTAAGGTTCATAACCTCATTCGTGTTTGTTTTGTGGTTCAGTTTGTCTCATACATAACCTTAGACATATAATGACGAATATATGAGTAGAAGTATGCATTCACATGCATACGTATGTCATCATCATCATCATCATTATCAACCATTATCAATCCACTGCTGGACGAAGGTCTCCCCAAGTTTCCTCCACAACGGTCTGTCTTGTGCCAGTCTCCTCCATGTCACCCCTGCATACTTTCGAATTTCATCCACCCATCTTCCATGTAGTCTTCTTCTGGGTCTTTTCCTGTCTTTTGGAATCCAATCTAAAATTTCGGCTGTCCATCGACGATCTGTCCTTCTGGCAGTATGTCCAGCCCATTGCCATTTCAGGGATTTAACTCTGATCATGATGTCTTCCACTCTTGTCATTTTTCGGATCCACGAGTTCCTCTTCTTATCTCTCCTGGTTACACCAAGTATGCACCTCTCCATGCTGCTTTGAGTTGTCTGCAGCCTTTGTATGTCTCTTTTAGTTAAGGTCCACGTCTCTGCACCATACGTAAGCACTGGAAGGATGCATTGATCAAACACTTTCTTTTAAGACATAATGGCATATTGCTCTTGAAAATTATGCTGTTTCTTCCAAAAGCTCTCCAGGCAAGTTTTGTACGCCGATTAATTTCTTCATCAATGTGACCCTCACTTGATATCTGCTGTCCAAGATAAACGTACGTGTCTGTTATCTCCAGCTTTTCTCCATCAATCGATAAATCTTCATTTCTTGTAAAAGCATTGAACATCACTTTTGTCTTCTGAAAGTTCATTTTTAATCCCACTTCTTTACTCTTGTCAGCAAGTTCCTGGATCATACTCTGCAGCTCTGATGGGGTAGTTGCAAAAATGACTACGTCATCAGCAAAACGTAGGTGGGTTAGATAATATCCATTAATCTTTATCCCTTTGTTTTCCCAGCTCAGCGACTGAAAAACACCCTCCAATGTGGCATTAAAGAGCTTCGGAGATATGGTGTCACCTTGTCTCACTCCCTTTCCAATTTTTACGTGTGTTGTATTTTCAAACAGCCTAATCTTTGCACTTGCATTTTCATAGATGTTATTAATAATATTAATGTATGCATCTTCAATACCGCAGGTTTTCAGAGCCATTGTAACTGCTGATGGTTTCACCGAATCAAAGGCTTTTTCATAATCGATAAAAGCCATGCACAATGGAAGTTCATATTCCCTCGCTCTTTCAATTAGTTCTCTCAGCACGTGGATATGATCTATTGTGCTGTAGCCACTCCTGAATCCAGCTTGTTCTCTCGGTTGAGCCATGTCCAGTGTTACCTTCAAGCGGTGTGAAAGAACTTTAGTGAAGGTTTTATAAACTACTGATAGGAGGCTGATAGGTCTGTAGTTTCCGAGATCCTCAATGTCACCTTTCTTATGTAGCAGGATCATTGTAGCGGTGTTCCAATCCTCAGGAATCTTTCCTTCATTAAGGCATCGAGTGAAAATTTGGGCGAGTACTGTTTCGATTTCTCCACTTGCTTCTTGTATGATGTCTACAGTAATTCCATCTTCTCCTGGAGCTTTTCCCCGCTTCATGTTCTTGATCGCATGTGCAACGTCTGCTGGAAGGACTGGAGGAACTCTGGTACTGGTATCTTTCATGATGTCTGGAGTGCATGTATCATCCCTTTCATATAATTTGGAGTAGAAATCTTTCACTCTTGTCAAAATTTCGCCTCTATTTCTTGTTACAGAACCATCTTCTTTTCTCAGTGCCATAATCTGTTTTCTTCCCTTACTGAGATGTCCCTTTGCTATCTTTAGGCTTTGGTTGTTTTCAATTGCTTTCCTCACTAGTTCACAGTTGAATTTTCTTACGTCTTCAGTGATACTTTTTCTTACTGTCTTGCATAGCTCTATATATTCCACTTTGGAAGTCACATCTTCTTTAGTTGTCCTCATCTCTCTTCTTTTCTGCATCAACATTTTCGTTTTTCCTGATAATTTATTTACATGCAACTTGTTCTTAGACCCAGCTAATTTTGTTGCTGTTTCCATAAGAGCTTTGGTTACTTTTCTGTTAACTTCAGAGATGTCCACTTCTTCCGATGTTAGGCCTTCTAAAGCAGAGAACCTGTTCTTCAGTTCCAACTTGAAGGTATTATGGTGTTTTTTAAGGTTGGTTATGTCAATAGATTTTGTTTGTCTTATGAGCTTGCCACGTTCAAGTTTAGTGTTGAGGTGCATCTTACATCTCACCAATCTATGGTCACTACCTGTGTTGAACTTGTTTAGCACACTGCAGTCTTCTATGACGAATTTTTTGTTACACATAATAAAATCAATTTCACTTGTCGTCCCATTTGGATGTCTCCATGTCCATTTCCTGTGTGGCTTTTTCTTGAAGAAGGAGTTCAATATAAAAACCCTTCTGCCTCTGCAAACTCAACGAGAGTATTTCCACGCTGGTTTCTGTTGCCGTGACCGAATTTACCTACTGAAGTTTCATTCTGTTGCCGTTGCCCTATTTTTGCATTGAAATCTCCCATAATTATTTTCAAGTGCTGCTTACCTTTATTATTTAGATGACAAATTTCCTCATAAAATTCTTCAATTTCTTCTTCAGGATGACTTGTGGTGGGTGCATAAGTTTGAATAAACTGAGCCTGGTATCTTTTCGAGAGTTGGATAACAAGTCGTGCAGCTCTGTCAGAGGAACTTTCAACTTCTACAACTTTATCCTTCAGTTTCTTGTTTATTATAAATCCAACACCACTAGTTGTGCCAGTATCTGTCCCACGATAGTAGAAGAGATGTCCACTTTTCAGTTCGATGAGATCTTCTCCTTTTCTCCTTACCTCACTTAGCCCCACGATGTCCCACTTGATCCTTTGTAGTTCCTCTTCCAATTCAAGAAGCCTTGAATCAGAAGATAGGGAGCGTCCATTGTACGTTGCCAAGGTCAGCAACAGATGGCAGCCTAGTCCGGTCCTCCGGGGATTCTTAGCACCCTCTGCCTTCATGTCGCACTGGCCGCTGCCTTGGCCAGGTACATTCCAGCTGCCGGAGACTGAGGGCCAAGATTTAAGTTGTGGAATCATTTTGGAGGGGTTTGGCCATAACTCACCACGCTGGCCAAGCGGGTTGGTGAGTGTGGGATAGAATTTCCTCTAATCCCGATGGTATAGTTATACCGCTATTGGCGGTCGTCAGAGCCCCTTTAGTGGGAACAGGATGCACCACGAGAAGGCGGGGTTGACATTTGTCAAGGAGAGGCTCTGATGTAACGCATCACGTGACCTTACATCCCCATACGTATGTACATACTTACATATGTAGAAACCAGCGACCTAAATTAACAACTGACTTCTCTTGACCACCGATATTCGGTAAGATACCTACGTAGTCCGATCAAAAAGTTTGTTAGGTACGTAGAGCTCCAATAGATGACAGTACGCGGACGCGCGAGCAGCGGTCGAGGGCAGGGACCTTTATGAGTCATTGTGCCGAGTGGCGTCGTTCTGTGAAAATCGGGAGCTGTGCTACGCGATATTTGGTGACCACGTGAAGAACACAGCTGCGATTTCGGTATGGACTACAAACTAGAGCAGCAAGCGAACGTCAAATTCTGGGTCAAACTCGGCAAGTCAGGAACGAAGACGCATGAAATGTTGCGGCAGGCTTATGGCAATGAAGCAATGAGTCGTTCGAGGTGTTTTGAGTGGCATTCGCGCTTCAAGAGCGGCAGAACGGCACTGGAAGGTGACGAAAGATCAGGAAGACCGTCCACGAGCAAAAACCCCGAAAATAGGGACAAAATAAGGGAACTGGTGCATGAGGACCGTCGGAGAACCATTCAAGACATTGCTACCATCGTCAATGTGTCATACGGAACAGTGCAAGAAATTCTGATGTCGGTTTTGAACATGCACCGCATTGCTGCAAAGTTTGTGCCCAAGATTCTGAAACGCGAACAGAAGGCGCTCCGTGTCGGACTCTGTCAAGTTCTTCGTCAGCAGGTGGTAAATGAACCAACGCTTCTGTTGCGGGTCATCACTGGGGACGAGACTTGGGTCTACGGTTACGACCCAGAGACCAAACAACAGTCGTCACAGTGCCAGAGCCCGGCATCTCCACGACCGAAGAAGGCCCGACAGGTCCGGAGCGCAACCAAAAGCAGGCTCATCGTATTCTTCGACATTCGTGGAGTTGTGTGCAGTGAATTCGTCCCCCAGGGCCAGACCGTCAACGCTGTTTTTTACTGTGATGTTCTGCGGCGTCTTAAAGAGGACATTCACCACAAACGACCTGAAATGTAGCGCAGGGACGATTTCCTGCTCCATCACGACAATGCAGAAGCTCACAGAGCGTTAGCAACACGCCAGTTTTGCAGCAGCAACAGTATGACTACCCTTCTTCACCAGCCTTACTCGCCGGATTTGGCACCCTGCGACTTCTTTCTGTTCCCGAAGATGAAGGTGAAGCTCAAGGGTTGCCGTTTTGAAACCGTGGATGAGATCCAGCGTAAATCGCAGACGGTGCTTGACACGATTCGCGAAGAGGACTTCCAGGGAGCGTTCCAACAGGGGCAAAAACGCTGGCAGCGGTGTATCGCTGCCCAAGGCGACGAACTTTCTGATCGGACCTCGTATCAGTTTAAAAAAATCTATTTCGGTTAGGTTAGCTATCCATCTGTCAGTTAAGAAAAACTTTCGGTAAGGTTATCTATCAATCCATCTATCAGTTTAAAATATTTCTGTTTTGGTAAGGTTATCTGTCCATCTTTCAGTTCAATTTTTTTTCAATAAGGTCTACTACTATCTATCTACCAGTTTTAAAAAAAATAATTTCGGCAAGGTTATACATCTACACGAAAGTAGCAAATGTTTAGGAACAGCCAATATCAATCAGTGAACACCCAATATCACGTGCCATTCTCACTTAAATCCGAAAACATGACATGGAAATTGCTTTACAAATAGCTCACTGCGAGGATTCAGACGCGTACGAAGCGGCAATATTGGAAACACTCGGGATTTAAGCGATTTGGAAAGGGGCATGATAATGGTCGCTAGACTGGCAGATGTAAGCATCTTAGAAACTGCAAACCTTCTCGGCTTTGCAAGCACAACTGTATCAAGGGTGTACAATGTGAGTGCTGTGTTAACAGGGCATCATAAATTTAACAGGAGTGAACTTTGGTAACCAAGTTCACTCCTGTTAACCCCTCCCCCTCTTTCTCTTCTTAGCTGTCGCATACGAAAATATTGCCGAGTTCGGTTTTATGACTTCACTTAAAAAAATATTCGTGGGGGCATCAAGAAATTCTCACAATTTATGGAGGGAGTTTTCACGGTGGGTCGAGAAGCTGCTGATAGGCTGATAGGTCAGGGTTAGCAACAGTGAGAAGGCAATTAAAAGTTAACTCCCGCGCCTTCTACGGGGAGGGACCGAGGTCAGAATGAAGAACGAGAGGGATTCTGATCGAGGCTGAGGCAGAGAACTGTAGATTTTTCTCCGAGTCATGAAGATGGCGGGAGAAGGAAACGAGGGAAAATATGCCGAAAAGTGAGACCGAACAGAAATAAAAGTCGGTAACGAAAACTTATCAGCGATGTAACTGAAGAAAAGCCTAATGGAGTAGTAATAAGCAAAAGAGGATCCTCGAGTTCATAATACAATGAAATTAGGACGATGCCTTAAAGATCTTTCCCATAACTTCACAGAATAAACATATTCATCACTGTAAAAGAAAGAATCGTATTTTATTCATTAGTTTTATCTTCGGAGAAAAATACAGGTAAAACCCCGCAACTTCTAAAGCTATTTGCAAGCGAAGGTCAAAGGAACGCTTCACAAAGGGCACTGAAACATAATTCAGTGAACAACCTTGTTACAGCTGCACAACAATAAACAAGCTATCAGTGGTCTTGGTGGGCGGAAACGACTAGTTGATATTCGAGGACAACAACGGCTGGAGAAGATTGTACAAGGCAACAGCTGAGCACCATTGCTTCAAGTAACCGCGCAGTACAACAGGGGTATCCAGAACAGCATTTCAACATACACAGCCCATTGCACATTGGCGTGAATAGGCTATAACAGCAGGCGTGCCCTTAATGTATACTACTCGTCCCTGCTAAAAACCGACAATTTTGTTTTCAGTGGACACCGGAACACCTAGCGTTAACTGTACAAGTTGGTGGAGGCGGTGTAATGGTGTGGGGTCTCTTTTCATGGCGGCATTAGGTTCCTTAACACCTCTGGAATAGCATTTAAGTGCTATGAGGTATCTTAACATCATTGTGGACCAGACACACCCTTAGGTGTGCGTATTTCCTGATGGAGGGGGTTACTTCCAGTAAGATATAATGCGCTATGCCACAAGGCTCGGATAGTTACAGTGTTTCCAGAAGCACTGCAGTGACTTAAAAAATGCTAAAATCCCCCCCCCTCCCAGTTCCTCAGATCCAAACCCGATCGAAGACCTGCAGGATGAAATGGAGAAAGTCCTTTGTAACACAGACACTCTTGCAGAGAACATTCGGCAACTGACAGACGCCATCATATCCGCTTCGGTGAACATACCTGTACAACAATATCAGTATCTCGTTGAATCCATGACACATCGAATCGAGACAGTTTTGAGGGCAAAGGGCTGTCCAATATGTTATTAAGTAGGTGTCCCTACTAGAGTATATATACAGCTGCCCAATTCAGAAACGTTAGGCACGCGTAAATGCTGTTTGAATACTAAACTAGTAACTGAAGAAGTCTCTCTCTCTCTCTCTCTCTCTCTCTCTCTCTCTCTCTCTCTCTGTGAAGTTGCAGTGCCATTACCATTTAATTGATAATTTTATGAGATTTTTTTGGTGGCCTTTTAACATTTCCTGAGGGTAGCTCCTCAAAAATCACTGTCCTGATCAAGTTTGACGGTGTAAAATCAGTCTGTTTTTTTTTATTTGTGACGTATATGCTAATTTAACTTTCCTTTTCAGTTACTTTTTCGATGTAAATTTGAGTTCATTCTCCTTAGCATTTTTCAAACTTAACGTGATATCTTCTCTCTCGCAAAAGTATGTTTGGCAACACCTTGAGGTTAGTACGTATGACGTGTGTATGTGTCTGATGAGAACTGAACGTTATACACTGCTGGCCACCCAAAATGCAACACCAAGTAGGAAGCATCCGATTGGCCTGAAATTCGCAGCATGCGTCGCCCTCGAGAGGGTATGCAAACGATTAGCATTGCAGGGCATATGCAAATCATGTGCGCCCGGCACGCCACCGAGAAGCACTATAAGAAGGGTGCACAGAAGGCGGGGTGTAAGTAGTGGAAGTGTGTTGTGCTGCCGGACCTGTGCGTGGGAAGCTTCCTGATGACTCGTCGCAGAATACGACAGTCATTGCAGCACGTTCCGGAGTTCGACAGAGGACGAATAGTGGCTTATCGCGACAGCGGTTTATCGTACCGAGACATCGGCGCCCGTGTGGGACGACATCGAGCCATAGTGAAGCAAGCCTGGATTCGGTGGGTGCAGGAGGGACGGACGGACTGACGTGAGCGATTGCCGCAGCCGCGGCACACCACCGAACGAGAGGACCGGCATGTTGTGCGGCGGGCATTGACGGCTTGCACGGCCACTTCACGAACGTTGGCGCAGGAATTATGGTGTGTTGCGCAACAACCTGTGTCAGCATGTACCGTTCGACGTCGTCTGCAGGAGTAGGGACTTGTCGCACGGCGCCCATTGCTCTGATTACCATTGACGTTACACCACCGGCGAGTGAGGCAGCAGTGGGCCGTTGAACGCCGCACCCGGACTAGGAAACGGCACGACATTGTCTTCTCCGACGAATCCCGCTTCTGCCTGCAACACCACGATGGTAGGATCCGCGTGTGGCGGCACCGCAGCGAGAGACTGTATGACGCCTGCATTATGCATCGCCATACCGGTTCGTCGCCTGGAGTTATGGTTTGAGGCGCAATTGGATATGACACCCGCACCCCTCTGGTACGCATCACCGGTACACTCAACAGCCACCGCTACATCTCCGACGTTTTGGAGCCTGTAGTCCTCCCTTACCTGAAGGACCTGCCAGCGGCCACGTTTCAACAGGAAAATGCGCGCCCGCACGTGGCACGTACAGTGCAACAATTTTTCACGGCCCTCCAGGTGTCACTGCCGCCGTGGCCCGCCTGTTCTCCCAATATGTCGCCCATCGAACACGTCTAGTCGCTGATCGGAAACCGAGTGGCTCGGCAAGCACCACCCGCGGCTACGCTTGATGAACTGTGGCAACATGTGGAAGCAGCTTGGACCCACATACCCCAAGCCCACATCCAAAGCCTCTTTCGTTCGATGCCGTGGCGTGTAGCAGCCGTTATTGCCAGCCATGGGGGCCACACCAACTATTGATGCCTGTGTGTTCCGCAAGTCGCACGGGCCTGTAAGCTCAATCGTTTCATCTTTGTATCTGTTGTTATGTGTCCAGTGAATCTGGCTTTGCTATCACGTGTCCTTCTTGGTGTTGCATTTTGGGTGGCCATGCAGTGTATAATGTTTGAGCAGCAGCAATGTGTGGAGATTGTGGAAGTTATAATGTTCATTGTGGAAGAGACGTTGTCTAATTGAATCTATTTGAAGGCTGTGTGTTATGTTCCAGGGTTGGTGTTGTTTTCTTAACCAAGTGTTATTATTATCAACCATACGCGCCAACTTCTGAAAATTTCGAGGGGTGCAGAAATTCAAAAGGCAGGTGCCGTTTCCAGTGTTGGAATTTTTAGATGTTTGAATGGACCTTGTCTTCCGTGTAAACGCAAACAAACCGATACGTGATTTCATGATAAAGATATTAATTTTTTTTTATAGCAACCAAATTCTTGAACCCCGTTTTAATTCTTCTGATTTAATTTCATGTAATGTGCGCACAAGAGCTCCTATACTTTTTTTCTTTTGGACAAAATTTGAGCATTTTGTTGGGGACTACTACCAGAAAACCAAACCTGTTGAAAAAGGCTGAGATTGGCAGTATATAGCATTAGTCAAAACAGACAGTATGCTAATAGCGATACCTTTGAGGAGCTCGCTCTAGCAGTAGCAAACGAAAGCGTGTTCAGTGTTGTAATGGAACGCGCTTCATAATCATTGCACTGTATTATTTTCCTTACTTGTTATTGTTAGTATTTAGCGTATAATACAGCATATATCACAGTGAAATTTTTGCTTTGATCAACAAGTGCAACTTGGAAATCTCCCCCCCCCGTTCCGCCATTATTCATCTTGCAGTCTATGTGAACCAGTTGTTAAAGATTTGGCATATCACCCCTGCGTGGATTCATTGGTGTTACTAATGGTGACTGCTTAAGGGAGAAAAAAAGGCCTCAACAGAATTATGTCAAACAAACAATAACTGCAACAACACAGCAAAAAAAAAAAAAGAAAAAAAAATCAAAATTATACTTTGAGCGAGAAAAGATCATTCGCAGTCTCGCTGTATGTCTTCTGCTCCCGCTCTAACATTTATGGCTTTATGACCCTACTGAAGATCACTGAGTGCATGGTGAGCTGCTGACAACTTACTGATGTGCAAGGAACCTGATTGCGAAAAAAAAAAAATGATTGGTAGCTTTAAATAATTAGGAAGGTAGGGTACAAACCACATCCCACACCCCAATTTCTCGCTTGCTTGGCTGTCTTATTTCTTAAGTGTTTATTCGGTATCGGTGGGTAAAACACAATTTTTTTTAAGATATTGATTTTTTTTTTTTTTATAGAAACCAAATATTTGCCCTATATTCCGATTATCTTGTTTAATTTCATGTAAAGTGGAACTAAATATTTAAGTATGAATCCAGTACATATAACAAAAATTCGGAGGGGTGCTCATGCCCCTGAGCACCGCCGTAGTTGGCGCCAGTGTCATCAACTACGTTCGTTTGATTAAGATAGTAATATAAAAAAAAGAGTTGTAGTTACATCTTTTTAAAGTGCGAAAGAATTAGTAGCTGAATAAAGACTAATCGTAACTATTTTTCGACGTTTACTCGAATGACTCCTGTTTAAATGTAGGTGGAGTTTTTATCCAGTGTTCAGTCAGCTATACTTAAACGAATATTACAGATTGCAGTATAATTTCCCACGAAATAAATAAAGTTTAAAATTAAAAAAACTACAGTGTTACGTTTTTTTGGGGAGGGGGGATGGCCCGGTTTAACGGCGCAAGGGCAGAAGTGGTCAATTTCTCCCTTTTACTCAGTCGTAATATACATGGAGGATGAGAAAAAAGGAGAAATTCAGTTTGGGTCCTGGCCAAGAAATCACACAATGAACTGGCTCACTAGCAGCATTTCTTTTCTTTCTTTCTTTTTTTTTTTTTTTTTTTTTTTTAATTTTTAAATTTCAGTTTTCAGGTTCACACTTCCCGGATGGTGAAACATGCACACAGAAACAAAGAGAATAAAAAAAAAAGAAGAAGAAGAAGAAGAAGGAAAGAAAAACAGGATTGAGTGATGCGCATACCTCTTCCGTGCCTGACACAAACTGTCAGTGCTCACGCAGTGTATATTTCGCCTAACCGTACGCCTTCACGTGAGTGACAAATCCTCGCACATATTTCATCGCCGAGAAAGGAATTCTGGAGAACGAGTAGGTGGAAGGACGAAAAATAAACTCACCTGAGTTATGTAATAGAAAAATAAACAAACGAGAAACAAATATAAAGGCAAGAGTGGGAAAACATTGAATACTTTGTAAAAGGAAATAAGAAATGAACAAGTAAATTAAGGGGAATCATCACTGCTTAACTTCGAAAAACGCAGAGGAACTTGTTTACAATGGATCTAGAAAAACAGAGATGTCAGGAAGTTGACAGAAACGACCGGGGCGTTAACTTCTATTTTTTTCTTGTTTTCGTTCGGGGGATATGTTGTGGATGTGAGTCATAATCACAAAAATACGCTTTCAAAGCTCTATGAGCCCACCACATGAGGAAAACTAGGCATTCCTCTGCGCATTCCTCAGCATGGTTCGAATTTCGTACTTTTCGAGAAAAAAGAGAGTTTTAGAGAGAGAAACAAGGAAAAAGCATCAGGAGGAAGAATAGAAGCATTCCATGCCATTTCTCTTATTGTAGCGTTTAAGGATGAAAGAAATGTATTGTTTTACTATTCTTGATATTATTGCTGAAGATAAAATGTTGCCAGGAGGTAGCTTAGAAAAAGCCACTTACATCATATGAACACTTACGGAACTATTAGTGCGCGAAGATCCACTCTAACGAGATTAACTTTCGAAATAACAGACAGAAAAGATTTCCCGAAATGTTCTACCAAATGAAGAAAACAATGATGTGTCATTATATATAATTTCCACCTTCCTTATCCATTTATAATAAGAAGAAAACAACGGAACTTTATGCCTTTTCCGAAATCCAATCTTCTGGTGTCTTCGCCGATATCAAAAGCATCATTTTCGCGGGACATTGACCCATTAATCTGTTTGCTCACTTGAAAGCATTCCAGTTCCTTCCATAAATTTTGTTATTACTAAGGATAATCGGACAGGTGGAGAAGGCTGCTTATTTTAACATATACAGTAGAACCCGCTTATGACGGTAGAACCAGTAGAACCCGCTTATAACGAGCTTGTATTTAGCGAGATCTCGGATTTAACGAGTAAACGGAACTTTTTGTCAATGTTAATTCAAAACTAATTTTCAATTCGTCTAATTGTCGTGCAAGTGTAAGACATTGAAGAAGATTAAAAAATCTGTCGATGCACGATATTAAAATCATAAAATCACTAAAAGCTAAGATCAATTAAAACCTTTACATACTTAGCATAGTTTAAAATATAGTTTACACTAAAACACGTGAGATATTTCGAGACGACTGGGCTCATCCTCAGACGTGATTACAATCGAAAAAAGCTCCGGGTTACATTACCGTATATATAGCCATAATAAATGACGTCCTAACAGTAAGCTCATTCAGCTTACTGTTATGACGTCATTTATTAAATCATGCAGCTTACTGTTGTGACGTCATTTATTATGGCTATATATACGATAATGTATTTATTATTATGGCTATATATACGATAAAGCTTTTTCCATTGTAATCACGTCTGAGGATGAGCCCAGTCGGCTCGAAATATCTCACGTGTTTTAGTGTAAACTATATTTTTAACTATGCTAAGTATGCAATTAAAGGTTTTAATTGATCTTAGCTTTTAGTGATTTTATGATTTTAATATCGTGCATCGACGGATTTTTTAATCTTCTTCAAAACTAATCTCATCGTTTTTAACGAGCGAAATTTAATTAAATCATCGGATTTAACGAGGGAAACAAAAGCTAAGATGATCTCTTTTAACAAGCGAAGTAACAAAACTTAATTCCATACTTAATGAGAAAGAAAATCTGCTGCGCACTGTCCTGGTGTAGAAGAATACAAATAGCGGCATACAGGATGAAATTGCAGCACAATGCTGGCAAATGTTGGTGTGTTAGTGGAAGAATGTTGATAGAAAAGCAATAGTGAAGGAGTATATCAAATGTTCAACAAATGAGTTCCGTCCACCCATTGCAAGGGTGTATACTTTGGGAGTATCTTTTTTAAGAAACATATTTCCATATTTTCTGGTTCAGTATTCCCTGCTACCATGTTTGTTAGTACTTATTTTATTTTAATTTGTACAGCTGTAGTTAACTAAGTAAACCTTTCAAGTCTAATTTTTACGGATATATAATCTAAACTTACAGTATATGCATGTTATCACGTATGCGTATTTTTCCATGTAGAAATCCTTGCTAAGTCCCCCAAAACGGACTTAGCAAGGATTTCTATCGGTCCCGAGCTCATTACCATAGGCGAATTCTACTGCAATAGGCCATCAAAAGATCGTAGTTTAACGACCAGGAAATGGAAACGGCAAAGTTAAAACTGTTTTATTCGTACCTTGGTAAACAGATGCATTCATTTTCCACATTTCTTCTACAATACATGTTCGTTATTGAGAAAGCAACGCATGTGTTTCTTCCGAGAAGAATTTCTTGGGTTAATGCAGTTAATAAACGGTAGCAGGATAATGCGCCATGCCACAAGTCCCGAATAGTCACACAGTAGTTCCAGAAGCACGGCAGTGACTTCAAAAATACTAAAAATGCCCCTCCCTCAGCCCCCAGATCTAAACCAGATCGAACACCTGTGGGATGAGATGGAGAGAGTCCTTTGTAACAGAGATACTCTTGCAACGAACATTCGGCAACTGACGGACGACATCACACCCGCTTGGGCGAACATACTCAAAGTCGTCTTAAGCAGATAGCCAGTACAACTATCGTTGACAGTTAATTCTTGGGAATGATGTCTTTATTGTTTCATTCCAAATTCCACATCACTTCTCCTGTTTTACCTGCCACTTTAACCCGACCCGTTTTTTTTTTGTTTTTTTTTTTTAAATCCTCGGTGAGGTTGGATGATTCTTCAGTGGTTCCCCTACTCTCACAAAGAAATGCTTTAATCTCCCTCCTGTGCAACGTTTTGTATACACCGCCATCGTTCTTTTGGCTCATTCCACAGAAATAACAATGACAACATCACTAGGGGAACCACCGTTCTTCTGGCTCCTTCCACTGAGATAACGACAGACAACATCACAAGGGGCACTATCGTTCTTCTATAGCTCATTTCACCGAGACAGCAACTAACAACATCTCAATTAGCGCGATCTTTCACTGGCTCTTTCCACTGCGGTAACAACTGACAACATCACAAAGAAGTGCCATCGTTCTTCTCCTGATTCTATCCAGATAACAACTGACGAACTCACAAAGGGGCGCCATCGATCTTCTAGATTATTCCACCGAGCTAACAACTGACAACATGAGAAGTGGACGCCATCGTTCTTCTGGCTCATTTCCACCGAGATAATAACTGACAGCATCACAAGGGGCCGATTGCATAAAATCCACCAAACAAAATTGTTACCATACGGATTTCTGCATTCTTACCACTATCATGACAATTCCGCTTTTTTTCTTTTTTCTTTTTTTGAACTACCTAAGCAAAATGCCATACTTTAACAAAGAATACGTCACCAGAACGCTTTACTTTAACTAATAATAGACAGTGCACAATTGAACTAAGAGAAAACGCCCCGAAGATAATACGTTTATTGAGAACAGAATAGACCTCCAAAGAGCCATAATCTATTTAACAGACATTAGATGCCAGAAAGCTACAGTTTAACAAATCGTAGACGGACACTAAATTGGGGCAGACCGCCATCAGAACTTGGGTGAGGTAGCTTTCTGCCACTCTTCTGTATTTCCATATGACAGGCACAATACGGCTGGTAAAGCAACCATTTTTGCTCTCGATCGAATGGATAGTCTAACATTCCATTCTCCTCTTCAAACTTATAACATTTATCATGTCCGCACTGTTGCTTCAGCTCTTCATCAAACAATTACCCTAACACCCAGGGAAAGGAGACAAACGACGGTGATTAATTATGGCTTAATGATTCCTTACAGATGCAATGAGCCTCAGTTAGATTGTTAAGCTCGAAACAAAGAAATCAACACTTAGTTTGTTGAAAGAAATACGGGATTACGCCATGTAATACAAATTTTGAAGATGACAATCCGATTTTTGGAGTAAATGTGACAAGGATGGTAAGTCAGATAATCTTCGAAAACTTGAAAATTTTCAACCGGGTCCCGCTCCAGTACGATGAAAATTTTCAAGTTTTCGGAGATTATCTGACTTACCATCCTTGTCACATTTACACCAAAAATCGGATTGTCATCTTCAAAATTTGTACTTAGTTTGCTCCTCAGGTAGAAGACGACTGTATGATGGGTTCGCAAGTACTCTAGGAAAGCAAACAATAAATACACTGACGTGGTCTTTGAAGTCACTTGTTTATTCCTTGATGTAAAGTAGAAGATTTAACACTACTACAACTCGTAGTAGAATTGAAGATTTAACAGTATATAATGGTGTGCATTCATAGACAGAATCAACACTAGTATGAGCGGAGTTCCTAGTAACTACCAACTTTCAATTCAATTCAAGTTGGCTGTACCGATTGCATAAAATACACCAATTGGAAGCAGAAATGACGAAGGGCGAGTTTAAAGACCTCAAAAGAGAAGATGGATAGACAGGTAAACATAGTTAAAATTGCTAGGCGAGGAAGTGCAAACTGATGTCGTAGTAGAATGTCAGACGATGCTAAAATAGGAGGTGCACTTCAAGAGGAATGAAACTGATTATCTTATTTCTAACGGAAGGTCCAATACCCCGGAATCACAGGCTTACTGTGCCCTCCGAAGCACGGCGGGTTCTTATCGGTTTGAGCTTTCAGGCTGTGATCTAACTGCAGCCGACTGCTCCAACCACTGGGCTATCGAGGCACAGTACCGACTTTCAATTTACGTAGTCCCTGTGCTTATACCAATTATCATTACTTGACTGACTGCCAGTCGTATAGACCAGAAAAGAAAACCTCACGGGAGTTCAGACGGGAGATTCAGTATGGAAAATGTAACGAGAAGCAACCGAAATTTGCAAAGTCAGTAAAAACGGAAGGTTAGAAAGGCAGTATACTTCAGAATTGTCAGACTCTATCATGTTATAGTGGTTTGACGGTCGTGTGCAAGACCACCATTAAATTGAATAGCAAGAGCGAATATATAATTTTTTCAAACTTTTGTCACAAAACCTTACTAACGAACGAATACACAGGATGAACTAAGTCGAATATGCGGTGCTCGACGCCAACTTGACGTTAGCTGACCGACTTTGGCAAACGAGAGAGGATGTCCTCAGTGACCTTGCTTTATCACACAAATGGTCTGAAATGAGCGAAATGTGGATCACTGCATAATGAAACACTGTAAGCAACATGCGCGGACGCGTCATAACTGAAAGTACACCCTATTACACGTTATGCAATGGCACTGTTTAGTAGCCTCTCGTTGTTTACTCAGGTTTCACGGAAGTATCCAGCTTTTCTGAACCTCTGCCAGTATTTCGACGCCATTTTCGGGAGCTGTCATTTCGCATGTAAGAAAGTCATCTGCGGGTCCCACCTTTCTCTTCGTTCAGAACTGCTCTTGATAAATCAAGAAATTTTTGGCAACATTTTGTCATTCGACATACTACGCAGTCACGAACAGTTTAGAATACGCAAAAAGGCAGATAAATCTTTAATGCGGTTTTAGTTGCGTAATCACAGGGTGGCACCATTTTACTCGCTGATACGTCACTCCAAACATGGCGTCTCTCTTGTTCTTATCCGCGCCAGAGGAACAACGAAATATCCTGAGAATTTTGTGCTCTTTGAATGTCAAAATTAAGCAAACTTTTATCGCAGTTAGCTCCCTTTCTACTCTTCTGCTTTGTATAGTATGGGTCTAGCGTACAAGTTCTCTCTTCTGCGTACGATTTGTCTCAGAAAGGATAAACAATGCACACAAGTCACCGTATGCTATGATAAATGGATAAGATACACACAAGTGCCGAGTTAGGGCCCAATTTTTAAACCCCGAGCCCGAAGTCTGTCAGCCCGAGCACGAATGTTGTATTGCAAGAATGCGTCCGGGGCCGAGCGAACTCGAAAACTATGACTAACCTGTTTACGTATTGAGGAAAAATCATCTAGATTTCCACTTTCTTTCCCGTGCAATTAACCGAGGTCTTTTTCAACTGGCGAGTGGAGAAGAGACCTCTTTCTGTCTGTTCTAGAGTACAGCTGCACGATTTCTTTTTTACCATTCGTCTCTTCCTGAAATGTTTCTGTCAGCCGAAGGTCCGGAAAGATCAGGAGGCGCTGAAAACTACGTACTTTGCTCAATAGAACACACAGGGACCTGCTTGCGTGGAGGAAGGGGGCAAAAATTTCGTCCGCGTGCTATTTACTATTTAGCATTCATAGCTCTAGAAGAAGCTTTTCCTTCTATGCAGAAACCCACTAACACGTGGTCTATGGCATTTTTCAATTTATACCCAGAATAAATAGCCCTCCTAAGTCCCTACTCCCAGCCCAGATCCAGTTATCGAAAAATTCTGTTTATCAACTAAAATATGTAAGAAAAGTCTCTCTCTCTCTCTCTCTCTCTCTCTCTCTCTCTCTCTCTCGTGCGCTAAAACATACTAAATTACATTAAAAAAAAATTACTTTCTCTCTCATTCCCTGTCTCAGAGCCCCAGCCAGCCCGATATCACTTCGGGCTTTCGGGCTTTCTCACCACTGATACACACACACACACAAACACACGTTGGCGCATATATATACAATCACGGACAATGGAATTTGCGTACCTATAGAAGAAAACATGCTGCAACCGCAAAACTTTGCAAATGGCTAGAGTGCGTGCTGGTATGCAAATGATCCACGTTTGGCGCGAGTGCGCATGACTGCACACCCTGTGGGGGCGCTGCAAGCAAGAGTACAGAGTGACAAGAATGCCGGGTAGACCCCAAAGACATCGATTTACGCAACTTATACGGACTTTGAGAGAGGCCCGATCATCGGGCTGAAAACCGCAGGGTGGTCGGCGCGCTGTATAGCCTGCCACGTGGATCGTTCTGACCATACCGACCGACTGTGTTGGGAGCAGTGGACACGTGACGGCACTGCCACACTGCGGAGCTGCTCCGAATGGACCAGGAGGACCACCGGTAGAGAGGATCGTGTGCCAGGAACGAACGGATCCCACTGGGACTCGGTCCACTGTACAGGCAGATGTAGCACTTCTGTGTGCCCAGGAACCATTTCCCGACGCCTCGCGGAAGCGAATCTGCGATTCCAGAGCCCCTTACGTGTGCTGCCATTAACACCGGAACATCGCCGGCTTCGTTTGCAGTGGTGCCGGGCCATAGCGACATGGAACGCCATAGACTGGCGACGTGTAGGATTTAGCGATGAATGCCGCTTCGTTTTGGGGACAGATGATCATCGTGTCCGGGTATGGAGGTCCCCGGGTCAACAGCACAATCCCAACTTCGCTATCGAGCGCCACACCTCCCCCAATGCTGTCATTATGGTCTGGAGAGACATAGCCTACCGTAGCCGATCAGCTCTAGTAGTAGTACTTGATCATTGACGGGCCAGCGGTATGTGGACGAGATCCTATGGCCCTATGTGCTCCCATTTCTGGATGTGATTCCAGGTGCGCTATACTAGGAGGATAATGCCCGCCCGCACACGGCTCGAGTTGCCCAGGACTGCCTACGTCATGTCCAGAGACTTCCATGGCCTATCGAACATGTGTGGGACCAGTTGAAACGCCAGCTACCGCCGTGCCGCAATATTTGGGATTTGGTACACACCGTTCAACACGTGTGGGTAAGTATGCCGCAGGATAATATCAGGCGTCTGTTCGCCTCCATGACGGACCGTATTGCATCATGCATCGCCGCACGAGGCGGTGCGACGCGCTATTGAAGATGAACGGACTGCGTGCCACAGATCCCTCTGCAATTATCCTGCAGCTCTGTTTTTGCCATCACGTGTATCATTCATCTGTATCATTACGCCTATAAAATTTCAGTTCAATCCGATGCTTCCTTCTTGGTGCGCAAATTTCATTGTCCGTGAGTGTATATGTATATATATCATCATTATTGTGAACCGTATCAATATACTACTGGATGAAGGTCATCCCAAGTTTTCGAATTTCATCTATCCATCGCCCAATTGGTATTATTTTTCTGGGTCTTTTTCTGTCCCTTGATATCCAATCTAAAATTTCGGTTGTCCATTGGTGGTCCATCCTTCTGGCAATATGTTCAGCCCATTGCCATTTCAGGGATTTTACTCTGATCATGATGTCTTCCACTCTTGTCATCTTCCTTACCCACGAGTTCCTCATCTTATCCTTATCTTTCCTGGTTACACACACACACACACACACACACACACACACACACACACACACACACACACACACACACACTCACTCACACACACGCACAATGCTTTCTAGAATACACAGTGAAATAACAGTTAATTTAGTACACCTGTTCTCTTCACATAAATGGCTCACTCCAATACGTAAGACGTCACGTGAGGGTGGTGTACGGTATAACCAAGCAGACCAGCTAATTGAGAATCTGTTGCAATTCAGCTAGTGTTGGAGAGGGCAAAAAGTGATCTGGGCGACTTTGAATACGGCACGATAGTTGACGCCCGGGGTGTCGATTCGAGGATCTCCCAAAGCCCTTCCCCCGGAATTCTTCACGCTAGTGTTTACCGTGAATGGTACGCCACGCAAAAAAACTTTCAAGAATCTTCGATCTTGTGGACGAAAACAGCTGGTGGATCAGAAGGGTCAAAGGAGCCGGCAGCAACCTAGCAAATCACTGCAGAAATCAACACTGGTGTGCCGATGGCCATATGCGAACGCATCACGTATGTCAGGAATAGGTTACAAGAGCACTACATATCGAGTGTCGATGTTGTCTACACAGAACACAAAACCGGTCCTTCAATTCGTGCGGGAGCATCGACACTAGTCTGTTGGTTACTGGAAAAAAGATCGCCCAGGCAAACGCTCCTTACGCATCATGCAGATGGCAGAATTGAAATTTGGCACACGCTACACGAGACTAATGCAGCCATCTTGTCAGGTGTTAACAGTACAGGCCGGCAGCGGTGTGCTAGTGTGGGGAATGTTTTTCTGGAACTTATTATTCCCTCTGATATCTATCAAAGGAAATCTGAACGCCAAGGCGTACGTGAACATCTTTGCGATCCAAATTCATCTCTTAATGGCTACAGTTTATCTCTTCAAGGCAGATGGACCACATACATCACAGACATACACCTGTTGTACTTGTTTGTGCATTGTGAAACTCAAATTCGCTAGTGGCGAGACTCGAAACACGCCCTTCTGCCCGGAGCCGAATGCTTTCCCAAATAAGCTACACCGACGAAGTTTATTGCTGCAACTTTGCCGTCTTGACATCTGTAGTACGTCACATGCCTTATCCCATTTATTCCGCTATACGATTACTTTTGTGTACTGTTTACACACACATACACTGCCAAACTTTTTGTGGTACGTTGCACCAAAAAGTGGTATTACACTAGCTGCACCACTTTCTGATTAAAGATAAACAATTGTGTAGTGCAAACTTCAAAGAAAACCAGCAACATGGTGCAACCTTGCAGCATAATGTGGTGCAAAGTTGAATCATGTTGCTAGGTTTTGCTTACACTACACAACGGTGTATCTTTTCTCAGGAAGTAGAGCAGTTAATGTAGTACCACTTAATCTACCACAAAATTTCTTTCAGTGTAAATCCCACTGAGCGCTAAAATTCCAATGATCCACGAGATCCTTCTTCTGTTCAAGAAATGTCTTCTCTTTCCCCTAATCACGACTGTTGCCATACCCATGATCAAGGAAAGTCTCCACCACTGAGTGTACGTGTTCTTTGTATCCTACTTTTTGGAGAAGGAAACAGACCTCAACCATACACCATACATACTACTCCATACCGTCACGTCGTCTACACCAAACTTCATTGCCGGAACTATACAGTCAGGATGGAACCTCTCTCCCAGCATCCACCACATCCAGGAATGATAGACTGTGTGCCGTTACCCCTCAGTCCAAAACACAATTTTTCGTTGGTCCAAGACCGAATTTCCTTACAACACGCTAATTTTTGTGTGGCATTAGTCGAAATGATTAGTGGCTTGTGGATGGCTTTTTTAACCATAGTAACCCCATGCCGTGCAGGATTCGGTGCACTGTACTAGACCTAATATCAGTCCCAATAGTCTCCCATAGGGTGTATGTGGTTTGAGACAGTGTTGATTTAGTTCTGAGTGGACAGTTCTTTGTAGAGCTCTCCTGCCACGCTGTGCTAGCTTCGGGAGATTACCGGGTCACATCTTGGCAGATTTAGCCCCAGTCCGATTCTATTGGCATATCACATCCCCAACCGTCGACCTAGAGATCTTCAATGCTGTTGAAATGGCACCCTATTATCAATCCGCGCGGGAAATCAGTTAACGGAGTCGATCATGGCGTCTTGCATTCACAGTCGTGTTATTATCTATCATAGCCGTACGAGCGTATTTATAGTTGAGTCGGTGACGTAGGACATAATTCACTATAAATAAAGTAGTGTCAGGAAATTAATGGCGGGGCAGTGTATATGTGCGCGTGTGTGTGTATATAGAGAGATAGATGTGTATACACACACATATGAACAAGTATATACGTACGTATACACTGAGTGGCCACTTTACTATGACCACCTGACAGTTTTAAGCAAATGAGCTATGGCTGCACGCTGTTGTCGCCAGAGGGCGAGGCTAGAATAAAAAGGGAAAGCTTAGTGCTTGCAACAGTAGTAGAAGTGATTTTTGGGCGACGAGATGGGTAAAAAATGCGATTTCACGGACTTTCAACGTGGGATGATTGTAGGAGCTCAGAGCCATGGAGCAAGTATCACTGAAACCTCCGCATTCGTGAAATGTTCCAGAGCAGCTGTTGTTAAAGTGTTTAAAGACTGGACTGTCAGCCAAAAAACTGGGTCTCTACGTGCAACGTGTGGTCGTCGCCGACTAGTGACTGCTCGGGCGGAACGGAGAATGTCCAGACTGGTAACACACAGCAGAACGGCAACAGTGCAGCAAATTACAAACCATCTTAATCAAGGATCCCTTCAAATGATTTCTGCATGCACTGTTCGCCGTACACTGCATCGGATGGGATATGGCAGCCGAAGGCCTATTCGAACACCTTTGCTGTCTGCAGTTAACAAGGAAAAACGTCTCCAGTTCGCATAGGAGCACAAGGATTGGACAGTCGATAATTGGAAGCAAATTACGTGGTCCAATGAATCACGTTTTCAGTTGCACCATGCCGATGGCCGAGTGAGAATTTGGCGGAAACAGCGCGAAAGCATGGACCCCAAATGCATTGCTACAACTGTTCAACCTGGTGGAGGCCGCCCCGGTGGTGCAGTGGTCTAAGCGATGGCCTCTGATCATTCGTCCGACTGGGGTCCAGGTTCGAATCCCGGTGAGGCATGGATGTTGTGTTTGTCTTACGGCACTGGCTCTCTCCCTTCCCTGGAACCAGTGACCCTAAATTAGGGACGGGCGACTGCTTATAGCCCATTGAGTTGCTCACGGTGGTCGTTAAAAATCCAATCAAAAAAAAAAAAAAAAAGCTGGTGGAGGCAACGTTATGGTTTGGGGAATGTTTTCCTGGCATGCTTTGGGCCCTTCAATTCGTGTTGATCAACGTCTGACTGGCACATCATATCTAAGCATCGTTGCGGACCAAGTGCATCCTGTCATGTGGATGGTTTATCCTAATGGCGATGGCTACTTTCAACAAGATAATGCGTCCTGCCATAGTGCCAGTATTGTACAGGATTGGTTCCAGGAACATGCCGGTGAGTTTACTTTGCTTAGGTGGCCCCCACAATCTCCAGATCTCAACCCCATTTAGATTTTGTGGGATGAAGTTGAACGAGCCATCAGGCAGCTGGATCCACAACCCTGCAATCTCACACTCTTGGAAAGTACTATTCATCAAGAATGGTCTCAGATTTCACAAACCTCCTATCAACATCTCGTGGAGTCCATGACATGAAGAATCGACGCAGTATTAAAGGCAAAGGTGGCCCAACGGTGTCATAATAAAATGGCCACTCAGTGTATACAGTCAGTCCTTGATGTACCGCCACCGTACGTTACATTACATTGGGGCGTTACTTCAAAGGTCGCATGATATCAAATCCGCCATTTATTTTTTAAATTTCTCCATCATTTTTATGCCAGGGACGAGATTCGAACCCACAACTCGCGGCTCTGGAGCTCCGAGTGCTATCCATACACTGGCATGTGCCTCATTGCTAGCTGCCTTTATATCATGTGCGTCCTGCGGGGGGGGGGGGGCAGGCATGTCACAGTACTTAGTGCGCATCGTAGGAATACAAAGTTAACAATTAAATTACAGGGAAATGTATAAAAATTCATGTTATGTTACTAAAGCTTTATCAAGTGAAAGTTAATATCATTATACAAAACCACTTTACTAACCTCAGTTTCTTTTAACAAAAATTCGTCTATTTTGGTTTGTGTTTTAGATTTATTTCACTCCAATTATTTCCAGTCTAACCTGACAGACATTTTAAATATCATGAAAGAAATACGGGATTACACCATAAAATACAAATTTTGAAGATGACCATCCGATTTTTGGTGTAAATGTGACAAGTCAGATAATATCCGAAAACTTGAAAATTTCATCGGGTAGCATACCCGAACGCTATCTGGGAGACGCGGATTCAAGTTCCGCTCCAGAACGATGAAATTTTCAAGTTTTCAGATATTATCTGACTTGTCATCCTTGTCACATTCACCAAAAATCGGATTGTCTTCTTCAAAATTTGTATTTAAAATATCGCCATCCTGCGATTTTGCTTTAAAGAATTTTACTAATTTTAAAAGACACTGTTGGCATCTTTGATTGAATCAGTATCTTTAACATTAAGATTCGCTGCGTATTTATTATTTTATATTTCAAACGACATATTCTTGATATTCATCTTCTCTGGTTCCATCTTTATTTAAATCACAAGAAAACAAAAATTTACAAAATAAATAAATACAAACGTGTTTTTAAAAAATGTAAACGCCGAACAACACATATACTGAAAAAAAAAAAAAAAAATTCTGCTGTCCGACCCTTATAAGTAATCGTTTCTAATTTAGGCTCTGTAAACTTTTGCAACTTGCACTTAATTTTTAATACGATATGTTCTCTCCGAAAAGAAAGTGTTTCTTTTTCGCCGAAGAACGGACGACTTGTTCGTTTTGCGACTCACTTAAAAGATGCATCATGTGGTTTTTCTGCGTAAGATATGGGACGGAGAGCAAATTGTAAAGCAGCTATCAACCTGAGACGCAAGGGAAAAATAAAAAGAAACTGGCTGCATAAATTAGCTAACTCTACCATCCCATAAGTCAGGCAAGGATTGCGATGTGTTTGTCACCGAACACCAGCCCTTTCCTCCATTACTTGGCAGACACAAAGCTCGCCGCCACAACGCATGCGCAAAAGGGAGACACCAGAAACCTCATCCATTATAACCAGGTGAGCAGCGTCACTATTTTAGGAGCGCAGCATCCTCATCCAAAATAGCATCTCCCCAGTGCACCCCCCCCTCCGCGCTTATCCCAGTGCTGTCGGTAGTCGTCCCTTCCAAGTTAACTACTATCCCGCCTAGTGATAAGCGAAACGACACTCGTTTTTAGCAACAGTACTTGAGTGTTAGAGATGAGCCTATGAGATACAAGGCGGCGAGATATTTACCACGAAATACGATATTACCCCCCACTAACTGTCCCCCTTTTTAACCTATTAGTGGTCCCGGACAATTTGCTTGAAATAAAAGCTTTTCTGAAGCAATTAGAAGACAGAAATAAACGCCTAAAATTTCGCTCTTCTCTCATCGGTGAAATAATATCTTCCTCATTCTTGAACAGGCGACAGGACGGGTGGTTTTCAAGCAATCATCTCAACGCAGGAAACACCTTCTAATAACTCGTTTTCACACTTGTCTTTCTAATTTATGCCGTTACCCTTGGGATAACCGTACTAAATCATCCGAATGGAAGGTCAGAGTTTTACTAGGTATCAGTGATGCCAGGTATTGTTGGTAATTTTAGGGAAATCCAAATACATAACAGTGTGGCGGAAAAGGGGGAGACAGAATAGAAGAAGAACCGGGAGAGATAGAAAATGGAGAGAGAATAGAAGAAGAACCAAGAGAGATAGAAAATGGAGGGAGAATAGAAGAAGAACCTGGAGAGATAAGGAAAGATCTACCACTGGGTGAAAAAGATATAGAAAACGAGAAAGTAATAGCAAAGTCACAGAGAAAGGTAGAGAGAAAGGGAAGGAACGAAGAAAGATAAGTAAAATAGGCAGTAAGAAAGTAACAACGCGACGCAAAGAAAGAGCAAAAAAAGAGACAGAGAGGAAAAGAAGAGCGTGAAATAGAGAAAGAGTGAGGGAAAATTCTTGTGAGGAAAACATAAAAGGCAGAGAAAGAATAAAAAACGAAAGCGAAAGCAGAAAAATAAGAAAAGAAAACGAAGAAACAGGGAAATCAATTAATAGGCAACAAGAAAAAAGACACACATATGGAAAAGAAAGAGACACATGAAAAATGAAGAGAGAAAATAAAGAGAAAGCAACACAAGGAAAGAGATGGTAAAAAAAAAAAAAGAAGAAGAATTTTTTTTTGAACCGAGTACCGACGAAAAATGGGGGAAAAAAAACCACGGATAACACTCAACAAATGACAGATACACCAATGTGAGAAAACACACTGACAGCAAAACAAGCTTGTTAAGATTCTAGGATTTCGGTTTTTCGTGAATGTTTGAGATTGCATTTTGTTTGAAAAACTCAGAATTAATTCATTACCAGCGGGAAAATAGCGTTGCTGTTATTCGAACAAATTGGAAAAGAATCGCAAAAGCAGTTGTTATGTGATTATCAGAGGAAAAGTTGTCTATTGTTGATTTTGATGACACTGAGAAGGAAAACAATTTCTATTCAAGAAATCACCACTGGCGTTGTTGGTTTTCGAGCAAAGAGAACGGTAGTCGACAAAGACAACTGTTGTATGTTGACCAAATAATAATAATAATAATAATAATAATAATAATAATAATAAAATAAAAAAATAAAAAAAATAATTCAGAATATTGACTTTCGGGACGAAAATTAAGAAAGAAAAGAAATTAATTTTTAAAATTATCACCATGAAGAGCGGCGTCACTTTAAACAATCAGCAAGCGAATAATCATCGACAAACAAAGTTATCATTCATCAATATGAAGGAAAATTACATGTTTATCAAAGCAAAACTGCCGTTATCGTGAACTGTTTTGCAAAGAAAGGCATTGCGATGCAATAGCTTCAGAACCGCGGGGGCAGAGGCCCCAAGCTTAGAAACGCTTATGTGTTTATTTCCTACGCCAATAAATCGGATCACTAGTACAGTGTTACTATTGGTGCACTGTTCCTCGTTATAAATGTGTACAAATAAGTTTTAAAGCGTTTTTTGTGTGACGTATACTGCTAATTTACATATTCGACATTCCCCCGCATTGTTGTCATGTGACCGTAACTGGTCCAGAGTATAAAATGTGACACAGAAGTTTGCCCAACAGTCAAACGCACTTGCATATCGGTAGGTGAAAGATGGCAAGCGATACGGCATTTATTCGACACTGCATTCGTTACAAATTTCATCAAGGAAAAAAAGTGCTGTAAAAACATTTGCATCGATCTGTTCTGTTCTGGGGAAGAATATTGTATCGAAAAGCACGTGTGAGTTTTGGTTTAGACGGTTTAAAGCAGGTGATTTTGATGTTAGCGATCGAGAATGTAGCGGCGGTCCGCAGAAGGTTGCGCATGAGGAACTGCAAGCATTCCTGGATGAAGATTCGTCTCAAACGCAAGAAGAACTAGCTTTACAACTGGGGGTAACTCAACAAACCACTTCCAATCGTTTACGCGCAATGGAAAAGATTCAGAAGGAAGGAAAATGTGTGCCACATGACCTGAGCCAGAGGAACGAGGATGAGCGTGTCACGAAGTGTTTGAATCTGTTGAATAAACAACACAGAAAGTCTTTCCTGTGAAAAATTGTTACGGGTGATAAAAAGTGGATATGGTACGACAATCCCAAACGCAAAAAACACTGGATAAACCCTGGTGAAGCAACGACTTCGACACCGAAACGTAATATTCAATCCAAGAAAGTTCTGCTGTGCGTCTGGTGGGATATGAAGGGTGTGCTCTATTATGAACTATTGGAACAGGGTCAAACTGCTACTGCTGATCGCTACAAGCAACGATTGCTGCGATTGAACCAGGAAATCTGTCGGAAACGTCCATTCACAGGCAACGGATTGCGTCCTGTGAAATTACTGTATGACAAGGCTAAGCCGCGTGTCGCGAAATCGGTCAAGGAAACGTTATTTTGACGCTTGGCTTAAACGTTATTTTTGACGCTTGGCTAAATCATTTTGGAGCACCCGGCATATAGTCCCGACATAGCCCCTTCAGACTATCATTTTTTCCGATCGATGCAACATGGTTTGTCTGCTGTACGGTTCTGGACATGTGACGAAGTGCAAAAATAAGTTGACGACTTCATCGCATCACAGGACGAAGCATTCTTCATAGCTGGAATCCGTCAGCTGCCCGACCGATGGCTGAAGGTGATAGATAATGACGACGCATATTTTGATTCGTAAAGGTATTGTTGTTTTCCCTCAAATTACATGTTGCGTTGTCTTAAAACGCTTTAAATCTTATTTGTTCACCCAATACAATGTTTATTGAACTGTTACATCGTGCAAATGAGACAGTCCCGTGATGTTTACGATATCTTGGCATTTAGATGCCAAATGCCAAGATGCGTGGCAATGTACATACTTCATCACTGCGTGTGTCGCTGGCAAAGATATCTTAAAAGAAGCCAAGGCCCAAGTTAGAACCTGCAATCCAGATAGAAACAGGCCTTGTCGGATTTCAATACATTCACGGTCATCCAGAGGCAGTTTCCATTTGTGAAAGAAGTTTTCCACTGAGAGCATCCTTAATCTCTCTACGCATTCGACACCACGTGTTCCGCTTTCTCAAAGATCTCATGTTCAGTCGTGGGTTCAAGAATACGTCAACTTCCTCTACACTTTGAATTGCAAGAGAACATAGTGTCTCAAATTTTAAAATAAATTTCCTGAGACCACTAGATGTTATAGCACCTATTCGCTAGTTGAATGGTAAAGTCTTCGGTGTTTTCTGAAAATCTATCTATATATAACCAGGAGAGAGTGATCTTTCATTGACAGAACCTTTTTTCGCTTTCCGAAGAAACGACTGGTGACGATTTTTCAGGTCACAATAGCTCGTTTTTATTACCCGTACGCATCTCTTTAGTTCATAGGGACGTACTGTACGCAAGGAGTTGCATACAAATATACCGCAGCTCTCCGTTAGACAGAACATTTGCAGTATAATGTTAAATGACCTACTTCAAGGAGTAAACTCGTCTCACAGCGACATCACTGACTGGCGTAGAATATATACACTATCTACCAACGAGTAATTGGACACCTATGATAGCAAAGGAAAACGAAGTTTATTCACCTTCAATAGTTGGTGGAGCCTCCACGAGCGGCGATTACAGCTGCGACCCTCCGGGGCATACTCTCAACCAGGTGTTGTACGACGGCTAGCTGTATTTTCTTCCACTCGGCTTGGATAAGACAGGTCAGTTCCTTCACCGATTTCGGACGGTAGGGGCACCCCTTAAGTCGACGCTCCAACTCGTCCCAGAGGTGATCGTTAGGGTTAAGGTCCGGACTCTGCGCAGGCCAGTCCATTCGATTAACCCCATTGTCACCATACCAAGCCATGGTGGACCTCGCAACATGACAGGTGGCATTGTCATCCTGAAAGTAACATGGGTCCACCCCGTAAAACTGCCACAACGTAGAAAGCGCATGGTCATCCAAAATGGCGCAGTAGGTCTCAGCGTTGAGTCTACCAGGAATTGCGACCAAGAGTCCCGTGCCATACCAGGAGAAACACCCCCATAGCGTAATTCGACCACCGCCGAACTTCACAGTTGGCACAATACATTCCGGCAGGGGGCGTTCTCCAGGCAGACGCCAAACCCAGACCCTGCCATCCGAGCGGCAGAGGGTGAACCTAGATACGTCGCTCCAGAGAACTTGTTTCCCCTGTTCAACGGTCCACTGTCGACGTTCTTTGCACCACGTTAGCCGAGCAGCGCTATTGGACTTGGTTATCAGAGGCTTGTGGGCGGCAGCACGTCCATGATATCCGAGCAGATGGGCTTCCTTACGGATGGTATTCATCGAAAGAACACTCCCGGATGCCTGTTGAAACTCCTCGTGGATGTGGCTCATTGATTTGGTGCGGTTCTTCCGAATTTCTCTGGCCAGCACCCGTCGGTCTCTAACTCCCAGTTTTGTGGGTCTGCCGGGTCGGGGCACATTCCGACAGTCACCTCTCATCTTCAACTTGCCAATCACGTAGGCCACTGTCGATTTTGGGTACTTCAACTCGCTGGATATGTCACGTATGGAACGGCCATTTCTGTGATACCCGACGATTACACCTTTCTCGAAATCAGAGAGCTCCGAACTGCGTGGCATCTTGCATGCGACTGGTTGCGTTGTTGTTTCCCACACGATATTTAACGGCGGCGGCCGTGACGTGTATCAGGACCGCAGATATCGTCGATTGCAGGGGTGTCCAATTACTTGTTGGTAGATAGTGTATAAACAGCATGGGGACTAAGGCGTGTCAGTTTGCCAACATGGAGCCCGTGAATGGGGATAGGAAATGATTTGAAGTTATATTTTGGAGTTTAACGACCACCATGATCAACTCCATGAGCTATAAGAACCGCCTATCCCTAACATGGAGCTACTGATTCCAGGGAACGGAGAGAGCCTGTGCCGTAAGACAAACACACCACCCATGTCTTATCCCGGACTCGAACTCAGGCCCATCCCGCACGAGCGGTCAGGATCCAGCGCTCAGACCACTGTGGCACCGGGGATGCTGTCGAAGTTTGAAGGGTCAGCGTGAAGAAGGTTGGCGCCAGAGCATATTAGCAACCACAGGGATTGTTGTCTGTTCGAGGGCAGCCATAGTTAAGGTATGTTGCGAATGGCCCAAAGAGGCAGTCACATCCATCCAAAGAGCCGGAAAAGGGGAGACCTCTCTGATTGGCATCGACGGCTGTCCGGAAAAACAGACAGCTTACGATCCCTCAATTAACGACAGACTACAACGAACGTGTGCGGAGAGAGGTTTCCGAGCATGCAATCCAGCGAACGGTCTGGCCGATGGCCATGTTGACCGACTATCATCAACAGCTCCGCTTGCAGAGGGGCACAGGAACATCGTGAGACGCAGGCGATATGAAATGGCATCTGAGAACAGAACAGATGCCAGAACGATATGAGTCTCAACTACATCAAGGTAATGGTGGCGAGGAGATCATACCCACTATGGAGTACTGGGAAGACGTAGGCCGTGATGTACCGTATGAGGCTTTTGTGAGCATTGACGACAATTTAGCTGTTTGTGGTGAGCTCACAGATGATGAGATCTTGGCTGATATTATGAATAAGAAGACCTGCTGTGTATCTTCAGATGAAGAACTGGAACGGCCAGAATTTCCTGAAGAGCGCCTTCCAAATTCAGTATAGGCCTTGGTTCACCTCAAACAGTTAAGGAAGTTTGTTGAAGGACAGCAGAATGTAAGTGACTCTCTATTTCATTCACTCAATAAACTTGAGGAATTTACACTTACCCATAACATAAATTCTAAGAAGCAAGCCAAAATTTCACGGGGTTTTTTTTACAAAAAATATGCAAATTTACCTTACTGTACTTTTTCTTTTTTGTATGTTATGAATAAATATGTTGTTTTTTTACAGTACTTGAATGTGCCCATATTCAAACTTGCCTAATTCGAATTTGTCGATAATTCGAATTATTTTTGTTGTCCCTTCAGCTTCGAATTATTCAAGTTACACTGTATATATACATATACATGAATATGCGGGAGTAACATAATGGAGACTGGCACAAGACAGACCGTTGTGGAAAAAACTTGGGGAGACCTTCATCCAGCAGTGGATTGATAATGTTTGACAATGATGATATATATATATATACTAACGTGATATAAAAAAAATATATTTCATAATGACTTCGGCACCCCCCCCCCAAGTAAACTTCTTGATTAGGCCCTGGGTATTACCCTAAATATCCACTTCTGGATTTGGTCCTGGGTACTACCTTAAATATCCACTTCTGGATTTGGCCCTTGGTATTACCCTAAATATCCACTTCTGGATTTGGCCCTGGGTATTATCCTAAATATCCACTTCTTGATTTGGCCTTAAATAACCATGCTGTATAATGTGACCACTTGTTGTTTACATTACTACCTTTTAGCGCGTCGCTTTATATCATACGCTGAGCGTTTCTAAGTGGGATAATTTTATTGATGAGCAATAAAATTATCCCACTTAGAAACGCTCAATTAATCTGAGTTTAATAACTCCATCTCTTATAGAAAGGCTAAGAATTATGCATCCCAAATTTAGGTGTGGCCTCTCTCTAACCTTCTGGTTTTGTTGACTTTTCACTTATGTACATTTTAGTCATTTCTTGTTATGTTTCTGGTACTGAACGTCACGTCCGAACTCCCATGAGAGTTTCTTCTTAGCGTTATGAGTAGTTATGGGTAGTGACTCTGTTTATGAATTTGTATACTTCTATACTGTTAAATCTTCGATTGTTCTATACTGGTTTTAGTTATTTATTCTATTTGGTGGTTTAACGACCACAGTGATTAACTCGATGGGCTATACGCAATCGCGCGTCCCAAATTTAGACGCATTGGTTCCAGGGAAGGGACAGAACCAGTGCCGTAAGACAAACACAACATAAATGCCTCACCGAGATTTCACCCGCACCCATCTCGCACGAATAATCAGAAGCCAGCGCTTAGGCCTCTGTGCCATTATTTTATTGGCTCTAAATCTTCGATTATACTACCAGAGTCTTAGTGGTATAAAATTTAGGATTTTACTACAAGCTGTAATGATCTTAAATCTTTGATTGTACTACCACTTGTAACGACGTTAAAGCTTTGATCCTGCTAGAAGCTGTTGTGGTGTTAAATCTTCAGTTGTAGTGATGTTAAATCTTCGATTCAACTACGAGTCAAAGTGGTATTAAATCCTCGATTGTACTGCAGTGGTTTTAAATATTAGATTCTATTATGAGTCGTACTGGTGTTAAATCTTCGATTCAACTACGAGTTGAAGTGGTATTAAATCTTTGATTGTACTACCAGTTGCAGTGGTTTTAAATCTTTGATTTTACTACGAGTTGTATCTTCGATTGTACTATCAGTTGCAGAATTTTTAAATCCTTGATTTTACTACGAGTTGTAGTTCTACTGTTAAATCTTCGATTGTACTAGGAGTTGCAGTGAAAAATCTTAGATTCTAATGTGAGTCATATTGGTGTTACATCTTCGATACTGCTATGAGTCGTAGTTGTGTTAAATCTTCGATGCTACCAGCAGTCGTACTAGAGTTAAATCTTCGATTCTACTACAAGTTGTAATGGTGACACATCTTCGATTCAAATAGGAGCTATAGTGGTGTTATATATTCAATTCAACTACCAGTTGTAGTGGTGTGAAATCTACTTTTTCCTACTCAGAGAATAAACCAGTGACTCAGAAGACCTGATTGCAAATCAATTTATTAATTGCTTGTTTCCCTACAGTACTCGCGAACCCCAAATCATCAAATAGAGTCAGAGGTTTTAGGTAAGGGAGGGAAAATTGTGATTAAGTAAATGTACGTGTTTCCTGAGGTTCAAAGCCAGGCCCGACACTACTAGGAGGCTGACTCCTACATCATAAAGAGATACCATTTTGCCTCAAATTGAACTCTGCAAGCTATATATATATCCAGCACTGAAGCTTTTGATGCTGAAATTTATTGTTAAATTGATATAAGCTTAACATAATGCCCAGCTAAAGTGATGACCCTGTGGCACACGCCAAGCTGACAGGCGTCTGAATAATCTAAGCGTACTATTGTTTTGCTGGCACTTTCCTTCTTCTCCTTTTCAGAGCAAAATAAAAAAGAAATAAAATAAAAAAAACTAAATCACAGTAAAGTATGCATTTTCGCTGGGTGGGCGGTCAAGCGGCTCCAGACCGACAGACCCGCTCCTCGACATAAGGGGGAGACTGTGCTTTCGAAATGAGCCCGGACGGCAGCAGAAGCAGTCGGTCCATCTGCCCCTGAAGCTTCATCCTCCAGAGGCAACTGCAGCAGCATATCGGACATTGACCTCGCTCGACCATCAACACGGCTACGTGCGCAGGTTGCCGGAGCTGTGTCATTTTGTAACGAACACACACACACACACGCCACGGTTATGCAGTAAAAGACTCAGGGAGAGCTCGCCACTGCTTAACACCGACGAACATTTTTAAGAATGAGGCTGGAAAACCTGCTCGCGCTCCGGTATAAACTGGCATCCTTCCAGACTTGGAACACCTTACACATTAAAAAAAAAAAAAAAGCAGAAAAAATTCTAGAGTGAATAAGAAAAAATAAAGCAGTAAGAGAGCTATAGATAGGTCGTCGACACCCTCGTGAAGTGAATTATGTAATATTTCACTTGAAGAAGAAGTTGAGAAAATATTATACAATTTAAAAGCTTTGCCACGGCAGGGATATCAATAATGGCAAAAGCCTTTCGCTTAGAATTGTTTTAAAATTGCAGTATTAAAGGTTGTTTCTTGGCTCCTTTCGTGGAAACGTTCATCAACAACAGCATCATAATTCGTCCGCCCAGTGCTGAGCAGTTTCGTTCACTTCGCAAATACATATAACAGCTAAAAGTATTGAGACACCTGAGAAATAGGATAAAATGCATTCCTTTTGAAAAGACCTATATTTGGCTTTAAATCACAGTATTCTACATTCAGCGCACGGGCTTCGGACAAGTTTCATGTGGAATTAGCCTCAGTATTCATGTAATCTTGTCTTGAATTTGTCTATCGATGTTGACATCCTGGAACAATTTCTGATGCACTATTCCAGCTCATTTTATATGTGATCGATAGAGTTTAAACCGGGGTGTTGAGCTGGTCAGTTCTTCAAAGACATGTTATCTTCAAACCAAGCCGTAGTAGCAGGGCCGTGGAGAGCGAGCTCGGGTCCCTATGCAATAAAATACCCCCCCCCCCCCGCCTCGGCTGCTGCACTAACCACATAATCCATATTTCCGTTTCCTCACCAACCCCCACCCACCATTCCCCTACTTCCCGACAACCCGACCGGTTGCAACTCTTCAATCTTTTTTTTTTTTTTTTTTTCGGTGGATAATTTTTCATATTCTCTCCTCCGTAAACAAACCCTCAAACCCTCGCTTTCGAGAAAAGAGTTTTCTCAGAAAACTCTTGAACGCCGTCAACCGACAGACATTCTTATTTTTCTTAGTACTTTTTCATAATCATCAACTTTTTCACCTTTCATTTTTAGAGTGTAATATACGTCTAAAGATGCAGCCTCTGGGAAAGTATCCCCAAAGAGTTCTCATAAGTAAACATTAAATTTTGTGTTTTCTCTTTTAAGTTGCAGCTGTGAACATGACGACTTCATCGGTCATAGGAATAAAGGAAAATAAACGAAGTCGGAATTACTCACAAAGACACTATATTCATTTATAAAAATTGCCGCAATGCGAAAATAACGAGTTGAGCATAAAATAAAAAGACAAAAGTGCCGGCTTCTGGTGGGAAACACAAAGTGACAAAATCCACATAATGAAAATCGTCTGCATCCTTTGATGACTAGCAATAACGTTGTATATCATACATATGGTCTGTGTCGGTGAGTAGCAAAGCAACACCGAGAACCCAACGTGTGGTGTCGGCGTGTCGTTGGAAAGGAAAGGAGAAATGAAAACGTAATATGGAGAGCTCGTTTGATTTGCCGCAGGTAACCCCCACACGTGTTGCAGTTAGCCTGGGAACTAGAGTAACATTTCGTTTTTTTTTTTTTTTTGTTTGTTTGTTTTTTATTGTATTTAAAGCCCGTTTTGAATTTATTACATTTCTTACATTTATGACATAAATTGAGCATTTTTACGTCACGTAGAAAATATTTTTTTACACGTAGCTTCCCAACCCTGGTGACGGTGGTATAGCTTGAAAAATATTCGGACGCCATAAAACAATTATTGGAAAAAAAGAAAAAAAATTACTTCAGAAACGGGCTTTGAGCCACCTTAAGGGCCCGGGCCTCGGTGCTACATCACCCCCCTCCCCCCTCTCGTCAGGCCTGCGTAGTACTGTAGTACTCAAGAATAGTAATCGCCATTGATCGAATAGCTCCATAAATGCACGAAGTGCGTCATCATCCAGGACGTCCAGATGCACCTCTCTAGAATGGTAGTATCAATTAAAACAAATCATGTATCATTCGAACTTTTCTCCTTAAGTATTCAATGGGGTTTAGATCGGGGCACAGATCTGGTCACTTCTTCAGTGACATGTTAAGTGAGCTATAGTAGATTTTCCCGTCATTTGTTGTAGAGGTATTTCTTTTCTCACCTTCAATATGGATTTCTAACACTTCGCCGTGAACACGGAGGTGCACCTCTTCGTTTGTACTATAGCAGCATAGACACAAATCAATGCGTTAGTTCAACGACGCGTAAACACCCATATCATAATTAACACTGCCATCACCATGTTTTACAGTTGAGACAACGCAGTACTTCTTGTGTTGTTCATCGAGCTGCTGCGAGTTCCACGTTTTCTTATCGTATGCAAACAGACTGTAGTGAGATTCACTGCTCAAAAGCATCTGATTTTGGTCATTAACCCATTACTTCAGGTAAAGTCGTTTTTCATAAAACGCGTGAATCATTGACGCCGTCGGATTCACGATAAAACGTGGAAAATGCCCCAGAGAAAGAGAGAGAGAGAGAACGAACATGGAAGAAAAAACAGTCATGGAACATTATTCTGCAAGAAATGATACCCAGCTGAAAGGTAAAATGGCAACTATGTGTCAGAACTGGCGCCGCAGTTGTATTTCGAACTTTGTTTTCGACTCGAGTATGTGATTTCTGTTTTAATGGTTCACAACCAATTTCTTTATGGATCTTTGCAGAGTAACAGCGTTGTTACCAAGGAAGAGAGCATCATCGGGAAAATAAACTAACAATTAAATGCTCGTCGAGCATCACATGCTCGGAAAGTGCAATCTGAAACAGCATTAGAAAGAAATCAACGATAAAACTCAAATAGAGAGGGAAATAGCATGACAACAAAGGATGGCGTATGTAATGGTGCAAAAAGTTTTTTTCGAATTCATGTCAGCATAATCGAAACAAAAGTTATTGCTGCGGTAAACTGACACTCGATATTTCCTTTAAGAATTCCGATAATTTTATCAAATCCATCCACTTTCACAAGAAAATAAAGTCTGATACTAATGGGTTATTAAGGGACCGTCCATAAAATACGTCCGAGATTACAGGGGGATACCTCCCCTTACCCCCATGTCACATTTGGTCCTGACAACCGGACCAAATGTGATATAGGGGGGAAAGTGCAATCTGAAACAGCATTAGAAAGAAATCAACGATAAAACTCAAATAGAGAGGGAAATAGCATGACAACAAAGGATGGCGTATGTAATGGTGCAAAAAGTTTTTTCGAATTCATGTCAGCATAATCGAAACAAAAGTTATTGCTGCGGTAAACTGACACTCGATATTTCCTTTAAGAATTCCGATAATTTTATCAAATCCATCCACTTTCACAAGAAAATAAAGTCTGATACTAATGGGTTGGTAAGGGACCGTCCATAAAATACGTCCGAGATTACAGGGGGATACCTCCCCTTACCCCCATGTCACATTTGGTCCTGACAACCGGACCAAATGTGATATAGGGGGGGAGGTTTAGCAATTCGGATGTCCACCGACAAAAATATAGTGGAACCGTAATATTAAAAATCTCCCCGTTTGTTCACATTGGAATTTAGATATGTTTGCAGATATGTCTTTAATCAACCTGGGGGGGGGTTGCAGAGTTTTTTTTTTTTTTTTTTTTCGCAGTGCTTTACGACAGTGCAGACTCGTGAAAATTTTATGTAAACATAATAAACGGTAGGTGGCTTTCATTTTCAGATTTTTAACATCTTTGGGAGTTTATTGGAATAAATTGAGAACTGAGAACAGGGCGTAAGTCAACCTATACGTATAACCACACTAAACATTTTAATGCAATAAAAACAGTTTAAAATACCCTCATTTACAGCACAAACGCTCCCAGTGCAATAAAAAAGAAGTATTTATTGAATGTGAAAAATTGTGTTTTATATCGTTCTATGAAATTTGCTAATATATTTGGCGAGAATACTTTAAACATACGACATAAAAATTAAACATTTAAATAATTACTGCAAATTTTAAAGTAGTTATTGAACCATTTAAGTAACACTTTAATAATTATTGCAACTCAACTTGTAATATCCAAACAATGACGATCGCATTTTATGTAAAATGGGGATGATTTTTATTGGGATTTGAGCGTAAAGAGAAAATTTACTTCGTTATATTTCTTCGTTTTGTTTTATCTTTTTTCTTCTTTTAATAGTTAAAAAAAGGTATGAAATAATTCAGATTTTTGATTATATTTAGCTAAATCAGAATATTAATATTAAGTTCTCGTATTTGTATTACCAAGTCTATCGTGTTTTGTAGATTGTATAAGAGGGAGTGTTGCTTCCTTGAATGCGTGCGTTCATTTGTAGATCTTTATTTCAGAATGATAAAGTTCGGGTAGCATTTGGGAATAAATTAATGCCTAAATAATACACATTTTCTGAAGCAAACGTGTAAATATATGGAATATTCCTTTAAATAATTACACGGTTTCTTTCTGTTTCACCACGGACTTCTAGAAGCAGTCGTCCAAAATAAAGGGGGTTGCGGGAATAAGGACGTACTGTTTAGGGAGGGGTTGTCAACAATCGGACAAAATGTGACATGGAAGGAGGGGGGGTCTAAAAATAGTAAACAATCACGGACGTACTTTATGGACGGCCCTTAATCAGTAAATCACAATGCCAGACTTTGCTAAAATATGTCCACACTCATCGAAACATTTTTAGAATAGAATCATTTGATTCACTTAATTTAATTAAAAAAACCTAAAAATGCACCTGCGTATTCACAGAGATTTTTGGTTAATAAATATCACTTCTAAAAATCAGTGTGTGTGGATATTTACAGTAATTGAACAACTTGCAGTACTAATGCTACGCAGGATGCAGGTAGTGTTTGATATTGTATTATTCACTTAAGGCGTAAAATGTGTTTAACAGTTGGTGTAGTTTTAAATGGATAATCCTATAGTGTGGTTATGACAGATCCAAGCACAAGCAATGCACACAACACGTAAATCCTTCTCACACAAATTTTTGGGGTAACCTAGAGGGAATGGGGATCGCCTGTGAGATCCCTTCCACTTTCCACCGTCGAATTGGTAGAAGTAATGCCATGTGTGCGTGCCATCATGGCTGCCTTTAACGACCTTGCCACCCGTGTCGTTTCAGGTCCTTATTACGCACGTACATGCATGCATGCATGCAGGCAGGCGTTGGAGCGCATTTTTGTGGGTGCAAAAGGCGTCAGTCATCAAGAATTTCATTAATTAAGGGAAAATTGGCTTCGTCTATTAAAGCCAAGAAGACAGAGCACTTCGTCTCTTTAACTTCACCCCACCTCCCCGGTATTTTCAAAGAAGGCATTCCTAAAATGAGGTGGAAAAGTTACTAATGGCATCTGATGAGGAGCAGCTTCTGAATTGTGAAGAGAGAGGTTTTGGTATAAACTTAAGATTCTGTTCTAGTGTATAGGTACGTCACATTTTTTCGTTGTTTACGTATTTATTTTTGGCAATCCTTTGACTAGCAGCTTGTTAAAAAGTATTATCGTGTTAGCGAACATTCAAAAGAACTGTTTCTGAGAAGATGTCCAAGTACGAAAAAGTAAATTCTTTTTATTTTTGAAACCTCGGTTTAAACCCTTTAATCAACTCGAACGAATTAACTCGGCGTTACCAAAATCGCCTGAAATCAGCTTGAACGAATATATTCGCTGCTTAAAAAGTGGGCCGAACACGACTGAAACGAGTGAACGACCTCATCAGAAATCGTTGTTACATTGCTGGCCATTAAAAATGCAACACCAGGAAGATCGCATCTCTGGGACTCGAAAGTTAGCACAAGGGAAGAACACAGGCGCACATGTAAATGATTAACCGGGTAGCACACATGGAAATCATGTATAGAATAGTAACGCCCCCCTGGAAGTTGTATAAGAGGGTTGAACAAGAAGCCGGGGTTAAGCACTAGAAGAGTGTGTTGCTCACCGTTCCTGGCCCCGGTCAGCTGCAGCATGCCCCGTCGAAGACAACGGCAGCCCTATCAGCAGGTTTCCTACTTTTTTTGATTGGAGGTTTAACGACCACCGTGAGCAACTCAATGGGCTATAAGCAGTCGCCCGTCCCTAATTTAGGGTCACTGGTTCCAGGGAAGGGAGAGAGCCAGTGCCGTAAGACAAACACAACATCCATGCCTCACCGGGATTCAAACCCGGACCCCTCACGGACGAATGATCAGAGGCCAGCGCCTTAGACCACTGCGCCACCGGGGCGGCGTTTCCTACTTCGTACGCGGGAGGATTGTGGCATATCGGGATTGCGGATTATCACTCCGAGACATCGGTGCTCGTGTGGGACTGCATGTGGCCACGGTGGGGAAAATATGGCGTCAGTGGGTAGCGGAGGAACGAACACACCGACGTGCGAGATCCCAACGGCCCCCGTCACACCATCGAGCGACAGGATCGACACCTGGTGCGCATGACTCTGACGGATTGCACAGGCCACATCGACCATCGTAGCTCAACAGTTCGAATATCCGCACGGACGGTTTGACGTCGTCTGGAGCAGTGGGGTATTTTTGCACGGGGCCCATTGCTTCGGCTACCTTTGACTGTACAACACTTGCGACTGCAATCGTGCCAAGATCGTCGGGAATGGAAGAGCGAATGGCATGGCATCGTGTTTTCCGACGAATCTCGCTTCAGTTTCCAGCACCATGATGGACGAATCAGTGTCTGGCGGTACCACGACGACCGGCTGTGTGAGTCCTGCATTACGCTGGGCCATACGGAGCCGGCTCCCAGCGTTATGGTATGGGGTGTCATTGGATTCCACTCCCGCACGCGCCTCTTCCGCATTACCAGTACGTTAAACAGCCATCGCTACATCACTGAGGTGTTGGAGCCTGTTGTACCATACCTTCAGGTACTGGATGTTGCCATTTACCAACAGGATAACGCGCCACCGCATGTGACACGCAACGTCCAAGGCTTCCTGGATCGCCACTATGAGCCACGTCTTTCTTGGTCCACGCGGTCCCCGGATATGTAGCCTGTCGAACACGTGTTAACATGATCACCCGATTGGCACGCCAGCGACCACCCCTGACTACAACGGACGGACTGTGGCATCGTATCGAAGCTGCGTGGACGAACATTCCCCTAATACACATCCAACGTCTCTTCCTCTCGATGCTAAGCCGTGTAGTAGCTGTAATTGCCGCCCCGGATGGCTACACCAGACACTGATTATTATGTGTTCCCCTCGCCTCACCGTGTTGTATTTGTAACCGATTCACCCATGTATCATCTGCTTTCTGTACAATAAATATGGCTTTGATATCTCTTGATGGTGTTGCACCTTTAATGGCCGGAAGTATAGTTTTGTTATTCAAAGTGGTTATTTAGGGGAATGATTGACACTAATCCTTTCGGACTGATTACTCGCTACGAACTAAGAAAGGAGAGAGAACATGTTTGAGGCATTGCTTCTACCCAGTGGCATGATGTCCGTGTCAAGGGAACTAACCCCTCCCTATCACGTCTTGGATCATGGAGCAGAGAATAAACGACTAGAAGGGAGAGTTTATCACCTGCGATAGTCTTATTTTCGGCACTGCTAAGATGCAAGGGGAGAATTGTTGTTTTGCCTTAGCTTTGGTAAAACCAGGCCGCTGTGTGATGATTTTTGTTTGAGGAGAGCACAAAACTTTGGGCACCATTTGGTTCGGATACATTTACCGCATAAAGGATTAGCTGCCACCATGAACGACTTTAAGGGCTATAAGCAGTTGCCCATCGCTAATTTAGGGCCACTGATTCCAGGGATGGGACAGAGCCAGAACCATTTGACAAGCACACCAGCCATTCTTCATCTGAGACTCGAACCCGCGTCCAGATTGGATGACTAGCCAGGTACCTCCGCCTCTGAATATTCGGTCACCGCGACGGTGAATGGAAATTCCCAGAAACTAGAAACGGAACGCAACATGCAGGACGCAACAGCACTGATACCCAGCAGTTTCATAAAGAATTTCGGAAAGCTGAAGTTGCCACAGCTGTTTCACCCAATCCAGTCATTTCGCAGACCTGCGATGTCGCTGGAAAATTCCAAAATGTCCAGCCCTGTGAATATACGTGGTTTAGTCCACATACTGTCTTTTCCTTACTGATTGTGCTGAGAAAATTAGAGTTGGTGGTATCAATTAGAGTATAAGAAAGAGCAGCTGTTAAATTCTTAGGAGTAAAAATTAAGGCAGTTCAACTGTAAAGGCACAACACATCTTATTTTCGGTCTTGAACTTTATTCATTCATTTCTAGCAGTTCTTTTAATAATGCCTATTCAGACTACAATAATTATCAAGATTTGGTGACCCTAAGCAGGGCCGTCTAGAAAGTACATGGCCATGCCATTAGAGACACGAGTTTCCTCTTTTAGTGACGTCACGCGGAAACCAAGGCTTCCGATTGGTTTCCAGCGCTGTCGTGTATGACGTCAAACACGGCACCGACGTATCAGACAATGTAACATGAGTATGACGCCACAAAAGAGGGAACTCATATCTCTAACGCCATGGCCTTGCATTTTTTAGACGACCTTTGCGCTAAGCCGTTTAGGTCGTTTAGCTCCAGGTGTCACTACCATCTGTTTCACGTGACTTCCGAATTATGGTGAGTGTTCAGCAGCAGCAATAAATGTCTCGGTAACTTTCTAACCCCAAGTTACGCTGCACATCCTAACCATTACGCCACCTGCGGCGTGCCACGTGCGACGTCACAAAAACTACATACGCTAAACTTTATGCAGAAAGGAAAGGTCTCTCCATGCTCTATACCTCGTGACAACATAAAATGGATCAAGTATTAGAAAACTGCGAAATTAAAGTACTATGTGGTAGTTTAACATTCAAACAGATCGTTGTTTAAACACAAGATAGCAGATATAACCATGATAGAAAGGAAAAAAATATGTGTGATTTGTTGACGTAGTAGTCTCGAGTATTGAAGGAGTTCTCGTATTCTTATGCAAATTTGGTTTACCCTCATTAAATATTTTCTAAGCTTAACGTCACGAGTTTCTCCCTATGAATTTGAAGTTGGCAACATCTGATAGTAGGTCAAAGGGCAGTTTACGTAGTTATTCTCCAGAATTAAGAACGCAGTAAAAGTACCTCTACAACACTTTTTTTCTGCTATTGCGATAGCTCTGTTATGTAACAATTATCAAGCCCTGTTTTTTCCTGTTAGAGAGCAAAGTTCATTCGATTATTTTAAGCAATGCTGTATGTTTCCGTAAAGTAATTCACGAGCGAAAGTTTTTGTAAGCTGAAGTTTTTTCAGCGCAGAGAGGATATATAATTGAATGTGGGTAAAACCACGTATGTGGTGGTTTTGATTCAGGCTAGTTAGTGCGCTGGATAAAGAGCGTGTGATTTGGATGAAGTGCCATAACGAAATATAGAGCTGGAATTGGAACGTAAGTCATTTGATGCATTTATCATCTTTGTCGTATACTGAAGTGATTTCATGATTAGTTAAGTACTTTTCAGCTCCAACGGAAAGTCAAGCATCTTGGTTCAACGAAAAGCAAATAAAATAATTACGCTTTATGTCTACAAGCATTAAGCTGAGTTAGGCTGTAGTTGTGTCGCAGTAAAGTTAACACCAATATGCATGTAAGCTTTAGTTGACCATTAGTGTGTTGCAGCAAAGCTAACTTAAAGCAAAAGCAACGAATCAGCTCCAGTTTAACAACTAACATTATCAGTGTTTTCTTCACTCTTTATTTTCGAAACACAAATTTAACGTTAAAACTTCTCCTTCTTTTACGTTCCCAAGCCTACGTTTTCACTGCATTGAGCATTAAAAAAAAAAAAACCGCTAACTTCAGGGATTATTAGCACCTCTTCTTGGTCGCAGACTTCTACCTTCTTTTTTTGATTGAAGGTTTAACGACCACCGTGAGCAACTCAATGGGCTATAAGTAGTCGCCCGTTTCTAATTTAGGGCCACTGGTCCCAGGGAAGGGAATGAGTCATCGCCGTAAGACAAACACAACATCTATGCTTCTCGGGATTCGAACCCGGGCCCATCTCGGACGAATGGTCATAAGCCATCGCTTAGACCACTGCACCACCGGGGCGGCGACTTCTACTTCAAACGGATAGCTTACATTTTCTGAATGCAATTGCTGACATCCCAATGACCAAGTGGCCAGAAACGCGGGCTTCTGACAAATTGCCCGAGCTGGATCTGAGCTCGATGCCTGGATGATGTATGGGCGGCGCGTCCCTCCCATCTTTTCTGGAACCAGCTACCCTACATTAGATACAAGACAACCCATACCCAGAAATGCTCATGGGGTGGGGGTGGGGGGTGGGGGTCGTCAAACCCCGAGAGAAAGAATGTGAAAGAAAGAAAAGCAGGATCGTAAGACTGGACATGACTTCTGCAGATTATGCGAGATACTTTCAACTTTTTCTGAATCTAGGATCTTTACAATCTTTATATTCTTTTGAATGTTTCAGGAGGAAATCCTTGATTCAGAAAGTTTTCGTGGCAGTGAAATGCTGATTACTTGACGGTTCCACTTCCACCGTGAAACTCTTTAGAACAACTGGTACATTATCCACTAATGGAATATTTCAACAAAATATAACTGTTAGTAGGGAATCTGAAAGTGCACAAGGAACGTAGGTCTCAGGAGCAACTACTGCGCTCCAAAAAATTCATTGCATTATTAGGTGCATAGACGTAGTTGATGTAGCCCCAACATGAATTTGTCATTGATAGATTTTTTTAATTCAGTTAATAATGAGGGAAAAAAAAAGAATGATACTCCTACGCTTTGGATTACAAAGAACGGAGTTCTACAGTTCCGTCGCAACATACAAATCTGTATAATGATCAGCTATTTTCAAATACCGGAAAAACACTTATGGGCCAGACACCACCACCACCCCACCACCCCACCCCCGGAGCACGGAGCAGTGACATCACAGATCAGCCTGGAATTTATGGAGATTGCATGGACAGAGCGTGTCACCTCGCCATTACGAAGCCCGTGCAATGGGGAAAAGGAATGACATGTCGGAGTTTAAACAGGGAATGATTATTATCGGCGCAATGGAGAAGGGAGCTAGCATCTCAGCAACCGCAAGCATTGTTCGCTATTCCAGAGACGCTTCACTGGAGGTGTGGAGGTAATGTTCTGAAGAGAGACATATATCCACCAACGTGCAGGAGCAGGGAAACCACTACAGGCCGACAATCGAAAGTGAATGCAGGTTGACTCGTGCTGTCCGGAAAAACAGGCGGCATTCAACTTACAAGCCGCCGGTGGCGCAGTGGTCTAAGCGTTGGCTTCTGATAATTCGTCCGAGATGGGTCCGGGTTCGAATCCCGTGAGGCATGGATGTTGTGTTTGTCTTACGGCGCTGGCTCTCTGCCTTCCCTGAAACCAGTGCCCTAAATTAGGGACGGGCGACTGCTTATAGCCCAATGAGTTGCTCACGGTGGTCTGTTGGGATTTCTTGCATAACCAAAAATGGTGAGCCATTCCTCCCCCTTTTTATGTTTGTAAGATACCCTAAGTATTATTTTACAGTGATTTTATATTGCTCTAAATCACTTCTCACAAGTATTGCCTTGTCGCAAAATGCGATACAAACCACGACTTCGCAATGAACCGTGCTTCGTTGCGAAAATCATTTAAGGAATACAGAGAACAGTGTGGGAGTTTTTATCAAAGTCATAGAATAACGTTGGGTTTGAAGGTGCAATTTTCTTCATTTAAAATCCACGTCTGTAAGCTAAAAAATCTTATCCAACATGTTTCTGTTTCAATGAATGAAATACGGGATTACACCATTGTACGATACAAATTTGGAAGATGTGAATCCGTTTATTGGTGTAAATATGACATGAATATTAAGTCAGATAATATCCGAAAACTTGAAAATTTTATCGTCCTTGAGCGGGAATCGAATCCGCGTCTCCCTGGTAGCGCCGGAACATGCTAATCGTTACACCACGACCAAGTTTCAAGTTTCCGATTAATTTGAATATAATCATCACAGGATCGCTAGTCGAAGCAACCGGCATTCATATATAGCGAATCTGGAGGTTCAGAATTCATTCATTCCCGTGATTGCCCGGAGGCACAGAATATCTAAAAATAGAATAAGGGATTGCACCATTGTACGATACAAATTTGGAAGATGTGAATCCGTTTATTGGTGTAAATATGACATCGATGTTAAGTCAGATAATATACGAACACTTGAAAATTTCGTCGTCCTGGAGCGGGACAACGAAATGGAATAGATAATATTTGATAGTATTGTTTGTAATAACCTGGCATACACAAATGAAAAATTAACGACTCAATGGTTGTCGCATCACTTAAAACCGCTTTTCCTGTCCTGTTTACTAGAGAGAATGAACGAAATGCTGTATTTTCTGTGGTTTCTATCTGTTTGGTCCGCTAACATAACTGCACAAATCGTGAACACTCCATTTTCCCTATAGCTTAAACGTAGCACGCCACAACGGTCATAACAGTAACAACGGAGTTGCCCTTTTTTGCCAAAACGCTTATTCAAAATACATTAAAGATTCAGTTACGGTGTTCTGAAATGCGTACAATATTTCAAAAAAGAACACGCTGACAAAACTGATTCATCCTTGCATTTTTTATTGGGTTCGTCAGTAATTTTGTTGTTCATTTCACAGCCACTGCACCACCACGATTCCACCCCACGTGACGAATTGAGCAACTCGGGACGGAGATTATTTAGCAGTGCGCACGCACGTTATCAATTATGCATTTGGAAGCAGGCAGACAAGAATCAGCGCCAAGCGCCTATCACGTGTCAAGAAAACGGGCCTGCACAAAAGACCTCACTAGATTTCATTCTCGTTAAATTCTTCCAAGTGCTACGTGGCCATGTTTGAAAGCCACTGGGCACGCATGACTGTAAAGTGACTGGCGTTTCGGTACGGAGTGATGTCTACAAAACAGAGCTAACGATCCGTTAATGAACCGAGAGGGGTACGTGATTAAAAAAAAAAAAAAGAACATCGCAGTGTTGGTCCATCGCTTCCGGCGCTGAAAAAGCACACAGACTCTCATTTCGAAATGAAAGTCGATACATATGCAAAACTGTGTTTTTGTGGCGGCGGCTGTATTCGCTTCGTCTGCCATGCTTCGTTAATTCTGAAAGCACTTTTATCCTGAATGTCTTCAAACCGCGTACCCAAACATCTTGCGGAAGTAACTTCAAGACGCGGTTTTTCCTCGTGGTGTAACAAGTTTACGAAACTCTAGCCGCGAAAAAAAAAAAAAAAAGGAAAGCCTTCCCCCACATCCTCAATTTCTAATCCGCGAATGAACAGGGAAATACTACCTCTCTTTCACCCCACATCACTGAAGGGTTGTTTTTTTTTTCTTGGAAACTTGGAAACTGAAGGAAATCGCTACAGTTTCTACAACTACGCAACGTAGCTCATAAAGTTGGCGGCTATGTTTAGTTTCTGAAGAGGTGTTAACCGTTATAAACTGCCGCGTCCCTTCGGCATTTTCCTAGCTACAATGTGACGCTTCTGAAACCAAGATGTCTCTTAAAAGTCAAAAACACGACGATTTATACTCGCATGTGCAGGAGTATATAAAGAACGTAGGAATATTTTCGAATGTATTCTTAGTAAACCCCTAGTCCAAGTAAGTTATAGCGATATATCCTTACATTGCCTGAGAAGGGGGAAAAAATTGCGCTTTGAGAAATTCTTTCCATCTATACAATAGATTTTCAGTCGTTTCTTACAAATTAAATGCACGACAGAGTGCGTTACAGGGTATTAACTCCCATCTCTGTACTTACGTAGGTCGTGCCATTGGAGATAAAAACAAGAAAGATGACACCGTTTGTAATGAGCGCGTCATTTGAATACAGTACTTTCCGACTTGAAAAGTACAACCAGGTTTTTAGAAAATCTAAAAATTCCGCGAAAAAGAAAATACACCACCTGGGGAAAAACTGCGCATAATTCAATATACGTAATGAAAGCAGGGCTGTTCATAGCCAATGGAACCGGTTTAAAAGAGTCAACTGGATTTCTGCAATGGATAAAATATCCAGAAACAGAAATAGCTACTTATGCCCTCTAGCGGCTGAAAAGTGTCACGGAAATTAACAAATTGTGCGTAAAAGTTTTCTAATGGCGGAAGGATGATATCAGAGACAAAGGAATTTTCGAATTGAACAGTTAGAAGAATAGATACAGAGGTAAACATAATAGAGCTTTACGTCCCCTAGCGCGAAACCATTGAGTTACTTCACGAAGATAATGGGTACAAAATACCCTTCATAGTGAAGTGTCCTACCAAAAAAATATTTTTCAAAGAGATTCTTAGAATCAAATTAACTCTTTTAAATAGAAATATACACTGATGCCCACTGCCGGCAGAATTTTGAATAATAGAAAAGTAGAAAATATGCTAAAAGTATTCTTCATAGCAAAACTATGCTAAGCAAAAAGAATTTTTCAAATGCCTCTCTTGGAAGCACATATAGCGAGAAAAATGTGTTGCCATTTTTTTTATAATACAGTTTTCCACGCAACCTAGCGGGTAAATTGTGCATCATTTAAAGAGGATAATGTTCCCCATCTTTAATATAGCGAATGGCATACAGTAAAAAAAAGAAAAGACATTTTTTAATAGGATTTATAGAAGCAGAGATACGGTTGCAAACACGCTAACTTCACCCAGCCACCTAGCGGCAGAACTGTGAACTGAAAAAAACAAAAACAAAACAAAAACCAAGTGCATGCAAAGTGTCCCACTTGGTGAATGAAATCCGACGTTAAAAGCATTTTCTAAATCGGACTTTTAAAAGCAGAGATATCTAGAAAAACAGACTAAGCATTTGCGCCCCCTAACGGCAAAATGTTATATTATTTGAGGCAGAAAATAATGTTTTCGTATTCAGGGTATTTGATCGAAGGATGTTTTCAGTCGAGTTTTTTGACGCGCAGATATTGCTGTAAGCATGCTGTGAACGGAAACGTGAACTGTACCCTCTAGTGGCCAACGTGTACGTTAAGAAAATTTCAAATTTTATGGAAAACATTTCACACCAAAAACACTCTCCAATGAATAAAGAATTTTTCAGGTAGGATCATCAGAAGCAGAGATATCGACAAAAAACAGTATGCACATATACGCCCCTAGCGGAAAAACTGCACTATTTTGAGCAGATGGTATTCTCATAAGGTTTTCCAAGGTGAGGGGGAGCGATCTACGGAAAAAAATTTTAAATCAAGTTTTCAGAAGCGCAGATTTTTCATCAAATGCATCAGGAACAGAAATACATTATTACGCTCCCTGGTGGCGAAGCCATTCTTCAACAAAAATCAGAAATTATGTGCAAAACGTTTCCCATAAGGAGCTGTATCCGATGCAGAAACAATTTTTTAAATAGGTATTTTAGAAGCAGAGATATCGGGGAAATTGCTATTTACTCTTACGCTCCCTATAGAGGGGAAATCAGGAGTTACTTGAAAACGAAACTGCACCCAAAATAGTGTTCGTCATAAATGGCATCGAAAGGAAGAAAGAATTTTTTCAATCGGATATTTAGAAGCAAATATATGGAATGAAATGTATTGTGAATTCGATATCATCTGGATTTACGCCCTCTAGCGGCAAAGTTAAAAACCCGGAAAGCAAGGATCATCGTTCTCACATTTCAAGCTTTCCAATGCAAAAAGAATTTTTCAGGTCGGACTAATAGTTACAGCAATATGAACAAAGTGATACCATAAGCATGCACTTTTTTTTTTTTTTTTACAAAAGACGTGCTGAAAATGGATATTAATATTCTATCTAAATCAGGGTGTATGGTCTAACTCAATGCCGGATTAAGGCCTTAGTGGGCTCTTGGGCTAAGACATCTGAGTGGGCCCCCAAACATCATGAAGTCCGTTAAAAGACTAAATTGTTGCAATATGCTTGTGAGAATTAATACTTAGTGCATTCTTCAAACTAATAAATTACCTGCAGAGTTTTCAAAAACAGTCATTGTATTCCCACTGTTTTCACAAGAACATGAGTTCAAAGCTTAAGATTCCTAGATTTTTTCATGGAATTTTTAATACTTTAGTATTGCATACTTTTCTTGGTGCATTTTTTCTGTTATGCAATGTGAAGCCACTGTTGATTTCGCCCATTAACGGTTCCAAGTGCAAGCAGGGATGTGTAGATCAATGGTAGTGAAAAGGTTGAAATTGCTTCGCCGACCTCGCTGTATACAACGACATGAAACGTTGACCTTAGTGTTGTTAAAATCTGTTTGTCTTCTAGCCTCTCTCTGTTTGCGATCGGGTGGGAATCATACGAGACAAAACTAAAACTATTTTACTTCCTATTTATAAATATATAAGCTGTGTATTTTTTGTGGTGTAGCGGCACGCCACCTGGGCCCTTGGTAATGGTGGGCCCTAGGCTAGTAGCCCCGGTAGAACCCCCCCCCCTCCCAATTCCGGCCCTAGTCTAAATAGAGAGAAAGAACTAGCTGCGCAGGAGTTGTCCTCTCAGCGGAAAAAGAACTGGTTTTCATTGCTGATAATACACTACGGATTAATCGAGGACTGAAATTTCCAGTAATTTGTTTAAAATATTATTTGGTGCATGCCCTGACAAAAGATAATCGATAATCTCCACTTGAAATTGTTTTCTAAAAGGAAGCACGTGCAAAAAAGGAGGGACGTTTATTTGGCGTTTGAATACATAATCTGAAGGTCGAAAATGATTGTAGAGTATATACTGAGGTGTCAGTTTATTAGGTACACATGCTCTCGTCACATAAATGGATCAGTCCAACACGTAAGACACGGGGGCGTGCGGTATAAACCAGGCATACCAACTCGTCGAGCATCAGTTAGAGTTAGATTGAAGGTCGGAATGGGTAAAACGAGTGGACTGAGCGACTTTGAATGTGGCATAACAGTTGTCGCAGGGCGTGCCGTTTCCAGCATTTCCCCAAACGGCCGTTCTCCTCCAGGGTTTAAGGCCGTGAATGGTTCGACAAGGAAAAAAAACTTCTAGCAATCGGAGGAGACCTTGTGAAAGAATAACAGCTTCTACATCAGAAGGCTCCTGACGAGAATCGTGTAAGCTAACAGACGCACCACTACCCGGCAAATCACTGCAGCATTGGTGTGCCACGGGTAATTTCTGAACACACTATACGTATCAGACAAGGCCGCGAATGGGCTGCAACAGCCGCCGACCATCATGTTTACAACGCAGAACACAAAAGCGCCCCTTCAGTGGGTGTGAGCCCGGACACTGGACAATTTGACGACTGAAAAAAAGTTCCTTCTGCATCATGCGCGATGCGTGATCCGAATTTGGCGCAAGCAACATGAAGTCATGGAGATAATTTGTCAGACGTCAACACTACAAGCCGATATGCTGGTGTGGGGAATGTTTTCCTGGCACTTATTGGGCTTCCTGATACCCACGGGAGGATATCTGAACACCACGGCGTATCTCAACATTGCCATAGCTACGGTTTATCCACAAACATGATGGATACGCCCAGTCGTATAACGGACTGGCTCACACAGCTGGTATAGCGGCTGATTGGTTCCAGGAGCATGTCAATGAGTTTTCCTTGTTTAAGTGGCCTGCACAATCCCCGGATTTGTACTCTGTCGAGAATCTCTGGGATGAGGTGGAACGGGTTGTTCACTGCAAGGCTGTGCCGCGGTCCAATCTGCAGCAACTGCGTTGCTCAATCATTTCCGCATGGTGCAGCATTCCTAAATGACGCTTCCGGCATTTTATATGTTCCATGCCCCAACGACTTCGGGATGTTCTGCAGCCCTAGGGCGGCGCAACACGCTGCTAGGTAGGTGAATCCAATAAACTGGTACCCCAGTGTACATTGAAATGGAATTTAAGGAACGTAAATCAAAGAGGTACTGCGTTTCTTTTTTTAATAAAATAAAACGACGGAACAAGAGTTGGTCAGACACCAAATTCATTTTTTCACCAAGAGGGTTCGCGTAACTGTGCTCTTTTTTTATTTGTTTTTGTGTTCTATAGGTTCCACAATTGCAACGCTGTTTTTCTCATTCCTTTCTGAGCTTTTAGATTAGTTCTTTTTGTGATATTTAAAAGAAAGACGTCTTTACAAAGCCATAAATTGTTTGATAAGGGTGTAAAAGATATAACGTAAAAAGTTTAATCAGAGATTATAGATTAAAAATTTTCCTGAAATTCTTGAACCATTTTCCGTGATTCCTTTTGTGAATTAACGAAGCGTATTTCTGATTAAGCCTTTTCCGTGAAATGACGGAAAAAAACTAAATTTCCCGGATTTTTCATACATGAATGGACAGAAATACTCCTGTTCATTTTTCTCCGGTTAATAATAATAGGAAATCCAGGATTTTCAGAAACCTTTCGCAATTTCTTTCGTATTCAGAGGGTGTTCAGAGAGAAATACTTCTATGTTTATATACAAGTCCAGTGGCAAGGTATCAAATTGAAACAAAACAAGATCTAAGTTCAAAATTTCTACTTTAATTCACATATTTTATTTTTCTTGACAGTCCGCCTCACTTTCGAAATAGATACATCAACGTTTAACAAGTTTTTTAAATCCATCTCTGTAAAAATCTTCTGGTTCTTCTCGGAACCATTTCCTCGTAGCGGCTTGAACATCTTCTTTACAGGTAAACTGAATGAATTCAATGATTGCAATACGAGATTACACCATTGTATTCTACAATACAAATTAGGAAATTTGTACAATACAAATTTGTACAATACATTTCTGACTAGCGAATCCTGTGATGGTTATATTTAAATTAATCGGAAACTTGAAACTTGGTAGTTCTGGGTGGTGTACTATTTAGTATACTCGGGCGCTATCCGGGAGACACGGGTTCGATTTCGGCTCCAGGACGATGAAATTTTCAAGTTTTCGGATATCATCTCCTTGTCATTTTCACACCAAAAAACGGATTCACATCTTCCAAAGGTGAACTGAATTTCTTTCAGATGTCTCTTGAGAGCAGAAAACAACCAGAAGTCGGACGGTGCTAAATATGAGCGGTAGGTAGGGTGATGAAGAACTTCAAACCTGATTTTCTGTATGGTCTCTGAAGTGAAAGCACTGGTGTAGGGTTTGACGTTGTCGTGTAGCAGAATCATTGGCTTTCTTCCCCTCACGCACGCGGTGTATTCTTTGCTTTAACTTTTTCTAGGGACTCTTAATGTTGATAGTCATACCTTTGACCATGTACCCCTGATGAATAATGCCTCTGTAGTCCCAGAACATAGTGCGCATGCGCTTAGTGATAGAAATTTGAGTTTTGATTGTTTTTCGCTCGAGAAGATTGGTGTCGATATTCCAGCGATTGATTTTTCCTTTCTGGGTCATCATGTTGAACCCAACTCTCATCACCAGTCACAATGCTTTGGAGAAAATCACTTCAGCAAGCAAGCAACCTATGGCATATTAACATTTGCAAGTAAATTAATATGTGAAACATATATGCTTACACTACTAACATTGTAGTACTAACACTATTTTTATTGCACGTTTTCGTTTTTTTTTTTTTTTTTTTTTGCCGATTCGCGATGTGAACCACGTGTACTTCGTCTTTGTTTGATATTAAAAAATAAATGTTTAGAAGGGTCAAATGATAATATTTTATTAAATTCTAATGAAAATAATAGTTGGTTTTAGGAAAATACTGTTATTATTAATAAAAATGTAAGTTTTAACTTACCTTAAAACCATGTGGTTTAGATACTTACTTGGTTAGTAGAGATGTTCTATTATTTTCCTTACAATTTAATAATATATTACCATTTGACCCTTCCAAACATTTATTTTTTAATATCAAGCAAAGACGAAGTACACGTGGTTCATATCGCGAATCGGCAAACAAAAAAAAAAAAAAACCGAAAACGTGCTATAAAAATAGTGTTAGTACTACAATGTTAGTAATGTAATTATAAATGTTTCACATATTAATTTACTTGCAAATGTTAATTTTCCTTTCAACACGTTATAATTGCCTAAAAAACTGATTTTTAGATTTTTTTGACTACGTATCAATGAAAGACAACAGTTACAAACCTATGGCATGTTTCAAGTCTTGATTTCTTCATTTCAGTCGTTAGGTGACGCAGTACCAAACAAGCACACACTTTGTTGTATCCTAAAACGTAAACAACGTAACTCCCAGGTAGCAATATTATGTTGGACCAACCGTGGGCTTTCAACGGTCGGCCCAGAGACGAGGCGACTCGGCGGCCAACAATTGGATATGTGTTGGTTCAACGGTTGGTCCTACATTGGAAAACTGTTGCAAACAGTTTTCCAATGTGATCATGTGTTGTTGGACAACCATGGTTGGTCATGTGTTGTTGGACAACCATGGTTGGTCATGTGTTGTTGGACAACCATCGGACAACCATCTGACAACCGTTAATTGGTCATTTGTTGATAAATGGTTGGTCATGTGTGGTTGGAAAAACCGTTGGCCAATCTTCAACAAACAACACAACCTTCGCCCAACGCCGCCGACGCAAAAATATCGTTGGCCAGTGTGCTACTGGGGCTGACACTACCCAAACTGATGTTCAACTCACCTGGCATGGTTGCATTATTCTTCGATTTTTCCTAGTGAACTCATCGAATTCTTGTCTGTTCAAATCGCAAGTTCCGATTACGGGCCTCTCACTAAGCGGCTGATCATTTACGAGCCTCCCACTAAGCGGCTGATCATTTACGAGCCTCTCACTACGCGGCTGATCATTTACGGGCAACGTTCCTCCACTGTCCTTAGGCTTTCTTACCCAGCGTCGAACAGTGCTTATTTCCAAAGTTTCAGAACCATAATTTGTCACTAATCTACCGTGAATTTTTTCGGGAGGTACATTTTCATGAGTTAAAAACTCTAAAACTGATCGTTATTTGATACCTGTCGACGCAGTTGAAAAAGAATCATCCATTTTAAACACAATTAAAATACGAACAAATAGATGTACGGAGCTCTATTACGCAGTAAAATGGCACAAAGAATCGTTTGCCATCTGACTGGTTACTAGGCAATCAGTCAGATTAACGGGAATTGTCGTATTTAAGAGGTGTTAAGGGAGATTTCTGAATTTTCAGAAACCTTTCAACAATTATTTTCTTATATTAACGGAAAAATTCTGTTCTCACCTTTTCCGTTTCGATATAACGAAAAATTTCCAGAAATAGAGTGGTTCACAGAAATACTTGAGGTTTGATTAACATTAAATTTCAATTGTCTGTCGGGTTTTGAAGTTTCATAGCGAGATCGAATAATGTGGATAGCATATCGCATGACATTTAGGTTATTGTAGCAACGGATATTCTCCTCCCGTTCCCAGTTGGGTAACCATCCACTGTATATTGTGTTACCGAAAGAAATCAGGTACATAAAGTACCGTAAGGGGGTTTGTATGATGCTTATGTAGCAATCTGTGGACCCCTTACGACAAAAATCTATTACAGCTATCGAGAGTAAACTTTATAATTCCAGTTTTTGTGGAATAATACTATGAAGTAGCAAATTTAATCTATTCTAATGTCGTTGTTGGCAAAAATGTGCTCCATTTTCACTGTTTCCGTGTATTCATCTCTTCAAAAAACGAAAAATTGCATCTCCCTGGGTGGGAACCGAACCTGCTGTGACGTACCTGCCAGCAGGACGCACACGACATAAAGGCAGATAGGAATCAGAATAAACGTCTGCGTAGCTCAGTTGGTAGAGCGACTTGTTCCGGAATAAGCGGCCTCGGGTTCGAATCCCGGCGTAGACCAAAAATGACGGAGAAATTTAATTCGTTATAATGGCGCCCGAACTATCCGGATGACCCAGCCGTTCAAAATCTCGCATTGGTGTGATGTTATTTCCACACCGCGAGACAGGAAAAATCAGAGAATTCCTTCTCCAGCGCTTCGAAAAATAAAAATGTGTGATGTTGCATTCCACACAGCAGATTGACTGGGAGTTCTCAAGTGCACGTTCTACAGTGGATGGCTGCCTGCAACGATTCATGGTCACGGCTGACCCGTGGGCCATGCCCCCAGCCCTCTTTCGGGGGGGAGATGCGACGTACCTGCCAGCAGGACGCACACGACATAAAGGCAGATAGGAATCAGAATAAACATCTGCGTAGCTCAGTTGGTAGAGCGACTTGTTCCGGAATACGCGGCCTCGGGTTCGAATCCCGGCATAGACCAAAAATGACGGAGAAATTTACTTCGTTATATTGCATCTCCCACTTTCCGTACGAGCATGCTGTCCTTTACACCACCGAGGACAACGTAGTTCCAAGCAACTGAAGCTAAGCAGATGTAGCTTAGAAATCTGAGTACCGTTCTAATGTGCGCTAGTCGAAGCAATCCGATCAGGGGCGGATTTCCGGTTAGGCGCACTAGGCGCGCGCCTTGGGTCTCGCTATTTCAGGGGTCCCGAAAATATATAATTGAATTTTCAGTTTTAGTTTTCACGGACCGACGCCAATCAATCCTTAAAGCGATTACTATGTATTGTCAATTGCTATTTTACTTTCTCATATTAATAATAACATATTTTTTTCTTGCTGTTGCTGATATTCCGAATTTTCGAGTTCTTATCGATGTACTTATTTTGAAAGGAACGGATAAAATAATTTTGAGTTCCTTTCAGTGGTTGGTAACGAAGGCATTCACGCTTCCCACACGTTTCATTGTTTAAGGCGAATTCTTAAGTGGCCTGCTATGCTGTAAATTGCTTTCATGGTACTTCCAGCCAAGGGACACATCTGTGTTGGAACCTTCCCACCTTCTTCCCGAGTTGCGATGAGGAGTACTTGTAAAAAATTTCCTGATGATCGGGCGTGTTTGTTGTTAATAGTTTCTTCCCTTCGTGGTAGGATAATCAATGAAGAGAGAAATATTCTTCACAGGATAACTCTTCTTAGGACAATCAATTTCTTTCTCGGCCCTAATCCCACTAAACCATCTTAAACGAAAAGAGTTAATATTTAGGCTGGAAAAATAAAGAAATTCGAGAATATCACACTATCTTATTTAATAGTGTTAAAAGTAATTTATATGGTATTGCAACAACGTTTTCTCATAATTTTCTGCTCCCTTGGTTTAATACTGATAATTATAAAGTTTTCTCACCTTTTCTATTCCTTAAATCGACTTAAAACTAGCTTTTGAAAAAGCTATAAAAAGTTTCAATGATACTCTTACTCAAAAACCTGCAGTTCCTACTTTTCCATTTTTAAACCAGATCTTTTGCATTTAATTTGTATGCTTTTGCTTCTGATAACTGCAGTGCAGGTATAAATGGGATACTGGTATTTAAAGTGCCAAACCTAACATCCATTGATTCCCTATTAGCCTCAATATTCTGTTTATGATAACTGCAGTGCATGAAGTGTATGGGATATTAAAAGTGCCAAACTTAATATCCATTGATTTCCTATTAGCCGCAAAAGTAATTTTTGAAATATCTCTAAAATCAAAAAGTTAGATGTGCACGGACAGACAAAATTATTACACTAGCACTGTTTCTTACTGAACGTTCTAATAATAGGAAGCGATGGCATTTTAAAAAAGTGTAAAAACCTTTTTCTTGACTCCCCTCCCCCCCCTTTTTTTTGTTAATCTGACGGATGAAAATTTCTGAAGGGTAAGAAGGGGCAGGGACCCCCTGAACCTTTTAGCGCCTAGGGCCTCAAAAGATCTAAAGTCTCCTCTGAATCCGATGCTTCTTTGTAGCGTCGCCGCGACCTTTTCACATTCAGATAGGATAGGTCACAAGTTCCAGACAACATCTTAGATATCAATGGGAAAGAAATCTTGATGAAATAACTTTTCACATACACGGAAAGCAGTACAACTGTCATTATCAGCAAAAATGTGCCGCAATTACACTGTTTCCATGTAAGCCATCTCTTCATAAAACTGGAAAATCACATCTCCTTGAATCAGGAAGATTTGTTTATCCAATCTTCCTGCTGCAGCCAAATTGCTGACGAATGCGGTATTTCACATAAAACGTTGCCTTTTAGTTCAGTTTATTTTGTTAATAATGTCCAATAAGTGTTTTGCTCGCCAGAGAACTGGAGCCCTTACACGTGCATTAAAACTTAGAAGAGGTCATTAACCCCTCCGCGAGATAAAGTGCTCCAGAATTACATCATAACGTCACTTATAGCAGAATGAGGTTCGATTCCTAGAACCAGTACCGTTTCCTGAAAAGCTTCGCTTTTATGTGAGGTAGAAGAAATGCTGTCCCAGTAAATTCTGAATGAATGTCACTTAGCCTGAGCAGGCGGTGCTTGTTTATTTTGGAAGCAGAAATCCAGCAAATACGTTCTACTCAGCCACGTGCGAATTTTAGACGTACGGTCTGGAGTCGGTCCAACACTTGCGCGACAAACTGGAAAAAGTGTTCTCATTGATCTTCCTTGCCCTTTTACGCCTTTCCTGCTTATTTTTTTCTTTTCTTTTCGTTTCTCTCGAAGTTTCCAGAACTTAGTGAGACATTGATCATCTAAACTTCTCGAAACCTAGTTTTATCCGATCCTAAGCTTTTAGAAAAAGTTGAAGAATTCAAAACACAGTATTTCAGATTTCAAACTAAAATTCGTGCTCAATTTTCTGGCCATATATCCTTCTGACGCTAAACATTTACGTAAAGACACCACTAAATACACTGAAGTGCCAGAAAAACTGGCACAGACGAGCTTATGCAAAATACATAGCAACGTCACCTATGCGCGTACTCGGTTGCGTCCGCCAGTGCGTATACGTATAAAGCGATATACATCCTTGCCAACTGTCAGAGCTGTTTTCGGAATGAGAATGACAAGTAATAACGATTTAAGCGATTTTCAACGCGGTGTCGTAGTTGGCGCTCGTGAGATGGGCCATAGTATTTCAGAGGTAGAAACGAAGTTCGGATTTTCACGGACGACCATTGCAAGGGTGTACCGTGACTACAAGAATTCCGGCAAAACCTCCAACCTACGATATCAGTGTGGCCATAAAAAGACATTGGGTGATCGTCACCATCGTCGGGTGTCAAGAATCGTTTCACGCGATAGGCCTGCAACACTCTCGCAGGTATCATCGGAATTCAATGCTGGAGCTTCAACAAGCATCAGCGTCCGGACTGTGCAACGTACCCTACACGATATGGGCTTTGGGAGCCGACGCCCAACTCGAGTTCCCTTGATGGGTGCACGACACAGAGCTATGCGCTTCGCTTGGGCACGGCAACACCGCCACTGGACACTTGATGACTAGAAACCAGTAGCCTGGTCTGACGAGTCGCGTTTCCAACTGTATCGGGCAGATGGAAGGATTCGTGTGTAGCGCAAACCCCATGAAGCCACGAATCCCGCGTGTCAACAGGGAACTGTACCGGCTGGTAGGGGTCCGTAATGGTATGGGGTGTGTTTAGCTGCACTTCACTGGGACCCCTGGTACGTCTACAAACGTCTGTGACCGGCCAACGCTATGTGCGCATCCTTTTTGACGAGGTACACCCGTTCGTGTCCTGCTTTCATGCTGATGGGTTGGGCCTGTTCCAACAGACAATGCACCTCCACACAAGTGTCGGGACGGCACATTATGGTTAGAGGAGCATTCAAATGAGTTTGGGGTGTTGCCATTCCTACCCAAGTCCCCAGATCTGAACGTGATAGAACACATTTGGGATGCCATGCAACGCGCTATCGAACACAGGAATCCGAGACCTCGGAATACATCCGAATTGTGGAACGCTCTGAAGGAAGTATAATGTGCATTGCCTACAGCATATTTCCAGAAGCTAGTGGAGTCCATGCCTTGTCGTATTTCTGCAGTCCTGCGCTCCCGTGGAGGACCTACCAAGTATTAGACTGGTGTACCAGTTTTTCTGGCACTTCAGTGTACATACTAATTCTTCGACTCCTTGTCATCCTGACTCGATCAACTGCTGGACGCTAAACTTTTATTTAAATAAGGACACCACTGCAAAAATACTTATTGTTCTTCTCCTTGTTTTCCTGGTTCGGTCCACTGCTAGACGTTAAGCTTTTATATACTTAAAGACACCAGGATCCTCGTCATCTTGGTTCGGTGTACTGCTGAACAGGATCTTTTATAAATACTAATTCTTTCACGTTGATACTAATTCTTTTATAAATACTAATTCTTTTATAAATACTAATTCTTTTTTTCCATGCCATCATCGTTCGGTCCACTTCTGGCCACTTAGCTTTTATTACATACATACACCATTAAATATAAATTTTCCTTTCCCTTGTCATCCTTATTAGGTTCACTGCTGGTCACTTCGCATTTATACATTGAATGACACCACTAAATCTCACATTTTCTTCTCATCTTAGTTCGTTCTGATGGACGTAGGACACCACCAAGTACTGATTTTTCTTTTCCTTGTCATCCTAGTTCGGTCTGATGGACGTAGGACACCACCAAATGCTGATTTTTCTTCTTCTTGTCATCCTGTTTTTGTCCACTGCTGGTCACTTTGCTTGTACAATTACTTACATACACCACTAAACATTATTTTTTCTTCTCCTCGTCATCTTGGTTCGGTGTACTGCTGGACGCTAAACTTTTATTAACCTAAGAACACCATTAAATTCTTATTGTCATTCTGGTTGGGTAGCACTGCTTGTCACTTAACCACTATTACGTACGTATACCACTAAATATAATTTTTTCTTCTAGTCATCCTTACTACATCCACTGCTGGACGCTGAATTTGTATTACGTAAGGACACCACTGAATACTAATTCTCCTTATCTTTGTTATCCTGGTTCGGTCCTCTGATAGATGAAAATATCCCCTGTTTGTCCCCAATCGTCTCTATCTCCGGATTTTGATATCTAATCTGCTCCTGCAGTTGTTTTTACATTGTTAAAATGTTTACGTATGGATCTTCCTATTTTTTTTTTCAGTGATCCTGTTCAGAGTTCTAAATAGTCATTCTACTGAACAATCTCCCATCTTCTCTTCTGGTCACCATTTCCGTTCGTTCATCTAAAGGGCATAAATTAATTTTCTGTTCTAATCTATTGTCTTATCCAGATATTTTATTTTATCTATCATTTAAAATTATTCCTGCTATTACTCATTTAATTTTTCGTAGTGAAAATTCAGTGGCTTGTGTTACGGGTAGTCAAGGTAACCGCTTCATACCAAGTTTATTTTAGAAATCAGGATCAACTTTTCTCAAACATCTGAATTTCTAAACGTATTTACTCATTTTGCATTATAGTCTTTTCGCTTTAAAAATTAAAGTAGTTCTCAACGTAATGTTGATCATTCAAGCACAGCTTGTCGCTTCATATCGTGCGCAACAGCTGTTTTGTCTCGCACCTCACTTGTCGTCATCTGCTAGTTTTGTCGAAGTAAGGAAGCAGAAGACACACTGCTCTATCTTGGCACATTCGCATCAATATGGAAGAACTAGGAAAGCAGAAGATACACTGCTCCATCGATCTTGGCGCATGCGCACCTAACACGCACTTATCTTTGTCTTGTAGAGTCACTGTACAGAGCCACCGCTTATTTGTTTTGATCGAAGGTTTAACGACCACCGTGAGCAATATAAGCAGTCGCCCGTGCCTAATTTAGGGTCACTGGTTCCAGGGAAGGGAGAGAGCCAGTGCCGTAAGTCAAACACAACATCATTGCTCAACATGGATTCGAACCCGGACACTTCTCGGACGAATGGTCATAAGCCAGCGCTTAGACCACTGCGCCACCAGGACAGTGAGTCTCCGCTTAAGTTTTCACGGCTGACAAATGACTGTTGCCTCGATAATTCATTGCAGCATACGAACTAAAGCTGCCACCCCGGTGGCGCAGTGGTCTAAGCGATGGCCTCTGATGATTCGTCCGAACGGGGTCCGGGTTCGAATCCCGGTGAGGCATGGATGTTGTGTTTGTCTTACGGCACTGGCTCTCTCTCCCTTCCCTGGAGCCAGTGACCCTAAATTAGGGACGGGCGACTGCTTATAGCCCATTGAGTCGCTCACGGTGGTCGTTAAACTTCCAATACAAAAAGAACTAAAGCTCAAGCTTGAGGATGTGACAAATTAGGAAAGGTTTCGTACCTCAACTGGTGCAGTGTCTGAATTCTCTGGCGTGCAAAAGTGGGGATTTTGTATTATCATGAAGTATGTGCCCATGGAGATCGACTAATGCTTACCGTTTTGTGAACAGTTTTTCACGCATATGTTCCTGACGATATCTGCCCGCCGTGAGAATTTGACAAAGACCGTCTAGAAACTACTAAGACCATGGCATCAGAGAGATGAGTTCCCTCTGTTTGTGACGTCACTCTCATGATACACGGGCTGATACGTTGATGTTGTGTTTGACGTCACACATGACAGCGTTGCAAACCAATCGGAAGTTTTGGTTTCCGCCTGACGTCACTAAGAGATTGAACTCATCTGTCTAACGTCGTGGCCTTGTGTTTTCTAGACGGCCTGGGTTTGACCTGGTTGTAACGAGTAGTGGATCACCAAACACTGACCGTCTTCCTGGGATGGAATACCAACTTCGGAGTGTGTTTCGGAACTTCACAGCTGTCAAACCATTGCTCCGAACGTTGGCCGTTGTCACACAGCATCAATTTCTCATTACACGTGATGAGGAGCGCCAAAATGCAGTTAGTTTGGCTGCAGATAAGCACATATAAAACACGATATTCGAAAATATGGGCACCTAAAAAATTCCCTTGCTCATATTTTGAAATGAACTAACCACGAAAAAATCCTTTAGGGTCGCTAAGTCTAGGCAAAATGCCTTTTACACCACTGATATGATCTAATTCTTTTTCCTGACACAAAAACAATACTTAATAATGCGACTCTCCAGATATTCCGGTGATGGGGCACTGTGACCACCACCTTAGGTCTGCAGCATTCGTAAGGAAAACATTGGGGTCATAGTCGACCGCATCCACCCTTAACAAGTTCATTTGGATAAGCAACTGCTTTCCTAAAAAACTTCTTGGTGTGTCTGATGGTAAACTCATGCACCGTTTAGAGAGATTTAGATATCTATGTATAGGATTTCAAGAAGGGAGTGTCTGGTTCCAGGTCTTAAAAAGCCCTTAGAAGTAGGAAGCTAGGAGTTTGGGGCTAGAGTGCCGAACAGCAAAGTCACACAGAAGCTAGGCAGGAAGGGGGAGGAAAACGCCCTAACTTATAACGGGGGAGTCAGTACTCGGGCCACGACGGCTTAACGTGCCTATCAGACGCATGGCGGATATTTAATGGTGCAAGCGTTCGCACATGCCTGGGATATATCCTGGGACTTTTTCGTGGCAGTCACAAACGTTGACCACTAGGCCATCCGGTGCTACATGTACCGGTTTCGACACCGAATCGGGCTCATAAACCCCAAGGAGGTTTTCACGGCTAAGCCCTTGTGATCACTCTGAGAGCTCTGTTCTGTACTACGTCGAATCTTCCTCTCTGAGCCTTACTTACTCCTACCCAGATGGGAGCAGCGCATGTGAACATTGACCTGACGACCGTCTTATACAACAATATTTTGTGGTATGTTTTTTTTGTCTGCCCTTTTAGTTGCATAGTCCCTGTATTTACATCACTCTGCATGATTTGACTGACTGCCAGTAATACCTCAAAAAAGAGAAAAACTCATGGGAGTTCAAATGTAACGTTCAGTATAGGAAGCATAACGAGAGGAAACCAAAAATTATATACTGAGTGGCCACTTATGACCGCCCCTCAGTACTTCGTTGAGCCACCTTTTGCCTTTAATACTGCGTCGATTCTTCGTGGCATGGACTATACGAGATGTTGATAGGTGGTTTATGGAATCTGAGACCATGCTTGATGAATAGCACTTTCCATGAGTGTGAGATTGCAGGGTTGTGGATCCAGCTGTCTGATGGCTTGTTCAACTTCATCCCACAACTTCTCAATGGGGTTGAGATCTGGAAATTGTGGGGGCCACCTAAGCAAAGTTAACTCACCGGCATGTTCCTAAAACCAATCCTGTACAATACGAGCACTATGGCAGGAGGCATTATCTTGTTGAAAGTAGCCATCGCCATTGGGATAAACCATCCACATGACAGGATGCACTTGGTCCGCAACGATGTTTAGATATGATGTGCCAGGCAGACGTTGATCGACACGAATTAAAGGGCCGAAAGCATGCCAGGAAAACATTCCCCAAACCATAACGCTGCCTCCACTAGCTTAAAGTCTTGTAGCAATGCATTTGGGGTCCATGCTTTCGTGCTGTTTCCGCCAAATTCTCACTCAGCCATCGGCAGGGTGCAACTGAAAACGTGATTCATCGGACCACATAATTTGTTTCCAATTATCGTCTGTCCAATCCTTGTGCTCCTGTGCGAACTGGTTTTCTCTTGTTAACTGCAGACAGCAAAGGTGTTCGAACAGGCCTCGGTTGCCATATCCCATCCGATGCAGTGTACGGCGAACAGTGCGTGCAGAGGTCTGTAATTGCTGCACTGTTGCCCTTCTGTTGTCTGTTACCAGTCTGGACACTATCCGTTCCGCCCGAGCAGTCATTAGTCGATGACGACCACACGTCGCACGTAGAGACCCAGTTTTTTGGCTGGCAGTCCAGTCTTTAAACACTTTAACAACAGCTGCTATGGAACATTTCACGAATGCGGCGGTTTCAGTGATGCTTGCTCCATGGCTTCGAGCTCCTACAATCATCCCACGTTGAATGTCCGTCAAATCGCATTTTTTACCGATCTCGTAACCCAAAAATCACTTCTACTACTGTCGCAAGCACTAAGCTTTCTCTTTTTATACTGGCCTCGCCCCTGGCGGCAACAGCGTGCAGCCATAGCTCATTTGCTTAAAACTGTCAGGTGGTCATAATAAAGTGGCCACTCAGTGTATAAGTCAACATAAACTGAAGATTAAAAAAGGCAGAATACATTGCTGAGACGAAACTAGAAAATCTTGCGCTTAAATCTTCCTTGATAAAACATTTCTTCGTCACACATGAGAGTTTGGTGGCATCGCTCTCGCATTTTCTGCTCAGCTAGGAAAATTTTGGAACATTCTAAGTTTGTCGAGTTTTTTTTTTTTTTTATCAAACTTTTAGTTCATGTCGTCAAAGTGGTCAGTGTCACTGCCACCGTTTCTCTTTGGTGAATGCAATAAGTAGTCCTATGTTACCACACCGCAGTTCGATGTCACAGTTGTCGAAACGTATTTTAACTTTGACACAGTAGTTCAATAACCTCGCTTCTAAAAAGTTCCATGAATATCATAGCTCCGATCGCAAACGGCTTTCATCTTATCATATTCCTATGCACCCCATATCTTGTTACTAAGCTGTTCTGAAGTAGTTCCGAGCAATTAGGAAATAATAGAACTACAGGCTACTTTTTTGCAAAGCTTCATGTCGCTGTGATAAAACTCGCACTCTTAGCTGTTTGGCAGTCTGTTCACAATCTGACTAAACTCACAAAGGGGTCTATATTTGCCGAAATAAGAATAATCGAAGAAAGATAAAAATAAAGAGCAACAACAATTAAGCGTGAGTCGGTTGAGGGCAGGAGCTGTTGTTATAAGAGGTCGTTGAACACTCGCCGAGCAGGCAGCAAGAGCGAGAGAAGGGACTGTTTTCTTCTGCACTACCTGCCTTTGCTCAACCTGGCGTGACCAAATCCTCTCTGTAACTCCCCTTTCGTTTCCCTCCCCCTCTCAGGTAGTTGTTACTCGGCTTATAAATAGTTTTGGTGCACAGCCCATTGACCCATATCACCAAAGTCTGCGTCTTTTGCGAGGCTCACTCATTCCACACAAATACGAGACACCAACAGCACGCCGTAACTTAGTCCTATAAATATTGAAACAATGAATGAGCGAATGAACCCCCTACTGATAATATCGCGAGAGAAGCCGAACTGATAAGTCCCGCAATTGACGAGAGTGCGAATGCTCGAAATTTGGACTCCCAGGCTATTCTTTGAGCCATTCAAATGTTTAAAAATTTGACTTTCTTTGTGTGTGTGTGTGTGTGTGTGTGTATGTGTGTGTACAAAGGAAGCATTCGGAGGAGTGGGTGCGTGTTTGAGATATTTTAGTCAGCAGAGCAAGCCAGAAGTTATTCAAAATAATGCAAATAAGAGAACATAAATATTGAATAAGAAATATAAATATTTAGAAGCCTTGACAGAGAGGAAGACGTACAAAAAAAAAAATTCCGTTTGAAAAACAAGTGAACTGATCTATTTCTGCAAATGGATGCCCAGAATGACATATTTCTCAGTTCTAGCGAAAGCATTTATGGTCACTATTTCGGAAAGTTACAGTTCTGTTTTGTTCTGAAGAAAATAATAAAAAAAGAAAATGAAGGGTGAAGAGGGAGGGGGAAGCATAGCTGAGAAACGAGTGTCTTTACACAGACTATGCAAGTATGACGCGAAAAAAATGACATTCCATAAGAAATAGAGAGTGTATTGTACTGCTGTTGAAATAAATACGCATAGGAAAAAAAGGGCAAAATCATATTGAAAGTTGGAATAAAAAAGGATAAAGAATGAGTGTTTTGGATTACAACTCAGTAGCATGGAGATCACGAATTAGATTTTGAAGATAGCACTTTTCAGGCTGAAATGAGAAGTTCGCTACCTGTCAGTTTTATTAGTAAAGAGACATGATTACATTCACACACACACACGCTGTATATAAAGGGTAAAGAACAGCTGAGAAACTGGTGTCTTTGTACATACTATGCAAATCTGAATATATATATACAGGGTGTTCTAAAATTATCTTTACGACTTTGACCCTCAATAAAACAGAAACTGAATAAGAGAACAAAAATCGGTTTATTGCGTATTGCTTATATCATCGTTATCAACCATTATGAATCCACTGCTGGGTGAAGGTCTCCCAAAATTTCTTCCACAACTTTCTGTCTTAAGCCAGTCTCTCCCATGTCACTCCGACATGCCTCCGAATTTCATCTACCCATCTCCACACGGTCTTCCTCTGGGTCTCCACCTCCCCTCCCCGGATTTCAGTCCAACACTTCAGCGGCCTAACGGTGGTCAGCTCTTCTAGAAACATGTCCAGTCCATTGCCGTTTCAGGGATTTCGGCTTGATCATAATGTCTTCCATCTTGTCATTGTCATTTTCTTGATCCAGGAGTGACTCTTCACTTCTCTCCTGGTCATGCCAAGCATGAAACCCCTCTGTGACACTTTCACTAGCATCATCTCGATGTCCTTAGTTAAGGTCCATGTCTCAGATCCACAAGTAAGAACTGGAAGGACGCACTGTTTAAATACCTTATAACGAAGTAAATTTCTCCGTCATTTTTGGTCTACGCCGGGATTCGAACCCGAGTACGCTTATTCCGGAACAAGCAGCTCTACCAACTGAGCTACGCAGACATTTGTTCTGATTCCTATCTGCCTTTATGTCATGTGCGTCCTGCTGGCAGGTACGTCACATCTCCCCCCCCCGAAAGAGGGCCGGGGGCATGGCCCACGGGTCAGCCGTGACCATGAATCGTTGCAGGCAGACAACCACTGTAGAACGTGCACTTGAGAACTCCCAGTCAATCTGGTGTGTGGAATGCAACGTCACACACATTTATTTTTCGAAGCACTGGAGAAGGGATTCTCTGATTTTTCCTATCTCGCGGTGTGGAAATAACATCACACCAATGCGAGATTTTGAACGGTCGGGTCATCCGGGTAGTTCGGGCGCCATTATAACGAAGTAAATTTCTCCGTAATTTTTGGCCTACGCCGGGATTCGAACCCGAGTACGCTTATTCCGGAACAAGCAGCTCTACCAACTGAGCTACGCAGACATTTGTTCTGATTCCTATCTGCCTTTATGTCATGTGCGTCCTGCTGGCAGGTACGTCACAACCTTTCCCCTAAGACATAATGGCAGTTTGCTCTTGGAAATTACATTGTCTCTCCCAAATTCTTTCCAACCAAGCTTATATTCCCATTAATTTCTTCCCCGAGGAGCCCCCCCCCCGCATGGCATTCGCTTCCGAGGCAAAGGTAGGCATCGGTCACTTCTGGAAATGCTCCGTCAATCGCTAAATCATCAGTTCCTGAAAAAGCACCGTGCATCAACCTTGTTTTCTGTAAGTTCATTTACAAATAATCTCCAATTTTTATTCCGCCGTCCTCCCAGTTGAGTGATCGAAAAACACTCTGTAATATGGCATATATATTTGCATTAGCAACACCTATACCTAAAAACCCATTGGTCCACCTTTCTATGTAGTCACGGCTCACAGACGCCTATAGGAACAGATTCTACAAGGTGTCGAACATCCTCCATGCGTAACTCGACCATGTCTAGTGCAGCAGTTCCTTCAGTTCACACTAATTCCGCGTAGGAGGATCAGCAGTGTCTCGCACTCCGTTCTAGCATATCCCACAAAAGTTCGATTGGGTTACAGTCTGAGGGCCATGACAATGTGGCGAATTCGTTCTCGTGTTCCTCCAATCACCCTTTGAGTAGTTGGACGAGCCCGATGAGCCGGTGCGTTGTCCTGTTGAGAGATGACACTATGGGCCGGGTAAATCTGCTTCAGATATGAGTGGAGATGGTCAGATAACAGATCCCTGTAGCGACCACCATTCAGTATTTCCGGGATGATAACCAACGAATCCCGGACTTGCCAACAAAAATCTCCCCAGACCGGAACACTACCTCTACCGGTCTGTTGAACGACAACTGTGCAACCAAGAGATAGGGATTCGTGCTGTTTACGCCATATGCGAACCTGGCCATCAGCATGGTGCAGCAGAAAACGGGACTCATCAAGAAAAAGCTCCCCAGACCGGAACACTACCTCTACCGGCCTGTTGAACGACAACTGTGCAACCAAGGGATAGGGCTTCATGCTGTTTACGCCATATGCGAACCTGGGCATCAGCATGGTGCAGCAGGAAACGGGGCTCATCAAGGAAAAGCTCCCCAGACCGGAACACTACCTCTCCAAAAGCTCCCCAGACCGGAACACTACCTAAACCGGCTTATTGAACGACAACTATGCAACCAAGATAGGGCTTCATGCTGTTTACGCCATATGCGAACCTGGCCATCAGCATGGTGCAGCAGGAAACGGGACTCTTCACTCCAGACGACCTTCTTCCATCTGTCGAGGGTCCATGGCCGACGTTTCTTGGCCCATGTGAGGCGTCGTTTGCGATGACTGAAGCAAGGTACGGCGCATGGTGAATGTGGAAATAGGTCGAACGGTACCTCTATTGTACTGATAGGTGAGCTGGGTGACTGTTGCACGTCTTGCTGAGATACCAGTCATGGCACCCGATGCTCACCTCTCGGATCAACCACGCGTGGCTGACCAATGTGAGGCCTTCTGCTAGATGTCTGTGCATGGTTAGTCCAGTCCTGGTACACCCTTGACACAGTAATCAGGGAGCATCCAACAAGTGGGGTTTGTTTTTTTTTTTGATTGGAGGTTTAACGACCACCGTGAGCAACTCAATGGGCTATAAGCAGTCGCCCGTCCCTAATTTAGGGTCACTGGCTCCAGGGAAGGGAGAGAGCCAGTGCCGTAAGACAAGCACAACACCCATGCCTAACCGGGATTCGAACCCGGAGCCCTAACGGACGAATGATCAGAGGCCAGCGCCTTAGACCACTGCGCCACTGGGGCGGCCTAAGTGGGGTTGTTTACGAAATCCTGGCACCTGCCCTTTGGGTTCCAACTATCTGGACGTAGTCAAATTGGCTTAAGTCGCCATGTTTCCCCGTTACTGGCAAACGTTTACCGACTACGTACGGAGGATAGGTGTGCACAATTTATGATAGCCGCATATGACGTTTACATCTCGTGGTACTTCGTTATCTCTCCGAATATGTAAAACGGTGGGTGTTCCTATTGCAAAGCTAACTCAGTGTGTATACAGTTTATACCTAAAAATGGAAGTAAAATTAAAAAAGCTAAGAAAGATGACACCGAATTCTCGGGTGTAATGAGCACGTCTTTTGAATCCGTTCTGACGCAAATTAAATGTATCAAAGCTATACAAAGTAAATACAACCAGACTGGAAAAAAGTAGTATCTGACCGAAGAAAGAAGTTTTTCAATCGGGTTTTCAATCGAGTTTTTAATCCCGCAGATACTAAACGGAATGGTGGCCGCCCCGGTGGTACAGTGGTCTAAGGCGTTGGCCTCTGATCATTCGTCCGTAAGGGGTCCGGGTTCGAATCCCGGTCAGGCATGGATGTTCCGTTTGTCTTACGGCACTAGCTCTCTCCCTTCCCTGGAACCAGTGACCCTAAATTAGGGACGGGCGACTGCTTATAGCCCATTGAGTTGCTCACGGCGGTCGTTAAACCTCCAACCAAAAAAAAAAAAAAAAAAAATATTTGTCTTACGGCACTGGCTCTCTCCCTTCCCTGGAACCAGTGACCCTAAATTAGGGACGGGCGACTGCTTATAGCCCATTGAGTTGCTCACGGCGGTCGTTAAACCTCCAACCAAAAAAAAAAAAAATAAATATTTGTCTTACGGCACTGGCTCTCTCCCTTCCCTGGAACCAGTGACCCTAAATTAGGGACGGGCGACTGCTTATAGCCCATTGAGTTGCTCACGGCGGTCGTTAAACCTCCAACCAAAAAAAAAAAAAAAAAATAAATATTTGTCTTACGGCACTGGCTCTCTCCCTTCCCTGGAACCAGTGACCCTAAATTAGGGACGGGCGACTGCTTATAGCCCATTGAGTTGCTCACGGCGGTCGTTAAACCTCCAACCAAAAAAAAAAAAAAAAAAAATAATAAATATTTGTCTTACGGCACTGGCTCTCTCCCTTCCCTGGAACCAGTGACCCTAAATTAGGGACGGGCGACTGCTTATAGCCCATTGAGTTGCTCACGGCGGTCGTTAAACCTCCAACCAAAAAAAAAAAAAAAAAAAATAATAAATATTTGTCTTACGGCACTGGCTCTCTCCCTTCCCTGGAACCAGTGACCCTAAATTAGGGACGGGCGACTGCTTATAGCCCATTGAGTTGCTCACGGCGGTCGTTAAACCTCCAACCAAAAAAAAAAAAAATAATAAATATTTGTCTTACGGCACTGGCTCTCTCCCTTCCCTGGAACCAGTGACCCTAAATTAGGGACGGGCGACTGCTTATAGCCCATTGAGTTGCTCACGGCGGTCGTTAAACCTCCAACCAAAAAAAAAAAAAAAAAAAAATAAATAAATAAACGGAATGGTGAACTTTTACGCCCTCTGGTTACAGACTTATAAGTTAAGAAGAATTTGAATTAATATGAGAAACATTTGGCAGCGGAAACACTCTCCAACAAAGAAAGAATTTTTCAAATCGGTCTCTTCGAAGCAGAGATATGGACAAATATAAAATACGCATCTTCGCCCCCTAACGAGAAAACCATGAACTATTTTAGCAAGAAAGTATTCTCAAAAGGTTTTCCGATGTGAGCGATATCGGTCCAAGAAAAAAAAAAAATTTAGTCGAGTTTTCAGGAGCTGAGATTTTGCTGCAAATACAACAGGAGCAGAAATTAACATGTATGCCCCCTGGTGGCCAAACCATTCTTTACCAAATATTAGAAATTATATAAAAAACAGTTTCCACCACGAGCTGTATGCGATACAGGAAGAAATTTTCAAATCGGAGTTTTAGAAGCAATCCCGTCCACTCTTCCCTTTCCTGCTCAGTCGGAACAAAAAATGAGCCAGCTGCCCCAGTGGGCTTCAGAATGAACGGGACCAAGCAGTAGCTTTACCAGTTAAAAAAAAAGTTGCTGGTTCGTGCTAAGGGAATGCGTTATTCTTTGCTGATGCAATATTAGTTCGTCTAAACCGGGTACTTCGTGTTAACAGTGTTAATGTTAAAAGAATAAAAACAGCTTTTAATACATATCAAAATTGTTCGTAGAATTAAGAAACACTTCGCGTAAAAGAGGTTCGACTGTATTCATGCTCTAATACATACGAGAAAGCTGTGTTATTATTAATTTTTCGACATATACCCTAGGCACTGCAATGCATTTCTCCAACCACTACTCTAGAGCCTTGATCCTAGTCTTCCAACCGCAGCTGTGGCCACCTGATAGTCGGAGGAATATCCCTTTCCACTAATGTTTTTCTTCAGCTCGGGGAACAACTAAAAATTACCAGGGGCTAGTTCAGGACAATAAGGTGGTTGCTGAAGCAACTCAAATCCTCCAGTATGCACAGAGGTCGTCGTAATCTGGGAGATGTGACTCGGTGCATTGTCTTGAAAAACGAAAACACCTCTTCGCAGTTTTCCATGCCTCTTTTCCTTGATGGCTGCCCGAAGTTATCTTATGAGGTTGGCATAGGATGTAACCATTGACAGTTGTTATTCCAGAGATCTTGATGCCATCACCTTGCCAGCTGACGGAGTAACACGGAATTCTAAGGAAGAGGTGGAAATGCATGCTTCCACATTGGACTTTGTTTTTTAGCCTCTACGCCAATTTAATTTATTTTCTTTTTTGACAATTTAAAATTTTAAGAATGTAAATTGTGACGTACTACAGTGGTAAAGCACGTGTCTAGACGACAAATCTGCAGCGGTACATTTCGTCCGTGCAGCTTAGTTGGGACAGTAACTTACTCCAGAGTGAAGGGGCGCGGTTTCGATCTGCGTCACGGAGAAATTTGTGTTTTCACATTGGCGCCCGAACGTAAAAATGGATGCCCTGGCCGTTGGGTTCTTCGAAAAATGTGTGATGTTTGTTCCACACACCGTCTAGCATTAATGGAATTTGTTCTTTGCTTCAAAAATAAATAAATAAATAAATAAATAAATAAAAGAGAGATGATGTGAAATACTAGAGGTAAAACACGTGTCAAAACGACAGATCTGCAGCGATACATTCCGTCCGTGTAGCTTAGTTGGAAGAGCAACTTACTTCGGAGTGGGGGGACGGACAAAATTGTGTTTTCGTATTTTTTTTTCGGGTTTTAACAACCACCTGGAGCATCTCTGGGCTATAAGTAGTCGTCCGTCCCTAATTTAGGGCCAATGGGACCGCGGGTGGCCTAGTGGGCAACGTTTGTGACTGCCACGGAAAGGACCTCAGGTTCGATCCCAGGCAGGTACGAACGCTCGATCCACTAAATATCCGCCGTGCGTCGGATGGGCACGTTAAACCGTCGGACCCCGGGTACTAGCCCCCGGTAATAAACAAGGGCGTCTTCCTCCCCCTTTCTACTTCGCTTCCGTGTCACTTTCCTATCTGGCACTCTAGTCCAAATCTCCTAGCTTCCTATTTCTAAAGGTTGTTTAAGACCTGGGGTCAGACACTCTCTTCCTAAAATCCTCTACATATGATCATGATCATGATTTAGGGCTAGTTGTTCCAGGAACGGGAAAGAGTCAGTGCAGTAAGACAAACACACCATCCATGTCTCATCCGGAACTCGAACCCGGGCCCACAAGGACGAACGGTCAGAAGCCAGAGCTTAGATCACTGCACCACCGGGGCGTAAATTTAACCCTTTTGTAGGCTGATGTACCTGAACCAAATGGTATCCAAAAATGTTTGTGCTTCTCAAACAAAAGTGTTCATATAGCGACAGGATTCTACGAAAGCTACTACAAAATGATTCACTTTCGCTCTCTGATCTCAGCAATGCCGACCATAAACCTGTCAATGGTAATAAGCACCCTATTCTAGTCATTTATTGTTTGCTCCATGATTCAAGGCATGATGGGGAAGGGCTAACCCCCCTGTCACAGGCATCATGCCACTGGGTAGAAACAAGTGACTAAAATATCTTCTTTCTCCTTTGTTAGCTTCGTCGCTATTATTATAGCCCCATTGAGCAGATAATCCGTCAGAAAACATTAGTGCCAATCATTCCACTAAATGACCACTTTGAATACCAAAGTTACGGAAAAACAATCTTTCCCGATTCGCAGGTGCATTCGATTCAGCCTCGTTCGGCTCATTTCTTAGGCAGAATGTATTCGTTCGAGACGTATAACGTATACTCCAATTTACCTTTCAGTTTTACTTTCTTTCTGTATTTTTAGTTCGTTCTCTTGAAGCGTTTCAACCTGAACGTTATATTTTTCTCGCTCACGGAATGTTATGTTGGCAGCAGTCTTGAGGTCAGGGTGTGTCAGAGGCGCACCCAAGGGGGTGTCCCCGGGTCCGGACCCCCCCCCCCCCCCCATGAGGCCAAGTGTTTTGTAATATGTTTCTGACACCATCGGTGTCCGACACGAGAGATTCCTAACCCTCTAACTGTTCTTCGATTTTCCTAATCGCTGAATTTCAATTTTCATAATTGCTGAAATCACGCATTATATAGAATTCGTTCTAAAATACATTCTCTGAAACTATAATACAGCCAGTGGCGTATATTCGAGGCTAGCTAGGCTAGCTGCGAAGCCCAGAGAATGAATGCACAAATAAAAGTCAATTATCAACGGTATTAAGATACGTCGATGCTTTCGGTGCGAAAAAAACCACGAGCGGATTCGCTTCTTTCGATTACGAGAATCAGTCTGGCGAGCGATGATCAACGGCATAACGCAGTAGGTCTGCGAGAGACTTCGCTGTTCTGGTGCGAAGAGTTTCCATACTATCGCCAGCTAGCGTTTCCATGACAACATGAATGAGTGTATGGACCACTGCTTGGTGCAAAGGGTTCGCTGTAAAAAATGAAGACTTCGGACTACCTCAGTCCCTGCGTGCTCCCAGCGCGTGTTTCGCGAGAGTTGTTTCAGTTTGTGTGAAGTGTCAGTGAATTAAAATCGGTGATATTATATCTTACTAAATTCGTGGCTTTGTTAGATTCGAACTGCTTTGATAAATTTTGTGAAAGCTTCCCTGAACATCTACTATCAGAGCTTAAAGATAAGAAGGTGTTTTATTCCCTCGATGAATACAAAACAAATCAGTAAGAGACATTACTTGTTACATAAAGTTGAATAATTAGACATAGTGTTTATTGAGGTGTACAAATTAACAGATCAATATTAAACTGTTCATCAACAACTACAACTGCCGAAAGAAGTTTTTCCGTATTAAAAAGAATCAAGATATATCTTAGAGCCACACAAGGACATGCACATTCGAGCAACTTGGCTGGTTTGTCAATAGAGAAAAACATTATTTTTAAATATGAAAAAGTACTTCGAAGAAACATTTTTGTGAAAACTTAACACTCAAGTTCAGACAAAAGGAAAGAAGAATAGAGTTCATGTACAAATAAGACTTCAAATCCTAATTCTCATATTTATTTGGTATCATGTTAGCAATAGCATGTACCTAATATTTAGAAAAACATTTTACTTCTATTACTTAACAATTAAAAAATAAACTTCGCAATTTTTAAAAAACAGTATTGTGGGGGAGGGGGAGATAGCTCAGGTCTCTTACCTAAGATACGCCACTGAATACAGCAATAGATAAAATAACTGCCTTTGTGGTTAACTCCTTTTCTGAAATATGTATTTTTATTAAAAGTAGAAACAACAATAAACACACCATTTGCAGCTGGATAATTCATGAATACAATGTATGGAATTCTTTCATAGATCAAAACATTTATTATAACAGTCACGTCGCGTAAGTATACATACATGAGTATTTTTGCTTGCAGAGCCCCCTCCCCACACACACACCCTTCCGAATTTCTGGGTGCACACCTGGGGGAGGGGGTGATGTGTGTGGACAGATCAAACAAGAGATAAAATGTGGCAGCAAGCAGCGAAATGGTGGTGAGGTGTGATGTTGTGGCGCGCTATTGATAAATTACTGTAGCAAGTTGTAATTGGTAGATCACATGCGAACTTGTTGAACCTAAGTTGACAGAGGCTCAGCATTTTGTATTGTGCTAATGACAGCGTTTTGTTGTAATTACGTTCAGGAAGTACCGTGAAATTACTACAACAAAGACAATTTTCCTTGTAAGTTGTTTCAAGACTTTTCTTCTGGCCGTAAGGTCGCGTCGACCAATGACGTCGCTGAACTTTGAAATGAGGGTGGGCGACGAGGTGGGCGAGTATTACTGTATATTTTTACTGGGGCGAGTTTGATAGCAACTCAATATACGAAGCACTGAAAGGAAGAATTTTTAGCAACTCAATATACGAAGCACTGAAAGGAAGAATTTTTAGCAACTCAATATACCAAGCACTGAAAGGAAGAATTTTAAATACTTTTTACTATTGAGTGCGAAGGAAATCGGCGCATCCCCCCTCCCTTACACACACACACACACACACACACACACACTTGGATCTGACAAGTTACAAGTTATGCCACTCATGAAAAACAAACAAGATAACATGGCAACAATTAGTGGATTAGTGGTTTAACACATAAAATTTGGCAGAATATAGCCTTCAACTTTTTCTTGCTGCGAATGCATTGTCTTAATTGCTTTCAAAATTTTGCATATTTTCTTTTGAAAATAGTACTGTATTTGAACATTTTTTTAAAGAAAATGTTCTATTTATTTATTTAAATCAAATTTTAACTCAGTGACACGCAAACACAACATCCCCCCCCTCCTTAACTCCCTTCCTTCAATTCAGCGACCTTGCTTTGCACTCATCTCTTCCAAAGCAGCCGTCGGCCACGTCCCGATCCCTCACTGCCCCCCCTACACTGGTTTAGCTATAGACTCCACTTTCTGTGTTGAAATTTCCTACTTAGCAAAGCAAACAGCAGAGCAATTAGTAATGACCCCTCTCAGTGAATTCCTATTCACACTCCTCAGTCGCCCCTGACCATACAAACATGAAAAACAAAATGCTTTAAACTAAGGATTTCGTAGAGTGGAGAACAATTATATTTTCCTGGCCCTGCTGTGCTATTTTGATAACTTTCTACGGAGAAGTAAACAACGCATTTCCTAGGGGGAAATACGTACGGCTACCAGACGAAAAATACGAGACTCATTATTACTTCGCAAAGTCTAGATTATGTTTCAAAGTTAAGAAAAGTGAAAAATGGCACATCTTGAATTGGGTAAGCAAGAAGAATTTCAGGGTGGGCACCCTTGGCGACGTTCCTGGCGTCGACTAATTTACACAGTCGAGTCACATTATTGTTACCACCTCTTACTTTTGACGTCAGCAGCGCGTAGCCAATGAAAGAAGGCACGAGTCGTGAACTGGCTTGGAGGACATATAAGGTGTGCTGTAAGCAGTCTGAAAACATATCACTCGTTGCTGTCATGGATAAAAGAAGCGATTTATCAGATTCGCAAAAAGGGATGATTATCGGCTTCGGGCCAAGGGTGGCAGTATTTCTGAAGCAGCGCAGTTTGTGAACTGTTCGCGTGCTGCTGTGGTTAAAGTGTATCGTGATTGGAGAAATGGCACCATTGCGAATAAGCGATGTGGAAACTGCGGAGCACCACGTGCCATTCATTGATGTCAGAGTTGAACGTGGACTTCGAAGGTGCGTGAGGGTCGATCGACACGGTACAGTGAAGCAACTCACTGGCCGGATGAATCAGGGGGCTACCGGAACTGTGTCTAAAACGACAGTTCAGCGAACCCTGATGCGTATGGGGCTCCGATGCAGACGGATGGTCACTACACCTATGCTAACGTAGGTGTATCGGCAAAAAAGGCTTACATTTGCACGGCAGTATCGGAATTGGACCTCCGCTGATTGGCAAAGGATTGTATTCTCCGATGAGTCACGTTTTCTGCTTCATCGAACGGATGGACGTTGGCGTATAAGGTGAGAAACATCGGAGAACAAACATTCTTCAACCATTGTTGGCAGAACACAAATTGGCGGGGGCAACGTTATGATCTGGGGAATGTTTTCGTGGCATTCTCTGGGTCTACTCATACCTGTGGAAAGCACTATGGACCGAAATCGTTATGAATCCATCCTTGCAGACCACGTACATCCATACATGCTGATTATCTTCCCTGGGTCGAATGGGATCTTCCAGCAGGACAATGCGACGTGTCACACAGCTAGAAATGTCGGAGAGTGGTTGGAAGAGCACGATGAAGACTTTAATGTACTTCCCTGGCCTCCTAATTCCCCAGACTTAAACCCAATTGAGCATCTGTGGGACCACCTCGATCGTGTTGTTCGCTCTATGGATCCTCCACCACGCACCCTCCAGCAGCTGTCAGATGTACTGCAGTCAGCATGGCTCCACATATCTGTGTTCACCTTTCAGCACCTTATTGAGTCACTCTCATTCCGTCCAGCTGTTGTCCGCGCTGCACACGGCGGTTACTCTGGATGGTCACAATAATGTGACTCGACCGTGTAGTTCAGTGTGTAATTAAGATCTGAATGTGCAGTAGATATCCGAAGATTAACAGTACGAAGTTCCAGAGGTACAACATATGTTACGATGATAATATTTAAGGAGTGACATTTTAAACGAACAATATTGTAGATGATTTCAGCAAATTTTACTGACCCCGAGTTAATTCGCTCCATCCGGTAAAAGATTAATAAACGAAGATAGAATATATATAATTGGATTTGATATAAAGAGGTAAGAACATCCTTTATCAAGGGCTAATAAACTTGTGTTCAATTTTAAACTTTTGGCCCTTTAAAAGTGTTATTTTTTTGTCAGACATTTTAAAATAGGAAAACAGCACTGGTCCTGAGCAGGGTAGTAACCGTTCGCGATGAAATGATCACAGAAAATTGCATCACACCTGACCTTTATCAAATCAAGAGGTTTAATAATGGGTGAACCATGAGCTTATTTGCAATTTTACGTGACGAAATTTGAAAAACAGTGGTGTTGGAGAAACGTAGTATAAAAAAAGTCATGCAAAAGTAAAACCAGAAATGGCGCAAAAAAACACGAAAATATTGGAGAACAGAAGAGATAAGGACGCATGAAACAGACACGGCTCTTGCATTTTCAACGATGAAGATTTTGCCTCAAGCAACAACTTATTCATCACGTCTCGTGCATCATACTCTGAAGGTAAGGTTTTTTGTGACAAGTATCACGATGCATCAAGATAAAATTGTATTTAATGAAATTTCTTTAATCTGATACACCGCATTAGGTATTACAAAAATGTCTGTCATGTAATACGAGTTAAAAAAAATGTACCTGGGAAGGATTCCTTGTGAATTATTCAGCGTAGAAAATCTAATGGATACAACGAAACGATTAAATTTGCCAATGAGGTATTTTCACTCTCCGTGTATGTCAACAAAAATCATTCCAGAAATGCTTTACCCTTTGTCGAATGACGAAAACAAGCTCTGCTGTCGGACAGATAAATATTTTGTCGTTGAAACCTGCTGTTTTCCTTACTCTGTTTTTTCACTTTTACCAAAGGGAATGGGAAAACTGCATGCGATGACGTCACACAGCTTCCGGAGAAGTCAAAACTAATTATATCAGTAATGGTAGAATTCATAAATTGCGCAAGCTGACGCATGGATTGAAAACTTTAGATCTTTATTTTTCTAGTCTGTGGCAAAAACAAATGAAATAAAGAAGTGCCGCTTATTAGAATCGGCTGCTTTGTAGAATCAAATTTCACAAGATGGATTCAGATAATTACAATGCACTGCATGTCCTCAGTTTTGTTTTGTTTTTGTCACGTTTTAGGTTGTAGAAATGAATATTGCGCAGATTCTTATTTTTCAACTCGATCGATATGTCGCAAAACAACTTTTTAATAAGCACGCCATTGAAATTCTGTTAATAAGAAAAGGTAGCCACAACCAACCCCTACGGCCTTAACTGATTGAAAAAAGTGACCAGTTTGCCAAATGGAATTTTCCATTCCTAGGAGGATACAAATTAGAAAACTCCGATGGACGAAATTAATTCTGTTTTGGAACAGCAAACTGAAGATGCTATTTTCATACTGAGAAAGGCGTTCGAAGAAGGTGGGCTTTGAAGAGATTTTAAGATCTATGCAGAGTGTTCTGGGAAGAGAGTGTCTGACTCCAGGTCTTAAACAAACCTTAGAAGTAGGAAGCTAGGAGATTTCGGCTAGAGTTCCCGACAGGAAAATCGCACGGAAACGAGGTAGAAGACGCCTTTATTATTTATAACCAGCGGGGGAGGAGGGGGGTGTACCCGAAGTCCGACGGCTTAACGTGCCCATCCGACGCACGGCAGATATGTATTTAGTGGTTTGAGCGTTCGTACCTGCCTGGGATCGGTCCTCAGGCTTCACCGTGGCAGTCACGAACGTTGATCATTAGGCCATCTGGGGACCGAAAGTGGGCTTTGGCGATCCTGTACGACATTTAAAGCTATAAGAAGCCGCCCATCTCCACTTTACAGATACTGGTAGATAGATCTACACGGACCTTTATTAAGAAAGCCTGGCCCGGTTTGAAGAAAGTGGACTTAAGTGGACTATGAGCATAAAAGCTGTAAGGAATCGTTCATTCCCAATTTACAACTGATAGAGATCTACATAGGTCTTACTGAAAAAGCCCGTCCCGGTTTGAAGAAAGTGGGCGAAAGATCTACCATGAGCATTTAAAACTATAAGGGATCTCTCATTCCCAATTTACAACCACTGGTAGAGATCTATAAATATCACAAAATTGTGAAAGAAAAAGGATCATCAGTCCCCCCGCCCCCTCCAAATTTACTTTTGAGCTATCCTACGCTCGTGACGTGATTTAATCTATTAAATTAACTTTTTCTTCAAACTTTTTTCTGGACAGTGAATAGACTGTTTTCAATCATTTCAGGACTCGAAATCTTGCGTGACTCACTTTATTGCGGAATGGGAAATTTCTGCTTTTTTTTCGTGGTGTTTTTTGGGGTCTTATTGGGAAAGCCCGGACAAGTTTGAAGAAAGTGGGCTTAAGTGATAATTCCATGAGCATTCCAAGCTGTGAGTCGCCAATCCCCAATTGACCGGCACTTTTTGAGATTTCCACGGGCCTTCATTGAGAAAGCACGGCCTGGTCTGAACCGAAATGCCCAAGCCCTGGCCCATCATTGAGGACTAAAATCAAGGATTTTGTCCGGTTGGAAAATGGGCTTGGGCACGGGTAATTACAAGGGAAACTTGTTGACGAACTGCTTCAAAATTTCATCAATATTCCTAATTTGCTCTTTGTGTACCAACGAAATTTTGATTCCAGACTTTCCGGTGCGCTAACTACTAATTTTGACGTCGCGTCCCAAAACTTCTGGAGAACAAAAGTTTCGCAATAATACGAAGATAAAATTCTATAATGTTATTGGCGTACAAAAAATCAGCCGTTAATTTATTTCATCGGCTAACTTTTAGGAAAATTTATCACAAGAGTTATATTTTCACACACACACACACATGTATGTATGTATATATACGTATATACACTGGTGTGCAAAAATTAAGGACGAAGAGGAGAAATTAGCATAACAGCGGAACGAGCAGGCAGAACGGACCGAAAGACCACTCAGGAGATAGACTAGGGTCCGGTACGGTAGGGCATGCGCATATATGCAGCATGACGTGGGGGGGGGGAGTGTCGGAAGGGTTTAAAACACACGGGCGGTGTATGCTCAGCAATTCGGTGAAAGCTATTGCACGGTGTACATCGGTTTGAACGACGTCGAGTTGCTGCCACCGTGTGATATGGCCGACAGGCAATCCAGTAGACTACATCTGGATGACTTTACCCGAGGTCGCGTCATCGGGAAGTTGGAAGAAGATCGAAGTGTGACTAGTGTGGCCGAGGAGTTCGGGATCGCTCACAGCATCGTTTCACGAGCTTGGAGAGCATTTCAAACGACAGGAACAGCTGTCCAAGAGTTTAGCAGTGGTCGTCCACGAGCAACCACGGCGGCGGAGGACCGGTATATTGTCCTACAGGCGAGAAGAGACAGACGGCAGACAGCGGGAGAAATCGCAAGGCACATGCAACAGACAACTGGACGTCCGTTATCGCGTTTTACCGTGGCCAGAAGGCTGCACAAATGTGGTCCATTTGCACGACGACCAGTACGGTGTGTGCCATTAACGCCTGCTCATCGGAGACGGCGGTTTCTGTGGTGCCAGGAACACAAGAACTGGACACATCAGCAATGGGGTCGAATTCTCTTTACGGATGAGAGCCGATTTAGTCTGACAAGCGATTCCAGACGTATACACATCTGGAGAGAGCAGGGAACACGCAATCACACCTCCAACATCATCGAAAGGGACCGGTTTGGAGGTGGCGGAGTTCTCGTCTGGGGCGGTATCATGCTTGGTAGCCGTACTGACCTCCACATCTTCCAAGGAGGTTCGGTCACTGATGTCCGCTATTGTACCGAGGTTCTCCTGCCTCACGTGCGTCTGTTTAGAGGTGCTGTGGGTCCTGAGTTCCTTTTCATGGACGACAACGCTACACCTCATCTTACAGTGGCTGTCGCAGAGCTGTTGGAGAGTAAAGATATGCAACGCATAGATTGGTCCGCAAGGTTCCCGGACCTAAAACCAATCGAACACGTGTGGGAACTTCTCGAGAGACGCTTGGAAACACGTCACCTGCCGCCAGCAACGATTCCGCAGCTACGATTGGCGCTACAAGAGGAATGGGTCGCGATGCCTCAACAGCTCCTTGACAACCTCGTCCTCAGCACGGACAGACGTTGTAAATCCTGCAACGCAGTCAGGGGTGATCATATCCCCTACTAAAGACTCGATTTTCTTGGCAGCCGCCTGTCACATGGGCGTTTCTGTCTTCTGTCCAGTTGTGCTCGAAGCCATCTTTTCAATAAAGTACCTTTGTATCCTTTGGATTCCTTGTTTGGACGGTTTTGCTCACTTGTCCCATATTCTTACATCTTGAGGATCTTATTGTATGCTTTGAGTCGATGTGGAGCACTTCTGCACGACGTTACATTCGAAAAACCGTCTCGTCCTTAATTTTTGCACGCCAGTGTATAATAGTACCCCTTTTGTCAATATGAAGCAACAGTCCGCTTTGGTCCTTTTGGCTCTTAGGTAACGGTAAGGATACACCTATCCCCTTTCGCCCGCTGATAACGGTACGCATCCGGGCTCGACAGATGGTAACGATACCCCTTTAACCCTTTTGATCCACGGGTTTAAAAGGTTAAAGCACCGCTTTGGGTAACACATAGTAACAATACGCTTTTGGCTTCTTTGGTCCACTGATAATAATACGCTTTTGGTTTCTTTGGCCCACTGATAACGTTATGCCGTTGTCCCAGTGGATGGCGTTCGAGTGTATTTTAGTGAAAAAGTTTCCGCGTAGCCCGTCATCTTATGTCACATCGTTCACTTTCCACTTGGCCAATTACCAACGAACTCCACAAGGTTTGCGATTTTTTAATGAGTAATCTCAAAGGAATAAAAAATGCATTGTTCGTATTCAATCTTGTTAAAACAGCTTGATAATCGCCTAGTATGTTGCAAGCTGTCATCATGAAAGATGCTTTAACTAAAACGCACTTCGTGCAAGTGGTTTTCACGACATAAGAAGTTTTGTGAAGAAAGTCCTGAACGACCAGCAGACTATCGGGAAATCAATTTCAGTGCGATATCCAAAACGCTTTACAAAAAATTGTCAGTCACAATAGAAACGATGTCTTCATTTTGCGATCTCTGCAATGAAATGATTTTTGTGCAGATAAGCTTAGGAACAATTTTGTATACAGTGAAATCTCGAAATTTTTTAGTTGCATCTTAATATTCAGGGTAAAAAGCGGCTCAGCGTATTGTCCGGAACTATAGGTGTGCTACCTTGGCCCAGCTGACCATTGTCTACAACCACTAAGCAGAGAGAACTGTATCCACAGTTACAAGTGCAATGATTCCCTTCACTGTATGGGCCTACGGGGTAAACGGATGACCACGGCACGTCGACAACGACTGGAGTTTACGAGGAAACATCGGGAGTGGAATGTGGATGGTTGGAAGAATGTTGCCTTCTATGAAGAATCAAGTTCCTTACTGTATTAGTGGATGGATGGTGTCGGGTAAGGCATACAAGTCTAGTGAAGATGGTACAATATGCCGTGACTTCAGGGGTACAGGCAGGTGGCGGGATGTAATGCTCAGGGGAATGTTTATCTGGGACACTCTTGATCCCCTGAGTGTAGTGGATGGCACCCTGAATGCCATCGCATACCTGTCTATTATTGTAAACCACTTTCATCCATTTCTGTTGACACGTTGTTCTGTTGGAACAAAACTGAGATGGCTTTTTAGCCCTTTAAAGATGGCTTTAACCCTTTAAAGATGGTTTTAACCCTTTAAAGATGGCTTTAACCCTTTAAAGATGGCTTTAACCCTTTGAGATGGCTTTACTTCAATAGAACAATGCGCCATGTCATAAAGCCTCTGTTGTCCAAGACTGGTTCAAGGAACACAATAATGAGTTTCTTTCATCTTCTCCCACGATCGCCCACATCACCTACCATGAAACCAATTGAACATATTTGGAACCGTGTGGATAGGCAGCTGCAGCGTATAGGCCCTCCACCACACACATTGGATGAGCTACAAGCAACACTTATACGGATATGTTACGGCATACCAGTTGACACCTTCTATGGATATATGCAGTCCATACTTCGTCACATAGCTGAAGTGGCGGTGACTCACGGAAGGCCGGCGCAATACAAGTGGTCATAATGTTTTGCTACTACATTGTAAAGATGCTGGTCTTCCACAAATTAACTAAATTAATAAAGCACTTCTCTCAATGCTGTGTCCCGTCCCACCAAAGAATAGGGGTCACCCGTTCCTAATTTGGAGTTAACACCAACAAGAAGGAACAATAGAAGACCCATAATAGATGAAGGCGACCCGCATATATATGTATGTTATGACCAGAACTCAGTCTGGAGGTTTATATGTTTGTCAATAGAAGATCGAAATCGGTTGAAATTCGAATGCAGTTGTCTTAATTTATCCATGGCGTTCGACAAATCCTCTCTTTTAATTGTCCCCCCTTTTCATTTATTTTGAAAGCAACCGCTAATTTCGAAATAATCCGACGGCATTTTTGTGGCTGAACACATTGCTAAATCGTTGCTGCAAAATATCTCGGGGGAAAGCATTAGGGAAAATCGCTCACTGATTGTTTGTTCCGAAATGGGTTATTCCTTTCCCTCGAATTGAGTCCAAAACCCGAGGCATGAAAAAGCCTCAGGGCAAAATGATCTGCGAGAGTAACCGAAGAGAAACCACAGCAGATCTTCCACTGAAAAGGTACTTTCCTCTAGAGAAGTCGGACAGAGCTTGGGGTCATCCAACTGAATGTAAGCCACTTATTTATAGACGAAGAAGTGCATACAGTTTCTTTTCTGCTCAATTGACTCAATTAAAAACACCTTGCGATGAGATGCGGGGTGGGAAGCTACACGTGAAACTTTACATACCTGGAGAAGCACAGGAGAGAAAAAAAAAATTCAAATGAAAGGGCACGTTTTGATTTTCGTTGCGAAAGCGATTAACGCGAGAATTTCACCGAGTAACTACCTCTTCAAAGAACTTCTCGATTGTCTTCCTTTTTTTTTTTTTCTTTCTCCTTTATTGCTGTTTGTTAAATTGTGAATTGCACTGGTGTTTGAAAGAAGTGACTTTAAAAAAAGTGGGTCAGAAGCTAAAGTTCGTTGAACGTTTTACTGTGATTAAAAGAACTTCCTTGGTAAAAACTCTAGAGGAAATAATACCGAAACGCGGTAAATCACATTAACAGATTTGTTTGAAACATGTACGATTAAGCGATACTTAAAAAATTAAATAAAAAAACAAGAGAAGCAATTTATTTGCATTGCTGCTTTGTGCTTCTGTCGTAAATATGCAGTTTTTCCTGAACTCATTAATTCTACTAATACTTACCTATATCAACTTCTCTTCCTTTTCAAGCGTTGTACTGATCTCAAAACCTTTCGCGATTAAATTAGGAATTTAATTTAGACGTTGTAGTTAACGCTGAAAAAAAAAATCCAGAAAATTTGAAGAAAACATGTTTTTCACAAAATCAATACTGCGAGCAACTCTTTTATTCATTAAATGCTTAAGAAGAGTCTCCGAGGCCTGGGGTGGTCGCGTGATAATATCCTTTAATATGTTTTGGATTGCCTTGTGTGCATCTGATTCATCATCATGTAGCAAGGATCCGCTATATTGCTTTACACATCAGCGATACGTGCAAAAATCACCTGGACGGCGACACCATATTACTCTTGCGAAGCCGAGACCATCATCTCCGCTATCAACATATTACAGCGCTCCTCAACATGTCCTTCGTTGTGGAGTATATTATACCAATCCTCAACACGCCTTTCGTTGTGGAGTGTACTATACAATACCACTCCTGAGGAATAGATACCAATAACGAAACGTATCACTCCACTCCTCCAGAGGAACTATAACATCATCTGCTTTGTAGATCACAGTAGCACCTAACATTTCACGGAAAACTATAGAACAACTATTTTGTAATGCAGCTTATCACGCTAAATCTCATGCAAACCATTGAACCAACACCTGCTTTGAATCGGGACGTTTCCCGCCTATTCTAGTAAACAATGTCCCCTCCAATTCGTCACTTCATTCATGACGAATTAAAAATGCCACCGTTCACTCCGTTTTAGTACAGCAGTCTTACACAATGTTGAAAACAGTGTTTTCCCTGTAGCGTAGCGGTCTTGCGCGAAGTTGAAACTAATGCCTTTTACCTAGAGTAGCTGTCTTGAACAAACTTGAAAGCAGTGCCTTCCCTGTAGAGTAGGTATCTTGCACAACACAAACTTGAAAGCAGTGCCTTCCCTGTAGAGTAGGTATCTTGCACAACACAAACTTGAAAGCAGTGCCTTCACTGCAAAGTAGCGATCTTGCACGAAGTCCAAGGCAAGCACTGTCTGCCCTGTAGGATAGCTGTTTCACGCAAAGTTGAAAGCAGTGTTTGCCCTTTGGCGTAGCCGTGTCTTCCTTGTAGTGTAGCACAGCGGTCTTATACAAAGTTGAAAGCAGTGTCTTCCCTGTAGTGTAGCACAGCGGTCTTATACAAAGTTGGTAGCAGTGTCTTCCCTGTAGTGTAGCACAGCGGTCTTATACAAAGTTGGTAGCAGTGTCTTCCCTGTAGTGTAGCACAGCGGTCTTATACAAAGTTGAAAGCAGTGTCTTCCCTGTAGTGTAGCACAGCGGTCTTATACAAAGTTGAAAGCAGTGTCTTCCCTGTAGTGTAGCACAGCGGTCTTATACAAAGTTGGTAGCAGTGTCTTCCCTGTAGTGTAGCACAGCGGTCTTATACAAAGTTGAAAGCAGTGTCCTCCCTGCAGCCAGCGGTCCTACGCAAAGTTGAAACCAGTGTTTTACCAAAACATTTTGGCACTTAGGTCTGACTAAAAGGAGAACAACAAGGGGTCACAAGCAACTTACATAACAAGTTTAAAACTGTTTATTCCTCTAAATTGTAGAAATCACACGAATATGCAGCAGTAATCACAAATGTGCTTTATACTTGCGTAATTTTTAGTTGACCATGATAATCCATAAATCTTCTGGAGTATCAACTCGTTCTTACAATATCAACAACCGTAGCAATCTTCATACACTCTACCACTCTGTTTGCTTTCTACGTAGGTTTTTATTTACTTTTGTTTTACTGTCAGCTTTCACAAACGTACAGGAAATTTGGGGATGTGATGTGCCGTTCAGTGGAAAAGATCTGACTGAGAAGTAACAAAATTTAAATAATAAATAGGAACTCAAAATAAAGGTTACTTTAGAGATATATCACACACTAAGAAATGATATCGCCTAACCTAAAGCTGCACTCAGTCCAAAAGGTAGTTATTAGGAAGTCATTTCACAAACTTTCTGCATCATCCGAAACTTCCAGATGCGTGTTATAACACCGAGTTCAGAAATTTGGCTTTTTTACCACGAAAAATTCAGACATACAATGTTTTAAAGGAAAATAATAAAAGTGAGAGAACGTTTCCCTAAAATATCCCGAAGGCTTCACTCTGAAAAACAGTAAATCTGATAACGTCATCCTTTGAATATTGCTTTGCCGCAATGATCCTTTGTATTCCAGTGAAGCCAATTTTCAGGTCGAATTCTGGATATTCAACAAAATTTGGAGGACGTGTTTTGACGCATGTCAAATGCTCCCGAGAGATATTTGCGGCCGTTCAGGTAATGCGTTTGCTATACCATTACCCTTACTCATCCGACTTGGCTCTGGGGTTGTCCTACTGCTGAATACATACCGAATGTGTTTAAACTCCGTGTGATTTCAGTCTGTTTATACTCACTTAAAGAGGTATTACGAGGAAAACACTTCCATTCCGTTTCCGCAAGCAGCTTAAGAAATTTTTATCGAACAGAAACCAAGCAATGATTTCGAGACGTTTGCGTGCTTGCATTCAACATTCTGGCAGTTACACCGGTTATTAATGTACCAGCATTTCACATTTAAAATGGCTCTTCTCGCGCTTACAATAAGCTGTGATCTTGAAACCTTAATCGATTAAATATGTTACCTATACAAATGTATTGCCGCCATTTCATTCCTCTACAACTATTTTTTCGTGGTGTTGGGATTTTTTTTTTCCGTCAGTGTAGTTAGCCCCCAATTCCCACAATACATAGCGAGATAAAATCAAGCTGCCAGATGGCAGCATGATTAACCCGAGACTATTACAGAGGTAGCACATCATCGTTATGAATTTTTAACTGTGCCAGTAGTGCTTCCCATATAGAGTTTACAAAGAGTGGCACTTCCTCATTTGCAGCACACTTCAGAAAACTGCGAAATGTGTAAAGCCTCCGCAAAAAGTAAAGTCTGTTTGTTACTAGCAGATGTAAGAATCCTAACCCCGTTCCAGTCCGGGTAAAAAGTTCCGTTCGCCAGAGCCCTGGTAAATGATGTTGAAATAGTAGTGGAACGAGGAGAGTATTCATGATCCGTCATTCGTAAGCCAAAATTTCTTAAAGTGGATCCTATGTAACAGATGTCCTTATTTTCCGGGGAAGTTGAACGAAGTGGTATGAGATAAACCCCATGGCATTTCTTCAAGTGCACAGAGTCCCTTTACGTATCAGGTCAAAAACATTAGTTGTTCTAAGGCCAAAACCCATCGTCTCCTTCCTGCAGAAACTCCTCAGAATGCTTACAATAGGTTGGTAGATGTTCATTGAGCCCTCATATCGAACGGTGAGCACATCTCATTGTAAGTTGTAGTCTCTCGTTGTAAAGTTGTTTTACAACGAGATGTACTCACCGTTCGATATGTGGGCTCAAGATTTTACACATCAACCAGATGTCTTTTTCAAGGAAGGTACACATCAAACTGAATAATAGAACGCTTCAACAATTTCAACACCGCGTTCAAATTGTTGAAGCGTTCTATTATCCAGTTTGCTGTGTACCTTCCTTGAAAAAGACATCTGGTTGACGTGCAAAAGCTTGAAAACTTTGATCTCTATTCTACGCCAATAAATTCGAATTACTAGTATTAATATAGTTATACTATTTAAAAAAGATATTGTTCATAAGTACCGAAATAATTATTCGTTGGTTTCAAAAAATACGAACAAATGGAATACTAGAAAGTGGGCCATTTCTTGAGTGGTCCACCAGAGAATGATCAGGTGTCCCGGTGAGCAAATCCTCCCCTGATCCGGAGCATAACTTTAAGGAGCTCCAGTTACAAGCATCACAGATGTATGACGTCATGTTTCAAGCGTATAGGTTTTAAGCCCATAGCATAGCAGAGCTACAAGTATATATCAATTTAAAAACATAAGTACCATGCTATTCAATGAAAACGATTTAACAATTTCACTACACGTCGTTCGCGAACTTTCCCTTTCAACTCGTTTGAAAGTGAGTCTTCGAATTATATTCTTAAGTGCCACATTCTTTAGGCAGTTTTTAAATTCATTTTCCAGGTGCATTTGTGGTCCACTTGAGATCATTACCGTACTGTTACACATCTAAGAAGGAGGTGGTGTACTTCCTGGCATTCATCATCATAATTCTTCAGCCGTTATAATCATCCTGACAGCGCCTGAGGTAATTCGGTCGGCAACAACGCTAGTGTCATTCATGATTCGTGGTACCTGTGCGAGTAGTTTACGCTGCCGTCTGCAAGGTCCAGTGCACATTTACTAGTTTAAAAAAAAAACGGAACCTTTCGTAAGCTTCATGATTAAAATACACTATTATTTCTCTCGCTCTCTTTTTCCAATTCTTATTCCTTACCAATAACACATTGTCAGATCTTCCAAGATGGCAAGGGAAGGCAGTAACCACGATAGCAGCCCATTAAATCGCTCTCTCATTTGTTAGTGAAATGGAGTGTTGTAATTTTATGCCTTACTAGCTAGCTAAACAATGGTTCATTGTTTCATTATCCTGCTACAGCAGTGCATAAAAAATCTGCGCTAATTGATGTACTGTTATTTTCGGTAACTACTTTGACGAGCAACCAGCGTACATTCGATGGAAAATTAACTGAGAAAAACTTCATTCTATTAATGAGCGTGCTATTGTTCATCAGAAACAGCAGTGTTGCTGTTGGGTAGTGTTTTGATGTTGCCCGCTGACCAAGAGAAGTGGTTGCCAGCTTCTCACGCTGCCGTCCTATGGTCGAATTACGAGCGAAATACAAATATCTATCTGGTTTGGTCTTCCGTTCTTATTCTTCCCTTTCTTCAAAGCAGTGGTCTCAAACTCAGACCCTTGGAAGGGCCACTTTCCTGTTTTGAAGGAATTTAGGGAGCCGCATGAATATTAAACAATTTCTTATGAATAAATATTAACTTCACAAAACTACAGTGGAATAATATTTCTAATTATATCGGTAAATAGTAAAAACGAATCCTTCATCAATCACTGAAAACAGTCACTTTTATGTAATAATTATTTTCACTTAAATCTAAAAACAATCACATTTTACCAACTGAACACGATAACTTGGTTCATTCTTGAAAACAACTGTTCACTTGAGTATGTTGTTCCGAACATAGACAGAACTCCAGCAGCTAAGTTATGAATGTTTACGTACTTGTCCTTTGAAACTAACTGGTAAAACTGTGTTAGGTTGCAACTGTGGAATTTTTCTTTTAGGAAAGAATCACACTAAAGGTCTATTAATTCAATCGGAAGTTCTTCATGTGCGTTGTCAGCACTATAGGAAAATGGAGACTTGAATATATTGAAAATATTTTGCTTAATACAGTTATATTCTTCGTAAATAAACTTGTTACTTGTAAAGAGAATGACTTGGCTAAGCATTACAATGTTTATATTATATTTAATATATTGTAATATACCAGAAAAAAGGGTGATTTATTTTTATTTTGTAATTACTCATGCGGGCCGCAAAACATTTGGCACAGGGCCGCATGTGGTCCACGGGCCGCGAGTTTGAGACCACTTCTTTAGAACCAGAAAGTGGTCTTTCGATCAGAGGGGCTTATACAGGAATTTCATAATTGGGGATGCTGAAAAGTTCTGAGAAGTGTCGAACATTTTTTGAGGCTGTGGGGTGAAAGAACAGTTTTTCAAATGCTAAATATTTTATAGTGAATTTTTTTGGCTTTAAACCTAGGATTAAAAGTGGGGAAGCTTATAAAAAATGGAGAACTGCTGAATTTTTTATAGTTATGAATGGTTAAAACCGGGAATATCATTTTTCCAAACACTATACGTGGTTATTATTTGTTATTATTACTATTATTATTGGTGCTGTTTTCATTATTTATCTCCCATGTCTAAATGCTTCCCTAGACAGCTAGACAAAGAAGTACTAACATGGGTTGCTGAAATACTAGGTATTGGCATTTCACAATTTTTAAAGACATAAATTTCAAGACTACAAATTTTACATTTTTAATGTCAAATTTTTAGTTTTAAAATTTATAGGTCTCAAAAAATTGTGAAGTTAGTTTAAATATTTTAGATTTGTTAAAACTTTTTAGGAATACACAAATCCTTGATGATTTGCAAAATGGTAATGTAAAATTTTAGGTAGCTACCCTAGCATTACACTGGTTTAAAAAATATTTTTTATTTATGAATTTTTTTCTGGAACATTTTTGCAAATTTTGCCATAGCAGAAACCCATATTTACTTGATCTGTGCACTGATGAGAAAGCTGTTCTTTTTGTCTGCCCTTGGAAAAACCATAAGTGACAGCTATCAAAATTTTCTTCAATCCTTCCACCTTTTTCGGAAGCAATATTGACCAGTTCTTTGATTTCCTAAAACTTTGAAATGGTTATGGTTTATGAGAGTTTTTGTACTTGCAATATTTTTAGCTATACAGGGTGTTCCAAAATTATCTTTGCAACTTTGACTTTCAATAAAACCTAAACGAAATAAGATAGCGAAGTTCATCTTTTTGTACATGTAACAGCAACGGATAAAGTTTTATTTGTGCAAAAGTTTTTTGTTCACTTTCAGGAGCGACCCTGAAATTGTGATGGCTACTCCACAGGAAAAGGCCCAGTGTGTGGCATGGTTCATAGAGACGAAGACAGATACACAAGTCCACAGGAAAAGGCCCAGTGTGTGGCATGGTTCATAGAGACGAAGTCAGATACACAAGTCCACAGGAAGAGGCTCAGTGTGTGGTATGGTTCATACAGACGAAGTCAGATACACAAGTCCACAGGAAAAGGCCCAGTGTGTGGCATGGTTCATAGAGACGAAGTCAGATACACAAGTCCACAGGAAAAGGCCCAGTGTGTGGCATGGTTCATAGAGACGAAGTCAGATACACAAGTCCACAGGAAAAGGCCCAGTGTGTGGCATGGTTCATAGAGACGAAGTCAGATACACAAATCCACAGGAAAAGGCCCAGTGTGTGGCATGATTCATAGAGACGAAGTCAGATACACAAGTCCACAGGAAGAGGCTCAGTGTGTGGCATGATTCATACAGACGAAGTCAGATACACAAGTCCACAGGAAAAGGCCCAGTGTGTCGCATGGTTCATAGAGACGAAGTCAGATACACAAGTCCACAGGAAAAGGCCCAGTGTGTGGCATGGTTCATAGAGACGAAGTCAGATACACAAGTCCACAGGAAAAGGCCCAGTGTGTGGCATGGTTCATAGAGACGAAGTCAGATACACAAATCCACAGGAAAAGGCCCAGTGTGTGGCATGATTCATAGAGACGAAGTCAGATACACAAGTCCACAGGAAGAGGCTCAGTGTGTGGCATGATTCATACAGACGAAGTCAGATACACAAGTCCACAGGAAAAGGCCCAGTGTGTGGCATGGTTCATAGAGACGAAGTCAGATACACAAATCCACAGGAAAAGGCCCAGTGTGTGGCATGATTCATAGAGACGAAGTCAGATACACAAGTCCACAGGAAAATGCCCAGTGTGTGGCATGGTTCATAGAGACGAAGTCAGATATACAAGTCCACAGGAAAAGGCCCAGTGTGTGGCATGGTTCATAGAGACGAAGTCAGATACACAAGTCCACAGGAAAAGGTCCAGTGTGTGGCATGGTTCATAGAGACGAAGTCAGATACACAAGTCCAAAGGAATTTCGGTACCAAATACCGACGTAATCCACCATCCAGACCCTCAATACGCGAGTGGCACAAGAAGTTTATGGAGACTGGTAGTGTGCTTCATAAAAAGGGGCGTTGGCCAACCAAGCACAAGTGAAGAGGATACGGAACGTGTTCGACAGTTTCTTACGAAGTCCAGGGAAATCCATTTGTACGGTCTCCAGGCAGTTGGAGTTACCACCTACAGCGATACACAGGGTGCTGCACAAGCACTTGCACCTGACTGCCTACAAAGTGCATTTAACACAGGCGGTGCACCCCGGGGATAAACCGAAACGTTTCGATTTTGCTGTTGATATGCTCCACAGGACTGATAATGAGGAAGGCTTCCTGTAACATGTTTTATTCAGCGATGAGGCAACGTTTCATGTCTGTGGTGTTATTAACGAGCATAACTGCAGAATTTAGGGGTCTCAAAGCCAACATGCCGTCCGTGAGATTGAAAGTGACAGCCCTAATGTTAACGTCCGGTGCGGTCTTCTGCACAACCGCATCGTCGGCCCATTCTTTTCCGCCAAAAACACAGTCACATCCAATGTTTATTGGGACATGCTGAGTGAATTTGTTACCTCCCAACTGGAGGCCTGCAACCAGTTATGATCTTCTAGCAGGATGGTGCACCCCAGCACTGGGCACTTCCTGTTCTTGAGTTTCTTGATGACACCTTTCCAGAGCGATGGATTGGACGGGATGGTCCAATTCCTTAGCCTCCATGTTCACTGGGTTTTACCCCCCTCCCCCTAGACTTTTTTCTGTGGGGCTATCTGAAGGATATTGTGTACCGCACAAAGGTTCCGGATGTGGATGAGCTGAAGCACAGGATTACAGCTGCCATCACAATTCTTGAGTACGTGCTCGGGAGAACGTGGCAGGAGGTCGAATGTCATCTCGATGTTATTCGTGCAACCAACGGCGCACGTGTGGAGCTCTACTAGCATCCCCACAAACTTTGGAACGTGCTGTTGTTCAATATGCAATAAATCGATTTTTGTTCTCTTATTCTGTTACTGCTTTATTGTGGGTGAAAGTTGTAAAGGTAATTTTGGATAATATATATAACCTGTATATATATATAACCTGTATATATAAATTAAAAAGTATAAAAAACACCACTCCATTTGGAGGTGCACCTCTAAATGGAATGGTGTTTTTATCTGGAAGTGTTACACCAGGAAATTGGTGGGAAAGGGGGTTGGTTGCGGATTGGAGGGGTGTAAATTCCTGCTTCCGATTACAAACGCCTTCCCGTAGTTCCCAAGTACGCGTGTGTCGCTGTGCCATGTTGGCACACAGCCGGCTTACACCCACAATCAACGAGCAAAGCAGCTAGTTCACCATGCATTTTATACGAAGTTTTTCTTAGAATGATAATAGAATAGACGCTGTAATCAGGGCCGTCTAAGGTCGTCTAGAAAACACAAGGCCATGACATCAGAGAGTTGAGTTCCCCCTTTTGTTGACGTCACGCGGAAACCAAAGCTTCCGATTGGTTTCCAAGGCTGTCACGTATGACGTCAAACACGACACCGACGAATCAGTCCATGCAACATGAGAGTGACGTCACCAACGGAGGGAACTCATCGCTCTAATGTCATGGCCTTGTACTTTCTATACTGACTGGGGCCGCCCATGGCAAATATTTTTTGCGGGTCTCTGTCTATATAAATAATTGATTAAAAATGTATTGCAAAATTCATGGGCACGTATAAGGTGTACTGATCTATCGATGAAGATTTAGAAGAATGGGTGAGAAGAAGTACTTGAGTATTGATGTATTATCCAATCAACGCTCCCTTGAACTCTCTGGGCTACGGAGATTACTGCATTCCTAGAATGCGATCTCTTTCAAAGTTGGTCATGGTGTCTCAAAGAATTTATGTAACAGCCATGATCACGGAAATCTTCCATAGTCCACGACAGTGAAACAAATGTAAAAAAAAGGGCTTTTTCACTTGTATTCAGAATCCCAATGATTTCATTGGCAGCAAGCCTTATTGCAATGCATCACATTGAGACGAATGCTATGATATGAAATATACGGAAGGTAAGTTGGGCAGTATGTCGTTATAACCTTTCTTTGGGAAGAAAGGGGTCAAGCCCGCCGAAATTTACAGGAGGATGGTAACACAATATGGTAACAAATGTGTGTGCCAGAGAAAAGTTCATGAATAGCAAAATAGTTTCAATTTGGCTAAAGAAGTGTGACTGACGGAGCCGCACCAGGGCACCCGTTAGCGTCGCAAACTCAAGATCATGACGATCGTGTGAACTGTCCCATTCAAGAAGACAGACGAATTACTGTGTGTTCTGTAACTGATACGTTAGAGATAAGTTATATGTATTGCTGGATATGGATTGATGCATGACGACTTAAGATATAAGAAAGTATGTATGCCAGGTGTGGTCCCGTTACATATTTCATATAATGGCGTATTGGATATTCTTGTTTGTGTATATCCACACAAATAACAGCGTGTGTAGTTTTCTACCCAATATTTGCAGCGTTATGAAGAAGACTGAGGTTTACTAGAAGGACAGCCGAGGTTTACTGGAAGAACAGCCGAGGTTTACTGGGGACGAGACCTGGGTGCTCCATTTTGAACCTGAAAGCAAGAAACAAAGTCTAGAGTGGAAACACTCTTCATCCCCATCAAAAAGAAGCTCAAACTACTGTTTTCTGCAGAGCGGCAAGAAGTTTTAGTATTGTGTAAGCTCCCGGGGGTAAATATGTGAACAGTAATCCGTGATTGCAGTGGCAAAACTACGGATTTCTACGCCCGGGGAAAACCACAAAACATTGCGCCCCTATCTCTCTTTCTAACTTACACGTATTACACACATAAACATACACTGTCGGACAAAAAAATTAATGTTACACATCAATGTTATTTGTTGCCCCTATGTGGGAGGCCCAGCCAGATGCTAATTAGTTGTACAGCTTTTCTGAACTGCTTTGGAGTTAAGATTTTTGGCTCCACACTAAACAGATGGAATGCAGCAGTAATAATGATAGAGTAGCCCTCATGGAGTCTCCTACAATGTGAACGACATCTTTATCTTTCAACATACGTATTTGTCCATCTAAATAAACAGAAACCGCAGGCCCCATTGTCATCGACGAATACCGTGGTTCTTTAGTTCGACGTACTATACAATTGCACCTTCGTTTCGGAATGTGAGTACCAAACATCTGAACATTTTGAGGAAGAAATTGGAATTTGCCCAGGCAACTGGAACTAGCAAAACATACAAGAAAATCCTGTAAATGGACAAATGTCAAAGTATCGCGCAAACATTCTGTACCAGAAACTCGTGCAAAGGTTTCAATTCAAATTTTAATTAAATTGTAAGCTGTGATTTTGGCGTCCTCTCTTGAGCTGCGCCCGAAGCAGCCACCCAGCCCTAGTTACGTCTTTGCGTGATTAAATAAATTGGAAAATTTTAGTTACAAATGTCGCGATATTTTAAAGGATTTGTTTGAGTAAGATCGGAAAAAGCTCTAGTGCTGGACCTCCTCATAGGAAGCTATCGACAGCATGTTTTGTCCGCGGCCAAAAACATTTTTTATACGTATGCGCTCAAGTCATAAGGTGCAATTTCCCCTTGAGAAATTGTTCCTGTTACAGGGCTGAAACTTAAGCTGTTTTTCAACATACTTTCATAGAAGTTCCCTACTTTTTTTTTTTCAGATTGTCTTTCTCGAGCTACGAAATCATATTTTTACGCCAATCAATCTCTCTGAAGAATGTCGAAACATTCTTTAGAGAGATTGGTTCCGGCTACTGATAAACGAGCTTGCGAAGCTCATCTTTCGCAACTTGAAAGCAGACAAAAGTTACTCGGTACAAGATCTATAGCGATTACGACAAATGTGGGAAAAGCTCAGTTTTCAGATGTAGATATCGGATAATTTACACGTTGTTCCTAACGACTGAATAACTCCGTCATCATTATGCGTAACATAGTACAGATAGAGGGAGTACTACGTTTTTTCTGCTGCGGGAATGACGTAAAAATATGATACATCTAGCGGGAGTGCTACGTTTTCCTGCTGAATGAATGACACTTTTTTCAACATGCAAAAATATCATGAATGGAATGCGGGATTACACCATACACTACAAATTTTGAAGATGTGAATCCGTTTTTTGGTGTAAATATGGCACGGATGGTAAGTCATATAATTTCCGAAAACTTGAAAATTTCGTCGTCGTCCTAGAGCGGGAATCGAAGCCGCGTCTTCCGGATAGCGCTCGAGTATGCTAACCACTACTAATATGTTACAGACTGAAGGAGCGCTACGATTCACGCGAGTTGTCATTCTTGAGAAAGACTAACAACGAACGGGTAGTATTTTTAAAGCATTACCAACAATATATATATATATGTATAATCATTAGCAATCATTATCTATCCGCTACAGGACGAAGGTCTTCCCAAATATCTTGCACAACTTTCTGTCGCTTCCATGTCACTTCGTCATGCTTCCGAATTTCATCTACCCATCTCTCACATGGTTTTCTTCTGGGTTTTTCATGTCTCTGGAAATCCCAGTTAAGTATTTCAGTTGTCCAACGGTGGTCAGTTATTCTAGCACTAGGACAAGCCGCCAAACGTAACCGATAACTAGGGTACAGTTGGAAAATTTTGAGCGAAGCTATTGCAAAATCTAAGCTCATTAAGACAAATTCTAAAGCGTCTATTATGACAAATTCTAAAAAATGAACGCGTAAAATTTATGACTTCTAGAACAAAAGTAGGATACATTCTAAAAAAGAAATGCTTAAATGTTATCATGAACTACTTTCCTTCACGCCTTCACGTTGGTTGCGATCAGGTTGCATGCAAACAAAGCGGAAAGACACACTCAGATCGGGAACCACGTTTTTCATTTTGTATCGCGAAAGACACACATACACAAAATTCCTTTTATTATTATAGATTAAGCAAGTGTTGAGCTACCAGACGGAGTTTTCCCATTTCTTCGTTTTTGAATTCAAACGATTTTTTCAAATTAATGTTAGTGAGTCGACTTTTGTGAAACGGTTCAAGTAAAAGGCCATCTAGTTTTAATTGAAATTCCTCAATGACACGGAATTTCGAAAATCGGAAGGTGTCGAAACCTGACCATGGACGGTGTCCAATCACATGCCAAAAATCACGGTGATTGGATGTGTCACGTCGTAGCTATGCCTGAACAACTAATTGTCCCGAGTCTCGTATAGAGAGCTGATTTTTTAAATTATTAAAATTGGTCACTTTTTCAATGGTCATTATTTTTATACGACACGACCGATCACCATGATACCAACCTCATGTCACTCACTATGTCCTTCCATTTCTCTGTGGCAAGTGTCACCGCGATCGGCTGAAGATCTTTGGAGGAGATAGATAACAAACGATCCCTTCTCAAAACCAGAAAAAAGCCCTAAAAATGCATGTTTTGGGACGATTACTCCTCAATGACACGAAATTTCGGGAATCGGAAGGCGTCAAAACCTGACCATGGACGATGTCCAATCGCATGCAAAAAATCCCGGTGATTGGATGTGTCATGTCGTACCTATGCCCGAATAACTAATTGTCTCGAGTCTCGTAAAAAGAGCTCCGCTCGGTCTTCGGCCTCGCTTCTCTCAAATATGTCCTAATCATTGTTATTTTAGGGATTTTAACTTGATTGTGATGACATCAACTCCCGTCATTTTCCTGATCTATCAGCTCCTCTTCCCATCTTTCCTGGTTTTACCAAATATATATTTCTCCGTGCTTCTTCCAGTAGTTTGCAACCTTTGGATGTTCTTTTTAGTTACGGTTCATGTCTGTGATCCATAAGTAAGAACTGGAAGGATGCATGATTAAACACTTTTCTTTTAAGACATAATGGAAAATTGCCCTTGAAAATCATACTATTTCTTCCCAAAGTCTCTAATCAAGTTTTATACGCCTATTATAAATATATACATATATTGGAAGACATCGTTAACATATTTTATGCTCCTAGCGCTGGTGGTGTAATTTTATTTCGTAATCGTTTGAGACACGTCACATGTAATGGGAATTTCAGTCAGTTCTGCGCCCTGCCGAACAATTGCTTCAATCAGCAAGAAGAACACTTGCAGCTTTCTAAAGCAAACCCCAGCGAAGGGTAAAAAATGCTGCCATCTCTACTGATGCAAGTGTTTTATCCACAAAGCTGATTCACAGAACACGAGTCGTTTTCGCTTAATCTCTCAGTTTCGAAAAATGTAAACTCACTCTGACTCTTTCTTCCCTAAGCATTATTTACAGTTCTCGCACGAGTGATTTCATTAGTCATCGGGAATGCGACGGGTGGAGAGAGTTAAACCAACAGAACAGAGAGAGAGAGAGAGAGAGAGAGCGTTAGGGAAGTTATTGAACAATGTTACACAGAGCAGCCGGAAATTTAATTCGAGGTAAAAACAAAATTGAATATTTAAGATTACGTCACCGGCATTTAAAGTTTACTTCCCGGCTTGGGTTTCACGCGCAACGTCGTCAAAAAAAAAAAAAAAAAAAAAGTAATAACAATAATCAGAATATTCCAAGATAACACACGATCCTGGCGAGGGTGTTATCATGTTAACAGACAATACCATCATTTGCTTTAGCAGCTGCGTTATATACAGAGGGTGAGTCGAAAGTTTTGCAATATTTGAATCACTTTATGTTTTCACACGCACCTTTACGACGAAAGATCACTAGCATTCAAAGTATAGGCCATCGTGTTGCACCGTCTTTAGCCATCTGTCTGCCAGTTCTTCGATTCCGCGGCGGTACCATTTCTTGTCCTTCGATGCGAAGAACTCCTTCACCCCATCTGCCACTTTCTCTTGGTTGTTGAAGTGCCGCCCGTGAAGGAAGTGGGCCATGGACCTGAACAAGTAGTAATCCGACGGGGAAAGGTGCGGACTATATGCTGGGTTTGGCATCAGTTGCCCTCAAGTTCTGGAGTTTTGCCCGTGTCGTCCGCGCGGTATGAGGCCGAGCGTTGTCCTGCTGTAGAAGAGTCCGCTTTCTGTTCATCAGTGCCGGGTACTTCTTCAAAACAGCATACTTCCACTCCAGCTGTTCAGAGTAGAGGTTGGCGTTGATGGTTCGACCGTCTGGAGCAAATTCGTAATGGATTATCCCCTCGAAATTCAGCTAGACGCAGAGCATCACCTTGTGCTTGAAGTACCCACGTTTGGCAACAGGTTCAGGAACCTGGCCTGGGCTCAACCACTGCCTTTGTGTGTTAGGATTATGGAAATAGACCCACTTTTCATTGCACGTAACAATTCCCTTGGTGAAATGTACATCACGCGGGTTTTCTAAGAGTTTCGTGCACACTTCCACTCGGCAGTTTGTTTCAGTTGGCGTCGGTTCGTGAGGGACAATGCGGAAGCTCATGTAGACCTTGCCAAGGTCCTGAAGGTGATGAACCACGATGGTCTGTGATATTCCAGATCGCCTGATAATCTCCGAGTGCTGGTTGTCGGATTTGTCTCTACGGCCTGGCGCACGGCCTCCGAATCCACGGTTCGCGGCCTACCTGACCTTGGCTGATTGTCGAGGTTTCTGTCACCTGAGCGAAATTTCTTGAACCATTTGTTTGCGGTGCTGTGGCCTACGGAACCTTCCCATTTCGCATGACAAACGTTTCGTGTTGCTTGAGCAACGTTGTGGCCGAGTTGAAACTCACAAAGCAAAAGTTTCCTAATTAGCCGGTTGTGGCTGTTCATCTTTTACGCGTGCTCTCCTACAGCAGGACAGCGCTCATCCTCATACCGAGCGAACGACCCGGGCAAAACTCCAGGAACTTGAGGGCATCGAACTGATGCCAAACCCAGCATATAGTCCGCACCTTTCCCCGTCGGATTATTACTTGTTCCGGTCCATGGCCCACTTCCTTCACGGGCGGCACTTCAACAACCAGGAGAAAGTGGCAGATGGGGTGAAGGAGTTCTTCGCCTCGAAGCACGAGAACTGGTACCGCCGTAGAACTGGCAAACAAATGGCTAAAGACTGTGCAACACGATGGCCTATACTTTGAATGCTAGTCAGCTTTCGTCGTAAAGGTACGTATGAAGACATAAAGTGATCCAAGTATTGCCAAAACTTTGGACTCCCCCTTTATAGAATCTGCATGTGAGAACTATGCTAGAAAATGAATGAACCAGAAAAGTTTACGAAAGCACGTCTCATTTATATGAGGAAAACAATCGATACGTGTGTAAAAGCGTATGTGCGCATTTCTTCACGTTTAACCTAAAATCAGGTATAAGATAGTCTCTGTGCTGTTTCAATTGGTCCTAAAAATCTGAGTTTCACCTTCTTACAATTTAATGCATAGCCAATTCCCCACTTCTGTGCTTTAGGTATATAAGGTACGTCGCATTCAGCTTAAGCATTTTTGCCATCTACTATATAGTTTCCGCTCTTACATCAGAACTCCAGAAACAATTTTCATCTAATTCAAATGTTAAGGAACTAATGCTGGAAAGTAAGTGCTGCATCTAATTTGAAACCACAGTTTAATACAAGTGGGTTTCAATAAGAAATGCATTAATTCACAGTAATCATAAATATTAAAATATTTTTCTTCGATTAACTAGAAAGTTCTGCACATCAAATTTTCTTTTCTAAAATTATGACCAATTGTTACCCAGTTTTTTTAAATTGATTACCCATATTATTTCCGTCATAATATGACTAAAAAAACTATTTCATCAATTAGTCAGAATTTCAGAAAAAAAAAAAAAAATAAGGTGCAGGACCTTTCTAATTAATCGTAGAAAAAATTTCATATCTAAAGCGACATGTCTTTCATTTTTTCTTTTGGTTTTGGGATTGGTTTTGAGTGGCATTTTTGCTGCTATGTAGAATTATGTAACTCAATTTTACAGGAAAATTATGCAAAATATTGAACTTCGGTTTGCCTTTACTTTACCATGGCAATGTTTTAAAACACTTTTGTGGAATATATTGGGTTGATGCATAAGTTGAAGCCGTTTTATTTCACGAGTGTTTCACAGGTCAGTAGTGACGGTGCATATGGCCAGTTTTATATCAAAATGTAGCTAGTAATATCGTGTATCTAAATCATATTGCGTTGTGTGATTGTGATTAATGTTTTTTTCGTTTAGAAGTATGGAGTGTCAAGTACAGAGGAATGAACATTTCCGACATCTGCTCCTCTACGAGTTTAAAAAGGGATCCTCAGCCGCCGAGGCCACTCGACAAATTTGTGCTGTGTATGGGGAGGATGCTATTGCTCCAAAGACAGTCTGCAAATGGTTTGAGCGGTTCCGAGGTAGCAATTTTGACTTCAACGACTCGCCACGCTCAGGTCGTCCATCTCACTTTGATGAGGATCGTTTGAACCATCTCATATAATTGGATCCACGTCAAACCACACACGAATTGGCCACTGAGATGGACTGTGATCAGGTTACAGTGGTGTGACACCTGGAACGTATGGAAAAAGTTCAGAAATTGGGGTCTTGGGTGCCTCATACTCTCACCGAGGACAACAAGAATCAGCGTGTTGCCATATGTGGTTCCTTGCTCGCCCGTTAACGCGAATGTTCTTGTGGTGTGGTTGTTGTTATATAGTGGTATCACCTTGGTGCGTAGCGTTGCCGTTAGGCAAGTACTGAAATTTCAGATTTCTTTCACTAGTAGTTGCTGCCACCAGCCAAACCTTTCTTGGTCTGACAATACTTAACCATTTTACTCATTTACTTTTTAGTTGTCTAGGTTCAATCCACGAAAGCAGACTCACAGGTTCTATGCACATCATTTACTTACAACCTCCTTCCCTATTTTTCGAGGGGTGTAGACTATTTATACACATACACTCATCCACCCTCCACTTGTAACGTACCAGGAGATGTGACGTACCTGCCAGAAGGACGCACACGACATAAAGGCAGATAGGAATCAGAATAAAACGTCCGCGTAGCTCAATTGGTAGAGTGACTTATTCCGGAATGAGGGGATCCGGGTTCGAATCCTGGCGTGGATAGAAATGACGGAGAAATTTACTTCGTTACACACTTCACTTCGGTAGTTCTACAAGGAATCATATGAGTCATTCACTATCACTACTGAGTGAATTCATGATAGCCAAACGGATGCACAGTTCAGCAACGAGTTCATAGGACGAGGTACCGCTCCTCTTCAGATGAGATTTCAGAGCACGAATGTGCTAGGTGCCGTTGACCAACCAATTATCTAGCAATTTGATCTGTACCGCAGTACAGAGTGACCTGTGTACTCTGTACGAAGATTAAAAACGAATGACCTCAGCCACTCAAAGAATTTTTTATAGCCTGATGACCGCAGCCACCAAGGGGAGAATCTTACACATCTTTCAGCTTGGAGGAAAACCCAGAGAATGCCCACCAAAATCTCTGGGCCCCTGGTCTGAGATGTGATTTCCCCCAGCTCCCTCGCCATCAGCCAATCCCGTCAGTGCATTTTCGGCAAGATGCAAACTCCGGGAGTCTCATAACTCACCGAAGCTGTCCCGTCGTTCAGGACGTCCCGTACCCAGGCAAGAAGGATGCTTCTTGGACACGCCTCTCTCCCTCTCTCTCTCTTGCCTCCTCCACAGTAGCCCCCCCTCACTCCATATTATGCAACATGGCATCTCACCCCTGTCTTTTCCGAAACTGATTCTCCACTCACTTTTTAGACACGGGTTGCATTCCACGTTACCACAGTTGTCACCATTACAAACCCTTTCTGTCACGTATTGTTACTGGAGATGAAAAGTGGTGCTTGTACGTGAATTTCAGGCATCGGAAGGAATGGTTAAGCCCAAACAAGACGCCCACACCACGTCCAAAACATGACCTTCATTCATCCTGCGAAGATCATGTTGTGCGTCTGGTGGGACATGAAGGGCATTATTCACTGGGAAATGCTGCCGAGAAATTGGATCATCGACGCTGCACTCTATTGTGAGCAATTCCGCCGTGTGGAGGGAGAAATTCAGCAGAAACGGCAACATCGGCGCCACGGTGTCCTTCTCCAACATAATAACGCACGCCCTCACATTGCAAACATGACCAAAATGGCCATTCTGGACATGAAATGGGAGATCCTTCCACATCTGACCTATTCCCCAGATATCACCCCTTCAGACTATCACCTGTTCCGATCTCTGTCGAATGCCCTCCGTGACAGAATGTTCAACAATGATGTTAATCTCCAGAATTTCCTTGATGATTTCTTCGTAGCAAAAACTTCACGTTTTTTCAAGAACGGCATTGCAGACCTATCCAGACGTTGGAACACCATCGTAAACAATGGAGGGAATACATAGTTGGTTGATTCCGTTTTCCCTTCTGATGTATAATAATAAATTCCTGTAGTGCGGTGAAAAAAACGGTATGAACTTATGCATCAACCCAATAATATTTTTTGAGCGTGACTAATTTTTATTATTAAATGTGCTTCACTAAGTTTTATTATTAAATGGGCTTGACTAATTTTATTATTAAATGTGCTTGACTAATTTTTATTATTAAATGTGCGTCACTAATTTTTATTATTAAATGTGCTTTTCCCCAAAACATTCTCAATTTATTTTGCTACGAATAAATTGGAAAGAAGTTTTGTGGAAGAAAAATGTTGGAGAAACAAATAAATAAAAAAAAATAAATCCATGAACCATTCAATCTGCAATACACGCTTCTTTTTTCTTTGTTGCCGCACGCTCTCATCCCCCCAAAACTGCAGCGTAAGCCCAGCTTCACGAAACACACATACCATTCACACATACAGTACATGGCACGGTTTAGGCAAAGTTTGCATATATGAAGCTATAGCACAAGTAAAGACATCATAAACAATCCAGCCAGCGTAAGACCTGGACTTCAGTGTTAGTCATCCTTTCTTTTTTCCACTTTCGCTCCTTTACGGCTGCTTAAGTCCCGCCCCCACATTTCCCCCAATTGTCTTCGTGTTGCCAACATTGGGAGAAGTCTTACATCATTTCCACCCAGTCTCTTCCTTCTGTCCAACTTACGTACATTTCTCAGCTGAACAGCCAGCGGTCGAAAGTGCGAGGCTCTTAAATAACTTCTCAAAACAAATCTATTTCTAAAACGTTCTGCCATTTTAAAAATTTGTTTTAAATAGGAAGTTTGCCCAATAAACTGCCGAGCAAACAAAAATGGATTCTGAGCAATAATTCTGTTGCTTTTTGCTCTGAACGCTAGGGACTACTTTTTGTAGCGGAAGTAGCTGTTCCGTACCTTCCAGAATAATACTCTTGGATTGACTCGGGGTACAGTTTCCAACGCAGTTCAACGGAGTCGGCGTACTGTTAGTAGCTGGGTTCCCATGGCTCCTATGAGAAACATGCAGACAGAGTATATTCCTCCCACAGCACCACAACTAGAACAAAATGCGAAAGCCAAATTAGTATCTGTACAATCATCGCAAATCTACCGAGCAAATAGTGGAATGTTTGCGTCCAATCTTTAAAGAAATTTCTTAAGGAAACCCAAAACAATTCTTATATGGAACCAGCGCCTGATAAATTTTCTTTAATGGGTTTACCCAGGGATTTCAAATAGGGGGAGGGGGGGGTTTACTGGAAAAGTTTGAGGGGGGTAAAAATTGATGGTAGGGGTGTTGGATGAAAGTACAGTTTTTGAAGGCTGAGCAACTTTTTAGCGAAATATTTAGGTTTTAAACCTAGGACTAAAAATGGGAAAAACTTCAAAAAGTGGAGAGCTGTTGAATTTTTCATAGTTAGGAATGGTTAAAATGAAAAATCTTTTTTCCAAAATTACACACGGTTATTTTGTTTTTGTGCCGTTTTTATTTTTTTATTTCTCATGGCTAAATGTTTCCCTAAACAAAGCTAAATCAGAAAAGTGTTAACATGGGTTGCTGAAAAAAAAACAAAAAAAAAACATTAGAGTGCACGTGTGTGTGTGTGCGTGTGTTTGGCTCCGGTTAAATGAAATGTGCTTCTTGTTTTGGTCATTTGTTTTTGTTATATATATATATACTATTAAGAAGAGACAGATGCAAAAAAAATCTTTATCTGGTACTAAAACAACTAAGAAATACTCAAAAACCAACAGGTATGAGTAAAAAGGAGATAAAGTAATAGCAACCTGAATGTAGAAAGTGTCGAGAATGCCGAGCCTTGGCTTTATCAAGGACCAGCAAAACTCTGCATTTTCTCACTTCCACAAAGACCTAGTTGGAAATAGGTTTCTGCAAAGCCATAGATGCAAGTTTGTCTTTGACTCTGCTCTTGGGTGTATATATATATAGGGACATGTTGCCAGAAGAATAGACCACCGATGAACAACCGAAACTTTAGGCTGGATATAAAGAAAATGACCAGAAAATACCACATGGGGGATGCATGGATGAAATTCGAAAACATACCGGAGTAACATGGAGGAGGAGAGTGACTCAAGACAGACAGTTGTAGAGGAAACTTAGAGAGACCTTCATCCAGCAGTGGATTGATAATCACTGACAATGATGATGATTTATAAGCAATTACTGACTTTAAATATCCTTTAAACAAGGAAAACTAAATAAAAAAAAAACAACGTTAGACGCGATATACATGGGTTTACAGATATATTAGCTTCTAATCTTTCGTCCGAGGTGGGTCCGGATTCTGAGCCCGGTGAAGCATGGACAGTGTGCTTGTCTTACTGCATTGGGGGTCTCTCCCTTCCTTGGAACCAGTGACCCCAAATTAGGGACGGGAGACTGCCTATGGCCCATTTGGCTATTGAGTAGCTCACAGTGGTTGTTAACTCTCCTCCCTCCCCCTCCAAAAAAAGAAGAAGATAAAGCTGAAGAATTCATGTAAATGCTAAGTGTACTATATCATAATAAAAAGGAATAACACTTAAAAATTAAGAAGATATCTACGCACTTCTAAATGAAGGGGAAGTTGTGATTTTTTTATATGAGGTGTCTGAGGAAATTTAGGGGACGTTGGAAGGGTGTATCAAATTCCTGAATGACACCATGAAGTTCATGTCTGCCAAGTGGGAAAAAACTTTAGCTGCGTGTTGCTCATATATATACTTTTAACACAATAGCCCATCCTATGATTCCTACTCAGCTTTGTAAAATATTTCTGCTTCAGGTGACAGTGAACCTGTTTTGGGGCACTTCAATATACGAACATCTGGCAACTCAACTCGCATAAAAACCTCTGGGTGTTTCCTGGCGTTCGTGTGTACGCGTATATGATGCAATGCATGCGGCTTCGTGGGCCTCGCAAGGGTGGGAGGTCCTTTTCAGGGGTAGAAAAGAGGGAAATGGTAAAGTTAGCGGGGCCACTACGAGGGGTTCGTGCACTTCACGTGAGAGTTAAATTTCGTCACCGTAATTCCAGGACTCTTTTAAAACATTCAGCGTAGGCCTTAGGGGCGCTCGCTTCTTTGAACAGTACCAACACAGCATGATGCGTAGTAATCGACTTTTCAGTCAACGCCCGCAGTCAGCAGCCTTTCACCCCACCCCCGAAACCGCCTCCAATTAAAAACTGCCGAACAGAGCTTTCAGCACATGTTGCGGTGGTACGTTGTATGTTAGTTTTGTGAAAACTGCGCTTGACTAGAATCTGAACAGGAGATCATTTATCAGATCAACGTGCTCTCCAGAATTATTCAATTTTCCGCATGCACGATTTGAAAATAATTTGTGATCTTCAGAACACACACACACACACACTGTTTCAATGACTAAATATAGTTTCAAAAGACTAAATGAAAAAGGCAGGAAACAAAACAACATAAAAAAAACAAAAAAAAAAAACAAGCAAAACCCCAACAAAAAACAGTGCCATGTTTTTCTTCTGAAAAAATGATAAACTTACAAAATGCAAACCATATGAATTAAAGCAAATTTAAAAGGTAACCTGGAAGAAATGCAGAAAATGTTGAGAGCAGTCATTTGTAGGCTTCTTTAAGGACCACTACAAATGATTCCACAATCATTTCCACATAGACCTAGTGAACGTAGGTCTTCAATAATATCACATTTGTATAGATTGCACGAAACTAATATAAAAGTAAAGTAATTACAACATTCGTAATTCCATGAAAACAACTAAGTTACATGAGCATCCAGTAGACAATAGCGTGGAAATAGAGACAGGCCAAAAACCGTGAATTTTAGAAAATTAAATTAATTTATATTCAAAAATTACGTAACTACAGGTGTGAAACAATGGTACGTCAAAAAAGTTCTTAGAGCCATGAAAATACTGAACTCGAAATATTAACCAAAAAAAAATGCAAATTACAATTAGGTACAAATTATTTTCTAGCAAGATATTGCAGGAAATAACCAAAAAAAAAAAAAAAAATTGCCAAAAACCAGCATATGTGTATTATTTATTTATTTATTTATTATTTGGTCTTTTGGGTTGGAGCTAACTTGTTCTTAATTTTTTTTTTTTTTTTTCCCTTCTCTCTGTTTGGGGAGCTTTTCTTGGATAGGAAATTTTATTTTAATTTTGTGGAGGTTTTAAATTTTTCCAATGCATATATGACATTGCAGAAATCCATATTCAACTAGGTCACTGTAGAGATGAGGTAATGGTGTGCTTTGCTGGCCCTTGATAAAGTCAAAGCTCATTTTTTCCAAAATTTTCTGCATTCTTTGCTTGTTTTCTCTGCTTGTATGCATTGCATTTTTTTTCCTCCCCTGATTTTGGCTCTGAGTTTTTAAAGTGTCTTATTGGTGGTTACATGTAGAGATGAGTTAATGGTGTGTTATATATAGAGATGAGTTAATGGTGTGTTATATATAGAGATGAGTTAATGGTGTGTTATATATAGAGATGAGTTAATGGTGTGTTATATATAGAGATGAGTTAATGGTGTGTTATATATAGAGATGAGTTAATGGTGTGTTATATATAGAGATGAGTTAATGGTGTGTTATATATAGAGATGAGTTAATGGTGTGTGTAGCTTGAACACCGTAATTTTCGTGCTAAGCGCAGCAAGTACAGAAATCGCTATTTAGGGAACAGATTCTTTGTACTCCAAAATTTTATAATGTCTTAGCCATTAAAGCTTCGACAAATAACAAAACAACATCGTAACAAGTAGTTCACTATCTGAACTTCTTGCATATCTTTGAATCCATTCCCCCTAATTTCATAACATCTTTTAAATAATTTCCAGTGATTTAACGAGTAAATATAAAAATTAAGTGTATGATGGCATTGAAAATCCTGAATGTTCTTTCCTTTATTACCTTATGTATTTATTTATTGTGGTTAGTAATCGTTGATACTCATTATGAATTTCAGCTTGTAACCATACAGATTTTACGGCATGGATTATTGGGTTATTTTTAGTTGAAAAGAATTGGTTTGTGTTATCAAAAAATATCTGAACGAAAACAAAGGGAGAAATATTAAATTGCCATTTCTTATAGAAGAATGTTCATGCAAAAAGCGCATATAAATGGATAAATGAAACAGAAATGTTTTGGAAAGAAGAAATAAAAATCAATTTTGTTTTAATTTCAAGTATATACTTTTACTGCTTGCGTGAAAAATACGAATGCTATTTTCTATAAGAGTGTTTCGTTAACTATTTTTCTAGTTAAGTGCAAAAAGTTATCAAGCGCTCTTGACGATTCGACACACAGCCGGCCAAGTGCTTGTGTGGTCAAAAGCACGGGGTTCGAATCCCCGGACAATATGTGCTTGTTGTGCTCGGCATTGTTCTGTTTCTTCCCGAGAACCAATGGTCCCAAATTAGCCTTATAAAATGTAGACTTCTAGCCTATATGTTCAATTAGTCTTATAAATGCAGACTTCTAGCCTATATGTTTCTTCCCTAGAACTAATGGTCCTAAATTAGCCTTATAAAATGTAGACTTCTAGCCTATATGTTCAATTAGCCTTATAAATGTAGACTTCTAGCCTATATGTTCAATTAGCCTTATAAATGTAGACTTCTAGCCTATATGTTCAATTAGCCTTATAAATGTAGACTTCTAGCCTATATGTTTCTTCCCAGAACCAATGGTCCCAAATTAGCATTATATAAAATGTAGACTTCTAGCCTATATGTTCAATTAGCCTTATAAATGTAGACTTCTAGCCTATATATTTTTTCCTTAGAATCAATGGTACTAAATTAGCCTTATAAGTGTCCACTTCTAGCCTTATATGTTCATAAAGGTCAATAAACCACGTAATAAGGAAACGTATGCATAGAAAAGGCTAAGCATTCATTTATGAAAGAGAGAATAATTTCTCACGTTCATTTGAACAGAAAAAAGTTTGAACCATCATTTGGTCCACTAATTATTTATTTCCCCCTACGTTATGTAAGCTTCTCAATGCAATCGGTGTATTAAAGTAAAAAAAAAATTAAGAAAACTGTCAGGAAAGTACACCGTCAATAAACGTGAGCTACAAGTATTATTCAAAGTTATTGATAAAATATTGCTTTGATATTTCTGCAGTAAAAATATCAGCGCTTTTATTCTGAAATCACCGGCGATAAAACGTTTTCGCTAATATGACCATACAAACAAAAACTGTAGCAACGTAACATGCGAGAAAAAGAAAGTGAGTCATTAAAGAAATGCGCAGTAAGAAATGAAAAAGAAATAACCGAAACGATTAATCGTGTTTTTCTTGTGGTTTCATAGGTGAGGTTCGGTGGAAACTGCCTACAAATATAAGCGTGGATCTAACGCTTCAGAGATCCACTTCTTTCCTTATCAGCTGATGCGAGCGATGGGGTCAATGTCCTCTAGCTCATGCAAGACTGGCTGGCACCGTCACTTGATGACGTCACTGCTGTGAAACCGAAACTGCAAGCAACTGCGCCGACGATCGTTCGCTGTTCGTTTTCACTCGCACTTCACGACGCCAAGCGCTACCGGACAAATATTTGTCTAGCGGGCCAGCCGTAAGTTAAATTTTCTGCGAAACAGCGGAATTATGAAGAACACGCTGAGAAAGAGTTTATAAACATTGCACTGAAAAATAAACATAGTTTTCATTTGCATAAAAATGTCTTTGAAGTCTGGAGAGCTGGGGGGGACAGGAAAAAGGTCTTCAGCAGCCGAATTAACTGACGTAAGTAGGGAAGGAAGCAGACGTTGAGGGATGACTTCCGAGTAGAATTATTAGCATCACCGAAATGAATTCGAAAGAAAAAATGGTCTTTTAATTCTGTCAGGAACGTGAACAGAAAAAGAATTTTGAAAAGAAAACTCTCCAACTTCCGTTTTTCCAGCACAGCGAATGCAACATCTGGAATTAATTACGGAGTTGAGGTGTGAAGCAAGGGACCGTTAATGCAGTTCTACTAATATCGATTTCCTTTTTCTCTGGCTGCAGCGGCCTACACTGTAAAAATTAAGTGGTGTGAATTCACGGAAAATTTCTGAAAATAACGCGCAGCAAAGTTACAGGTAAGTATCCGTGGTTTTTTTCAGAAATTCCCGTTTATTTTAACTTCCGTATTTTCACATATTTTCCGTAGTCAGAAATTCTGTTTATTTCAGAAAAGTCCAATTCAGGTTTTTCCGTATTTAAACTGAAATTCCGCAAAATCGATGAACCTACATTTTTTAGCCCGTGCCCCTGATAATCCTTCTGCCAGGGGCGCCAACTTCACCAAATTATTAAGGGGGCAGGCATGAAGCGATCAGACGTGTGAGGAGCACGTCTGTTTTTTTGTCAGGAGGAAAATCAAAATTAAAAACGGGGGGGGGGGGAGAGCAAAAAGATAAACTACGAGATTCGACGTATATTTTGAAACGCAATTGTAATTGCTTACTATCAAATGAAAAAAAAGTGGGGGTGGGGGGGGAGCACAAAGATAAACTACGAAATTCGACGTATATTTTGAAACGTAATTGTGATTGCTTACCATCAAATGAACAAGGAATTAGAAACAGTGTTTTGCTGAATATTGATATTTTTAAAAATGAAATTCAGTTTGCGATTTTATAAAAATATCCCGAGAGATTTTGTTTCCAAACGTTTATCAAAAATATAAAAATTATATACATAATAGATACATAAAGGCGCTAGAGATTATACGTTTCTGTATTTTTATTTTTCATAATTGTTTTAAACATCACGAGAACATGGCGAACAAAATACGATGCTGATAATCAAGTTTCTTATTAAATAAGCAATGCTTTATATGGGAAAAAATGTTTACTTACTTTGTTATTTGCAAATTTTTCGGAAATAAATCGCTTTGGCCACATAAGGTGCAGCTTGGTCCATCTTATGAGGCCAAAGCGATTATTTAATTAAACAGGCCCAAAAATATTGGGTGGGCACTGCCCCCTAGTAAAATTATTAGTGGGGCAAGATTCACCTTGCCCCCCTATAATCGGCACCTATGCCTTCTGGTACGGTCAGGATCGAACCCCCGTCTTTTGGGTTATTTCAATAGGTAACGTAATCCTTTAACCACTGAGCCACAAACGCTCGGGAATCTGGATCACGTACATCGTAAAAGAAATTGCGCGACGATTTTTTTTTGTCATCAATGCGAGTGATTTAATCATTTTATTTTCTGTTGGAGCTTATTATTTTTCTGAATAGGTTTGTAATTTTTTTTTTTTCTTGTAAGAGAACATTTCACAAATTGAGCATTTTTTATCGTGATTTTTCGAAGCAACAAAATGCTTTGCAACTTCAATTTTCAAACTGACAATAACTTTCAGTTATCTTTAAAAAAGATGAAATGTGCTTTTTTATAGTATTATTTCACACACACAAAAAAAGTCCTAAATATAAAATTTACTCTTGATAGCTATAATAGCTTTTATCCTAAGTTGTATAGTCCTCTGTGCAATAAGTTAAGTACCCGGTTTCTTACAGTAACACAATATATAATAAATAGCCAGTGCACAAAATAGGGAAGAGGTGCAGAAATATCCTGTGCCACAATATGCAACATTCATGCGATATGCTATCCACAATATCCGATATCGCTATGGAACTTCAAAATTCGACAGGCGATTGAAATTTAAAAGTTAATCAAACCTTAAGTATTTTCACCAATCGCTCCTATTACCGGTAATTTGTCGTCATACGGATACGGAAAAAGTGAGAACGGAGTTTTTCCGTCAATATACGAAAGGAACTACCGAAAGATTTCTGAAAATTCAGAATTTTCCCGTGGTAAGAAAAATCCGTGAAATTCAGGTTTCTTCCTGTCATTTCAGGGAAAAGGTTGTATCAGAAATATGCTTCGTTAATTCACGAAAGAAACGACAGAAAGTGGCTCGTGAATTTCAGAATTTTTTTTTACAGTGTATTCTAATTTTCTATTGAAAATTAAGCTACTTTCTGAATGGTTGTGCATACGGTGCACGAATTAATAAAAATATTCCACGCAAAACATGCCGATGATCTATTCGAACCAAAAGGAATTTTATGTTAAATCTGAAAGTTTTAATTTTGCCTTAAGTTATAAATAATTTCCGTAACCTTCGACACTCGTAGTGAAAAATTGTTGGGAAATTCAGTACCATCTGCAATAATAGTTCTTCAAAAACTTTGAGGGTGTACAAAAATACATGCGCTTAAAATACACTGCTGTCCACCCAAAATGCAACACCAAGAAGGACACGAGATAGCAAAACCAGATTTGCTGGACACATAACAACAGATACAAAGATGAAACGATTGAGCTTACAGGCCCGTGCGACTTGCGAAACACGCAGACATCAATAGTTCGTGTGGCCCCCATGGCTGGCAATAACGGACGCTACACGCCGCGGCATCAAACGAAAGAGGCTTTGGATGTGGGCTTGGGGTATGTCTGTACAGGCTGCTTCCACACGTTGCCACGGTTCATCAGGCGTAGCCGCGAGTTGTGCTTGCCGGGCCACTCGGCTGCCGATCAGCGACCAGACGTGTTCGATGGGCGACATATTGGGAGAACAGGCGGGCCACGGCAGCAGTGACACCTGGTGGGCCGTGAAGAATTGTTGCACGATGCGTGCCACGGGCGGGTGCGCATTGTCCTGTTGAAACGTTGCCGCTGGCAGGTCCTGCAGGTAAGGGAGGACTACAGGCTCCAAAACGTCGGAGATGTAGCGGTGGCTGTTGAGTGTAACGGCGATGCGTACCAGAGGGGTGCGGGTGTCATATCCAATTGCACCCCAAACCATAACGCCAGGCGACGGACCGGTATGGCGATGCATAATGCAGGCGTCATACAGTCTCTCGCCGCGGTGCCATCACACGCGGATCCGACCATTGTGGTGTTGCAGGCAGAAGTGGGATTCGTCGGAGAAGACAATGTCGTGCCATTTCGTAGTCCAGGTGAGGCGTTCAACGGCCCGCTGCCCCCGCACTCGCCGGTGGTGTAACGTCAATGGTAATCGGAGCAATGGGCGCCATGCGACAAGTTCCCGCTCCTGCAGATGACGTCGAACGGTACGTGCTGACACAGGTTGTTGCGCAACACACTCTAATTCCTGCGCTAACGTTCGTGATGTGGCGGTGCGAGCCGTCAATGCCCGCCGTGCAACATGCCGGTCCTCTCGTTCGGTGGTGTGCCGCGGCTGCGGTAATCGCTCACGTCGGTCCGTCCGTCCCTCCTGCACCCACCGAATCCGTACTCTCCTCACTGTGGCTGGATGTCGTCCCACACGGGCGCCGATGTCTCGGTACGATAAACCGCTGTCGCGATAAGCCACTATTCGTCCTCTGTCGAACTCCGAAACGTGCTGGAATGACTGCCGTATTCTGCGACGAGGCATCAGGAAGCTTCCCACGCAAAGGTTTGGCAGCACAACACACTTCCACTACTTACACCCCGCCTTCTGTGCACCCTTCTTACAGTGCTTCTCGGTGGCGTGCCGGGCACACATGATTTGCATATGCCCTGCAATGCTAATCGTTTGCATGTCCTCTCGCGGGCGACGCATGCTGCGAATTTCAGGCCAATCGGATTCTTCGTTCTTGGTGTTGCATTTTAGGTGGAAGCTTTGGCACGATTAATTAATATTGTATTTTTTATTAATGTTTTACTTTTTTTCTTAGTTTTGGATAGTTTCAATAAATTTTATCAAAAACGAAGAAATTGAGATATTCTTACTGCTTCCATTCCATTTTACTCTTTAAAATATAAGCACTGAAAATCATACATTATGAATACATTTTTTTCTTCTTTTTGTTTTTAAAGACAGGACAGGATATTTTAAAATACTGTATATTTACAAGCATGGCAGAATGAACATCAAAATATCAAGTCTGAAAGAACCAACAATATGAATGTTAAATCGTTCTATTTTTTAAAAAATAGAGCGAATTTCAAAGCACTTTCTTCAACAACGTCTCTTTTAACTTATAAACATTATTTTTGTCTACAACTTTTCCTTTCTGCTTGGTTACAAATATTGATTGGTTAGTTTACCCTATCAATGGAAAGTGTTTTTTTTTTATCTAGTATATGAACATTTTTTCAAAATCTAGTATTTTTTCGAGCTGAGCACTAGAGACAAGACAAAAAAAAAAAAAAAAAATTCTAACTGAGTGGAAAACCTAAGAAAAATATATTACTTTTCCAAAGTCTTAGGGTCTGCCATGAAAACAAATTAGAAAAATCTTCTAAACCAGAAAAAAGTAGAATGCGCAGGGACAGATTAAGAGATTTTACATCATCATTTTTTTCTTTTCTTAAGCAAACTTGCGAAATGGAAAGAAAAAGAAACCACAACCGCTTTTGTGGCTTATGAGATTGGCTGATTTTCTCCATGTATTCATCACCTACTATTTTCATGGCATGGAGAGTTTTAAGTAGTAGAAACGGAAATATTGAAACGTGGAACAAGGCATCTTGATTTGGAAAGTGTTGAATGCAAAGCACGAAAGAATCAGTTTTAGACAGTATACATGTACTTGTTTATAAGGATAGAACCACACTACTTCACAAGCGGTGCACTATTTTCAAGACCAGAGAGAATTAAAACAAATTTTTAGTTGTTTTTTTTTAAGTTAAAATGGTTAAATCGTTGCGCTGCTAGGAAAAGTGATTAAGTTAGGCATTTTTTTATGCTGAAACACAAAAGCAGTGTTGTAGTGAGGTATGATGGCGAATTAAGAGATAAGCTAAGGTTTTCGGTTACTGCGCTTTTTCTACAGCTTTACAAAACTGCTAACTTTTCAAGCACACGTTCTTTGCCGAGGGAATAAGTACCAGTTCAAAGGGATATAAACGTGTAATGTCCATGTATATATGGCTGACTGAACACTGCGTAAATCAGTTCTCAAATACTTCAACTACAGCGAAACAGGAGTCACCCAAGAAACTCCAAGAAGAGGTTGCTTACGGTTAGTCTTTATTGAGCCAACACTCTTTTGGCACTTCAACAAGGCACAACTACACTCACTTTTCAATAATATTAACTTAATCCAACTAATGTGAATTAGTAATCAGAACACTAGATTAAGGAAAAACACCAACACCAAAGATACAACACGCAGCGTTCAAATAGATCAAACTTCAATTAAATAAATCCGCTTCCACGATTATAGCATTATAACATCCACCATCTCCACACCTTTGCTGCTGCTCAAACATTATATAAACGTTCAGTTCTCATCTGACACATACGCACGTCATACGTTCCGACATCAAGGTGTTGCCAACCATACTCTTGCGAGAGGGAAGATATAACGTTAAGTTAGAAAAACGCTAAGGAGAATGAACTCAAATTTACATAAAGTAACTAAAAATGAAAGATAAATTAGAGGAGTACATGTCATAGTAAAATGCAATGTAGAGTCAGAGTATCGTACACAAACGAGAGGCCATGGCATCGATTTATGCAAATGAGCTGCAGCATAAAAGGGGGCTGCTGTAGAGATTGCGTCACATCGTTTGCGGAGAGCAAAGAAAGGATTTTGAGGTAACAGATTGGTTGTAATAGCTGCGAGACGTCATTTAACAGATGAACTGAGGTGAAAAGCGAGTGGAAGACTAGAGACAGGCTAAAATCAAATGGAAGTTTCAAGATGGCTGAGTCTTTTTGTGATCCACAGACAGTGGAACCAATTTCAAAATACCAAGTTAGCTTTCAGAAAGTATTGGGAAGGAAGTTGCAGCAAGTGCAGATAGCAGCTGTGTCGGGATAGCTGTCCTGTTCCTCCTCGCCGTTAATCAGAGATATCAATCATCCATGGATGTTGTAACCCTAGACCTTCCTTCCCAATACTTTCTGAAAGCTAACTTGGTATTTTGAAATTGGTTCCACTGTCTGTGGACCACAAAAAGACTCAGCCATCTTGAAACTTCCATTTGATTTTAGCCTGTCTCTAGTCTTCCACTCGCTTTTCACCTCAGTTCACTGAGTCTTTTTGTGGTCCACAGACAGTGGAACCAATTTCAAAATACCAAGTTAGCTTTCAGAAAGTATTGGGAAGGAAGGTCTAGGGTTACAACATCCGTGGATGATTGATATCTCTGATTAACGGCGAGGAGGAACAGGACAGCTATCCCGACACAGCTGCTATCTGCACTTGCTGCAACTCCAGGAACGGTGGTATCTGCTTCCACTGTGCGCAGTAGGATTCACGAATAGGGTTTTTATGCTAGGAGATCAGCACTCTGGGTGCCTCCTACTCTCCGTCACAGAACGGAATGTTTGAATTGGGCAAGATTTAACGTCAATTGGACTGAAAACCAATGAAGGTAAGTACTCTTCACAGATGAGTCCAGATTTGCTTTCCAGATTGATTCCAGGCTTCACAAATGGGGTCTTCATGTTAGGCGACTAGCACTCTGCGTGCCTCTTACTCCTTGTCATAGATGGGAATGTTTGAATGCGGCAAGACCACGTCAATTGGACTGAAAACCAATGAACGTAAATGCTCTTTACAGATAAATCCAGATTTGCTTTGCAAAGCGATTCCAGAAGGCTTCACGAATGGGGTCGTTATGCTAGGCTTCCAGCACTCTGCGTGCCTGTTACTCCCCGTCACAGAATGGAACGTTTCAGTGCGGCAAGACTTCACATCAATTGGACTGAAAACCAATGAACGTAAGTACTATTCACTGATGAGTCCAGATTTGCTTTGAAGATCGATTCCAGAAGGCTTCACGAATGGGGTCTTCATGTTAGGCGACTAACACTCTGCGTGCCTTTTACTCCCTGTCACAGATGGGAACGTTTGAATACGGCAAGACTTCACGTCAATTGGACTAAAAACCAATGAAGGTAAGCACTCTTCACAGATGAGTCCAGATTTGCTTTTGAGAGCGATTCCAGGCGTTCTCTGATTTGGAAAGAACGAGAAACAGGCTATCATCTCTCTATGCTCCGTAAAAAGGACACTTATGGTGGTGGTAGCGTGCTGTTAGGGGTGGCATCTCGTTAGATGAACGTACAGACTTCTATGTACTTCCAAGAGGAACCATGAATGCTCGACCTATTAGGGATGATATCCTGGACCCTTATGTTTGTCCTTATGCAGGTGTCATAGGAGTTACATTTATTCTACAAGATGATAACCCTCGTCCCCACAGAGCGAGGCTGGTAGAACAATATTTTCAAAAAGAGACATTGTACGTATGGATTGGCCAGCAGGTCTCCCCATCTTAATCCGATCGAGCATGACTGGGGTGCTCTAGAGAGACGTCACTTAACAGATAAACTGAGGTTGCAGGGGATTACACAAGCTTTGCACGAACACTGGTCGTTGCTACCTACTGTCCTAGATACCATGATCAACAACATGAAACATTGCTGTGACAGGTAACCAACCACACTCACTATTTAATTTTCACTCCTAGTTTTTCACCTTGTTCTGTATGTGGTCATTTTTGTCGGAATGAAGGGTTTCTTACGAAATTTTTTTGGACCTTTCTGTAATGTACGACATTGGCGCACCCAAGGAGGGGACTTTGGGGGCTTAAGCCCCTCCAAGGAGATTAAGAGCGACGTACGCCACAAATTAAACATTCAAAAATATAATTTTACATTTCAAAAAATTACATAGTGTCTTCTATTACATAGTGTCTTCTTTCGAAAGCCCCAAAGAGATTAAGAGCGACGTACGTCATAAATTAAACATTCAAAAATATTATTTTACATGTTAAAAAATTACATAGTGTCTTCTATTACATGGTGTCTTCTTTCGAAAGCCCCAAAGAGATCAAGAGCGACGTACGTCACAAATTAAACGTTCAAAAATTATTTTATATGTTCAAAAAATTATATAGTGTCTTCTATTACATGGTGTCTTCTTACGAAAGTCTCAAAGAGATTATGAGCGACGTACTTTGCAACCGTATATAAACTATAGGCGTACACTACATATATGTACACACGTTGTGTACGTATACTATATATATATACAGCCCCTCCAACAAGAATTCCTGGGTGCGCCACTGATGTATGATATGATACAGGTTTTCACCAAATTTCAAAACATTTTAACACTTACTTTTTGAGTTATCGCGATTTTTCTGTTTTTTCCTTCCTTTAATTTATGGAAACCAGTGTATATGTGTTTAGTTAAGACTTTCGGCTGCTACAAACGACTGAGAAGTAATCTGCGTTTTGCAGTAAAACAAATGTATTAAGTCTACTAGCTAATCTAAGCTTTAAGTATTTTGCAATGAAGTAAAGTAAAAGTTCAAATCAACAGCCTATTAGAAACAAGAATATTATACACTTCTTTATTGTTCTTCGTGATCAGGATGAAACTTCCGCGGAAGAGTACGTACGCGAACTGTCGTTCATTTATTCTTCCTCCTGATTATAATAAAGCTTTGAAGCTTCTTGTGCATATGAGAAAACCACTGGTACTGGGAAATACGAGAAAATAAACTTTAAAGATAAATTATTTTGCTACATTGTATGTGCCAACTTGTCGCAGTGCATCTGTAAATCTTCCGTACATTTAACACGCTTCCATTCCAACATTGAAAAAGAAAACAAAACGTGGTATCGCGTCAAAACAATTGTGTCTCGAATTTATTGCGCCACCATGGAATTCTTTCATTTTTCAATTGTTATTTTGTATATATATCGCGATCAGGAATTCCGGCCGTTCTTCTGTGTCTTGCCGTGTGCCAATGCATAAGGACGCAGGGGAGTCGGGAGGGAGGGGGGGGATAAGCTTCCGGCACTACTGGCATTGAGCCATTGTGCAGAACCGCACGTGAGCTGCGGATTCTGCGCAGATAGTTTCTTTCTCACCATCCTCCACCCCTAACACCAAGCGTGGCTTTATTGCATAAAGAAACACAGACGAACGCAGTCTGTTGGGTATTTAAATGCGAGAATTTTAGAAACACGTCAAGTATCTATCGATCATTCACTCTCTCTCACAAAAATATTCGTATTTTTTTTATCTAACGCACTTCGTTTCCCTCTATCTTTCCTCGTTATTACCTTTTCAACCCGATCTAAGTAAATACCACACCGCCCTAATTTTTTTTTCTTTGATTGGTGGTTTAACGACCACCATGATCACTATCATATGTAGAGGATTTTAGGAAGGGAGTGTCTGACCCCAGGTCTTAAACAACCCTTAGAAATAGGAAACTAGGAGATTTGTGCTAGAGCGCCCGATAGGAAAGTGACACGGAAGCGAAGTAGAAAGGGGGAGGAAGACGCCCTTATTTATTACCGGAGGGGGCCAGTACCCGGGGTCCGACGGCTTAACGTGCCCATCCGACGCACGGCGGGTATTTAGTGGATCGAGCATCCGTACCTGCCTGGGATCGAACCTGAGGTTCTTCCCGTGGCAGTCATGAACGTTGCCCACTCGGCCACCCGCGGCCATAACGACCACCATGAGCAACTCAATGGGCTATAAGCAGTCGCCCATCCCTAATTTAGGATCAGTGGTTCCACGGAAGGGAGAGAGCCAGTGCCGTAAGGCAAACACAACATCCATGCCTCACCGGGATTCGAACCCGACCCATCTAGGACGAATGGTCAGAAGTCAGCACTTACACCACAACGCCAACGGAGCGGCCGCCCTAAATTTAGCATGGCAATGTATGTATATATCATCATCAACCATTATTAATCCACTGCGGATTCCAAGTCTCTTTTGCAACTTGAGCAATTTCTCTTCCATGTCACTCCGACATGCTTTCGAATTTCATCCACCCATCACACATGGGGTCTTCTGCTGGGCGTTTTCCTGTCCCTTGAAATGTAGTCTAGTGTGACGTACTACAGAGGTGAAAACATGTGTCAAGACGACAAATCTGCTGCGAGACATTCTGCCCCCGTAACTGAGTTGGAAGAGCGACTTACTCCGAAGTGAGGTGACACGGATTCGATATTCGTCGCGGACAAACTTGTGTTTTCACATTGGCGCCCGATTGTGGAAAATGGATCCACTGGCCGTTGGGTTCTTCGAAAAAATGTGTGATGTTCGTTCCACACATAGTTTGGAATTAATGTGAAATTCCTACTTCGCCTCAGAAAAAGAAAAGAACAGAGGGAGATGATGTGACGTACTAGAGAGATGAAAACATGTGTCAAGACGACGAATCTGCTGCGAGACATTCTGTCCGCGCAGCTCAGTTGGGAGAGCGATTTACTCCGGGACATGGGTTCGATGCCCGTCGCCGACAAACTTGTGTTTCCACACTAGTATTTCGGTTGTTCAACGGTGGGCAGTTGTCTATCCCATTGCCATTTCAAGGATTTTACCTTCATCACGATGTAATCAACTCTTGTCATTTTCCTGATCCATGAGTTCCTCTTTCTATCCTTCCTTGTTATACCAAGCATGCACCTCTTCATACATCTTTGAGTTGTACGCAAATTTTGTATGTCATTATTAGTTAAGATCCATGACTCTGATACATAAGTAAGAACCGGGAGAATGCATCAAGCATTTTTCTTTCAAAGCATAATAATAAATTGTTTTCGAAACTTGAAATGTTTCTTCCGAATGCTCTTCAACCAAGTTTTGTACGCCTACTAATTTCTTTACGGTATATATGTGTATACATGTATATAAACAAAAGTCCAATACAATTTTCATCAAAATCACTTCGGTACCAAATTAACACACCTATATCCTTTTCTTTCTTTTTTTTATTCTTCTTCAAAAATTATCTCACGAAATATGTTCCAAAATGTAATATATTTTTCAAAACCAAATATAAAATTCAGAGACTGATAAAAAGTTTTGTAGCTGTAACCGTACAGACCTCTAAACATAAATAAATCATATATAAATAATTTATGACCAGACATTCCTTGAACACCAGCTTTTATAGAAATCTTATCTTTTATGCCATTTGTAGAATTTTATCAATATATCAAAAGAATGATATTTCCGGAGGATGTTTCCCCTACACATCGTCTGGAATTAAAGAGAATTTCTTCGTCAACGCTTCGAAAGATGTGTGATGCTTCTTCCACACATCGTCCAGAATTAATCAGAATTTTTTCTTCTACCCGTGAGCTACAATACTTCAAACATGCTTTCAGCCGGACCCGAAATTCGCGATTTCGTGCCCCAGGGGAAGGCTTATGTGACGTACCACTGAGGTGATGCAAGAATCAAAACCGCAAATTGCAGCGATAGGCCAAAGTTAGTGTAGTTCAGTCGGGAGAATAACCGGGTCCGAAGCGGGGTGACGTGGTTTCAAGAAAGTTTTGCGCTATGCAGTCATTTTAAAACTTCCTCTACATCTTCTGTTGGCTGGAAGTAAATGAAAGCCACCGTAAGTCGAATGATTCGAGCTTGCAAAGTAGAGTACACGGGGCACACGAAGCTGGAGGTTCTGTACCTTGCTGAGGAGAAGGCAGCAAACAAACACAGTACTCATATCTCACCAGGATTTCAAACCTGGTTTTTGTTTATTTGCTTGTTTTGGGGTTTAATTACTATACGAGTAATTAATATAAAGAGTAATTAAACCCATAATTACTCACACTTAAACCCATAATTACTGAGTCATTATGGGTTTAACTAACCCGTAATTACTGAGTAATTCTGGTTTTTGTAATTCTGGTTTTGATTTAATTAAATCATAATTACTGAGTAATTATGGTTACTAAACCCATAATTATCGGTTAAATTTAAACCCATAATCACTCCTGATGGGAATAATTACTCATTAAATGGGTATAATTATACTCAGTATGGGCTTAATTACTCATTAAACTCACAATTACTTAGTACAAGTAACTATTGTTTGCTTTGGGTTTAATTACTATAATGAGCAACTCTTAGGGCAACAAACAGTCGCCTCAGTACATTTACGCTGTGAAGCCGCGAGTGGCCTAGTGGTTAGAGCAGCCGCCCTTCGACCACGTGGGATCGATCCCAGGGAGGCTGAGTTGCTCTGAAGCACTGATCATACGTCGTGCTTTGGATGGGCACGCTATAAACCGTCCTCCGGAGGGTATTGTGCCCCTCCCCACCGTTACATATAAGGTAATTTTTTTCCTCCCTCCGCACTTGTTCTCTCTAACTAGAAGTGTTCGTTATGACATTATAATCTGGCACTCTCAACTATGTCGACTGACATTTTCAATGTGGTCTCTAGGTTCAATCTAATGCAACTTCGTTTCTGATACGCAGCTCGGAAGTGCCATGGGTAATTGCGCCTCAAACATTTCAGTGGGTATAAACCCTACGAGAAATTGCTCGGTGATAATGGCATATGAGATAGTTCCGCAGTCAGAATTAATTGCTAACGCCCTAACTTCTCGGCTTTTGTGATAGACAAAATTAAAAAAAAAATGCATTTTTTTTAAAGCCTTGAGGTCATACCTGGAAGCCAGGAAACTTAGCCAATTTCAAGTTGTTCAAAAAGGGGTGAAGCAGAGACACAACACAAGCACAACAGCCACGGTCACCTCACTAAGACTAATGTTCCCCGTTTGATTGTGTGTTTGCACAGAACCATCTGTCTGAGTTCAGTTCAGGCTCTTAAAATTGAGCCTGAACTGAACTCTTATGAGCACAGCACTAAAGCGTCCTACAACCAACGGGAGTAAAATCAACTAGCCCCCCCTCCTTCCTTGGGGAATATATAGAACATCTTGTACACACACCCGCCCTCCCGCCTCCCGCAACATACGGTACATACATTGTCGTTCCTCGGCTACAAAGTGAACCCAGAGGTTTGCAAACACACATGGCCCATCTATTGTAGTTGGGATTCTAGCAGTTGCTTGGTGAGGGGATTTTTTCCCCTAATTCAAAATAGAAGTTTTCTTTTTCCCCGCTTGTTATAATTACAATATGTGTATTTCGTTTATAAAAGATTTATTTTTCAGTTGTGTGTTTAAAACAACTGAACTGAAAACATTTTTAAGAAAGTAAGAAAGAAAGAGACAAAATATACGGAAGGGGCCCATCGGGGGGGGGTGTCCCGGTGTCCCAATCCGCCCCTGGGTGATGTAGTTTTCAAGTTTTCTGAGATGTTACATGGAAGCCAGTAAACTACAGGCAATGCAGTACACAGTTCTGATTGCATTGAATGATCTATAAATAGTCTCATTTTTCTTTTGCGTATTTCGTAATTTTTAAATAAAATCATGGCTACGCGGGGAGGCATTTAATCTCTCTAAACTGACTGAGTTTTTGCTTTACGGCGATCTCATAAATTCCCTGGCAGAATACACGAAATCGCTATGGATTTTTCCATGCAATTTCTCGGATGTAACTATCGATTTTTCTACTCTCAGTGTTTTGAAAGAACCCGAGAGGCCCGAGGATTCGCTCTTCTAGTAACTGATCACGGCAGCTCGATGCACTTGCAGCAAGAGCGCTACACGTTTCTAGCTCCTGAACCAGCGTTAGGATCCTCTTGGGGGAGAGGAGGAAGAGCTTCGAAGGGAAAGTGCACCTGGAATAGCACCTCACATTCCCTCATCCAAAGTTCACTGGGGTGCCTTTGAAGCTGAAAGCAGCTTCGAGAAAGATAATCCGAAGTTATGGTTGTGAATGCTATGCGGAAGAAACATTTGTCACCTGTCGAATTTTCCTTAGATAGGCACAACTCCGTTGCTGTTGTTTTGAAAAACCTACGCCAGTAGATATTCACGGTAGCTTATCATATTACTTTATAATTTCGCACGAAAACTGCAGAACACAAGAAGCCCCCAATTATTTAAAAATTAGTACAGGCCAAATGATGAATTTGGAAAAGATAGAACGACACAAGTTTCAAGCAACAGAACATTTTTGGGGTTTAACACAAGAACATTTTCCGATTCTAGTATTGAGTTTAATAGCTGTTACTTTTGGGCCAGAGATGAAGTAATATTTGTCACTGGCCCTTAAGAAAGATTCCTGATAAAAATCTAGAATGTAATTGTCGTAGAGTCCATGATTTTAACGCGAAGTCGACTAACAAGTTTCCTTCACATATAGATTGTGAAAATTAATTATGAGAGTGTTGACGGATTTTTATATTAGAAATCCTTCGATAACTCCGATTTGTAAATTTCGCAGAAATTATTCTGATATGAAATCAGAAATTTGAATTTCATGAAATTTCTCAATGATGCATGCGAAACTGGGAAATACTAATTCCGCACTAATTCATTTTCATCCAGCTTTACATATTTTAAAATAACTTTTTTGTTACCAAAAAAGTGCATAGTTTATAACGCGTGCTTTACATTTTAGTAAATCTGTAATCTATATTTTCAACTTTGGTAAGTGAAAGATACGTCAAAAGTTAATAAGAAGACAGCACGTGTTGGGGTCAAAACTTCTTGCTAACCATAGAAACAATTATACGATAGTTAAAAAATACAAAAAAAAAAAAAAAAAAAAAAAAAAAGACGTGTTCTCTTTTGTTTTCTAAAGTAAAAGAAGAACATCAGATACGCATTAAATTGTTTGGATATTCCAAGAAAATTTTCGAAAGACTAAAAAAAATAAAAGGGAGAATTTAAGGAACACCAGCTATGCCCTAAATTGACTGGGATTTTCCAAGAAAATTGTTGCATAATAAAAAAGAACACAACACACGTTTCAAAATGCTGAGGATATTCCAAGAAAACTGTAGAGAGAGATAAATAAAAAAAAAAAAAGAACACCACATCCGCGTTAAATTGCTTAAGATATTCCAAGGAAATTATCTAAGGATGAAATAGGAACACCACAGATGCCTTAAATTGCTAGAATATTAAATGAAAACCGTTTAGATATTAAAAAAAAAACATGTATTAAATTTCTCCGGTCATTGCAGGAAAATTTTTGAGAGAAAACAAACACGCATTGAAACTGTGTGTACTGCATTAAAAACTGTGGACCGTTGTGGAAGAAACGACTTGGGGAGAGCTTCATCCAGCAGTGGATTGATAATGGTTGACAATAATGATGATCGCGTATCGAATATAGCTTGTGTCTACTATCATCCAAAATTACTTATACCGAATGACCTGTAGCACAGAATATTTATGCCAAATGACCTTACGGACGAAAGGACAAGGACACACGAGTATATTTCACGCATCCAGATAGAGCTTTTCCAGTTTTACTAATTGCACGAGCAAAGAGGAAGAATGCAGCTAATGCACTGGTTGAGTCGCTTGAATAAAACATGAGAAGCAAATTACTCACCATGAAAGAATATGTAAAACATGAAGGGACTCTTCTAAATTATTCATCAAAAAAGGATGTAAGAAATCCCTTCATAAGCGTATTTTGAATGCTCCTGAATCATGCTTATGTTGCAAATATGAAATTAGAAACTGTAGTAATGAGTTTCACATGTCATAAATTCGTTAAAGATCGCTGCCATTTCGATTTTCTTCTTATGCTCCCCTTCCTTTACTGCTTCGAGACATTATTATAGTCGTCTTCGTACCCCGGCCGGATTCGTCCACCGAGACATTTTCCGGTGAACCACTCGAGAAAAGGCCCACTTTCTCGTGTTTTTTTCTTGGAACGAGCGAAAGTTTTGTACTTATGAATCATAATCGTTAACTTCATTTGACCTTCATTTCTGTCTGAAACGTTATTTTCTTTGTAAAAGAACTTTTTCCTTATATCTACATTTTGGGCGTTTTCTCTGAAATGACAGCACATTTTTCTGTACCTAATTGAAAAAAGTGCTGCAGGACAGATCATGCTGTTATAAATTAACTAAGCTAGAGCTAACTACAGTTAGGACCTGGAGCCCAGGGTCATTGGTGTGTCCTACTCTCCTTTTGCAATATTGACGGTGACACTAGTATACATTACGATGGCCCACATCCCCACACCCTTACCCACTCACTGACACAGAGCATAAAGCGATTCTTCCGCAGAGATATTCCGAAATCTGTGTGTGTGTGTGTGTGTGTTTTTTTTTTTTTTTTTTTTTTTTTTTTGAGGTTTAACGACCACCGTAAGCAACTCAATGGGCTATAAGCAGTCGCCCGTCCCTAATTTAGGGCCACTGGTTCCAGGGAAGGGAGAGAGCCAGTGCCGTAAGACAAACACAACATCCATGCCTCACCGGGATTCGAACCCGGACCCCGTTGTTCGGACGAATGATCCGAGGCCATCGCTTAGACCACTGCGCCACCGGGGCGGCAAAATCTGTGTTCCACCCACATTTATTGTAATTGAAGCAACGGTTTGCTAGTACTGATTCATGGGTTAAAATGGTGGTTCATAGACCCAAAATAATGTGTAGACTTAGAAATGGCGTCTACTCAAAGAGGAGATATCAATATTACTGCGCAGTAGGCTATCGGTGACCTAATAAATATGTAGCATCTGCTCATTTCAACTTTCAGAATGATTTCCATGGTGATTTAGTTGGAAATGGGGTCTTCAAATATCTCGTGATTTTGTTTTACTTTCTTCTTTTTCTGTCAAAACCAAACATGGAAAACAATATTTGGCACAGCAGCATGGTTTGATGCTACATTCAATCATAAGCAAATTTTTGAAATTCTTCCAGCATTAAATTGTTATCAAAATTTGTTCAAGTCTGAATTTGCATTATCCGTACATTTCACAGGTTCTATTTCCCCTAAGATCTAAAAGAATTTTTCTTCATGAGGAAATTCAAGAAGTGTTTCTCTGTAAGTACGTGTGTTTTTATTGTGGGACGCAAGACTAAAATACCCCACTGGGGTAAAGAAGCTTAAACATTTTTGGTTTCAGGGAAGGCTTTCCTTCGCTTGTTAGGTGTATTTTGAGAACGAAACTTGAGCCTTACATACATACGAGTATGTGTTATAGCCATGGGCTCAGTTTTCAGGAGGGGGCAAACAGAAATCATAACTACGAATGCCGTGTAGAAACACCATATGCAAATTTCTACTGTGCATTGAAGTTATCTAACAGTTTTTACCCACACTCAGCACATAAATTTAAATGGAAACCAGATGACCCAAAGAACTACATAAAAGTGATGGATAAATGAAATTAGACAGCTTGTTGGTTCAATAAGGAAATTTCTTTGTCGTTCTTTTGATCATTTCAGCAACTTGGGAACGAAACCTCAGAGATCATTCAACAGGTTATCAAGAAAGAAAAAATTACCCCCAAGTCAAATTTCTGGAAATATTTTAGAAAGATCTTTGTCCAGCAGTGAACAGCTGGACAAAAATGTCGTCGACGTACCACGACTCCGTGGTACGTCGACGACATTCTATGAACTGTTGTGGTGCCATTCCTGTCGCAGCATCACCGAGAAGCTTTTCTAAAGGATAATGCCCGGCCACACACGACACGGCTCTTCCAGGCCTACCTCCGTAATGTCGACACTCTGCCACGGCCAGCCCGATCGCCCGACCTCTCGCCGATTGAACATGTTTGGGACACGATGACACCCCACCTACGAACATCCTGGAATGCCGTCAACTGGCCCACAGTTTTGGACACATTTGGCATGCAGGGCAGTATCCGTGAACTGTATGCATCTATGCGACGCCGAGTAGCCGCTTGTATCCGTGCCAGAGGTTGCTCTACAGCGTACTGACTTGTTCTACACGTGTAGCTGTTTTGTCCGAATAAATGGCCCGACTGCTCTGGAATTGCAAAAATTGGTATGTACATGTGCATTGCACATACAAATTTTCATCTCGGTTGAATGATTCCTTCTGGGTGCCTTTTTTTTTTTTTTTTTTCTTTTTTTTATGTTAATGCGACGCTTTATATAGGCTAAAATAGATGCGAGAAAACCAGAAGCAACTCAATGAAGCATAGCTGTCATGTGTTACCGAGAAGACAGGAAAAGGGGTAGGGGAGAGAAGAGTCAGGAAAATGCAGGGGTTACAAACATCATTAGTAGCCTGAAAAAAGACCAAGCGACAATTGGCTGGGTATCCATAACTGAAGGAACAAACTAATAAAAGAAATACATAACTAGATATAAAGCAACAATAAAAGATAAAAGAAAGTCCATCAGGGAGATGGGTAGATGAAATGATAAAGCATGATGCTTCAGTGGCTAGGCTGGAACACAGTATTTTTGCAATCTAAACTACTCTGTAAGAGATTCATATGTGTTTGACGAGAGTGAGTTTCTATTATCATGCAGATCCCAGAAGTTAAATTCAACTGCGCATCCATACAGACGCTCACTATATGCATGCGCGATAACAAAAACCGTTTCGACGAGTACCTTCGATTCAAACAAGATCCATTCTTAGCAAAGGTTCCTTTTAGTCTTGCTTCTTGAACTTTTTGGAGTTACTCAGTATGACGCATAGGCGCCCATAGCTGTCTTTCTAGGAGGGGGCAAAAAGAAATTTTAATAGGAATATTATTTGCAAATACCATACGCAAATTTCCACTGTGTATTCTTGTTATCTAACACTTTTTATATGACACTCTCAACACATATATTTATTTGGAAATTGAATTTATGTGTTGAGAATTTCTGGGGAAATTTTCGGAAGATCCATTTGGCTACTTGTGCCACACGCGCAACGAAATCCCAGATCACTAAAATGATCATCAAAAGATGAAAAAATACCCGCAAAGAAAATTTCTGGGGAACATTTCGAGATATCTTTGCCCAGCAGCGAATAGGTGCTGCAGAGGATGATAAAACTTTCATTTCTTCCTCATTAATACTTTTCCATACGGTACGTAGGTACGTTGTTCTCCAACATGCACTGGGAAATTTCATTATTTCTTTCACCTGTAAATTTCTGCTTTTTTCTCCTGGAAATTCCAAAAGTTTTGCTAATTTTTACTGCATACACGCGCTCTCAGAAATACAACAGAAAAATTAGCAATCTGTGAAAACACAAATTTGTCCGTGACGAGGATCGAACCCGCACCTCTCTCACTCCGGAGGAAGTCGCTCTCCCAACTTAGCTACACGGACGGAATGTATCACTGCAGATTTGTCGTCTTGACGTATGCTTTATCTCTGTAATGCGTCACATCATCTTCCTCTTTTTTTTTTTTTTTTTTGAAGCGAAAAACGATTTTTCATTAATTCTAGACGATGTGTGGAACAAAGATCACGCAATTTTCGAAGAACCCAACGGCCAGTACATCCACTTTTACGTTCGAGCGCCAATGTGGAAACACAAATTTGTCCGTGACGGAGTCGAATCCGCGAGCCCTCACTCCGGAGTAAGTTGCTCTCCCAACTAAGCTACACGGACGGAATGTATCGTTGCAGATTTGCCGCCTTGACACGTGTTTTACCTCTGTAGTACATTTTTAAATCATAGTTACTGTTAAAGCGAAAATCTCTGTATTATCTTACAAGAACAGAAAGGGGCATGGTCCGAAATCCATGGGGGATGGCAAATGCCCCCTCTTACCCCTCCCCCTATATGGAAGCCCATGGTATAACAGGCATTTCATGTTGAAATTTTGGCCAGCAAAACTGGCTTATCTCTAGGATAAAGAATTAAAAAAAAGTCTTCAATTATGTCTCTTTCGGAGTTGCGCGATTGACAACTGAGACATATCGAAGCTGAAGAATGGGGACAAGTTAGTTTTTAAAGATTTTACGAAAATTATAGTGGGAGATAAAAACCTAAAATTTGATCCCATCTTCACGCCCCCCGCTCCACTTTTGAACGCATATCGTAACTTCCAGTCGGTCTCTTTAATTTTCATCTCATCCAGTTGGAGGACAGTTTAAGGAATCTAGGGAATGTTACGCACACTTGCATTTTCTAACGACTTTCTCCTCCCTCATGGCGAGAGGCCCCGCGGGGAAACCTTTCATTTTTGCTGCTGAAAGGAGCCCCCGTCTGCTCCCTCTTCGCTCTAAGACAGGTCTCTGCAGCAGGTGTCGAGCACCTTAACAGAGAACACCGGCACTCGCTCACTGCCAGGCAGCATGCAGGCCTTCGGGGCATTTATGATTCGGCCATTCACCCGCACCGATATACTCTCCAACACAAGAGACCAGCAGCTCCTGCAGAACTTCGCTAGTCACTTCATCTGAGGCTTACTGACAATTAGCGAACTAGATCAGAGCCTCGATTCTTTTTTTAATATCCTGCCATAGTTTGCGTGTAAAGCACCATTTGCATGACACCACAATCGAGAAATGAATGAATGCCCGAGGCTGCCAAGTGGCTCGACAAACGACGCACGGAATCACTACACGCTTTCCACATATTTATTTAAACCACACATATCTACTAGCAAGATCAATAGTTTGCCGTAAAATACGGAAGCTTCGTTTACACAAGAAAAGGAAGGAAAATATGAAGCCTGTTCAAATTTTTTTATTTATGACTGAATCTGTAAGTAAAATCTAAATCACGCGATATGTATAGTTTCATGAAGAAATTAATCGGCGTATAAAACTTGGTTGCAGAGCTTTTAGAAAAAATAGCACAATTTTTAACAGCAACACGCCATTATGTCTTAAAAGAAAGTGTTTAATCAGTGCATGCTTCCAGTGCTTACATATGGAGCGGAAACCTGGACTTTAATCATAAGCGTAGCGTCAGGAAGGCACCGGAGGCAACCCCCCTCCCCAATTTAAAAAGTCGAAAAAGTTGCAACTAGTCGTGTGTCTTTTAAATGTTATAAAGTGTGACATACAGCCAAAGGAACAACGCTGCGCAATAGCGACCATTCCATACGCAATAGCATGCAGTCACATGATGTTTTTCATCATCAGATGACTGCATGAGGTGTTTTGAAAGGCACATTTTTTTCATCCTCATTAGGGTGAATCAACGCGAGCCTCGCGCACACACCTCGTTGTTTTGGATATATTAGGCATGTATAAAACCTAAGTTGTGGCACTAATGGAAATTGAACAGGAGCATTTGCCGAGAAACTATTTCTGAGACCCCCCCCCCCAAAAAAAAAAAAACTAGTTTATACTTATTTGTCCCCCCACCCCATTTTTGTTTTTGGTCACGCTACGCCTATGACCTAACTAAAGAAGACATATAAGGATTGCAGGCAACTGAAAGAAGCATGTAGAGATGCATGCTTGGTATAAACAGGAAAGATAAGAAGAGGAACTCGTGGATAAGGAAAATGACAAGAGTGGAAGACATCATGATCAGAGTAAAATCCCTGAAATGGCAATGAGCTGGACATTTTGCCAGAAGGACGGACCACCGATGGACAACTGAAATTCTAGACTGGATTCCAAGGGACAAGAACAGACCCAGAAGAAGACCACATGGGAGATGGGTGGATGAAATTCGAAAGCATGCGGGAGTGACATGGATGAGGCCGGCTCAAGGCAGACCGCTGTGGAAGAAACTTGGCGAGACCTTCATCCAGCAGTAGATTGATAATGGTTGACAATGACGATGGTGATATATATAGTAAAAACGAAGTAAAGTTAAGTTTTATCTAACTGAGCAGATTTGAAATGTAAACTATTATTACCTCCACAGTATGTTTTTCAGCCCTTTTCCCCCACTTACTTTTGACAACTTATTGCTTTTGTAAGTTCCCTACAGTATCACTCTTTATCACTTCCTTTTTTTTTTTTTTTTTTTTTTTTTTTTGCGCTTTTCCAGAGCTGTATACAGCCTTATGTACCTCGTTTTCGCCTATCTCCGTAAAACAGCTCCAACCCTCAAATTTCTCTGCTCGTCCTAGCTTTAGCAAAATTACTGCATTATTATTTCTCAGATTATATTTCCCACTTATCTTTTTTTATAAGTTCCCTACAGTATCACTCTTTATCACTTCTTTTTTTCGCCTCCATAAACGTCGTTTTTTTTTATTTGTAGTAACGACGACCGTGAGCAACTCAGTGGGCTATAAGCAGTCGCCCGTCCTTAATTTAAGGCCACTGGTTCCAGGGAAGGGAAAGAGCCAGCGCCGTAAAAACACAACATCCATGCCTCACCGGGATTCGAACCCGGACCCATCTCGGACGAATGCTCAGAAGCCATCGCTTAGACCACTGCGCCACCTCGTTTTCGCCTATCTCCGTAAAATAGTTCCAACCCTCAAATTACTCTGCTCGTCCTGGCTTTAGCAAAATTACTGCATTATTATTTCTCAGTTTATATCATCATCAAACATTATCAGTCCACTGTATAACCTATCTACCTCGGAGGGTTGGGGGGTGTTGGAGTTTTAACAACCACCGTGAGCAACTCAATGGGCTATAAGCAGTCGCCCGTTCCTAATTTACGGCCACTGACTCCAGCTACCTCGGAAGTGACTCACATGTCAAGATGACAAAGTTGCAGCGACAAACTTCGTCGGTGTAGCTGAATTGGGAAAGCATTCGGCTCCGGAGCAGAACGATTCGATTTGCGCCACGGGCAAAATGTCTCTTACGCTATAACTAATGGATGTAGGTCTCCTCCAGAACTTTCTCTTTTAAGCAAATCTTGTAAATGTCACTCCAACGTGCTTTCGGATTTCAACCTCCACATCTTTCCCACCGTCTTTTTCTGGGTATTTTTCCTTGGAACCGAATTTAGTATTTCAGTTGTCGAACAACGGTTAGTTGTACTAACAATATGTCCAGCCCATTGGCATTTCAAGGATTTTGCCTTGATCGTGATGTCATGAACTCTTGTCATTTTCCTAACGCATGAGTTTTTCTTCCTATGTTTTCTGGTTATACCAAGCATGCATCTCCTCCCCATATAACATTCTTTTCTCAGATTTGGCTAACGTATGAAACAGATAAGTTACGGCCTTTATAGGCTCGCAGTGCGTAGGTAAATGATAAATTTTGGAATAGTATTACGAAAATAGCATTCCTCTTTGGAGGAATTTATTCTGTACGTTTGGGCAAAGTATGTGGAAATATATATAAAACATCAGGTATTGTAAAAGATTAAAAGCTAAACCAATATACATAGTTTATTAATTTGAGATAGCAGTGATGCTAAGGCCACTTTGTGAAATAAAATTTATTTCGGAAAGAGCAGATGTACTTTGTTGCCTTCAGGAGCCAAGGACACATCTATAGCGAGGAAACGACAAATCCTCGTGTTTTATATATCTCACTGCCGTCCCCGAGGCGCAGTGGCTTAACCGGCGGCTACTGATCACTCGCCCGAGTTGGGTCTGCGTTCGAATCCCGGTGAGGCATGGTGTTGTGTTTGTCTTACGGCGCTGGCTCTCTCCCTTCCCTGGAACCAGTGGCCCTAAATTAGGGATGGGCGACTGCTTATTGAGTTGCTCACGGTGTTCGTTAAGCCTCCAATAAAAAAATAAAATAAAAAATATCTCTTACCGCAAAGAATCCAGCGGGGTTTTTTTTTGTTTTTTTTTTTGTTTTTATTGTTGATTGGAGGTTTAACGACCACCGTGAGCAAAGCAATGGGCCATAAGCAGTCGCCCGTCCCTAATTTAGGGTCACTGGTTCCAGGAAAGGGAGAGAGCCAGTGCCGTAAAACAAACACAACATCCATGCCTCACCGGGATTCGAACCCGGACCCTTTCGGACGAATGATCAGAGGCCATCGCTTAGACCACTGCGCCACCGGGGAGGCCTCACGGGATTCGAACCCGGGCTCATCTCAGACGGATGGTCATAAGCCAGCGCTTATACCACTGCTCCAACAGGGCGTAGACCCCGTCCGTAATTTAGGACCACTGGCTCTAGGAGAGAGAGAGAGAGAGAGAGAGATCGATCGAATGCCAGCGTCTCGCCGTATGACAAGCACACCACCGATGCTTCATCCGGACTTTAACCCGGGTCCTGCTCAGATGACTAGCCGGAAGCCTACCCCTCTGACCTCTCGGGCATCCGAGTGGCTCTTTATGCTATTGTCAGCAATAGTTAAACAAGAATCGACTGTCTTCCTAGCTTTGCAAACCTCAACCATGCGATTTCTTCTGTGAGTAATACCTAAGTGGTGTAGCACCAAAAAATGGTGCTACACCACTTTTTTAGAAAAGATACACCGTTCTGTGGTACAAGATAAACCTAAAAGCATAGTGCAATCTTGCGTTCAACCTTGTACCATACCATGGTGAAAAGTAGAACCCCGTTGTTGTGTTTTGTTTGCAAAATACGATGGTGTATCTTTTTTGAGAAGTGGTGCAGCTAGAGTAGCACCACTTTCTGGTGCAACCTACCACACTATTTTTAACAGTGTATAACAGGGTAATCCACAGGACCTGAGATCAGCGATTACGCGAGAAATCTTTGCAGTTCGGGACTCGAACTCGGAGAACTAATCAGGAACTCTCCTCGCCTTTGACTACTCAGCCTTAATTAAAGTTGAAAGCCAGTATACAAGATTCCTAGGAAGTCGTTAAGCACAACAATAACTTTGTAGGGAAAGATCCCTGAGTGTACACGCAAAGAATATAAACGCTTCGCGTGAAGAAGCTCAACTCTCGTAGAGATAATGTAAAACAGGCGACAGCAGCGCCACCATGTAATGCGGCCGCAGATGCTTTGCGAGAAAGTTAACATTCAGGCGCAAAAAGCGTAGGAGACACGGGACGGGAAGCCTATTTCACGGAAAGGAAGCTAAGCTTTGATCTGCGACTGTTTCCTTCGGTCTCATTGAGTCTACTAAAGCATTTTCTTTTTTGTTCTTTTCTGAGTATCCCTCCTGTCCCTTCTTTTGGTGAAACAAATATATACATTAGCAATTAATATTATTTTAAGGAAATTTTAGCAGTTTTATTCTCACTTTAAGCACCGTAGTAATACCAGGTTGCTTGGCATGAATTTCACATTTACAATATACCTTAAATGTCAAAAATGCTGAGGCTGGTTTTGAATTTCCATGGGATTCGTGGTACTTCGTATTAAAAATTGTTTGTTTTGCTACTGAAAATTCCATGCAAAGGAATGGGTTCCCACAAAACGTAAACATTAGGTACCCAGCAAAAACAGTCTTGCTGGGCCAGCACTGTCCGCCAATTTCCCAGTAGTAGCCATAATAATAAAAAAGAAAAAAAAAAAAAGCAAAGACAACCGCAGTTTCCCAAAGCTACAATTTTTTTTTCTACCCTTCCGAAGTTTGTAAATTAAACGCACTGCGCTGGGGAAATTTTCTCAACAGATCTGAAAACCATTCGTTCGTATCTGAGTAGGTTCGAACCTGGGCAGTTGGCGTGATAGCTGAGCTCTCTACCGTCCGGACAAATTCCTCACGTTCGAGTGCATCCTTAAAGCTGTCTCTTTGGTATGCAATATGTAATCGAATGCTTCCCTCTTTCATTTTACAATATTACGAGGTATTTTTCATAAAAGTCAGTTTCATATAATTGATAAATTAATTTTTTCAACGTAACAATAGCTTTTTTTTTTCAGCAAACGTTGTTTTAATGGTTTTCCAGGATATTTGTTTCAAACGGTTTCAAATTTGTTCTTGTTATTCATCCACTCCATTCCATGAATTGTTATTCATCGGAATGGAGTGGGTGTATTTCATGGCTGTAATATAAACGCAGATCTAGATGAGAACAACAAAACCTTTGAACAAAACGCCAACACAAACAAGCGTTTATATTCTTTGAACACAAACACGCATGCTCAGTCTAACTCAGTCTGCTCGGCATCCTGCGGCATCAGCCTGTAATGTTGGCTTCTGTGTAGTAATTCTTTGCCGCATAATATAGTGGCGCTAGTTACGTCTCGCTGAGCCTTACCTTCTTATCAGTTAGATATTCTTTGGTACACGTGAGGTCTATCTATAGTTAAGTGATCATATGCAATCGAAAAACAGTTATGACAATGCCCCTAGCGGAGAATTGAAGAAATTAGGATAACGCACTCGGTAACAAATCGAGATCGACGAAAATGAGCTCATGATGCTGTAGAGCATTGTCCAATGAGTAGGAATCGACACCAAGAACACACGCAACGCGTACACGGAAGGCAATAAATGCCAGTCATACTTAATCGGATCTAAATCCGTTACAGAAGGCATTTATGTGGCACAATTATGGTTACCGGCGAATAGCTGTCATAATCAGGAATGATACAATAAACAACACTTAATGCACAGGAATCTAATATACAACCTGTTCAAAATGGCTTCCGTCAGCAACAATGCACGCTTAAATTCGTGAAAAATAATCATGAAACGCATATAGCGTAATAAATCCGTTTATTTTTGTGGTGTAGTCAGCACAAAGATTCGCCAAGCTTTCGCACTCCACTGGGAGGCGTTTTCAAGGCAATGGTAGACAAAAATAAACGGATTTATTGCGCTATATGCCTTTCATGTTTATTCAAATCTGGTGTATTTCAAATAAAGTTCGAGAAGAATATTAGCGCGTACTTTGACAAGCATTGCAGGTGTTACCATGTTACAGGCCCTGATGATACGACATCCCTCAAAGAGAAATATTAAATAACCATTCCGTATAGAAGAATGTTCATAAAAAAAAAAAGTATAAATAAATGGATGAACGAAGAAGAAAATAACTGAAGAAGAGAAATAAAATTCAGTTCTATTTTTAATTTCAAATACTTTCCTTGCGTGGGGCAAAACCACTAATGTTATTTTCTATAACAATTTTAACCCTGTTTTATGCATAGTATCAGAGGCGCAATATGTAGGGGGACCCGGGGACCTGGGTCCTCCCCATGAGGTATCACTTTGCCCTTCGTTATCGGTGCTCATTTTTAAATATATTTGTATATATTTTGAAATAAATATTTCATGAATCATTGGAAACGCACTTTAATATGACGGAGATATTTTCATAGCCTCTCAATATTTTGGAAGATGCTTTCTCCGGGGTATTTTTATTAGCATTTTAAATATTTTGGCCGCCCCCATAAAGAAATCTTGGGTGCGTCACTGGAGATCATCACGTATGTATATTTTTACACGCGGTGGAAATTTTACCCCATTACGTATTTAGAAAAGATTTCCGTTTGTCTCGAGCTCATCGTTATAAGCGGGTTCTAATGTTCTCTTTGTTCGCTGTATAATCAACATTCAAGTTTTTAAGCTTATTTTTATATTAAATTAAATTTACTTTGAATAAACTCTCACAATATGTCCAGTATAGAAATACACAGGTGTGCAAAAATTGAGGACGAAGAGGAGAAATTAGCATAACAGCGGAACGAGCAGACAGAACGGACCGAAAGACTACTCAGGAGATAGACTAGGGTCCGGTACGGTAGGGCATGCGCATATATGCAGCATGACGTACGGGGGGGGTTCGGAAGGGTGTAAAGCACACGGGCGGTGTACGCTCAGCAATTCGGTGAAAGCTATTGCACGGTGTACGTCGGTTTGAACGACGTCGAGTTGCTACCACCGTGTGATATGGCCGACAGGCAATCCAGTACACGACATCTGGATTACTTTACCCGAGGTCGCGTCATTGGGAAGTTGGAAGAAGGTCGAAGTGTGACTAGTATGGCCAAGGAGTTTCGGATAGCTCACAGCATCGTTTCACGAACTTGGAGAGCATTTCAAACGACAGGAACAGCTGTCCGAGAGTTTAGCAGTGGTCGTCCACGAGCAACCACTGCGGCAGACGACCGGTGTATTGTCCTACAGGCGAGAAGAGACAGACGGCAGACAGTGGGAGAAATCGCAAGGCACATGCAACAGACAACTAGACGTCCGTTATCGCGTTTTACCGTGGCCAGGAAGCTGCACAAAAGTGGTCTATTTGCACGACGACCAGTACGGTGTGTGCCATTAACGCCTGCTCATCGGAAACGGCGGTTTCTGTGGTGCCAGGAACACAAAAAATGGACACTTCAGCAATGGGGTCGAGTTATCTTTACGGATGAGAGCCGATTTAGTCTGACGAGCAATTCTGGACGTATACACATCTGGAGAGAGCAGGGAACACGTAATCACACCTCCAACATCATCGAAAGGGACCGGTTTGGAGGTGGCGGAGTTCTCGTTTGGGGCGATATCATGCTTGGTAGCCGTACTGACCTCCACATCTTCCAAGAAGGTTTAGTCACTGGTGTCCGCTATTGTACCGAGGTTCTCCTGCCTCACGTGCGTCTGTTTAGAGGTGGTGTGGGTCCTGAGTTCCTCTTCATGGACGACAACGCTACACCTCATCATACAATGGCTGTTGCAGAGCTGTTGGAGAGTGAAGATATTCTACGCATGGATTGACCCGCAAGGTCCCTGTACCTAAATCCAATCGAACACGGTTGGGACCTTCTTGGTAGACGCTTGGGAGCACGTCACCAGCCGCCAGCAACGATTTCGCAGCTGCGATTGGCGCTACAAGAGGAATGGGCCGCTATGCCTCAACAGCTCCTCGACAGCCTCGTCCTCAGCATGGACAGACGTTGTAAATCCTGCAACGCAGTCAGGGGTAATCATATCCTCTACTAAAGACTGGATTTTTCTTGGCAGCCGCCTGTCACATGGACTTTTCTGTTATCTGTCCATTTGTGCTCGAAGCTATACCTTTTCAATAAAGTGCCTTTGTATCCTTTGGATTCCTTGTTTGGACGGTTTTGCTCACTTGTCCCATATTCTTACATTTTGAGGATCTTATGGTATGATTTTAGTCGACGTGGAGCACTTCTGCACGATGTTACATTCGAAAAACCGTCTCGTCCTTAATTTTTGCACGCCAGTGTAGAACAAACTTTTTCTCGATTGGCTGCTTACCGATACTCAAGTCACTTTCCGAAACCACTTTTTCCATCGTCAGTGTTGTTGTTTTCCAGAAGGTGCAAATTACACAGTCGAATCACATTATTGTGACCACCTCCTACTTTTAACGTCAACAGCGCGTAGCCAATGAAAGAAGGAACGTGTCTTTTTTTTTTTTTTTTTTTTTTTTTTTTTTTTGCTTGGAGGTTTAACGACCACCGTGAGCAACTCAATGGGCTATAAGCAGTCGCCCGTCCCTAATTTAGGGTCACTGGTTCCAGGGAAGGGAGAGAGCCAGTGCCGTAAGACAAACACAACATCCATGCCTCACCGGGATTCGAACCCGGACCCCGTTCGGACGAATGATCAGAGGCCATCGCTTAGACCACTGCGCCACCGGGGCGGCAAGGAACGTGTCGTGAGCTGGCTTAGAGGGTAAATAAGGTGTGCTGTAGGCATTCGGAAAACATATCACTCGTTGCTGTCATGGATAAAAGGAGCGATTTATCAGATTTGCAAAAAGGGATGATAATCAGCTTCGGACCAAGGGTGGCAGTATTTCTGAAACAGCGCAGTTTGTGAACTGTTCGCATGCTGCTGTGGTTAAAGTGTATCGTGATTGGAGAAATGGCACTATTGCGAATAAGCTACGTTGAAATTGCGGAGCACCACGTGCCATTCATTGATGTAAGAGGTGAACGTCGGCTTCGAAGATGCGTGAGGTTTGATCGACATGCTACAGTAGAGCAACTCCCTGGCCGAATGAACCAGGGAGCTACCGAAAGTGTGTCTAAAATGACAGTTCAGCGAACCCTGCTGCGTATGGGGTTACGATGCAGACGGATGGTCACTGCACCTATGCTAACGAAGGTGCATCGGCAAAAAAGCTTGCATTTGCATTGCAGTATCGGAATTGGACCTCCGCTGATTGACAAAGGATTGCCTTTTCCGATGAGTCACGTCTTCTGCTTCATCGAACGTATGGACGTTGGCGTATAAGGCGAGAAACATCGGAGAACACTCTTCAACCATTGCTGGAAGAACACAAGCTGGTGGGAGTAGCATTATGGTCTCGGGAATGTTTTCGTGGCATTCCCGGGGACCATTCATACCTGTGGAATGCACTATGGACCGAATTCGTTATGAACCATCCTTGCAGACCACGTACACCCATACATGCTGATGGTCTTCCCTGGGGCGGATGGGATCTTCCAGAACGACAATGCGACGTGTCACATTGCTAGAAATGTCCGAGAGTGGTTGGAAGAGCACGATGAAGACTTCAAAGTACTTCCCTGGCCCCCTAATTCCCCAGACATAAACCCAATTGAGCATCTGTGGGACCACCTCGATCGTGTTGTTCGCTCTATGGAATCTCCACCACGCACCCTCCTGGAGCTGTCAGATGCACTGTAGTCAGCATGGCTGCACATACGTCTGAACACCTTCCAGCACCTTATTGAGTCACTCCCAGCCCGTCTTACTGCTGTCCGCGCTGCGCACGGCGGTTACTGTGGATATTAGTTGGTGGACACAATAATGTGACTTGACCGTGTATATATACCCTATGATAATCCTAATGTGACTCGACGGTATATATATACCGTATGATAATCCTAATGTGACTCGACCGTGTATATCATACCCTATGACAATCCTTGTTGAGTAACTCCCAGTCCGTCTAGCTGCTATCTGCGTTCCACTCGGCGGTTACTCTGGATATTAGCTGGTATTCACAATAATGTGACTCGACCGTGTATATGTTTTATATCCAGGCGTCAGTCACCTTAGCTGTGTCACTGCTTCCAATCCATTGTTGATAATGCCTTCGAAAGTATTTGTCTCTCCAAAGTTTTGATGCTATGCATGTTTCCGGACAGTAGTAATGTAAAAAATTTCGATGTAACGAAAATGGGTAACGGCGCGTCAATGTCAAAACCATTGTTAAAATCTAATCGTGCCGCATGCTGTTCCATGAAGTGACTCAACAATACTTAATTTCATTGTTACTAAACTATCGCTGAACATTATTTCATTACGTTTTACATAAACGTAACAATATCTTGTTGCAATGCGCATAAATTACGAGAACCTGATACTGAATGTGATAAAAGCCGTCACAAAAATGCATTTTGGTGCTATGCATCTCTCCCGGCCGTAGTAATTAATGTACGCGTCCTAGCGTACATTAATTACTGTGCAATAGCTTTCACCGAATTGCCGAGCGTACACTGCCCATGTGCTTTATACCCTTCCGACACCCCCCTACGTCATGACGCATATATGCGCATGCCCTACCGTACCGGACCGTAGTCTATCTCCTGAGTGGTCTTTCGGTCCGTTCTGCCTGCTCGTTCCGCTGTTATGCTAATTTCTCCTCTTCGTCCTCAATTTTTGCACACCTGTGTATTTCTATACTGAACATATTGTGAGAGTTTATTCAAAGTAAATTTAATTTAATATAAAAATAAGCTTAAAAACTTGAATGTTGATTATACAGCGAACAAAGAGAACATTAGAACCCGCTTATAACGATGAGCTCGAGACCAACGGAAATCTTTTCTAAATACGTAATGGGGTAAAATTTCCACTGCGTGTAAAAATATACATACGTGATGATCTCCAGTGACGCACCCAAGATTTCTTTATGGGGGCGGCCAAAATATTTAAGATGCTAATAAAAGCATTTAAGATGCTTAAAATGATGTATAACACGAGCAGTGTAACCTGTAGATATCCTAGACCAAAAGTTACCAATCCCCTCACTAACACACTTGCAATTCAACTTTTCTTTCTATCTTGAGGTCAGATTTTAGCTTGCGCCTGCGCAGATGGACTTTCGTAACTACATCGCATTTTATCGGTGTCAGGGTTGTTTCTCACGTTCGTTTAAATCTGAATAATAATAATAAATATTGTTTTCTAAAAACAAAACAATCGAAATACTTACTATTGCCGCCGCCATAGTTCAGCAAATATTTACTTTTATGACTAACATAACTTCTTTCATTGGTTTTACGACAATAACCTTCATTAATCCACCTGCCGAGGTACCGCACAATGTCAGGGATTAGTAAACCTTATTGTTTGTTGTTATGATTTAATTCCACTTAGTGTGCACCATACTGTGGTCGTGAGTGACGCGAATAGATGCAATGTGTTGTACGTTAATAAATGCATATTCTCGAATCACTCGTTTTATTTCACATCCACAAATATCTTGGCATGCGAAAGATGCATAGCATAAATTATCTACAAAAGAGTACCACGGTACTTTCTCTGTTTTTCTTATAGTGTGGCGACGTACGTTTTTATTTACTTTGTTGCATTTTTTAAACCAATAAATGACGATGACATCATTACATGGAAACCTTTAAACGCCTCATTTCAAAATTATGCATTGCTCGAAGAGAGCTAAATAGACAGGGGTCAGTCAGAGTGTCTGAAGAAGAAATGGGAATGTGCCCTCTTGAGACCTTTCAAACGCAAGGAATCTTATCCATGTAAGTGGTGTATTTATTTTCTAATAATTTTCTATAAATAGGGAAAGACTTTTGAACTACTCTGTAGAACCTTTCTAATCATTAATTACAGCTCCTTGTGATCTTGTCTGTTTCTTACTGTGAGAAAACATCAAGCTTCTTGAGTGGTAAATAGAGACGTCTTTAAAATAGAAAACTGTTTTTTTTTTTTTTATCGTAGTAAATAGTAACACCGCCACTTTTCCCGTACTTAGTTGTAGTAGTAAACTCTGCTTTTAGCGTTGGTAGTACAGAGGGTGAATCGAAAGTTTTGCAATATTTGGACCACTTTATATCTTCATGCGTACCTTTATGACGAAAGCTGAATAGCATTCAAAGTATAGGCCATCGTGTTGCACCGTTGTTAGCCACCTGTCTGCCAGTTCTTCGATTCCACGGCAGTACCAGTTCTTGTCCTTCGAGGCGAAGAATTCCTTCACCCCAGCTGCCACCTCCTCCTGGTTGTTGAAGTGCCGCCCTCGAAGGAAGTGGGCCATGGACCGGAACAGGTAATAATCCGATAGAGCAAGAGCCGGAATGTATGCTGGGTGTTGCATCAGTTCGATCCCTCAAGTTCCTGCAGTTTTGCTCGCGCGGTATGAGGCCGAGCGTTGTCCTGCTGCAGGAGAGCGGGCTTTCTGTTCACCAGTGACGAGTACTTCTCGGTCTAAACGGCATAATCTGCTCCAGCTGTTCAGAGTAGAGGTTGGCGTTGATGGTCCGACCTTCTGGAACAAATTCGTAATGGATTATCTCCTTGAAATTCCACCAGACGCAGAGCATCACCTTGTTACTTGAAGAGCCCACGTTTGGCAATAGGTTCAGGAAGCTGGCTCGGGTTCAACCACTGGTGTTGTATGTTAGGATTACGAAAATAGACCCACTTTTCATCGCACGTAACTATGTTCTTGATGAAACTACATCGCGCGGGTTTTCTAGAAGTTTCACGCACACTTCCATTTGGCGGTTTGATTCAGCTGGCGTCAGTTCGTGAGGGACAATGCGGCAGCTCTTGCAGACCTTGCCGAGGTCCTGAAGGTAACGAACCATGGTGGTCTGTAATATGCCCAGCTCGCCTGATAACCTCCGAGTGATGGTTGTCAGATTAGCCTCTAGGGCCTGGCGCACGGCCTCCGAATCCACCGTTCGCGGCCTACCTGACCTTGGATGATCTCAGGGGTTTCCGTCACCTGAGCGAAATTTCTTGAACCATCTGGTTGCGGTGCTGTGATCCACGGAACCTTCGCCTTTCGCATGACAAATGTTTCGTGCTGCTTGAGCAGCGTTTTGGCCGAGTTCAAACTCGTAAAGCGAAAGTTCCCTAATTAGCCGGTTGTGGCTGTTCATATTTTAGGCGTCTCAGCCGCTGATAGAACGACGACATGCAATGCTATTCACAGCAACGACTACCACTTTATATCGCTTTCGAGACTGACTGCAGTGCGCAACTTGAATTAGTTTAAACACGTGACATACCCACCGCAACACATGCGTTTATGCAAATACTGCAAAACTTTCGACTCACCCTGTGTAGTTCCGTATTATCAGGGCCGGCCGGACCATTGGGACAACCGGGGCAAACGCCCCTGCCCTTCACATGGTACACATTTTAGGAAATGAAAACAAAATCCTTTTAAGATAGAATTTTTTATATTTATTATAATTTCGATAATCGTATTTTTCATAATGTCTTTTTTTTTTTTTTCCAATCCCCTTTCTTTGAAATAGGTTATCGCCCTTGGTCACTGAGATTTCCAGATTTCAGATTATTATTATAACCACATTAACCTTTTTTACATTCATGAAATGGTAAATAAAATTTCATCATTTTGTGGCTACCTACTTTTACATATTCAAAAATTTGCGTGCAAACTACGAATATATACTGAAATTTAGAAAAAATAAAAAGAACAATATCATAGGTATTTTAGGGTTATATATGGAAGCCAATTATTCAGTAATTTTAAAAATAGTACTGAAAATTAAAAAAAGTGATTTTTCATGTATGAGAGCGTATAAAAGTAAAAAAAAAAAAAGTCTCTAGTTTGTTAGTTACTGACACCTTACATCAAAACACACTCACCAAAACATGTATCATGGGGGAGGGGGGGTATTCATATGAATTTATTTTAGAGGGTTTCTTATTATTCGCTACCCCAAAACATTCGGTACGCAGATTAGTTGAATTTAACTTTCTATTATTTTCTGAGGGTGTTTTTATAGGAATTGCAATACAACCTAAACCGCCTCTCTCCCCGGAAAGAAAATCGTAGATTTAAACATTTTTAACACACTCTCTCTCTCTGAAATTTCAATCACTGTTACGATGGTATTTTTCTTAAGTTTGAAGCAAATAATTCTTTGAGATAATTTCTTTTTTCTTTATGATAGTTTTCGTGTGTGTGTTCTTTACGGAGGACATGTTTCACGTAACGACTTTATTAAAATATGAGATTTATTTTGTTCCGGGTCCTGCTATGAAATTTCGAGCCGGGACCCGCCAAAGTTCCATCCGCCCCTGCGTATTATAGAAGCACGTTCTTTTTTCTGTAGTTACTAGTGTAACATAACGAAAATTTTAAAAAGCAGTTTTATTCACTGCGCTTTACAAAACTGCTTAATTTGTAGCGATATTTGTTATCTGCTTTTCATCGCCATAATCGACAAATAATATTCCCAGTGGTCTGGGACGACCCGGCACAGTTTTTTTTCCAGCCGGCGCGCGTTCCGGTGAACCCTATTATACAGCATAATTTGTTTTCTTTTAAATGCGAATGCCTTATAATTCTTTTACAATACAAAAATGTTACAGAAAAACTGCACAGTTAGTGGAATTAAGGTGGCTCCACCAAAAATCTCTGCCTCGTGTTTCCAGTGGTAAAACTTCTTTACATATTTTCTAAGCACTTGATATATTCCCAAGGATGAAAATTTGCACATCGATAAAACTAACTTTAAGTTATAGCATGGAATATTTAATACTTGCTAAAACATAACCATAATTAAGCAATCCAACTTTTGTGTGTTTACTGACGTCATCAATATACAGGTCGCGCCATCCATTAACAGGTCTGAACATTACAAAAAAATGATTGATTTTTAATATAATTATGGTTATGTTTTAGCAAGTATTAAGTATCCCATGCTATAACTTAAAGTTAGTTTTATCGATGAGCAAATTTTCATTCTTGGGAATAGATTAATTGCAAAGAAAATATGTAAAAAAGTTTTACTATTGGAAACATAAGGCAGAGATTTTAGGTGGACTTAACGCTCCATGTTTTTTTGAAGGTAGTGTTAGTCTCCAAATCCATTCTCACTTGGTAGTCACAAACAGTGAAATCTTGTTCCTTGAACGCCAAAACGTGTAAATCCGGAAGTCGAACGATCACTATGCTTTTTTATACTATAAATAGAAGAAAATGAAAAGGGGATGCGCGAAATGGGAGGAAGGGGCGCGGGTATTGAAGAAGTAAAAGTACCGCGCATTTCTGTACTTTTTCAAATAGCACTACATCGCTTAATATTCTCCCTGAGATACGCATCATTGGCATTATAACCATTGATATTATCAGTGTTACAAAACTAATTTGGAAATTTAGATGAAAAATTACGGCTGTTTTGGATCAAGTGTAACTTCACCCCCACCCCCACCAGTTGGTATAACAAATTTTTGATAAATTTAAAACACTAAAATAGACGAAACCTTTTTTTAAAGCATTTAAAAAAAAAAGGTATTAATGATTGATTGTATCAGTTATTTTTCTTGTATTTTAGTATCTTGTACATTTACTAAAATGTTTGACAACCTTGAAGGAGGTAAGAATTTTTTTTAGCCCCCCCTCCTAAAAGTACTCATATGGCCACTGATAAAAGCGTTGTTCCTGGAGCAGAAAAATAATCCTTACCTAAGCTAATGTACGAATTAGGTATTTACTACAACATTCTAGCCCCCCACAGTAATTTCGCTGAAATGTTTTCAGAAAAAAACATTATATAATTTTTGGTCAGACGGTTGTGAATTAAAAAAATAAATAAAATTACAATGTTATATCTGTGACGTACTGCGGAGGTAAAGCACGTGTCAAGACGACAAATCTGCAGAGATACATTCCGTCCGTGTAGCTTAGTTGGGAGAGCAACTTGCTCCGGAGTGAGGGGGCGCGAATTCGATCACCCTCACGGACAAACTTGTGTTTTCACGTATCTTACAATACAAACGACAGCTTTGGATTTAAAATCGATGCATCTCTCCTTATAACTTCATGAGCCAAAAAAACAAAACAAAAAAACATGTTAACGGAATCCAGAACAATTTAACAATAACATAATACTTAAAACAACACAATAACACTTTTAATAAAAATAAATAAAAATATATTTGTTTAATGTTTTTTAAAGACTCGTGCATTCTTTTTTTTTAGTCTTAGTCCCATATTTAAAAAAAATGCAAAATTTAACAACTTTATTTAGCGGGTTGGTCATTTTAAACTACTGAAAAAGTTTTCATGATTGTGGCAGCGAAACAAAGTAATATAAATAATTCAGCTGACGATTTACTACATGGAAGAAAATAGTTCTAGTTGTAGCAAAACAGTTCTACTGTAATTATTAATATTAACAAAACTTTGATCCAAATCTGGGATTTCGATCATATAAATAAAACAAAATACTTTGCACAGCAAAATCTAAATTCTTTAGCGACATCTGCAACTCCAGCTGATTAAGCTACCTTTTTGAAAGTTACATAAGATAATCTCTTTGTGAGAGTTACTCTTGTGTAATTTCACATAGAGATAGCTGATGAAGGACAGATGCAGATAGGCTACGTATATTGCACACAATAATGTTTTTTTTTCAGGAACTGCTTCCAAAAAGTAATCAGAAATTTACTAACTAAAGGCAGCAGTTTGATTTGTAGGGCACTGCAGTTACAGAAAAGCGTATCTGTTTACAGCTAGCTGTTCTTTTAGTGATATCGCTGTGGTTTTAACAATGTAGAAAGTTTCTTTTTCTTTTTTTTTTTTTTTTTTTTGGTTTTGCAAAAAAACAAACGAATAGAGAACATAAACAGTTAATAGCAACAGGAGGTAAAAAAAATAGGAAAAAAATGGACAAACTAATTCCTTTGAACAAAAAGAAGCAGGTCAAAATGTGTTACAATTTTTAATTTACAATTCCACTCCAAAAAGTAAAGTTGTAAAGCCGAAACCTTTTCCTGTCATCTTGCTAATAGAGAAAACGATTAAGGAAAAAAAAAAAAAAGCCTTCTATTACGCAGTTTAAATTAGTTTTTATTTTTAGCACGGTATTCTCTGAATAAAGTTATGTGTGACCTACTCTGTATTTACATAACGATGTTAGATGAAATTACCGATCCAAAATTTTTGAAATATATAAAAAAAAAAGTTGCATAATAATTATTCGTATTGAATAATATTTTTATTTATCTTCTTTCTTTTTTTTTTTTTCACATTACTCTTGGTAAATGAACTTCACGCAGCCGAACACAACTGCATGCACCCAACTTTATGCCCAAGATGATGGTCAACAAACTCTTCGACAGGGCACTGAACTCTTCAGCATTGGTGAACGAGTGTGACATAAAACGAGCGGACACCTTGAACAAAATTGTGCCAGTTCACACGAAAATCACTGAACTTATTCCTCGACACACGATACTTAAGCTGATCACAAAAATTTTATTCGCGTTTTCTAATTTTTATTATTAACATCCACACTTTTTCTCATCACAACAGTGAGAGATAAGCGTGGTCCGGTGCGACGAATTTATTTGGCTTTAGGAACTAGCGATATGTGATGATAGTTGCTCCGTGTTTGAGAAAACAAACAGCATACAACATATGGCTAGTATCGATCAAGTGTTTTTAAAAATATCAAGAAAATCACGGAGGAATTTCAGTTCAATTTAGCCGTAAAAGCACGCTGTTTCACAGGCATTCACATCATCCATTGACCCAGAGCGCCCTCTTGAGGAGATCAGTGACAGCAGGCAATGACCTTTCTCGACAACTCCTCATTCAGCTGTATCAATATTCTAAAATACCGAACTACTGCTGATTCAACATTTGTACGGAATTCAACATTTCCTGATATAAGAGGAGACTACCTCAGCAAACAGGGAAGGGGAAATGTAAAAGTTAAGTTTCACAAACCGAGATTGTTTTTGCCGGGATTTCCGTACACCATACGTCATGGGGAACTACTACCGGAATTTATTAAAGAATTTCGTTTACATTTCCACGCATGCTACGGTTTGGGAGATGATCAGGTGTTTAATTTCGAATGTACGTAAACCAATCTCGGATGCGGAACTAAAAAAATTCTCTTTCCACGTTTCTTACTGCAGCTTTTATTTTTATACCATAACTGAAAATTCGTTTTAAATTTTTATGAAATGGTTCCATTTGTGTTATGATTTACCGCTTTCAGTTGCATAACACGAGCGCTTTTTGCTTAGATAAATGATAAATTATTTCATTGGTGGAAAAGTACGGGGCCAGAGTGTATCCCCCCCCACTACACACACACACACCTACTTTCGCTTTTCTACGTTTTTTTTTTTTTTTTTTTTTTAAATTTTGGACAATGTTTTCTGCAATAAGAAGAAGCTACGGACTCGCACAATGATTTATTCACCAGTTTTACTGTAGGAGGAAAACTGACAGTTCAGAAAAAATAATACTTTTTTCAACATCTGTGTAGACCCCGTAATACAAAACTGAATTGATAGTTAAAAAAAGCAGGGTGAGACAGAATCGTGGAAAAGTTTCTGGACGAAGACGGTGGGGAAGATGGAATGTATGTGTACTAACTTAAGCTACCTACATACATACCAGGAGGTTTATATGCGGATTGTTATACGAACAACCCACAATGTTGCCTTTCCAATAATCTACAGTAATCCCATACAATTATTGAGTCAAATGTAAAAAACTGTCACTGCGGCAGCACATAGAGGGTTGTTCACCTCTGACATATACCAGAGAAACTAATGCTTCTTTGAAAATATGATTTGATCTGACATGCTTAGAGAAGTGCGAATAATAATTCAAACATTACAAATGGGCGAATAATATTTCAAACATTACGAGATTTGTTTTTATCCCTGTTTCATTTGGAGACTGGTTCTGGTTTGCTTACCGTGGTGAAAATGTACTTACTGTAGTGGAAATCTGAGACGCACTGATCACAAGAAAACAAAAAGAATGTCATACATGAAATGCAACGTCAATAGTATCCCCTCGGACGAAACTATACGTCTGCATGATAATTTTCAAATCCACACAATATATATATATATATATATATATATATATATATATATATATATATATATATATATATATATCATCATCATCATCATTATCAACCATTATCAATCCACTGCTGGACGAAGGTCTCCCCAAGTTTCCTCCACAACGGTCTGTCTTGTGCCAGTCTCCTCCATGTCACTCCCGCATATTTACGAATTTCATCCACCCATCTCCCATGTGGTCTTCTTCTGGGTCTTTTCCTGTCCCTTGGAATCCAATCTAAAATTTCGGCTGTCCATCTATGGTCTGTCCTTCTGGCAGTATGTCCAGCCCATTGCCATTTCAGGGATTTAACTCTGATCATGATGTCTTCCACTCTCGTCATTTTTCGGATCCACGAGTTCCTCTTCTTATCTCTCCTGGTTATACCAAGCATGCACCTCTCCATGCTTCTTTGAGTTGTCTGCAGCCTTTGTATGTCTCTTTTAGTTAAGGTCCACGTCTCTGCACCATACGTAAGCACTGGAAGGATGCATTGATCAAACACTTTTCTTTTAAGACATAATGGCATATTGCTCTTGAAAATTATGCTGTTTCTTCCAAAAGCTCTCCAGGCAAGTTTTGTACGCCGATTAATTTCTTCATCAATGTGACCCTCACTTGATATCTGCTGTCCAAGATAAACATACGTATCTGTTATCTCCAGTTTTTCTCCATCAATCGATAAATCTTCATTTCTTGTAAAAGCATTGAACATCACTTTTGTCTTCTGAAAGTTCATTTTTAATCCCACTTCTTTACTCTTGTCAGCAAGTTCCTGGATCATACTCTGCAGCTCTGATGGGGTTGTTGCAAAAATGACTACGTCATCAGCAAAACGAAGGTGGGTTAGATAATCTCCATTAATCTTTATCCCTTTGTTTTCCCAGTCCAGTGATTGAAAGACATTTTCCAATGTGGCATTAAAGAGCTTCGGAGATATGGTGTCACCTTGTCTCACTCCCTTTCCAATTTTTATGTGTGTTGTATTTTCAAACAGCCGAATCTTTGCACTTGCATTTTCATAGATGTTATTAATAATATTAATGTATGCATCTTCAATACCGCAGGATTTCAGAGCCATTGCAACTGCTGATGGTTTCACCGAATCAAAGGCTTTTTCATAATCGATAAAAAGCCATGCACAATGGAAGTTCATATTCCCTCGCTCTTTCAATTAGTTCTCTCAGTACGTGGATATGATCTATTGTGCTGTAGCCACTCCTGAATCCAGCTTGTTCTCTCGGTTGAGCCATGTCCAGTGTTACCTTCAAGCGGTGTGAAAGAACTTTAGTGAAGATTTTATAAACCACTGATAGGAGGCTGATAGGTCTGTAGTTCCCGAGATCCTCAATGTCACCTTTTTTATGTAGCAGGATCATTGTAGCATTGTTCCAATCCTCAGGAATCTTCCCTTCATTAAGGCATCGAGTGAAAATTTGGGCGAGTACTGTTTCAATTTCTCCATTTGCTTCTTGTATGATGTCTATAGTAATTCCATCTTCTCCTGGAGCTTTCCCCCGCTTCATGTTCTTGATTGCATGAGCAACTTCTGCTGGGAGGACTGGAAGAACTCTGGTACCTTTCATGATGTCTGGAGTACATGTATCATCCCTTTCATATAATTTGGAGTAGAAATCTTTCACTCTTGTCAAAATTTCGCCTCTATTTCTTGTTACAGAACCATCTTCTTTTCTCAGTGCCATAATCTGTTTTCTTCCCTTACTGAGATGTCCCTTTGCTATCTTTAGGCTTTGGTTGTTTTCAATTGCTTTCCTCACCAGCTCACAGTTGAATTTCCTTACGTCTTCAGTGATACTTTTTCGTGCTGTCTTGCATAGCTCTATATATTCCACTTTGGAAGTCACATCTTCTTTAGTTGTCCTCATCTCTCTTCTTTTTTGCATCAACATTTTGGTTTTTCCTGATAATTTGTTTACATGCAACTTGTTCTTAGACCCAGCTAATTTTGTTGCTGTTTCCATAAGAGCTTTGGTTACTTTTCTGTTAACTTCCGAAATATCCACTTCTTCCGATGTTAGGCCTTCTAAAGCAGAGAATCTGTTCTTCAGTTCCAACTTGAAAGTATTATGGTGTTTTTTAAGGTTGGTTATGTCAATACATTTTGTTTGTCTTATGAGCTTGCCACGTTCCAGTTTAGTGTTGAGGTGCATCTTACATCTCACCAATCTATGGTCACTACCTGTGTTGATATTCAGTCCTCTTTGCGCCGTATATTCTATACTTCATTTTGAAAAATATCAATAGCACCAGTTTCAACATTTACTGCTAAAGTTACTTTTTGTTGAATAAATTTAACTAATTTGATTCAAAACAAATGCATTAATGCGTTTAAAAAATAAAAACAACAAATCACAGGGCGGGTATGATATTATATTATTTTACTTTGAGAAAAATACGGCAATGTTAATTAATCACTGTAATAGAAAATTTTTAAAGAATGGCCATGTATGAAAGATTTCTTGTTTTATGCAGGAACACTCCTTGCATATATTGCAGGATTATTTGTGATTCTTTGATATATAAACTAGAGTGAAAAAAAAAAAAAAAAAAACAGTTTTTCCAAAAATCGTTTCCCTTTTTATTTGTTAATCACTAATATGTTATATGTGCCCATTAAAACTTAAATAAATAAAATATCCATAAAAGTTTTTGTCTAGATTTTGATGCAGTCCTCCATAAAAGTATTTAAGTGCTACCTATAGTAGTAGTATGTAGGCATTATGTATGCTCTATATAATAAGACTGAGGTTCGAAAGTTATGCATGCAAAAATATTTGTATATAAACAGCATGGATTAAAGGTGGCTGGGTTTTTTTTTCTTCCACCCCCAGAAGCTTTCGTGGACATGAACGTGAATATGATTATGATACTGGGCCTAACATTTGCTAACTTGATGTCCAGCGAGAAAAATAAACTAAGTGATAAAAAAGAACAAACCTCGGAAATGTTATTCTATGAAAATGTACTTCATAAAATAAAATTTCTTAATTTTATTTCAAAAAGCAGAAAGAGACTCCTCTCTCTCTCTTTCTCACTTTTTTGTTTCTAATTTAATGAACCCTGGAAATGCCGAAATTAAAGACAGTTTTCATTATTACAGCCATAAATAAAAAAATAAAGTTTAAATGTTTCATTGATTAAAAGCTTAAACTTTGTGAAAAAAAACAGCACTCAAGAAAAGTTGAAGAATTAGAAGAAATCTCTATAGAATACTAAAACATAGTGTGTTGTTCATTCAATGATAAGACTATGGGCGTTTGAAGATGCACAACCAGATCGTCCCTTGCCAGATGCAATCTAATTAAACCAAATGAAAATCGAAATCGGTATTTAGATAAGTGCTCTTAATGTTCGAAACATAAGTTTGTAACAATTTCTTTATTTTTTTCCTTGCCTTTATGATGAAATGATGTATAATTTTCTCACAATATAAAACAATGACTTATTTAATATAATTTTGTTTCTTTTAATATTTCGTTCACACACAATATCTTTTTAGTTTGTTTGAAACGTGTTTAACACGTCAAGTAAAAGGAATGAAGAAAAAGAGTGCTGGGGAAGTTCGTGAAGATGTGATTGCGCCGCCCCGGGGCGCAGTGGTCTAAGCTCTGGCATTCGTCCGTGAAGGGTCCAGGTTCGAATCCCGGTGAGGCATGGTTATTGTGTTTGTCTTACGGCACTGACTATCTCCCTTCCCTGGAACCAGTGGCCCTAAATTAGGGACAGGCGACTGCTTAGATAGCCCATTCATTGAGTTGCTCACAGTAGTCGTTAAACATCCAATCAAAAAAAAAAAAAAAAAAAAGACATGGTTAATAATATTTATTTGCGGTGAAACTGGGAAATTTTGATAAAAGATCACAGTTCCGCTACAGTAAAATATTATTATATTAATGTTTTACTGTAGCGAAGGTAAAAAAAAAAAAAAAAAAAAAAGAAAAGAAAAGTCGGAAGAGTGTGATTGTTAATTGTGCATAATCCATTGAAGTCTTTCTCTCTCTCACACACACAAACTTTTGAAACTACAGAAAGACGAAAATGTTTGTTCTAGAACTGAAAGAGTTATGACTATTTTTGTGTTGACAAAAGAAAAGGTAATAATGATAACAATAAAATTATCATCTATCATTAAAATTTCTCCTGAGAAAGGAATTGTAATTCTCGAGGTTTTTTTTTTTTTTTTTTTTTTTTGATTGGAGGTTTAACGACCACCGTGAGCAACTCAATGGGCTATAAGCAGTCGCCCGTCCCTAATTTAGGGTCACTGGTTCCAGGGAAGGGAGAGAGCCAGTGCCGTAAGACAAACACAACATCCATGCCTCACCGGGATTCGAACCCGGACCCCTTACGGACGAATGATCAGAGGCCAGCGCCTTAGACCACTGCGCCACCGGGGCGGCAATTCTCGAGTTCTTATGAACATAATAAAAATTAAAAGTTTATTCATAAGTTTAATTTCATTATAGCCAGGAAAAGGTATAGTAAATAATATATCAAGTCTCTTTCAGCCTGTTTAATCTCTTAACTGACAAACTTCAGTGCCGATCTGAAAATTGCAAGATTATAAAAAATAAATAAATAATAATAATTTGTTTGTTCTTCTGGAAAGTTCGCAAATGTTTATTTTATTGATGCAAATTATAAGGACATGTGACGTTGCTTCATTTACGCACGCGACTATAGAATAGTCAGAATTTGTATTGTGTTGGTGAAAATATAGTAGAATAAAGTGCCACTCCTACCACCCATAGATAAATGTCAACGTTTCTCAAACTAAAATAAATTGTATTAATCGCCCACAGCTTGAACAGTCACTTGGGAGCAAGCTCTTATTAGAGTTCAATGACCTCTGCGATTTGCCTCGCCAACGAAATGAAACAAGTGTATCACCAAATTGATACATTTGACACGAAAAGTGCAGCGGAATTTCATTCTGACAATTGATGTTCTACGTTGCTTTTAGGATTAAGAATGCAGAAACTTAACATTAGGAGTTCATGCAGCAGTTTAGTCAACCCTAAGCAAGAGTGCGTTAACACCGAACATCAAATCCACTTGCTGTTGAAGGAAGTTCCTGCACATCGATATATTTCTTTATTTTTGCATTCTCAATAAATTTTAAAAATCAGTTTTACCATGTGTAAATAAAGAATTTTAAAACATGGCAAAACGTCCTCATTGCAGTTTCAGTTTCGCATTTTTTTTTTCTGTCAGGCAGAAACAAACAAACAAAAAAAATTACCAGTAAAAATGCGCAGAAAATTCATACTTCTCCAGATAATTTTTTTTTTAAAAGAGTGTTCTAAAAAAAAAAAAAAATCCAGTAAAGCAAAATACACAACACTCAATTTTTAGTAATGAACATATTTATCTTCAGTCATTTTTTTTAATTTGTACAGCGGAAGAAATAGACTGAGTATTTTGTTTATCAACACACGACTCTTAATTAAAATATTTAAAAATAATTATTTTCCATTAATAAACGCAATAAACTTGGAGTTTGAACCAAGGTCATTGACATCGGAGCAACTTACCACAGTGCAATGCCACGAGATTTCTCTTCGGTTGTCACAGATTACCGAAAGTTTATCCAAAATACACCGCAATCGAGTTCCAGAGGAGTGTTAGGAACGATATCCGGCAATCCCGCAGATAAACAGAAAATGTAAAACGTTTATTGCACTTGTCTCGAAAAAACCGAGTGTTTGTCCCTCCGTGAGCACTAACTCTTCCTGTGTGGGCCTTCACAGTGGGAAGACATGTACACATGGATCTCAGTCTCCTCCGCCATAGCTCCAGTAGGTGGAGCCACGGGATGACGTCACTTGACCGCGGAAAAGTGTCATTCACCCAGCTGGCCGGCCTGGCCGTTTGCTTTCAGCGGAGTTTTCCTGGGGGTTTGTATGTTTTGACAAGCGTCACAATACCAGGTTTTCTAGCAAATACCTCCTTCACGTGGGCAGTTTCTCTGTCAGAGATATTTACTGTGTGTTTTGTTCGGGGATGACGTAAGTACAATGTGTGATGTTTCCATCTAAGTGATCCTCCGAAGAATCTATCCTGAGAAGTAGGCTTAACGAAATGATCTCTCGGAAATTAAAGCATTTTTTTTTTTGTTTATGTTATGACAGCTAAATCGCGCTAGCCCTGTGAACTTATTTCATGTTTCGTGTATTCTTCTGTGATTCCGAAAGGCAGCTGATGTTACACCAGCAGCTGTCAAAGAAAGTTTATGGGAATAATTCAGGTTTCGGAGATATTGTGTGATCTATTTATTGCTGGAATTATTATCATGCAGAGATTTCACCGTTCGTGTTGCACTTTTATTGGGTTTATACGCACGCAGTTGGTAAAATATCGAAACCTTCGTGTACACACGATGTGAAATTAAACGTTTGATGATTTGTTTACAAAAATACCACGCTGAGGGGGTGGGGTCTTGCAAGACACTCAGGGATTAGAGTGGGTAATGTAACTTGACTTCGAATAATTTTTATTTATTTAGCTTTTAAGAAACTAAACATTATATTGGGCGAAAGCCGTTACCAACTATACCAATTTTAGTGTAGCATTATATTTGCAAACAGTGGCGCATTCGGGGGTTGGGGGGTTGGGAGGAGTCTTCTCACAAGTTATAACTATATTCTTCGTTATTGGCTCCTTAGTTTGAAATATGCATGTTTTCAAATATACATTTTACCAATAATTTGAAATGCACCTTAATATGGTAGATATATTTTTATCGTTTCTCAAGAGATGTTTTTTTCCTTGATATTTTTTTATTTTGGGCTACCCCAATAAGAAATTTTGGGTGCGTTACTGTTTGGGACTAAGATTGGCACAGTGACGCCGTTAGATTTAAATAGAGGTGGCAGGAGCAAGGCTGGATTGTGGATTCAGCGAAGTTCCGAGGGGGTGGTAATAAAAAGGTAAACTAAATTTACAGAAGTGAAGTTATGATGTGAAATAACAAATAAAATAAATACAGATTTTACAATGATTCTGTTTATAGGCTGCAGCAAAACTGTAAAAAACTGTTCAAATTTAAATCATTCAACAAGTATAACTGCAATATACTCCATGAAGTAAGATTGAAATATAATTCAGTAAACACTCAAGGGGAGGCCATGGCACAAGTGTATCTATGTAGCAGCAGGAGGGGGCAGAAAGATCAGTTACAAAAAAGGTGCAACTTTTTCTTATAAACAGTAAATTTAGAAAATATATGAAATGTAAAATAGACCACATTATTTCACTTGATAATCCAAATGTTGTGCCCATGAAAAAGCTCTGAAACTTGAAGGGGGTTCAGTGGTTGGTCATCTCTAGCTCAAGTCCCCAGTTATACAGGGTGTTCGAATAATGACTATGCACTGAATGTACAAATTGCAGTAATGTAATAATAAAGAAATTTTGAATGGAATTATGGTAGAAGTGACCCACCACGTGAAAGTGCTGTGTGTTTGGTAACCTTCATGCCTCCTCATTTTGAGGTGCATGCAGCTGGCATTCTGAGTGTTTGGTCAATGGAGGCAGATGTGTCGATTGATCGCTCATCTCAGCAGAAGGACGATGGTGTTAATGGTTAAAAAGAAAGTGTTTTTGGTGGAACATGTCTTTCGCCATGACAAGTGCACGAACAAATTGCAAAAACTGTTCGCTAGAGAGGAAATTTTGCGATGCCAACGTTAGCCCTTGCGAATGTCGGTATCCAGTGGCCAAATGGCGACCAGATATTTTGTAGAGGCTAGTCAATTTTTTAGTATAGTAGCCAACGATGTCCAGTATATTTCTTTCCCCAAGTGAGCAACTATTTTGTCCAACTTTCCCCCCACTTGTGAATGAATATAGAGCAGTTTTCTTGCACATGATTTTGCAGCTCCTTCAAAATGAATGGAAGTGAAAGTAGGCTTTGAGAGAAACTTAATCTGCTGATGGATCAGCTTGGAGCAACCAAAAGATCAAGGTTACTAAAGCAACCTTTGCCATGGTTTATGTATCTTTGCCATGGTATACCTTAAACAAAGTATAATGTCATCTACAGGTAAAAGAATTATCTTTGAATCTCTGTTTAGCTGCATATATGCTGGACAAAAAGAAACAAACTGTTATGGCAATGTTTTTAAGATGTTGCAGCTGCAGAAATGAACCTCATAAAAATGAGTGATCAGACATGTCTGAATAGTGACACTTTAAATGGCTTAATGATGATTAGATGCAATGGCCCTTCAATTGAAGATTTTGATCCTCAAAATGCTATTCAATTGTGGTGGGCAGATACCTCAGATGGGAAGATCAGACACAGACATATCAGCGGTAAACTGTATCAACATTATTAGTGCCACTTTATGCATATATATCCTAGCCTTTGTCCCTTTGTTTTAAATATTATTAAAGAAATTAGGCATCTAACTTCAATGGCCTCTCTAAAATAAATTATGTATGTGTAAATTAAGATAGTAAGAGTAATGATATTACAACACTGAAAATGAATTGTCAAAAAATCAATCATTTTGAAACAAAAGCAACACAGACAGTTGACGTGGACCAGGAACATCAAACAGAGGTCATCGCTCTTTCCACGTTTATGAGTGAGTCACGGAAAAATTCTCATTGGCCGCCCCTGGGAATCGAACCCAGGGTCTTCCAGTTATGCGCCGGATATGCTTCCACTACACCACAGCAGCCTCGAATTCCTCCAGACTCGCATACACTAACTGCCAAGCCAATTTGACAGCGTGCTTCTTGGAGCCCCGCACAATGCTTGGGATTCACCAAAGATGGTAAACAGCTACAGAACAAATAACTAGGAGGCGAATGAATAATCAACACAGACACTTGACATGGACCAGGAACATCAAACAGAGGTCATCGGTCTTTCCACGTTTATAAGTGAATCACGGAAAAATTCTCTTTGGTCGCCACCGCGAATCGAACCCAGGGTATTCCAGTTACGCGCCGGATATGCTTCCACCACACCACAACGGCCTCGAATTCCCCCAGACTCAAATACACTAACTGCCAAACCAACTTGGCAGCTTACTTCTTGGAGCCCCAGCACAATATAAAATATTGGTGAATCCCCAGCATTGTGCGGGGCTCCAAGAAGCAAGCTGCCAAATTGGCTTGGCAGTTAGTGTATGTGAGTCTGGGGGAATTCGAGGCCGTTGTGGTGTAGTGGAAGCATATCCGGCGCGTAACTGGAAGACCCCTGGGTTCGATTCCCGGTGGCGGCCAATGAGAATTTTTCCGTGACTCACTTATAAATGTGGAAAGAGCGATGACCTCTGTTTGAAGTTGGAACAAAAGCATATGCAATGTTTGCAGTCAATCTAACGATCCTATACAGTAATTGCTCTGCGTCTGTTTTTATGAAGTTAATAGGGAAAGTCTCTCTCATTAGAAAGAAACACATTCACCCGTTTAATTTCATAGAAACGTAAGTAGAGAAGTTACTGAATTTTTTTTCTTTCTCTTTTACTTGGCTTGGCCAGTAGATTTTGTCATTTGGCTAGTAAAATTTTTATTCCACTAGCCACACTGACTAGTAGAAATTTCAGCAGTTTCGCAAGGGCTGGCCGACGTCCCCCACTGTAAGTTGCTTTTCCACCCATGCAAAGTGTCTGTCATGCATCAGCTGAAAGAAACAGACCACGAGGCCCATATTCGGTACGGCATGCGGTTCCAAGAGTTCCTGTCTGAAGCAGGTGAAGACATTCTGGATATTACTTTCTTTACAGATGGAGCATGGTTCCATCTGTCTGGGTATATCAACAGCCAAAAAACACTTGTCTGTGGGTTATTGAAAAGCCCCACGAATTTAAGGAAGTGCCTCACCACAATTAGAAGGTCGGTGTGTCATGACTTGTACGCGCATTATTGGGCCCATTTAGTTCAGTGAAATCATTAACTCAGAATGGTAGTGTGCCCAAATTATCCAACCATTCATATTCGAACTCATGGAACGGGAAATCAACTAAGGATGGTTCGAGCAAGACAGTGCAACTGCTCACACCGCTGGTGCATCAGTACAGCTTCTGGAGGAATTCTTTAGAAATCGCATCATCTCTCGGGGACTGTGACTTGCCTGGTCACCAAACCTGACACTGCCTGACTTTTTCCTGTGTGGAGCACTTAAGGGGAAGGTGTACGCAGGTAATCCACACACACTTCAAGAGCTACAGGCAGCAATAATAGCCTACATCCAACAAATCACACCATATACCCTCGGAAAGATTTTTTCCAACATGCAGAAGAGTGTGCAGATACATCTGGATGTTGGTGGGGCCCCATTTCCTACACCTCCTGTAGGAACCAGTTCTGTTCGACATGGTAAGTGTTACATATTAAGAGAATACAATGTGGTTTGTCACAAAAATTTATTTTTTTCAAGTCGACCATGGTTTCGCTGGGTATTGACCTAGCTTCACAGGATGAATGGCTCGTCCATTATGAATAATGGCCTGTATGGGTCGTGGATCCAATGCTGAAAAATAAATATTTGTGACAAACCACATTGTATTCTCTTAATACATATAATCGTCACAAGACTGTAGTCTTTGAGATCAAGAATGGTAAGTTTTATTTTCAGTGCACAATTATTTTTCAGATACCCTGTATATACTACATCACCCAACTAACTACAACAGGTCTGCCAGAAGGACTGGAGCTATAGTATGACCAATAATAAAAAAAAAACATGACACCACACACTTAAACAGCAATCAAAACAGGAAGTTAATACTTTCATTTACCGGCTAGATTCAAGTTTCCACACCTGTTTGATTTTCTTTAGTTACAAAAATGTGCTCAAATGTTCCCTTAAGAGTTACCTACAGCCGTATATCCAGCGGAAGGAGCCTCCCAAAATGTTTAAATATGCATCATGTAGATATAGTTTTTTTATTAGCACAAACATTGCTCTTTAATAATTGCAAAACCAATGCATTTAAACATGAGCTTTTACAAGTTAAATTGATGTCAATATTTATGGTTTGGTGTAGAGGTTTATACGGATCAGGCTGGGTTTGGGTATAAAGAAAGTGAAGCATAATGAACCGAGGTAGAAAATGAAAAGTAGTTTAATGGGACAGATTTTCAACTATGTTACGGTAAAAATACTGTCTTAAGGTGGAACGTCAAGTAATTTTGCTTCCTATACTGTATCCAATGGAAAAACTTCTGTACACATTTTCTTCACAGTTAATGCGTTCCCAAGAATGAAAATTTGAACATCGATTAAAATAACTTCATATTATAACTTGGAATACTTAGTATTTTCTAAAGCATAACCATAATTATATTAAAAATCAATAACTTTTCCTTTGGTGGTGGTGAAACCAGAAAAAAGATGATGCGACCTGTACTTTGATGACATCAGTAGACAAACGAATGTTGGATTGCATAATTATGATTATGTTTTAGAAAATATTAAGTATCCCAAGTTATAAAATGAAGCTATTTTAATCGATGTTCAAATTTTCATCCTTGGGAACGAATTAACTCTGAAGAAAATGTGTACAGAAGTTTTCCCATTGGAAGTATAGGAAGCAAAATTACTTGACGTCCACCTTAACAGTCATTTGTTTAAATCTCACGGTGGTTCTGTGTGTGTGTGTTTTAACATACACTGTCAGGAGCACTATCACTGAATTATATAATCACCTACCTAATACTTCATCCCTTCGCTCTCAGTACAGCAGCTATGCGACGTGGCATTGATTCAATAAGATGCCAAAAGCAGTTGGGAAGTACGGCCGACCAAGCTGTGTGTAATGCGGCTTTCAATGCAGGTATGGAGGTTATTGGTATATCTAGACACCTGATATGACATTCCATAGTGTCCCATAAGTGCACTATGGGATTGATATTAGGGGAGTTCGGAGGCCATTCGATATGCTGGAAATCTGAACTGTGTTCCCCAAGCCAACCATTCCAGCACAACATTGGACTTGTGGCTCAGCACATTGTGATCTTAGGAGACACCAGGGGCGACGACTTTTGTTTTTATGGAGTGGTGCACATTCTTTCGTAGAATAATTATTATCGATTATGTAAAATATGATATATCACCGTCACCAACCATTATCAATCCCCTGCTGAACGAAGGGCTCCTCAAGTCTCTTCCACAACTCTCTGTCTTGAGCCACTCTCTGATGTCATTTCTACACAGAGCAAATTTAAGAGGGGAGCAGGGGCTGCAGCCCTGGGCCCCGAATTTCCAAGTGGCCCCAGAATTGTGTAAGATGTTTGAAGGATTGACAGAATTCTACAATTTTGCCTTATGAAAAAAATTCTATTCCCCCCTTTTTTTTAGGAGTCTGCAAAAAGTCTAATTGCCCCCAGTCCATTTTCAAATCTTTCGAAAGCATTACAGATTTTGTGTGTGTGTGCACATCTGTAATTGAGCGAAATTTCATACATTAAGAACTCGTTTTAATCATGATATTTGGATCATATTATTTTGCTCACTACGTCGATATAATTTCCACAAGCTGAGCCCTGGTGAGGGGGATGGATTAAAGCAGAACTGAACTGGTATCCATTTTTCAACCATGAATTTTTACATTTTCTTGTTACGACTGATTCTTCCATGAATCATTGGGTACACACTTCAATACGAATGGGATATTTTTCTTCGTCATATTTTGGGAATGCTTTCTTCTAAGTATTTTTATTCATCCAACCCATAATGAAATCTTATATGTGCCAGTAATACTGGGGCCCCTAAATACTGTCCAGCCACTATGCCCCGTCTCCTTAAATGTGCTCTGCTCCTACATCATACCTTCGAATTGCATCCATCCATCTCCCCTGTGGCCTTCTGGGTATATTACCACCCTTAGCATTGAGAAATGAGCGCACCTGGAGACTGAACAGTGGCACAGGTGATGTTTACAGAGCAGTATATATACAACACGAGAACCAGCTTTCGGTTAGTACAGTGTGCGGAGTCAGACTGGGAAACACTGCCGATTTATTGGAGTTTGATAAAGGACAATTTGTGATGGTGCCTTGGAACTATGATCTCTGAAATGGCGAGGCTTGTGGGTTGGTCATGTGCCGCTGTAGTGAGTATGTACTAAGTGGTGCACAGATGGCCAAATGACGAACCTTCGTCTAGCCATGTGTTTTCCGCAGCTCACTGATGCCAGAGGGAAGAGGAGGCTGTCACGCACTGTTCACAGCGACCGCAGAGCCACAGTGTGACAAATCACCTGCAGCTGCAACAGTGGTGATCAGGGCAATGGGTCATAGCACACGGTTCATTGCAGCCTTCTGCACATGGCCTGTGTAGCCGAAGACCCAGCCGGGTCCCCATGCTTACTGCACGTGATCGCCAACAACGCATGAAATTGGACCGAGATTGTCCTGTGGATGATTGGAAGAAAGTGGCCTAGTGTGACGAATCAAGATTCCTAGTGCATCAGAGCGCGGATACGCCGATTACCAACGGAGGCTATGGCAGCTGGATGCACTACTGGGTGGAAACAGGCTGGTGGCGGCAGTGTTATGCTCTGGGCGATGTTTTCTTGTGACACTTTAGGCCCCATTATCCCAATAGCACAATCCCTGACAGCTGGTATCTGAACAGGTATCTGAACATCGTTGCGAACCAAGTTCACCCGTTCATGACAGCTGTGTTCCCTGCTGGTGATGGCCATTACCAGCAGGTTAATGCACCATGCCACACTGCCAGAATCGTCAAGAGGTGGTTCGAGGAACATGCTGGTGACTTTCTGTTAATGCCCTGGCATCCAAATTCACCTGACATGAACCCAATCGAACATTTGTGGTTTGACTTGGAATAGCGGGTTTGCGCTAAATCATTTCCACCCGAAATGTGCAGGAACTGAAGGACCTGCTGTTGAGATTATGGTACCAGATATCCCAGGATACCTATCGCCAGCTTCTCGAATTGATACCTTGCTGAGCGGCTGCTGTGTTGCAGGCTAAAGGGGGTCCTACAGCTTATTAGGTAGGTGGTCATCATGCAATGGCTTATCGGTGTGTGTATATATATAATGCTTGGTGTAACCAGGAGAGATAAGAAGAGGAACTCGTGAATCAGAAAAATGACAAGAGTGGAAGACATCATGATCAGAGTAAAATCCCTGAAATGGCAATAGGCTGGACATACTGCCAGAAGGACAGACCATCGATGGACAGCCAAAATTTTAGATTGGATTCCAAGGGACAGGAAAAGACCCAGAAGAAGACCACGTGGGAGATGGGTGGATGAAATTCGAAAGTATGCGGGAGTGACATGGAGGAGACTGGCACAAGACAGACCGTTGTGGAAGAGGCTTGGGGAGACCTTCGTCCAGCAGTGGATCGATGATGGTTGACGATGATGATAATGATATATATGTAAACACTTTGCATAAATAAATATGGAAAGCAATTGTGAAAAATATGTTTTTAACCACTGGATTACTTCTACAATAAACACACACACGTTTCTGTTTTAACTTATCAGAAGAAAAATCTACGAGGGTTGTACCAAAAGTAATGCAAAAGTGGGCATGACTTTTTATTAACTGACAGGTTGTTCGAATCCCCCCCCCCCACTCTACAGGTTTCCTGTGTTTGCACATGTCCACAGAGAATTTGTTGAGCTGAAATTTATAAACCTTAAAATTATTTTGTTGAGTTGTAGATTATAAACATTTCGTATAAGAAAATGCATTAAATATCACAATTAAGAAAATATGAAATTACGGAAACTTTGTCAGTCAGATAACCAATCTCTGAAGACGTGGCCATGTAGCAGCCAAGAATGCAATTTTTATATGGCTCCTTAAAATTTTTGTGGCCAGTTTTCTGGGGGTCAGTTCAGCACTTTGTTTTTGGCTGGCCCGAAAATCATGAAAATGTCTATTATTGAAAATAAAATTAAAAAAAAAATATTTTGTGAATAATAGTTGCTCAAGTAGTGGGAAATTAGCCACAAGGTATTTGTTTATTCAGACAATTTTATGGCACTAAAATTGCAATGTGGCCAGTCCTCCGTACCCGAATTTTTTTATTTCCATAAAATTGATAACATAAAAACCTGGAAACTGATTTATCGGTGTGTTTTTCATGATCTTTTTCATCAATAAGTTCCGTAATTTCAAATGGGCATATTTTCTGCTAATTATTTTTCTTGTTTTACTATTCTAGAAAATAAAACATATGTAAATACGAAATGACAATAGAAATTGCTGCATACGATTTTAAAACAAAAAAAAAGTTACATACATGTTGTTTACACAACTGAACTTTGCTTCATATGTAACATATTATATTTCCTGTTAATTCAATTGCAACTGGAACTCGAATGTATAAAATATTCTGCTTAACAAATAAGAAGACAAAAGTGCTTCCCATAAAGCACAATGCGCAAGTTAAAAGAATTATGAATGATCTCTGGTTTTCTCCTGTAAAAGAGCAAACATGTGTCCGCGAACTGGAGCCTTCGTGATAAATTTGTCCATCAGGGAATCTAAATCCAGATCATCAGTGGCTTCGGAGTGGGCGTGAAGCAAAGCTAGAGAATTCAACCTCTGTTGCTATATAGTTGAGCGTGAATGTTTTCATTCTCCTCAGAACTGAAAATGAGTGCCCGGCATGAGACGGGAATAGTCAACATTATTTGCTCTAATTTTGAAAATTCTATCACCATCGTTTTTAGAGAGCTATTGCTCTTCAAAAAACCCACAATGTTTTTCAGATTGGTTACAATAGCATTTTTAATTTTTGCAATCTCGAGAAAAGCGTTTCTGTGTAAAAGTAGCCTTTTGCCATCTCCTTCAAATTGTCTCCGTACAAACCGATTACATCCTGTACGCTAGCACTTTCTTTTTCGACTACGAAATTTTCAATCCTATTGAGAACACTCATGGTGTTAGAGTTGAATCTTGTCCTTAAGGAAGTAAGCACCTCGTCTGACACTAAATAATATTGATATCTATAATATTCACATGGGTCTTTGAATTGATAGGCTTTTGAGCATGAATCCCACTTCTAGGTAATTTTCTTCTGGCGTGGAAGTGTTGTCTTGTATAAATTTCATTTGTGAGCTTCTTCCACCAAAGAATTCTACATTTTTTCAAATCCTGAGTTTCGCAAAGAAGCCAAGCCATCTACTGTTAAATTAACCTTTTCATGGGGCTCGGTTATGCACAGATGCGATTTCTGCAGTTCAGCATTCAAATTTTTCACTCTTTCAAAAATATTAATTCTCACCTTAAGAAAATAAAAATAAAAACCTCAGAATTTTTTTAAGAAGCCTGATGCTTTTGCTGCTACTGCAGCATCAATGAACTGGTTTTCACTTATGTCATAAAAAAATGTCATGAGAACTTCATAGTTGCATAAAAAGAGTTTGAAGTGATTTGACACGCATACACCACCTTGTCAGGCAAAAAGGCGATAAAGCAGGAGAATCATCAGCTTGAAGACTTTTAAAGAATGCAACCTGCTTTGGCAAGTCTTTCACAAAAGATATGTCTTTTAGCACACCAATAAAGTTACGGAGACACACAAAATTGTTCGTAGCATCTTGAACACGTTGGTTAAGATGATGAGCCACACATTGAATAAACAAGGCTCGAGGTTCAGCTTTGCTTACACGAGACTGTCCCATAAATTTACCACTTGTGTTGCTTGCCCCCATCATAACATTGCCCACTCAGTTTGTTTATATCCAGGGCGAAACAGAGGAGAACATCTTTCATGATATTAAACAAAGTTTCAGATTTTGTTTTGCTGGTTTCATAAAAACCCAAAAAGATTTTGTGCACTTCAGTACCTTCGGAAACAAAATGAAACGACATAGCTATCTCGTGCATAGCTGTATCGCACGTCTCGTCGAGTATGATAGCGAAGAACTCGGCAGCTCTTATTTCATCATGGTACTTTTGCACCACTGCTTCTGCCATTAAATTAATTATCTCATTTACAGCGTCATGATGAAGCCATTTGTTCTTTTTAACAAGATATCAAGTTCCGGGCTATCTTCAGCTCTCATCTTCAGTTAATTGTTTTATATTAGAATTGTCATCACTTCTATGTCCTCTCAAAGCAATGCCCTGCCAACTGAGGAATTTAATAGTGCTGAATTTTTTTTTGTTGAGAGCCACGTGTGCTTCTTGCATTTCTTTCTGCTTGGAACTAGAAATCATACATACAACACTGTCCTCATTTGTTAAAGAAGTTAAAATAGACGTTGCACTTCTCGGATAATCACTGTTTTCGTGTTTTCTTCGAAAAGCATCCTTAGCGTGCGTCCAAACTTTAAAGTCGTGCTGTACAAAAGCTTCGTGAAACCTGAGTGAGTTGCTGTCCTTAGGCAAAAGTTAAGCTTTTTTCAAGTGCTTCGGTCAGGGGCGGATTAGCGGTCGCCAAAGGGCTCAGGAAAATTTCTGCAAACAGGCCCGTTCAGTTGCAGTTCTGCAGTACTATTGTATCACAACTGAAAATCACTTTTTCTATTTAAGAAACAAAACAAAAAGTACAGTTGCTCTGGAAACAGTGGCAAGCATAGTACTGGGGGGGGTTAAAAAGTTCACCCATCATCCTTAAATTGAAGTGCATGTTTTTTCTGTTGTGGACAATCACAGTTAGAAATTTCAAGATATTTAAATATCGTGGCAAAGTAACTTAATCGACGTGGAAAAAGCAAATAACCAGGTTTAAATCACTAGTTTAGTTAGTTATGTATGTAACTGCACTGGAAAAGCTTCTAATTTTGGACACACTTAATATTTATATTTGTTTAAAATTTTCTCTTAAGAACGCTGAAGTAAAAACATGAAATTTTCTTTTTAAAAAATTGCTATTAGCATTTTCATGTTTGACAGATCGTAAAATAATCTTGATTTTCATACCTTTGAGCTTCCAGTTCTTAAATTTTCAATGAAGTGGGCTGAAATTCCAGCAAATATTTGAGAGAGAGAGAGAGAGAGAGAACTGCTACTACCAAAATTATGTTGGAATTGTACCAAAAATCCTTTTGTGTAAGACATGATTTTTAAATTTAAATAAATGAAAAAAAAATACAGAACTTTTCACTGCAAAATTTTCTATTTGTACTGCAATTTTTGTAATTTTTCTATTGTGGACAATCACAGAAATTTAAAGATTTTTAAATATTGTGTCAAACAGATTCTTCATTTAGTGATCATATATTCGTATGCGTTTCAACTACAAAATGTGCTTTTATGCTGCGGTTATGTATTGTAAAGACACCTTACTAAATAACGTAAATGCCGCCCCGGTGGCGCAGTGGTCTAAGGCGCTGGCCTCTGATCATTCGTCCGTAAGGGGTCCGGGTTCGAATCCCGGTCAGGCATGGATGTTGTGTTTGTCTTACGGCACTGGCTCTCTCCCTTCCCTGGAACCAGTGACCCTAAATTAGGGACGGGCGACTGCTTATAGCCCATTGAGTTGCTCACGGTGGTCGTTAAACCTCCAATCAAAAAAAAAAAAATAATAATAACGTAAACAAAACATTTTGCAACTTCATGTTGAAATGATATCTCTGTAAATGCCTTCATGTGCAGCATTTGTCAGTTATCACAAGGAGTGTAGGTAGAACATTTCAGGGGAACGGTATCGTATATGAACACCCCTGCAAATAATCTTAGTTATTTCAAAATAAGTTCTTGATATTATTACTTTTCACTCTGAATTATGTGTTGTCATATCATCATCATCAACCATTTTCAATCCACTGCTGGACGAAGGTCTCCCCAAGTTTCTTCCACAACGATCTGTCTTGTGCCAGTCTATTCCAGGTTACTCCCACATACTTTCGAATTTCATCCACCCATCTCCCATGTGGTCTTCTGGGTTTTTTTCCTGTCCCTTGGAATCCAATCTAAAATTTCGACTGTCCACCGATGGTCTGTTTTCTTCTGGCAGTATGTCCAGCCCATTGCCATTTCAGGGATTTAACTCTGATCATGATGTCTTCCACTCTTGTCATTTTTCGGATCCACGAGTTCCTCTTCTTATCTCTCCTGGTTACACCAAGAATGCGCCGCCCCGGTGGCGCAGTGGTCTAAGCGATGGCCTCTGATCATTCGTCCGAAAGGGGTCCGGATTCGAATCCCGGTGAGGCATGGATGTTGTGTTTGTCTTATGGCACTGGCTCTCACCCTTCCCTGGAACCAGTGACCCTAAATTAGGGACGGGCGACTGCTTATGGCCCATTGAGTTGCTCACGGTGGTCGTTAAACCTAAAAAAAAACAAAAAAAAACCCACCAAGAATGCACCTCTCCATGCTTCTTGGAATTGTCTGCAGCCTTTGTATGTCTCTTTTAGTTAAGGTCCACATCTCTACACCATACGTAAGCAATGGAAGGACGCATTGATCAAACACTTTTCTTTTAAAACATAATGGCATATTGCTCTTGAAAATTATGCTGTTTCTTCCAAAAGCTCTCCAGGCAAGTTTTATTCGCCGATTAATTTCTTCATCAATGTGACCCTCACTTGATATCTGCTGTCCAAGATAAATGTACGTATCTGTTATCTCCAGCTTTTCTCCATCAATCGATAAATCTTCATTTCTTGTAAAAGCATTGTACATCACTTTTGTCTTTTGAAAGTTCATTTTTAATCCCACTTCTTTACTCTTGTCAGCAAGCTCCTGGATCATACTCTGCAGCTCTGATGGGGTAGTTGCAAAAATGACTACGTCATCAGCAAAACGAAGGTAAGTTAGATTATTTCCATTAATCTTTATTCCTTTGTTTTCCCAGTTCAGTGATTGAAAGACATTTTCCAATGTGGCATTAAAGAGCTTGGGAGATATGGTGTCACCTTGTCTCACTCCCTTTCCAATTTTTATATGTGTTGTATTTTCAAACAGCTGAATCTTTGCCCTTGCATCTTCATAGATGTTATCAATAATATTAATGTATGCATCTTCAATACCGCAGGATTTCAAAGCCATTGTAACTGCTGGTGGTTTCACCGAATCAAAGGCTTTTTCATAATCGATAAAAGGCATGCACAATGGAAGTTCATATTCCCTCGCTCTTTCAATTAGTTCTCTCAGTACGTGGATATGATCTATTGTGCTGTAGCCACTCCTGAATCCAGCTTGTTCTCTCGGTTGAGCCATGTCCAGTGTTACCTTCAAGCGGTGTGAAAGAACTTTAGTGAAGATTTTATAAACTACTGATAGGAGGCTGATAGGTCTGTAGTTGCTGAGATCCTCAATGCCACTTTTTTTATGTAGCAGGATCATTTTAGCGTTGTTCCAATCCTCAGGAATCTTCCCTTTCATTAAGGCATCGAGTGAAAATTTGGTTGAGTACTGTTTCAATTTCTCCACTTGCTTCTTGTATGATGTCTACAGTAATTCCATCTCCTGGAGCTTTCCCCGCTTCATGTTCTTGATTGCATGTGCAACTTCTGCTGGGAGGACTGGAAAAACTCTGGTACTGGTACCTTTCATGTTGTCTGGAGTACATGTGTCATCCCTTTCATATAATTTGGAGTAGAAATCTTTCACTCTTGTCAAAATTTCGCCTCTATTCTTGTTACAGAACCATCTTCTTTTCTCAGTGCCATAATCTGTTTTCTTCCCTTACTGAGATGTCCCTTTGCTATCTTTAGGCTTTGGTTGTTTTCAATTGCTTTCCTCACTAGTTCACAGTTGAATTTCCTTACGTCTTCAGTGATACTTTTTCTTACTGTCTTGCATAGCTCTATATATTCCACTTTGGAAGTCACATCTTCTTTAGTTGTCCTCATCTCTCTTCTTTTTTGCATCAACATTTTGGTTTTTCCTGATAATTTGTTCACATGCAACTTTTTCTTAGACCCAGCTAATTTTGTTGCTGTTTCCATAAGAGCTTTGGTTATTTTTCTGTTAACTTCAGAGATGTCTACTTCTTCCGATGTTAGGCCTTCTAAAGCAGAGAACCTGTTCTTCAGTTCTAACTTGAAGGTATTATGGTGTTTTTTTAGGTTGGTTATGTCAATAGATTTTGTTTGTCTTATGAGCTTGCCACGTTCAAGTTTAGTGTTGAGGTGCATCTTACATCTCACCAATCTATGGTCACTACCAGTGTTGAACTTGTTTAGCACACTGCAGTCTTCTATAACGAATTTTTTGTTACACATAATAAAATCAATTTCACTTGTCGTCCCATTTGGATGTCTCCATGTCCATTTCCTGTGTGGCTTTTTCTTGAAGAAGGAGTTCAAGATGAAAAACCCTTCTGCCTCTGCAAACTCAACGAGAGTATTTCCACGCTGGTTTCTGTTGCCATGACCGAATTTACCTACTGAAGTTTCATTCTGTTGCTGTTGCCCTATTTTTTCGTTGAAATCTCCCATAATTATCTTCAAGTGCTGCTTACCTTTATTATTTAAATGACGAATTTCCTCATACAATTCTTCAATTTCTTCTTCAGGATGACTTGTGGTGGGTGCATAAGTTTGAATAATCTGAGCCTGGTATCTTCTCGAGAGTTGGATAACAAGTCGTGCAGCTCTGTCAGAGGAACTTTCAACTTCTACAACTTTATCCTTCAGTTTCTTGTTTATTATAAATCCAACACCACTAGTTCTGCTAGTATCTGTCTCACGATAGTAGAAGAGATGTCCACTTTTCAGTTCAATGAGATTTTCTCCTTACCTCACTTAGCCCGACGATGTCCCACTTGATCCTTTGTAGTTCCTCTTCCAATTCAAGAAGCCTTGAATCAGAAGATAGAGAGCGTCCATTGTAAGTAGCCAAGGTCAGCATCAAGTGACAGCCTAGTCCGGTCCTCTGGTGATTCTTAGCACCCTCTGCCTTCATGTCGCACTGGCCGCTGCCTTGGCCAGGTACATTCCAGCTGCCAGAGACTGAGGGCCTAGATTTAAGATGTGGAGTCATTTTGGAGGGGTTTGGCCATAACTCACCACACTGGCCAAGCGGGTTGGTGAGTGTGGGATAGCAATTTCCTCTAATCCCGATGGTATAGTTATACCGCTATTGGCGGTCGTCAGAGCCCCTTTAGTGGGAACAGGATGCACCATGAGAAGGCGGGGTTGACATTTGTCAAGGAGAGGCTGTGATGCTGTGCATCACCTGACCTTACATCCATTGTCATATATTGGATAGTATATCCCATAATGACCATTATCCGTTCTGCAACTTTATCAAACAAGGGTGAGTATTTTCACTACTTTAACTAAAGTAGTAAACTTTTTTTTTAGTCCTGTTCAGCCCCCACCCCAATGCTGTTTAACATATGTAGATTGTTGCACCTCCCGATTTTTCCTGATACAGGGCCCCTCGAAACATTGCAGAATGAAATGAATGGTCAAAGAAACTATAGAAATAGTTAGACATCCCTTCCCCACTCCGCAGTTGAGAAAGACGTCGGTTAATTGCACAAGGAGGAAGGAGTGGAAGTTTGGAAGAGGAGATTTTTTTTTTAAATGCCTAAACAGATTAATCCTAGTTTTCGGGCTCATTCGGGCCCGGGCTCTATCTTGCAATATAAAATTCGGGCTCTGAGCCCGAAGAGCCTGAACTGAAATCTTATGAGCACAGCACTAATGCCTCCTACAACCAACGGGAGTAAAATCACCCCCCTCCTTGGGAAATATATAGAGAACATCTTGTACACCCCCCCCCCTGCCCTCCCACATCATACGGTACATACATTGTCGTTCCTCAGCTAAGTAAACCCAGAAGTTTGGAAACACACATTGCCCATTTATTGTATTTGGGATTCTAGCAGTAGCCTGGTGAGGGGATTTTTTTCCCTAATTCAAAATAGAAGGTCCCCCCCACACACTTGTTATAATTACATTATGTGTATTTTGTTTATAAAAAGTGTTGTAGTTCAATTGTGTTTTTAAAACAACTGAACTGAAAACATTTTTAAGAAAGTAAGAAAGAAACAGACAAAATATACGGAAGATCCCACTGAGAAATGTTCTGGTGTCCTGGTGGGCCAAACCACCCCTGGCTTCAGTGCAGATGTGGCAAATAGCTCTCCCATCAGCATTTAGTCTTAGCCAAGGGAATTGAGTTTTTCACTGCACTTGAAATTTACATCCTGAAGTGTTGGGAACTGTATCCGTTCCGCACCCAGCTTTATCTTGCGGGAATGGGCCCGTTTTATTGTGCATTGATGGACAAGAGTGAATTTCATGCACTTCACTTTTTTCAGCTGCTTTGATTTCGCACTCATTGCAATTTTCATCATTTTCATTGTTTCCTCTCCATTTTTTCACAAAAGAAAATAATGTTGATTGCCGCCTTTTAGAGCTCATGGCGAAATAATTCTATTTCGTTTTTAAACACTTTAGTGATAGTAGAACTCAAAACATATTATTTCTTGGCGATATTTGAATGCTCCGCTTTTAAATCGATGTCGATCTCACTGACTATTGATTGTGGGTGATCTAAACAGTTACTTTTTGTTTTTTTAACACGCATTCACGTTGCCCCCTTGGGCCTTCTTTACTTTGGAGACCTAGCTCATCAGACAATGTCTTATTCCATGAATCTATTGTTTTCAACAGCACATTTTCCATGTCCTGATCCCGAAGTCGAGGGGAAGGAGAGGAAGGGCATTTGCCATAACACATGAAGCGAAAGACCCAAGAAAACTTCAAAGAAACTTTACTGCCCTTAGCCCCCTTGCAGGTATGCTACGTGGGGTGGGGGGTGGGGTGTGTGTGTGTGTGAAGGGATGTGTGTGTGTGTGTGGGGGGGGGGGTCAATTTGGCCTTTTTTGAAAAGTGGTTTTCCATGCTGACCAGCAGAGGACAATCCCAAACAGAAGTTCTCCTTAGCCCCAAGAAATTACCTCCCCGGCAAAGTCTAGGTGTAAAGTAAGATAAGGAACCGTCGAACCACACGTTGAAAGCATGGCTGTAAACATTGGAGGAACACAGATTTTAGATGGACTGCAATTAGGGCATTGATTTATAGAAAGCGGGTTACTTCGGCGTTGCAAGATCCCAAGGGACGGCATTTGGTTTTAATGTGACTCTCATTTGAGTCCAGCAATATCTTGCTGCTTTTTCTTTGAGCCAGAAGGAAGCCCCCTCCCCCGCTGTCTGGCCAGCATACCGGAAGAAGTCACTGAAACTTTTGAAGATCATCATCATACCATGCTTCCTGCCTACATGCTGCTGTAGCCTGGTAAGCCTCCCTCACCTCATTTGAAAGTTGTCTTCTGGGATCAGGGGGATTTGAGTTAGCGAACGGCGCATCACTTGGAAATTGAAAGAACTTAGTTAACCCTCTAAAACAGAATGCCTACTAGGCTTCACATATTTTATTTTTCATTTTCTGAAAGGAAAGATTGGTCAAAACACACACACACACACATCTTTATTTTTTCTAATTATAATAATAGTATTTATAACACGATAAATTAATTTGGAGTGGAGAATTGCAACACACAAATTTTGTGGAGTAACGCACCACTCGCAATACAATAGCCCCCCCCCCATGAGGGAGACCATCGCCATTTGGGAAAAAGTGCAACATCGGTGGGTGTACAGAGGCTGCAAACAATTCATGATACATGTAGAACCAGTCATACATTGTTGTACATGTATCAGGTGTCCAAATTTCTACCAGGTAAACATTCCCCACCATAACGTGACTAGTCAGACAAGCACACTTTTTTCCAGTCATCCGATGCCCAACTTGCATCATCTTTGCACCAGGAGGGTCTTTGTTGCCAATGAACCATGGTTAGGAGAGGATGTCATCAAGGTCATCTGCTGTTATTACCCACACGTGTGACACATGGTCATGACAGATACTGTTCTGTATTGACCTCTGTTGTATTGGGTAGTCAACTGTAGAACACTACTGCGTCTGTTGGCCTGTATGAGTCGTGGACCCAACTCTCAGCTCTCACATCAACCTTTTGCTGTCCTGTGCAGTTTTGCTTGTGGGTTGTTGTTTGACTATTTTCATACCAGTCCTGGTACACTTTAACTATGGCAGCTCGTGAGCAACCCACCAGTTGAGCTATTTTGGATATCAAGGCACCCGCTCTCTGAGCTCCCATAATCTGTCCTTTCTCAGTTTAATAAATTCTTCTATTTACCCATAACACTTTGAATTTGACTACCTACTGCTCCATTCACACATATGTGTTGGGTCGCAGATGGCCTAGTGGTCAACGTTCGTGACTGCCATGGAGAAATCTCAGGTTCGATCCCAGGCAGGTAGGAACGCTCGAACCACTAAATATCTGCCATGCATCTGATGGGCACATTAAGCCGTCGAACCCCTGGTACTGTGTCCCCGGTAATAAATAAGGGCATCTTCCTCCCTCTTTCTACCTTGCTTCTGTGTCCCTTTCCTATCCGGCACTCTAGTCCAAATCTCCTAGCTTCCTATTTCTAAGGGTTTTTTAAGACATGGGGTCAGACCCTCCCTTGCTAAAATTCTTTACATATGAAATGATCTGATCACATATATATGCTATGTTGGTCGACTGATCGCGCCCTCTCGGAAATCACATGGCCAAGGGGCCGCATCGACTTTTTATAGGGGTAGTCATAATTCAGTGATCACTTGTTGTATATATGCAATTTTTCTGGATGCTGTTTAAACAGTAATCCTAGACACATACCTGGTTTCAAATATTAACAGAATCACTTCAAATAATCCACAGGAGAGTTGAGAGGATCATTTGTAGTTAGTACGCTGGAATGCTGAGTAAAAACCCTTGGATGCTCGATTCACACCAACACATCTATTATATATAGATCCACAGTTGACAGTCGGAGCTCCACACATTGTAGTCAGCAAGAGCAACCACCAGTGTCTTGTGGAGTTGCTTTGTTGAGTAGATGTACATAGTTCATAAGCCTTAAAACATTATTGGTATTGTTGCTGAGGTAGGACACAACTTCCCATTCCAAGAAGCAAAATATGTAGCAGCAGATGAATGTAAAAGAAGGCCAAGAGTTTCATCCACAGCATCACAGTGCAAACTCTTAACCAAGGTGAGTGAGAACATCACTTGTCTCCAGTCATACACACAAAGACTTCATGTCACCTCCTATTTGAAGGACTGTTCCAAAGACAGGAGTTAGCAATACATGAATTCAGCATTCCAAAAGATTGTTCCCGATCCCCTTAAAAAATTCATGTTTCACAAACCAGAGCAAATGGCTGTCAGAATTCAACCTCTCTTGGATTGTTAAGAATTTAATCCTAAATTAGAGAATGTTACAAGGATTAGCACCAATGGCACATCTAGCAGGGGTGCAGGTTTTTCCTTTTAAATGGCCATCATCTAAATAATTAATGCATTTATTTTTGTAAGATTATAGTAATAACTCCACAAATTTTCATAACTAAAATTTGCTGTAAATTTTGAGAAAAAACAATTCTGTTCTAGCTTCAGCAGAAAAAAAAACCCAAAAAAACTAGAGGTTCAGAAACAGAAACATGAGAGCAGAAGTGAAAAGATTTTCACTGATAATGAAAATCAGTGGGTGAGCTTTGTTCCTTTTTTTTTTTAGTATTGTCTGTGTCACTAGTAATTAGGAGCAGGGAAAATTACAGTGTGGCATAGACTTTGAAGTGGGGTGACAGTGCAAAAGTATGTACTTCGATTGGGTCATAAACAAAAATCTAGTAATAAATTTCCAAGCTGCAAATTTTTCTATTAAATTAACCCATCTGAATAAAAAGGATCAAATTTTATTTTGAAAGATGTGTGTGTGTGTGTGTGTGTGCTCCACAAAGTCTCTCTCTTTTTTTTTTTTTTTGGACTCAGTCAACTGCTTCACTCCCTGATATGAGCTTCTAGATCTGCTACTGATTAGTACTATGCTTTAGTGACATCCCTCTCAAGATTGTCACTTAAATTAATAGGCACAACACCATTGTGGCTTAGGGTTTGCATCAACTTTTGTCTCTGCCCATGCTTTATATATATATATATATATATATATATATTCTATAAAGAAGATACCTAAGCAAAAAAATACATATATAATTTTGACTCACACCTAATACAACATAGAAAAGGTTATGTATCTACCTGTGTGAGTAAAAGGAGAAAAGATAAAAAAATAAAATAAAACAACTGAATGTAGAAGGTGTCGAGAATACTGAGCCTTGGCTTTATCAAGGACCAGCAAAAACTCTGCATTTTCTCACTTCCACAAAGACCTAGTTGGAAATGGGTTTCTGCAAGGCCATAGATGCAAGTAACATTCCCACCAAAAATAGTTATATATAGCCCACCCCAAGTGTTCAAACATTTAGAGCATATGCAGTGATCTTAAATTTCAACCAACATAGATGAATATGCATGGTTTTTGAATAAATTTGTAGAAGAGTATAAGTAAAAAAACAATTCATTCATTTAAAAACTTCATTCATCAAAAGTCATCAAAAAGAAATGTTATAAACAACATTTGAACATTGGTATAAATGTTAATGATTATAAGAGTTCGGTGGCGTCGTTAGACCAATTTTTCGGGGCTGAAGCCACTTGCCCCCAAAAAAGCGCAAAGCCCTCCCAATCAAAATAAACTTTTTCTTGTATTAGCTTACCTTTACCTATGTAATATTTTTCCACTTTAAAAAAAAAAAAAAGGCAGATGGGAATTTTCTTAAATATTTTGTCAAAGCAAATAAACCTCTTCCTTTGATTCCTTTTTTTTTCCTGATGAGGGGGTCAGGTGTCACAGCAACAGCATTAAGATAACATTGCTCTAGTTGGGGTAATCTAATCACCTGGTCTATGCAGGGGTTAGGCCATTAGGGAACAATACATCAAACAACTAAATGATTTACGGGGGTGGGAGTATCGTGGAGGGCTCCAAGCTATCAAAATCCCAAACCCTGAGAATCAGCTGTAGGCCAAAAGACTGAAGGAACGATATACGACAGCAACTGCAACAGCTTGTCGGAAACAGTAATATTTATATGAAAAGGCGGCATCTTTACTAGGGTAATAAAGGACAGCATGGAAGGAAGCAGAAGTTCCCACTAAGTGAAGGCGTTTGTCATGGGATAAAGGGATTTTGGTGGGGTATTAGCACATTTCTTGTTACAGTAGTTTGTTGGTTGATGTATTTGACCATCGGGTGGGAAATAGAATAAAGGAACCGATGTATGATGGATTCTTTTACAGAACAGTGTTGCTTCGTATTCTTCTCAATTAAGTGCAGTTGATTTTTTTTTTGTCCGCTGCAAGCTATACTTTCAGAAGTACTAGGAGGGAAATTTTTTTTTAAATAGTACTGCGAATTACTTTTTTTTGGTAAACAGTGTCAAACAACAGTTTTTAACCCAAGTAGTCACTTTGTGCATGAGCTCTTTAACACACAAGAAATGCATTCCAGACAAAAATGCTCTTATTTATTGTCAATTTCCATTCAAAATCAGTTTTAGACAATTGTTCAGTGATACAGAGGAAAAATCTGGTATGTGCAAGGTTCGACATTATTTCAGTTTTATAAATAACTGAAGTAAATCAGGGTACTTTGGATAGCTTTTGTCGAGTTTCACATCTTTGCTTAGGGTTGTTTTTTGAAGAAAATATTATTTCAGAATTATTATATTTGCACTTTTAAGGTATTAACCTCTTGCTAAGTGCGCATAGTTTACGTGCAATTCATAAATGAAAAAAACATTAGAAAGAACCACTCACTCACCATAAAGATCATGGTAACCTCCAATGACAACACACTTCCAACACGTCATTCATCGTGATGTAACTGGGCTTCCAAGGTTTACAGACTTCTTGCTTACGCTTCTTATTTTCGGGTGTGAAACATCGTATTTTTTTTTTTTTCTTTTCCTTAGCCTTATAAGATGTTACTATAATGCTTGTCAATTCGATAAAAATCACACATACAACTCATTCATACAATTCAAGTAAAAACTATGTACATAACCTTACATTCACAGGTGATTAAACCTTGGTCAACTCTAATTATCAAACTCCTCCTTCTGTTTCACAACCTCTGCTACTCCCACTGCAAGTGTCACACCCATTCAGCCCCTCACATCCAATCCTCTAGTACTTTCAACAGGCCTCTGTCATCTTCAGGAGGCAGGTGTGTCTCACCCGCCCACCACAGCTCAAGTGAGCAGAGCCATCGAGGCCTGGGCTCCAGTCGCTATCTCTGAATCGTTGTGTCTCTGGCGCCATCTATTGTCCCTGCTGCTCTTTTTTCCCTCTTTCTTTTTACGCCGCTGTTCAATTTTTATTAGGGCTTTCCATTGTTCGTTTAGGTTACTTGGCTCATTAATGTTGCATAATCTTGATCTGTTTTTTTCAATTAACACTGATTCTGCAATTCTTAACTGCTTTTCGTTTTTACAGCTCTTAATAATTTTAATATCTTCAAACCTTGGACATTTTTGATTTTCCATACAGTATTGGGTCAATGCTGTCTTAGCTTCTTTTTTATTCCAATTATTAATATGCTGGTTCAATCTATACTTTAATTTATTCTTGGTGCTGCCTATATATGACACAGGTGGTTGCTGGTTTATTGGGATTTCATAAATTCCTGCTCTATCTAATTGGCTAATTTTTTCATTTTTAATCACTAAATTTTTTACAGTAAGTACCTGATTTCCTACCTGTATGCCATACTTGCCACAAACTTTATTAATTTCTGCTGAAACATTTTCTATATATGGTATTGCTCCTACATATTTTACAAGTTTTTTTATCAGTCTTGACCTTATTGTAACCTTGAGTTACTTCATAAATCCATTTTTTTAATACCTGTTTAGGGTATCCAAAATCATATGCAATTTTTTCAATATATTCAATTTCTTCATTTCTATACTGTTCAATGTGACAAAAATATGTAGGAGCAAAATATGTAGGAGCAATACCATATATAGAAAATGTTTCAGCAGAAATTAATAAAGTTTGTGGCAAGTATGGCATACAGGTAGGAAATCAGGTACTTACTGTAAAAAATTTAGTGATTAAAAATGAAAAAATTAGCCAATTAGATAGAGCAGGAATTTATGAAATCCCAATAAACCAGCAACCACCTGTGTCATATATAGGCAGCACCAAGAATAAATTAAAGTATAGATTGAACCAGCATATTAATAATTGGAATAAAAAAGAAGCTAAGACAGCACTGACCCAATACTGTATGGAAAATCAAAAATGTCCAAGGTTTGAAGATATTAAAATTATTAAGAGCTGTAAAAACGAAAAGCAGTTAAGAATTGCAGAATCAGTGTTAATTGAAAAAAACAGATCAAGATTATGCAACATTAATGAGCCAAGTAACCTAAATGAACAATGGAAAGCCCTAATAAAAATTGAACAGCGGCGTAAAAAGAAAGAGGGAAAAAAGAGCAGCAGGGACAATAGATGGCGCCAGAGACACAACGATTCAGAGATAGCGACTGGAGCCCAGGCCTCGATGGCTCTGCTCACTTGAGCTGTGGTGGGCGGGTGAGACACACCTGCCTCCTGAAGATGACAGAGGCCTGTTGAAAGTACTAGAGGATTGGATGTGAGGAGCTGAATGGGTCTGACACTTGCAGTGGGAGTAGCAGAGGTTGTGAAACAGAAGGAGGAGTTTGATAATTAGAGTTGACCAAGGTTTAATCACCTGTGAATGTAAGGTTATGTACATAGTTTGTACTTGAATTGTATGAATGAGTTGTATGTGTGATTTTTATCGAATTGACAAGCATTATAGTGACATCTTATAAGGCTAAGGAAAAGAAGAAAAAAATACGATGTTTCACACCCGAAAATAAGAAGCGTAAGCAAGAAGTCTGTCTGTAAACCTTGGAAGCCCAGTTACATCACGATGAATGACGTGTTGGAAGTGTGTTGTCATTGGAGGTTACCATGATCTTTATGGTGAGTGAGTGGTTCTTTCTAATGGTTTTTTCATTATTTCAGAAGTTATATAATATATATATATATATATATATATATATATTCTGCTAGGTTTTTTTTTGTTTTTTTCTCCTTTTGCGTTTTTTTATTTTTATTATTTTTGTTTTGGTTTTCCAAAAACTAAAATTTTAATTTTTTGGTTCTTAAGTTTTTTGAAGCTGCAGTTAGTTACCTGTGGTGGGAGTTGAGTGTAGGGAACATAATTTGGCTGGTCCTTTTGCTGGCAGAATGTGTTCTTGGCTTTTGACAATGATAGAGGTGGAGTCCGAGTCAGATATCTTATTGCTTGCCCTTGATGAAAGTCAGTCATTAATATGCTTCCTTGCATTCTTCTGTTCATTAAATTTCCATCGTTTGAAGCTCGCCTGCTTCGGGTGGTTGGAAAGTGGTAATTGTTGTTCTACTTCTCATTCCCCGAATTTTTTTTTTCTTTGTTCAAAATTTGCTCTTTAGTTTCACATTTCTCTCTCTCTATATATATATATAACAAATAGCCATAAACATCCAACACAAATGAACATAATTAATTTAATAAATTTGAAGACCTGAAAATCTAAATGCGCTAAAGCAGCAGAGAATTCTCAGAAAAACAACCAAAACAATACAACACATCTTTAAGACGTTCGCTGCGGCAGTGTTTTTCGACGATATTTTTGTATTGTGTTATGACCCACTGGTGGGGGTGAGACTGTTTAATACAGTGCTGTATGATACACCGGTGGGTCCTTTAAAGATATATACTAGTATACATAAAGTGACTGATATCCGCTACTTTGTTTTTTCCTCCTCTGAAAACTGTAGAAGTTAAGGCGTTACGGCTGTCTGTTGCAATGCAGCGAACGTGTAATAAGTACCAAAAAATGGAGGACAAAAAATTTGCAATGCATTGAAGCAAAGAAAACAAGCAAAAAATGCAGAATTTTTTTAAATGCTGAGCTTTGGCTTTATCAAGGACCAGAAAAGCACAACATCAGCTCATCTCTACAAAGACCTAGTTGAACATGGGTTTCTGCTACATCATATATGCATATAAAGTACTAACGACTCCCAGAAAATTAAAAACGCCTTTTTAAACCAAGAAAATGTAAAAATTAAATTTAACAATACTTACAGTATATGACATACTCGGCCCAACACACAACGACCCTTCGTCAGCAAATCCAGAAAAACCTCGTAAAGAGCCAATTTACAAAATCATGTCTAACAGTGCCAGGAGATGGGTTGTGACTTTATACATAATAAATGAAACAAGTACTGTGAAATTACTTAAATTATAAAAGAAAATACTTAAATAATAAAAGAAAAGTTGGAATATATACACAATATATATTGTAAAAATGCATTACTTAAAAGTACAAACTCAAAAAAAAAAAAAAAAACTTTCCAACACACAAACTTTAAGGCAGTAGAGCCACGAGGCCCTCTGCGAGAGGCAAAGCTCAGCATTTTCAAAATTTTCTGCATTTTTTGCTTGTTTTCCTTGCCTCAATGCATTGCAATTTTTTTCCTGTTTTTTGGTACTGATTAAAAATGCATAGTGTTGTTTTGGTTATATATATATATGTATAATGGATGAGCTTAGCCCTTCCAATCCATCATTCCTAGTGATGCCACACTGTAAAAGTTTGATTATTAAAGATCAGGAAAAAACAAAGTTATTAGATAGCGCAGGTGTATACAGTATACCAATATATGAACCTAGTAATAAGTGTAAAAACTACATGGGAAGCACAAAGAATTGTTTAAGAAACTGTTTACAACAACTTGTTATAAACTGGAACCGAAAAGAGGAGAAAACAGCCTTAATACAATATTGTGTAAAAAATAAAGCAGTACTCTTTTTGAAGACATAAAGATTGTATGCAAACAACCTACCAAAAAAGCTGTTATGTACGCAAAGTCCATAATTATAGAAAAAACAAAAGATACTAATCATAATGTCAACAGTTGTGTAAATATCCTATTGCCTTGGAAAATTTTGATTAGAGAAGATAGACAAAAAGGTCTCCATCAAAGATGCACCACTCTAAGGAATGCACTTCAATATCTCCACCACAACAGAATTGTATATCGGTAGTGGCAACCACAGACTTGAGTGATGTAGAGGGTCCAAAGAAGTCAAGCTGCAACATGCTCAATCGGTGTGGCAGGGTGTGATGGATGGTGAGAAGGGCAGTGGGTTAGGCTTATTGAGCTCCTGATGATGGTGAACAGATATTTCACCGAAATGCATTGGAGGGCATGGCAACTACTGAGTCCTACGAAAGATTTTGCTATCATCCTGTTTTTCCTCTTCTGGTCTTAATCTCAGGGTTTGGATACACATTTGTTTTTGTTTTTTTAGGTTCCTTTGTTTGATATGGCTGTATTTCATTCGTAAACCTTTCACCTCGTTTATGTGATGTTTTTAGTAGAATTCGTATTTTTAAAAGACCTCAGTTTTTGAGAAGCATTTTTATTATTGAAATTTTGTCACATCCTGTAAGTTTTTGTGTACGGTTTTTGTAACGTTCGTACTTTCCACTCCCTGTTTGGTTTTTCGAATAATTTGAGCCAACTATTAACTTCAATATCTTCATTGAACCAACTTTTAATGCAACTACTTATCTTGTTTACTTTCATAACAACCATCAACCTGCCTTTGTATACCGGAAAGGATGGACAATATGTTTGGTAAGCATATATTATTTCTTTTGTATGAATTTTAATGAACTATGACAATCCCATGATTACTTTTTGATGTAGAATAAGATTGTTAGAGGAGGCAGGTGATAGCAAAGATGATAACATGCAAACAGTTAAACGAATGAAGAGGCTTTGTTATTTATACTCTTCTATGAACTTATTCAAAATTTACATTTATAGCATGTTTTGTACTGTCTCTATTAAATGAGCATTTTAATATATGCATGGTTTTAACTGGTAACATTAGTTTACAAATTTAAAAAAAAAAAATATTACAGGCAAACTTGAATCTTTAAAAAAAAATCAAGGCCATGAGGAGTTATATCCCATGGACTCTCACCCTGCCTTTCAGGTATGGATTGGTTTAAATATGTATACTACACAAATTTTTGATGGGATTTCTGTGAAACTCTACAAGACAGTTAGTCCATTTTATCAAGCATTTATCCCTTACAAGCCTCCCAGATTTTAATCTGGTGTTTATTCGTTATTATTAAAGAATAGGTTGAAAGCACATCTCCAGTTTTGTGGTCAGAGAAGTAAAAGCTGTGGCTAATCATTTGAGTTAGGTCCAGGTTTGAGTCATGAAGGAGGTTTTATGGGTGTGAGTGCCTTAGCTCTTGGTTCTGTCTGTTTTCTTGATGGCATGGAATTAGAGGGACAACTCCTACCTCAGATGCTTGTGGGGGTTTGTTTAACTTCTCTCCCAGCAAAATATTTTTTGGTCAGCCAAAATTAGATCAAGACCAGTGAACTCTGCATGCTATTAGTTGATGTATAGAAAACAACACTATTACTGTAGGGGCCGATCCAAATGGTATTTTATACCATTTGGTGATAGCTTCACAAATATATTTTTAGCTCAAAAGGTATCTTCACAAAAATATTTAGAGCTGTCATGGCATCATCACGAAAATGTTTGGAACTGTAACGGTATCTTCCTGAAACATTTTCAGTAAAGTTTTATTTAAACAAAAATATTTTAACGTAAGAGGTATCGTGAATATATTGTCATGTACAACTAATGTATATATATTTTTTTCATTTCAGATGGTTTATTTTGCTGTGTAAGCAAAACAGAGCAATTAGTGTTGAAAGTTTTTTTCGCATACCAGGCTAGGCAAGTGGATTTCTTATTTGCATTCAAAGAGCAATAATTTTGATGACCCTTGCATCTGGGCAAGGTGCTTTGCTTCTCATGATAATGATGATTCTATTTACAAACCCATGCCACTTTGAATCTTTGTGTACCTTTTGAGAGCCTTTTTAACTACATTTTTCTCAAAATTGCTCTAAACACAAAAATAAGTCAACTTCACAAAAATTGGCAAAATTTCACAAAAAATGGGTGTAATCTTTAAACACCTGGATTGGCCCCTGTACTGATTACCTTTAAATACCCACACACATGTACATACATTCAGTAGACAAAACTTTAGAGATAGGGCTGTTGGGCAGTTGACAGTGGCTGATCCAGCGGGGGTGACAGGGGCGATCGCCCCCTAAACCCTAACGAAGTTTTTATGTTTAAAGTAGCGAAGATCATAAATGATTAACTTTGCATATTTTGTTTTCAGTTTTTCTAAAAAAAATTAACCATTAAACTTAGTACAGAGGATTTAAAATACTTATTACATTGATTTAGGTTCAGTAAAAAAAGAAAGAGAAGGGAATAGAATAAAAGAGAGAGAGAGAGAGAGAGAAAGCACAAAAGAGAAAGGGAAAACAGGGACAGCAGGGGTAAAAAACATGGGGATATTTTTTGTTAGTTCTTTGCTATTGTCATGTTGTCTAGCATCTGTAACGTCTCGAAACAGGGTACGAAATCAGAGTAGGTGGGAGAAACTGTGAATAACAATCTGATCTAGTGAGTATATATAAGCACCCCAGACAAAAAATTATGGAATGCTGTCATCTGGAGGAACAGCTGGAAACTGGTCAGGCTGAGAAAAATGTGTGTATATAATGGAATGGAAAGTATTGTATGTTACTTGTTACTTTTTCAGCCTTGTAAGACATGCATGCTTAATCAGTTTTATTGTTGCTTACATATAGTACCATGGGTAGAAAAGGTGACGTAACAGAGTGGTAACAACGCAGAGTGTGTGCAAAGGGCTGTACTGTGGGGGTGGTGGTGGTGGAAGTGTCATGTTTTGGGGGTGTATATCCAGTGCTGGGGTGGGTCCCTTAGTTCACGTGTCTAATGGCATGAAAGTGGTGGACTACGTGAAAATGTTGGATAACGAGGTGTTGCCATATGTCCATTTCCTCTAAGATGCCGACATTCCAGATCCACGTTATCAAGATGACAACTGCACTGTCCACCGAGCTGCCATTGTGCAGGATTGGTTTGCAGAACATGAGGTCGACGTCCCACATCTCACCTGGCCCGCCAATTTGCCTGATCTCAATGTTATAGAGAAAATTTGGGACATGCTCGAACGGGCAGTTAAGAAGAGACAACACCCTTCCAATTTGACTGCTCTGCGGGACCAGTTGTTCACGGCGCTGGGAAAACTGGACATTAATGTCATCCGCTGCCATATTGACAACATGCCAAAGAAAATCAAGGCTGTGCTTCGAGCTCCTGGTGATGTAACCCCATATTAACCAATAAAATGAGCATTCCATAATTTTTTGTCCGGTGTGCTTATACTGTATATACACTGAAGAGCAATTGAATTAGAGACAGCTGGCGTTATGCAAATGTGGCGCTGTGGGCGGCCCTGTAAACGGAAACGACATGAGGTATGCAGCAAGCCGACAATATAAGGAGTGATGCGACGGGAATCAGTAAGAGTCGAACGCAGTATGGGTAAGACAAAGGATCTAAGCGCATTTGATTGTGGGCAAATTGTCGGGGCCCGACGAATGGGTCACTCCATCTCGGAAGTCGTGCAGGCACTGGGATTTTCACGAGCCACTGTGTCACGGGTTCACCATGAGTACACCAAATCTGGAAAAACCATCCCTGCAAGGGCCAACTGCCATGGACAACAGCGTGTAGATGAGCGGAGTCATCGTCAGCTAGCTCGAATTGTAACAGCGGATAAACGGGCCACAGTGCAAGAAATCACTCTGCAATTTAACGCTGGTGCACAAAAACATGTAAGCAGCCACACCATCCATAACCATCTCTTCGCTATGGGATACAGAAGCCATGGTCACACAAGGGTACCACTGCTGACCGCACATCACTGGGTGCAAAGATTAGCATGGGCGCAGGAACATCGCCGCTGGAACCTAGACATGCGGAAAAATGTTGCCTGGACTGATGAGTTGAGATTTACGTTGGTACATGCGGATGGCAGGATACGAGTATGGTGCAAACCACATGAAGCGATGCATCCTTCTTGCCAGCAGGGTACTCTTCAAGCTGGTGGGGGTGGCATTCTCGTCTGGGGACTGTTTACGTGGACTGAAATGGGACCCCTGGTGCGTATGACATAGTCCCTCACAGGTCAACGTTACTGGGATATCCTGAACGACCATTTGCTCCCGTTTGTGCGTCTTCCAACATCCCACTGGGAACCTCATCCTGCAACAAGACAATGCACCAAGCCATCGCTCCCGAATTGTATCCGAATGGTTGGATGAACGCTCCACCGATGTGACCTCGCTTCCTTGGCCAGCTAGGTCACCTGACCTCAATCCCATCGAGAGAGATGTTCGAGGCTCTGAACCCCTCCATCAAATCTTCGTGAACTGTGGGAGCTTGTTCAGGGGTCGTGGATCCATATGGCTTCCCAATGCTTCCAGTGTCTTGTCGAGTCCATGCCGAGACGAATCGCCGCCGTTGTCAGGGCGAAAGGTGGTGCTACACATTACTAGACAGGTATCTCTAATTCAATTGCCCTTCAGTGTATATACAGGATGTTTCCCAAAGTCGCGGCTCACTTCAATAACTCGAGAATGAATTGGAACAGAAAAACAGGGTCATCGGGTATTAATAAAAGATATGATCTATTGAAGGGATAGGTGAATGACCCCCCCCATGAACAGGGGGCTATGGGGGCTATCTCGTAAACAAAGCAAGTTAGGAAAAATTTCCAATTACAAAGTTATGCAGCGTTTTTACCTTAGTGTAAATCCGCAGAAAAATTTATAATAGCTCTCCAGGTTTGGGCTGTGCACTCTTGAGCTATTGCACATCTACAAAGAAAAGTTGTTTTCCCCGCAAATCTTGAAATGTTTCTGCCTTTTCCTGAGCTTCGTAAGAAAAGGCATCTGAGGGGATGATTTTTTTGTTGGCGAAACTAAGGGTTCGAAAGCTCCCCCACCCCTGACTGCTCTCGCTTTTCGCCAAGAAGCACCTAAACTTTGTGCAAAATGCCGCTGTGTAGTAAATGTAGGGTTTCAGTTTATGTCTCTAGAACTTTAGGAGGAAATCTTGGAAATTATGGTCTTAATCTATCCCCGAAATAAATTATTGCCTATGGTAGCCCCCCTTCAGGAGCTCAACAAATACAAAAATCAACAGATATTTAGTCTATCCAATGCCTAAAACTACAAACAGCTCCATACCAGCTGCTTGTAGTTTTAAGCAATCATTTGGACTGTGTTGCCCTTATTACAGGGGCGTATAGAATTCTTTATCGAGGGTCCGACAAAAAATGGAAGTTTTGAAATCCACCAGAATAAAATAAAATTTAATGAAAAATACAAGAAAAAATTAATGCACCTTTTTCTAATGTAAGTTAAGGGAGCTAGAGGGGAATCCCCGTTGCCCCCAATTTAAATACCCTCTGGCTCTTACATAGTCCATGTAGGCTGCAGAATTAGCAGATGCAAAGACTCGTGCTATAGTCGTGTGCTGTTATTGGCATTTCTTGACCTCTGACATCAGGAAATATGGGTTCTTCAATTCGAAATTTGTGAAATATAGCACAGTTAAAATTTACTGTAGCAGACCATGCTCTTTTACTTACCTTGTTACATTATCGAGAAAAACATTTGTACCGAAGTTGAATTATGCCCATCTCTTACGGTGATTCCTGTATCGTGTATACAATGGGTCAAATGCTTTTATTCCTGAACTCGTTCAACAGGCCAAGCACCCACTCTGTATCAAATCCCTCAGAAGTCTTGATGTATCAGGGGTTGAAAAAAAAAAATCGAGTACATGCGCATTTCCCTCGGGAATGTTTTCGTGGAATGTGTCAACCGGTAGAAAAGGACTGAAAACAACAAAAGAAACAGTTTGTGTTCACATGCACGCATGAATTCCATACTGCAGCTAGTGACATAAGCAACAGTTTTAAAATTCCTCACATTAAAATAACCAACTTATCATTATTTTTTTCTAATGTGCAGATTACAGCAATACGCTATCATTAATAACAGAAATAAACCATATTCTTACAAACTAGTTAAAGAAACAGAGTTCTGATTGTAATGAATAAAGAATATTGGTTAACAATTAACACAAAATTATCATGTTTTAAACTGGATTGCAGAAACATTCGGATCTGAAAAAGATGCTTATCAGAACAAAAGCAGACTCGTATGTGCATATTTGTTCAGTCAAACCTTATAAGAACACAGGATCCTAGCAGTGCTGTCGATTTCTCTTGGAGCTGGTGGGTGTCTTTTGTGGACAATGTGTTGCTTACTGATGCAAATACTTGTTAATTTGCACCCACCATATATATGATCATGGCACTATGCAAAGTTACTTTTTATTCTGAGAATGCAGTCTGCGGAAGTTAAAGTCCATTTGCAAAGAGCGTTAATCAACAAAGCACAATTCGTCTTTTGATTTCACTTGTATCGTCAGTCTACAAGCGTTTTAAGTCGTTTTTTCTTTTTGCTAAGAACTTTGCCTCGGAACACCTTTGCTGTGCCGGGCTTATGAAAAGGTGAAAAAGTTAGTTAATTCTAAGTCATATGCAAAGAACAAACCCTACTAATGGAAAGTTATTCATTTGCTGAATATTATGAAATGATATTAATTTTTGGAGAATGTCAACGAAACGCTCGCGCTGCTAGGAAATTATAGGCATAACATTTCCCTGATTTGCTGTGTTCAAGTTCTTCCACTATAAGACGTGTTGCTATGCGTTTACGAACAACAACAGGCATTGTGAGTCCCCGACCACGCATTGGAAGACCTCAAGGATCTGGTGCGCTGGTTCATGATGAAGATGTTGTCACTTATTCTCTTTTAAACCCTCAGATCAGTACCAGAGAAATGAGCTTAGCATGTGGCCTTTCGAATGCCAGAATTTGGAAAATTTTGAATCGGCATGGTTTGCACCCATACCACGTCCATTTACAGCAGGCTTTATATGAAGGTGATAATGAACGACGGTTGGATTGGTGCAATTTCATTCTAGAAAAAAATTATCAACTTTCTTTTCTGCATGATGTCTTGTGGACTGATGAGGCCTGTTTCTCTCGTGAGGGTGTAATAAACAAACGTAATTCTCATTTTTGGGCTCTGGATAATCCTCATGAGACGAGATGTTCGTCATCAAAGAAAATGGTCTGTTACAGTATGGTGTGGGATATGGAGAAACACAATTCTTGGCCCTGTATTCTTTGAAGGTCCGCTTACTGGTGGATGTTATTTTGACCTTCTAAAGGAAGTACTTTCTGATTGTTTTGATAGTCTTCCGCTTCAAAGTTGTAGTCTTATGTGGTTTCAACAATACCAGTGTATATACACTCATTTGACGAAACATTAGAGATACCTGTGTACCTAATAGCATGTTGATCCTTCTCTGGTGTGAATAACAATAGCCTGTATATGCTGAGGCATCGACTCCACCAGATGAAGGATTTCTGGAGGTAACGACAGCCATGCCTGTTGCAGCATTGTCCAAAACTCTGCCTGATACGATGGTCCAGGTTCCATGCAACTGATGTTCTGCTCCACAGCATTCCAGAGAGCTTCCTCAGGGTTTAAATCCTGAGACCTTGGGGGCCACTGAATAGTTCCAAAGTCATACGAGTGTTCCTCGAGTCATGCTTGGGTGGTTGCGGACCAGTGGGGAACAAACCATCGGCCGCAGGATGCGCATAGGCCACGAAAGTGTGTAGGTGATCAGCCAGCACGCAGCCATTAAGGACCTCTCCAGACACACTAAGGGACTTAGTCCCATAAGAAGGCTCTCCAAAGCATCACAATGCCACTCCTGCCTTTTAACAGAGCTGACCTGGCATGACGGGGCCATGGCCTCGTGCTGTTGGTGCCACACTCGCACCCTCCCATCAGTTCAGAACAGCTGAAAACGGGACTCGTCTGATCACACGACGCGGTGCCACTCTGCAGAGGTCCAGTTTTGATGTTCCTGGCACCAGGCGAGGCGTAATGTCAAATGACGAGCAGTCAACTATGGCACACAAATAGGGCATCAGTTCCTGTAGTCCAGGGTATGCGGTGTGGGCCGTACCATTTGTTAGCTGATGCTGCTTGAGCTTCTGACATTTACGCTAGATGTGGTTTGCACCACTACTGCCAAGTGGTCAGTTTGTATGAGCCTGGATAATCTACACCAACCCCAGTCATTGGTGGCATGTGGTTGGTCACTGCTTGCTTTCTGGGTGCTTCTGGCATGTCTGTCGATGGTATATTTGTGGTACTCCCTTGGTAAGGTTGCCCTCGGGTTTTTACCACTTGGGCAATAGAATGGCCCAATGCGTCCACTATCATGTCACTCAGATTATTACGTAGGCAATGCATCCACGATCAAAGTTACTCAGATTACCACATATACCCATATTCATTGATTGTGATATACTGTTGCAAAGTCCTGCACTCTGCTGTTTATTGCCTGCATTCAGTTTGGCTCTGTTCTACTCGCCCATGTCAACCGCCAGGGGTGGATCCAGAAGTTTACTCTGTGGGGGAGGGTGGTTTTTCGGGTATAAAAAGGTGGGCAGAAGCCATTACGAAATGTTTCATTAGATATAACATTAGTATATATATATATATATATATATATATATGGGATGTAAGGTCAAGTGATGCGTAACATCACAGCCTCTCCTTGACAAATGTCAACCCCGCCTTCTCGTGGTGCATCCTGTTCCCACTAAAGGGGCTCTGACGACCGCCCATAGCGGTATAACTATACCATCGGGATTAGAGGAAATTCTATCCCACACTCACCAACCCGCTTGGCCAGCGTGGTGAGTTATGGCCAAACCCCTCCAAAATGATTCCACAACTTAAATCTTGGCCCTCAGTCTCCGGCAGCTGGAATGTACCTGGCCAAGGCAGCGGCCAGTGCGACATGAAGGCAGAGGGTGCTAAGAATCCCCGGAGGACCGGACTAGGCTGCCATCTGATGCTGACCTTGGCAACGTACAATGGACGCTCCCTATCTTCTGATTCAAGGCTTCTTGAATTGGAAGAGGAATTACAAAGGATCAAGTGGGACATCGTGGGGCTAAGTGAGGTAAGGAGAAAAGGAGAAGATCTCATGGAACTGAAAAGTGGACATCTCTTCCACTATCGTGGGACAGATACTGGCAGAACTAGTGGTGTTGGATTTATAATAAACAAGAAACTGAAGGATAAAGTTGTAGAAGTTGAAAGTTCCTCTGACAGAGCTGCACGACTTGTTATCCAACTCTCGAAAAGATACCAGGCTCAGATTATTCAAACTTATGCACCCACCACAAGTCATCCTGAAGAAGAAATTGAAGAATTTTATGAGGAAATTTGTCATCTAAATAATAAAGGTAAGCAGCACTTGAAAATAATTATGGGAGATTTCAATGCAAAAATAGGGCAACGCAGCAACAGAATGAAACTTCAGTAGGTAAATTCGGTCACGGCAACAGAAACCAGCGTGGAAATACTCTCGTTGAGTTTGCAGAGGCAGAAGGGTTTTTCATCTTGAACTCCTTCTTCAAGAAAAAGCCACACAGGAAATGGACATGGAGACATCCAAATGGGACGACAAATGAAATTGATTTTATTATGTGTAACAAAAAATTTGTCATAGAAGACTGCAGTGTGCTAAACAAGTTCAACACAGGTAGTGACCATAGATTGGTGAGATGTAAGATGCACCTCAACGCTAAACTTGAACGTGGCAAGCTCATAAGACAAACAAAGTCTATTGACATAACCAACCTCAAAAAACACCATAATACCTTCAAGTTAGAACTGAAGAACAGGTTCTCTGCTTTAGAAGGCCTAACATCGGAAGAAGTGGACATCTCTGAAGTTAACAGAAAAGTAACCAAAGCTCTTATGGAAACAGCAACAAAATTAGCTGGGTCTAAGAACAAGTTGCATGTGAACAAATTATCAGGAAAAACCAAAATGTTGATGCAAAAAAGAAGAGAGATGAGGACAACTAAAGAAGATGTGACTTCCAAAGTGGAATATATAGAGCTATGCAAGACAGTAAGAAAAAGTATCACTGAAGACGTAAGGAAATTCAACTGTGAACTAGTGAGGAAAGCAATTGAAAACAACCAAAGCCTAAAGATAGCAAAGGGACATCTCAGTAAGGGAAGAAAACATATTATGGCACTGAGAAAAGAAGATGGTTCTGTAACAAGAAATAGAGGCGAAATTTTGACAAGAGTGAAAGATTTCTACTCCAAATTATATGAAAGGGATGATATATGCACTCCAGACATCATGAAAGATACCAGTACCAGAGTTCCTCCAGTCCTTCCAGCAGAAGTTGCACATGCAATCAAGAACATGAAGCGAGGAAAAGCTCCAGGAGAAGATGGAATTACTGTAGACATCATACAAGAAGCAAGTGGAGAAATCGAAACAGTACTCGCCCAAATTTTCACTCGATGCCTTAATGAAGGAAAGATTCCTGAGGATTGGAACACCGCTACAATGATCCTGCTACATAAGAAAGGTGACATTGAGGATCTCGGAAACTACAGACCTATCAGCCTCCTATCAGTAGTTTATAAAATCTTCACTAAAGTTCTTTCACACCGCTTGAAGGTAACACTGGACACGGCTCAACCGAGAGAACAAGCTGGATTCAGGAGTGGCTACAGCACAATAGATCATATCCACGTGCTGAGAGAACTAATTGAAAGAGCGAGGGAATAGGAACTTCCATTGTGCATGGCTTTTATCGATTATGAAAAAGCCTTTGATTCGGTGAAACCATCAGCAGTTACAATGGCTCTGAAAACCTGCGGTATTGAAGATGCATACATTAATATTATTAATAACATCTATGAAAATGCAAGTGCAAAGATTAGGCTGTTTGAAAATACAACACACGTAAAAATTGGAAAGGGAGTGAGACAAGGTGACAACATATCTCCGAAGCTCTTTAATGCCACATTGGAGGGTGTTTTTCAGTCGCTGAGCTGGGAAAACAAGGGGATAAAGATTAATGGAGATTATCTAACCCACCTTCGTTTTGCTGATGACGTAGTCATTTTTGCAACTACCCCATCAGAGCTGCAGAGTATGATCCAGGAACTTGCTGACAAGAGTAAAGAAGTGGGATTAAAAATGAACTTTCAGAAGACAAAAGTGATGTTCAATGCTTTTACAAGAAATGAAGATTTATCGATTGATGGAGAAAAGCTGGAGATAACAGACACGTACGTTTATCTTGGACAGCAGATATCAAGTGAGGGTCACATTGATGAAGAAATTAATCGGCGTACAAAACTTGCCTGGAGAGCTTTTGGAAGAAACAGCATAATTTTCAAGAGCAATATGCCATTATGTCTTAAAAGAAAAGTGTTCGATCAATGCATCCTTCCAGTGCTTACGTATGGTGCAGAGACGTGGACCTTAACTAAAAGAGACATACAAAGGCTGCAGACAACTCAAAGTAGCATGGAAAGATGCATGCTTGGTGTAACCTGGAGAGATAAGAAGAGGAACTCGTGGATCCGAAAAATGACTAGAGTGGAAGACATCATGATCAGAGTTAAATCCCTGAAATGGCAATGGGCTGGACATACTGCCAGAAGGACAGATCATCGATGGACAGCCGAAATTCTAGATTGGATTCCAAGGGACAGGAAAAGACCCAGAAGAAGACCACATGGGAGATGGGTGGATGAAATTCGAAAGTATGCAGGGGTGACATGGAGGAGACTGGCACAAGACAGACCGTTGTGGAGGAAACTTGGGAGACCTTCGTCCAGCAGTGGATTGATAATGGTTGACAATGATGATGATGATGATATATATATATACACTGAAGTGCCAGAAAAACTGGTACAGACGAGCTTATGCAAAATACATAGCAACACCACCTATGCGCGTACTCGGTTGTGTCCGCCAGTGCATATATAAAGCGATAGACATCTTTGCCAGCTGTCAGAGCTGTTTTCGGCATGAGAATGACAAGTAAGAACGATTTAAGCGATTTTCAATGCAGTGTCATAGTTGGCGCTCGTGAGATGGGCCATAGTATTTCGGAGGTGGAAACGAAGTTCGGATTTTCATGGACGACCGTTGCAAGGGTGTACCGTGACTACAAGAATTCCGGCAAATCCTCCAACTTAGGATACCAGTGTAGCCGTAAAAAGACATTGGGTGAACGTGACCATCGTCGGCTGTAAAGAATCGTTTCACACGATAGGCCTGCAACACTCTCGCTGGTATCATCGGAATTCAATGCTGGAGCCTCAACAAGCATCAGCGTCCGGACTATGCAATGTACCCTGCACGATATGGGCTTTGGCAACCGACGCCCGACTCAAGTCCCCTTGATGGGTGCACGACATAGAGCTATGCACCTCACTTGGGCACGGCAACACCGCCACTGGACACTTGATGACTAGAAACAAGTAGACTGGCCTGACGAGTCGCGTTTCCAACTGTATCGGGCAGATGGAAGGATTCATGTGTGGCGCAAACCCCATGAAGCCATGGATCCCGCCTGTCAAAAGGGAACTGTACCGGCTAGTGGGGGATCCGTAACGGTATAGGGTGTGTTTAGCTGGACTTCACTGGGATCCCTGGTACGTCTACAAACGTCTGTGACCGGCCAACGCTATGTGCGCATCCTTTCTGACGAGGTACACCCGTTCATTTCCTGCATTCATGCTGATGGGTTGGGCCTGTTCTAACAGAACAATGCACCTCCACACAAGTGCCAGGATGCCACATTATGGTTAGAGGAGCATTCATCTGAGTTTGGGATGTTACCATTCCCACCAAAGTCTCCAAATCTGAACATGATAGAACACATTTGGGATGCCATGCAACACGCTATCGAACACAGGAATCCGCGACCTCGGAATACACCTGAATTGTAGAACACTCTGCAGGAAGTATGGCGTGCATTGCCAACAGCATATTTTCAGAAGCTAGTGGAGTCCATGCCCCGTCGTATTTCTGCAGTCCTGCGCTCCTGTCGGGGACCTACCAAGTATTAGACTGGTGTACCAGTTTTTCTGGCACTTCAGTGTATATATATGTATCATCATCATCATCAACCATTATGAATCCACTGCTGGATGGTCTCCCCAAGTTTCTTCCATGTACATATATATATATCCTAATATATAATCTATATATTTCTCTGCTTTAGAAGGCCTAACATCGGAAGAAGTGGACATCTCTGAAGTTAACAGAAAAGTAACCAAAGCTCTTATGGAAACAGCAACAAAATTAGCTGGGTCTAAGAACAAGTTGCATGTGAACAAATTATCAGGAAAAACCAAAATGTTGATGCAAAAAAGAAGAGAGATGAGGACGACTAAAGAAGATGTGACTTCCAAAGTGGAATATATAGAGCTATGCAAGACAGTAAGAAAAAGTATCACTGAAGTCGTAAGGAAATTCAACTGTGAACTAGTGAGGAAAGCAATTGAAAACAACCAAAGCCTAAAATTGGCAAAGGGACATCTCAGTAAGGGAAGAAAACAGATTATGGCACTGAGAAAAGAAGATGGTTCTGTAACAAGAAATAGAGGCGAAATTTTGACAAGAGTGAAAGATTTCTACTCCAAATTATATGAAAGGGATGATACATGCACTCCAGACATCATGAAAGATACCAGTACCAGAGTTCCTCCAGTCCTTCCAGCAGAAGTTGCACATGCAATCAAGAACATGAAGCGAGGAAAAGCTCCAGGAGAAGATGGAATTACTGTAGACATCATACAAGAAGCAAGTGGAGAAATCGAAACAGTACTCGCCCAAATTTTCACTCGATGCCTTAATGAAGGAAAGATTCCTGAGGATTGGAACACCGCTACAATGATCCTGCTACATAAGAAAGGTGACATTGAAGATCTCGGAAACTACAGACCTATCAGCCTCCTATCAGTAGTTTATAAAATCTTCACTAAAGTTCTTTCACACCGCTTGAAGGTAACACTGGACATGGCTCAACCGAGAGAACAAGCTGGATTCAGGAGTGGCTACAGCACAATAGATCATATCCACGTGCTGAGAGAACTAATTGAAAGAGCGAGGGAATATGAACTTCCATTGTGCATGGCTTTTATCGATTATGAAAAAGCCTTTGATTCGGTGAAACCATCAGCAGTTACAATGGCTCTGAAAACCTGCGGTATTGAAGATGCATACATTAATATTATTAATAACATCTATGAAAATGCAAGTGCAAAGATTCGGCTGTTTGAAAATACAACACACGTAAAAATTGGAAAGGGAGTGAGACAAGGTGACACCATATCTCCGAAGCTCTTTAATGCCACATTGGAGGGTGTTTTTCAGTCGCTGAGCTGGGAAAGCAAGGGGATAAAGATTAATGGAGATTATCTAACCCACCTTCGTTTTGCTGATGACGTAGTCATTTTTGCAACTACCCCATCAGAGCTGCAGAGTATGATCCAGGAACTTGCTGACAAGAGTAAAGAAGTGGGATTAAAAATGAACTTTCAGAAGACAAAAGTGATGTTCAATGCTTTTACAAGAAATGAAGATTTATCGATTGATGGAGAAAAGCTGGAGATAACAGACACGTACGTTTATCTTGGACAGCAGATATCAAGTGAGGGTCACATTGATGAAGAAATTAATCGGCGTACAAAACTTGCCTGGAGAGCTTTTGGAAGAAACAGCATAATTTTCAAGAGCAATATGCCATTATGTCTTAAAAGAAAAGTGTTTGATCAATGCATCCTTCCAGTGCTTACGTATGGTGCAGAGACGTGGACCTTAACTAAAAGAGACATACAAAGGCTGCAGACAACTCAAAGAAGCATGGAGAGGTGCATGCTTGGTGTAACCAGGAGAGATAAGAAGAAGAACTCGTGGATCCGAAAAATGACAAGAGTGGAAGACATCATGATCAGAGTTAAATCCCTGAAATGGCAATGGGCTGGACATACTGCCAGAAGGACAGACCATCGATGGACAGCTGAAATTTTAGATTGGATTCCAAGGGACAGGAAAAGACCCAGAAGAAGACCACATGGGAGATGGGTGGATGAAATTCGAAAGTATGCAGGGGTGACATGGAGGAGACTGGCACAAGACAGACCGTTGTGCAGGAAACTTGGGGAGACCTTCGTCCAGCAGTGGATTGATAATGGTTGACAATGATGATGATGATGATGATGATAATCTGCTAGAGCCCTCCTCCTACGTGCCACTTTTTAAGTCGTCATAGCAACAACAGAGGAACTAATGTATGTGACGTCCCGCTTAGCTTTTCGTGTAGGTGACACGTGTATACCACTTTGTTTTGTTGCCATAGCAACAAAGAACACAGCTGCTGGTGTGACGTCATCTAATCCAAATCATTTTCACGAAGTCAGACGTCAGAGATGCGTTACGTCACACAGTCAACTCCGAAGATACGAAAACTTTTTTGGGGGGTTGGAGGTTAAATGACCACCTGACCACTGTGAGCAACTCAGTGGTCTATAAGCAGTCGCTCGTCCCCAATGTAAGGTCGCTGGTTCCAGGAAAGAGAGAGAGCCAGTGCCATAAGACAAACACAACATCCATGCCTCACCGGGATTTGAACCCAGACCCCTTTCGGATGAATGATCAGAGGCCATCGCTTATACCACTGTGCCAACGGGGCGGCTACAAAAAACTTTGCATCGGGAATTTTGGTTCACTACCTCAACCGGTGTTTAGCCATCTGTATGTGGCAACGTCAAGAGTACGACAATCTGACGACGTCAAGATAAAAACAGTTCACGGAAAAGAAAAGGGGAAATTGATATAGGGTTCACAGTCAGTGTATACGGAAAATGTTGTGTACAAGGAAGTGTTGACAAAATTTGCTATTAAAGAAAAAATTTCCTAGTAAAATCCCATAAGTTACTTTAGATTATTAATTCAATTAAACTAGGAAGCCATTTCTCAACATGAGCTTTATTCAAAGGGATTAAAGGTTTTACAAAACACGTAACAAGCAGACCGCCTGTCGTATCAAATTCCGTAACCGACTGCTCGGGAAATTTTCAGAAAGCTGTGAGCCAACGTCACCATCTATTGACGTAGAATTCAAAAACTCAATAAATAAATAAATGTCAATAAGTTCTGTATCATAAATTTTATTTTTCCCCGTCATTATTGACGGGCTATCATCTAGTATATATATAATTTTAACCAAACTCAGGAATGAACAAAAAATTTAAATACTTTTTTCAAAAACAACATTATTACCTGAAAACCTAAATGTGCAAAAGCAGCAGAGAAGAATTCTCAGAAAAAATACTCGCTACAAGAAGAAGCAAATTCAACAGGAGCCAAAAGAGGAAAAACACCAATGTAAACAAGCAGGGGAAAATATGCAAGAATGCAGAAAATATTGGAAATGCTGAGCTTTGGCTGTATCAAGGACCAGCAAAACATAGCATTAACTCATCTCTACAAAGACCTAGTTGAATTTGGGTTTCTGCTATGTCTTATAAATGTATTTCGGGCAAATGACCCCACATATCAAAAATGTATTTTAAGCCACGGAAAGGTAAAAAGTAAGAATTTAGCAATACATTCATGACATACCTGGCCCAACACACATGACTCATCGTCCACAAATCCAGGAAAACCTATTACAGAGCCCGTGAGCAAAAATTAAAATATTTAAATGTGTTCTTTTCTGTCTTCTCAAAAACTGGCGGTTTGTATCTTGCCTTTTTTGGCTTTGATTTTAAATTTTGGACTTGCTTTCTCGTTATGCTTTGTTCAGGTTGCATACTATGTGGTTAATGGACCTGGCGGCGCTACTTCTCTTTCGTTTGTGTAAGGAGACACATTTGCTGAGTTTATTACTTCTTGTAAAGCATTTTCACAATATTGTGTACATGTTGCAACTTTTCTTTTTCATTATTTTAGGTAACTTTCCAAGTTTTATATTATGCTTCAATTGTCTAAAGCTTGCTGTGTCTTGCGGCAAATGTCTGTAAAATAATTTTTGTTTTCCGATCCTGGTCTCTGTGCTAGTTTTCCTGGATTTAAGGTTGATGTGTGTTGGTACAGTTTTTTTTTTTTTTTGGCTTTGCCTCCTTGTTGAGGTTTTGCTCACTCTAGAGGCCTGCTGTGTTTTGAGCCACGTGGCTCTGGTGTCTCATTTTTTGTAGCTTGTGCATTCTGGTAAAGCATTTTTACATTGCTGTGTTCATTTAAAAAAAAAAATGTTTTAAGTGTTTTACTATGTAAAGTATCTTTTACACTACTAAGTACATATAAAGAAAAATTTCCTTTCTTTGAAGTTTTTTCCAGGATATGTATTATGTTTCAATGGTCTAAATTCTCCACATGTCTGGCGATAGTTAAATATTTTTATTTTGCTCATGGGCTCTGTAATAGATTTTCCTGGATTTGTAGACGATGAGTCATGTGGGTTGGGCCAGGTATGTCATGAATGTATTGCTAAATTCTTAATTTTTACCTTTCTGCGGCTTAGAATATGTTTTTGATTTGTGGGGTCATTTGCCCGAAATACATTTGTGACATAGCAGAAAACCATATTCAACTAGGTCTTTGTAGAGATAGATGAGTTAGTGCTGGTTTTGCTGGTCCTTGATAAAGCCAAAGCTGAGCATTTCCAATATTTTCTGCATTCTTGCATGTTTTCACCTACTATTTGCATTGTTTTTTTTTTCCTTTTTTTTTTTTTTTTTTTGGTTCCTGTTGAATTTGCTCCTTCTTGTAGTGTAGTGAGTATATATATATATCATCATTGTCAACCATTATCAATCCACTGCTGGATGAAGGTCTCCCCAAGTTACTTCCACAATGGTCTGTCTTGTGCCAGTCTCCTCCATGTTACTCCCGCATACTTTCGAATTTCATCCACCCATCTCACACATGGTCGTCTTCTGAGTCTTTTCCTGTCCCTTGGAATCCAGTCTAAAATTTCGGCTGTCTATCGATGGTCTGTCCTTCTGGCAATATGTCCAGCCCATTGCCATTTCAGGGATTTTACTCTGATCATGATGTCTTCCACTCTTGTCATTTTTCGGATCCACGAGTTCTTCTTCTTATCTCTCCTGGTTACACCAAGCATGCACCTCTCCATGCTGCTTTGAGTTGTCTGCAGTCTTTGTATGTCTCTTTTAGTTAAGGTCCACGTCTCTGCACCGTTACGTAAGCACTGGAAGGATGCATTAATCAAACACTTTTCTTTTAAGACATAATGGCATGTTGCTCTTGAAAATTATACTGTTTCTTCCAAAAGCTGTCCAGGCAAGTTTTATATGCCAATTTATTTCTTCATCAATGTGACCCTTACTTGATATCTGCTGTCCAAGATAAATGTAGGTATTGGTTATCTCCAGCTTCTCCCCATCAATCGATACATCTTCATTTCTTGTAAAAGCATTGTACATCACTTTTGTCTTCTGAAAGTTCATTTTTAATCCCACTTCTTTACTCTTGTCAGCAAGTTCCTGGATCTGATGGGGTAGTTGCAAAAATGACTACGTCATCAGCAAAACAAAGGTGAGTTAGATAATCTCCATTAATCTTTCACTTTGTTTTCCCAGTTCAGTGATTGAAAGACATTTTCCAATGTGGCATTAAAGAGTTTGGGAGATATAGTGTCACCTTGTCTCACTCCCTTTCCAATTTTTATGGGTGCTGTATTCTCAAATAGCCGAATCTTTGCCCTTGCATTTTCATAGATGTTATTAATAATATTAATGTATGCATCTTCAATACCGCAGAATTTCAAAGCCATTGTAACTGCTGATGGTTTCACCGAATCAAAGGCCTTTTCATAATCGATAAAAGCCATGCATAACGGAAGTTCATATTCCCTCACTCTTTTAATTAGTTCTCTCAGTACATGGATATGATCTATAGTGCTGTAGCCACTCCTAAATCCAGCTTGTTCTCTCGGTTGAGCCATGTCCAGTGTCACCTTCAAGCGGTGTGAAATAACTTTACTGAAGATTTCATAAACCACTGATAGGAGGCTGATAGGTCTGTAGTTCTTGAGATCCTCTATGTCACCTTTTTTATGTAGCAGGATCATTGTAGCATTGTTCCAATCTTCAGGAATCTTCCCTTCATTAAGGTATTGAGTGAAAACTTGGGCGAGTACTGTTTCAATTTCTCCACTTGTTTCTTTATGATATCTACAGTAATTCCATCTTCACCTGGAGCTTTCCCCCGTTTCATGTTCTTGATTGCATGCGTAGCTTCCGTTGGGAGGACTGGAAGAACTCTGGTACCTTTCATAATGTCTGGAATACATGTATCATCCCTTTTATATAGTTTTGAGTAGAAATATTTCACTCTTGTCAAAATTTCACCTCGATTTCTTGTTACAGAACCATCTTCTTTTCTCAGAGCCATAATCTGATTTCTTCCCTTACTCAGATGACCCTTTGCTTTCTTCAGGCTTTGGTTGTTTTCAATTTTTTTCTTCACTAGTTCATATATATATATACAGGGTGTTTCCTAAAGTCGCGGCTCACTTCAATAACTCGAGAATGAATTGGAACAGAAAAACAGGGTCATCAGGTATTAATAAGGGATGATATGATCTATTTAAGGGATATGTGAATGACTCCCCAGGCCTCTCTGATCAGGGGGCTCTAGGGGCTATCTCATAAACAAAGCAAGTTAGGAAAAAATTTCCAATTACAAAGTTATACAGCGTTTTTACCTTAGTGTAAATCTGCAGAAAAATTTCTAATAGCTCTCTAGGTTTGGGCTGTGCCCTCTTGAGCTATTGCACATCTACAAGGAAAAGTTGTTTTCCCCGCAATATTTGAAATGTTTGTGCCTTTTCCTGAGCTTCATAAGAAAAGGCATCTGAGGGGATGATTTTTCGTTGGCGAAACAAGGGTTCGAACCCCCTCCTTTCTCTCACTTTTCGCCAAGAAGCTGTAAAGTCACCTAAACTTTGCGCAAAATGCCGCTGTGTAGTAAATTTTTTGTTTCAGTTAATGTATCTAGAACTTTAGAAGGAAATCTTGAAAATTATGGTCCTAATCTATCCCCGAATCCTCGCAATAAATTATTGCTTATGGTAACCCCCTTCAGGAGCTCAACAAATGCAAAAATCAACAGATATTTCGGGGGAAAGCAACTCACACTAAGAGACCCTTGCAGTAGTGATTGATCTATCAGGACGAAACAAAGTAGATGATTTTTTTTTACCACCAATTTGATAGCTGAATTCAACCAAGCAGTTATTCTAACTTGTCAGAGTGACTTGTAGTTGAAAATCACGCTGAACTGTATAAACTTACCATTTTAATGTAGTAACTCGTTCTAATAACAATACAATCAGTAATAGTGGGGGAAAAAATCACATGTAAATCATTCACAAAATTCAAAATGTCCGCCATCAGCTACAACACATGTTTGAATTCTACGAAGTACAGTTTCTGGCAACTTATGCAGCTGATGTGTGAAGGAATACTCCTACAGGCATTAATAATTTTTTGTTTCAAAACATTCCGATCGTCGGGTGGTGTTGCATAAACTTGGGATTTCAAATGGCCCCAAAAATAAAAATCCATTGGTGTTAAGTCCGGTGACCTGGGTGGCGATTCTACGTTCCCGCCATATCCTATAATCCTCTCCTTGAAATTTCGTTTGAGGAAATTTTGAAAAAGTATTTCATGTCTCAGTTTTGGCATTACTATATTCGTTCCATGGTAAGAGACAGATATCTTTATGGCATGAGCTGATGGTGACACTCTTTAATCGAATTATGGCTCTTGCACAAAGAAGCTGCAGGAAAGTACTTAATATTGATGAACTTAGAATTTAGACCTAAGGCACTGTCTTCTTGTAGGGGCCCACTTATATGGTTACGTTTTAGCAAATATTAAGTATACTAGGCTATAATTTGAAGTTATTTTTATCGATGTGCAAATTTTCACCCTTGGGAGTACATTAATTGTGAAAAAATGTCTACAGAAGTTTCTGCATAGGGCAGAGTTCTTATGTGGATTCAGCTTAAACAGCAAAATGTTTCTGTCAGAATTCAGTAATTTTGCAGTTCAGTGATATTTTTCCTAAGCCTTTTTGCATAAGTGTAGCAACAGAAGGGCAGAGAGGTGCAGTAGTCTTATAGGGGTGCCGAGAAGGTTGGAATGCTGTTGTCACTGAAGTTGGAAATTTGCTACACCAAGTAATTGTATAGTAGGGAAAATACATTTTTCCACAGGTAGAAAAATTCCTTGTAATTGAATGAAATATTGTAAGGGCTGTAAGAGGAAGTCACCGGTCTCCAATTAAGGGCTACCGGTGCCCAAGAAGGGAAAGGGCCAGCGCCATTAAACAAATGTACCTACCATTCCTCACTCAGGACTTGAACCCGAGTCCATCTTGGATGAACAGTTAGAAACCAGTGCCTCAGACCTCTTAGCCACTGGGGTGGTAATAAATTTCTTATTTTTGTTTTTAATTTGCCAGTTTGTTAGGTGCTATATATTTTTGGTGCTTCCTGATTCAACCTGGCATTGATTCATTTTTTGGTGTGTAATATAGGTTAATGTTTTTGAGCATATTATAACATGAAATAAAATTTTCTTTGAATAATCTCTCAGAGTATTTTCAGTATAGAAGTAAAACAAACTGTTTTTTAGGTTAGTGCCTATTGATGTGTTAGTTGTTTCCCAAAACTACTCTCCCAATCATCAGCGTGTGTTGTAGCTTTTCAAGGGGCACTATATACATACAATGAAACCCTGATTATACATTTTGCTATACTCGGGGGGGGGGGGCTAACGTGATTACACCGTTAAGGTTCTGAAACTGATTCACCGACATGAAATCTCTTGTTTATCAGTATATTTCTTCGCGCACTAATTGGGGGTGCAGTGTGTCGCAGACCCTTCCCCTAAGGGTGACTGAAAGCGAGACGAAAGGAAACTTCCCGCGTTTCATCACGGTGTCCCCTTCCACCCCTACACCTCAACGTTGCCGACCACCAGACAAAGAATTTCTGAATGTGTATTTTAAAACAGCAACTACGAAGAAAGGAGTAAGCTCATTACAATGAAAGCCAAGCCATTATCCCCCCACCCCCAGCTAACAATACTCTCCCCTCCCAGTCGCAGTAAATGTCCTCATGCTAACTAAAGTACAACTCCTGAAGTACAACTGAAGTGACAATGATGCTGCCAAAATACGAATATTTGTATTTTTAGAAACTAAAACCAGGATCTTCATTTTTTTAAATGTGTGTACGTATGACATTTAGAACATCTATATATCCATGTGCTTTCTTAGGTCTCAGTTCAAGCTCAAACACGACTTATAAACTGGAACTATAATACTCGTATTTTGCAGGGGAATTGCACACTCCATAACTTAAACTCCATAGTCAGATTAACCTTGCCCCAAGTACAGGTGATTTAAAGAAATATAAGATGTTCCTGAATAAGGATTTATTTAAAGTCAAATCGATGATGAAAGAAAAAAAAAGTGTTACAAATTATAATATATTTTATCACATTGCAGAGATCAGTAAAACCTGTGAAGCAAAAAAAAAATTAAAAAAAAAAACGGAAAAAAAAGTGTTCTTAACGAAACATAGATGGCGCCAGCCGGGCTTGATAACGAAATATATCCAGGAAAGTTTTTCCGACGAATGGCAACAAGGAGTATCGGACTCCATTAGCGCAAAGTTAACCACGAACATCGGTGGTAAAGTCGCCACGCTCCTGAAGATGCCCAGAGTATGGGCGAAAATTTCGAGTATAAAGAACGGTAAAAATTGATGTTTGAATCCTAAGGCAAAGATCCAATGAGTATACTCAGCGAAAAGTGTGAGAAGTAAAGCCAGTCATCGCATACAACGGACTTTAGGACAATAACATCAACAAAGGACCGGAAAACACGTGCGTGAAATGTTCCCGTTGCTAGAAAGGAATGCCAAGGTAAGCAGTATCCGCTAGTTTTTTAGTTTTTTGTACAAGTTACTTTGAAATATCGCACGTAAAAGAGAATAGTACAATAATTAGAGCTATATAATAGTAAGAATTAGAACTACTAAGTGGAATTAAACTTAGAACTTTTGACAACTCGGTCTTATAAAAGTCCTGATTCTAGATTAAACAAAATTCTCACCACTAAGAGTCTGAAACCAGTGCTTCAATATGGAATTCATGAATTAACAGCTTTTTTTGTGTGTGTGAATCTTGATTGCATCCATTTGAAACCATAATATTGTGGATACACTTAGGATTCTATTCTTCAGCATCACAGAATAGCGGAGCCACAAAGTTACGTTTCAGGGATTTATAAATTTTTACATAACGCCAGTGTTTACGCTGTTGCTCGCATTTACGCCAAATCGCTAAAAAGCCTGTGATTTTGCGACAAAAAGTCCCCACTGAATCGTCAAAAAGCAAATGTTTCCCCATATTTTTTTCTTTCGTCATCATGCCTACCCCTGTTTCACCTTGCATTGATTTTCATCTCTGCCAGTCTTTCGTTCCGTTATCGCTGCTGCCCACCTGCTTTCCTAACCCATCACCGCTCCGCACGCTGACTCGCCCTGCTGTCATTTTTCCCATCCCTGTTGTCTTTTCTCCTATTGTAGAAAAGCACTGATGAGCTTCGAGAGCACCTTTTTCAAGGATACCCATCGCAGCAATGAAAAATGTTTTTGCATTTTTGAACTTCACTTTTAGTTGGTAAAGTTCGATGAACACTTACCGCACGTGGGGCTTGGCTTTCAATTCATATTTCCGTTATGTGGATGCGGCACGGGGGTTTTTCATTTGGCCACGGGTCCGCTTCTTTTTTTTTTCCGTTGGAATTTATTTTGTCTCATCACCAAATGAGTTTTTTTCCTTTGCTGCATCCTCATTTACTTCAATATTTATTCATACCCGAGTACTTTCAGTAAAACTCCTTTACCGTCTTCGAGGGGACGTTTTGCTCCGACTAGCACAGACCGTGTCAGCTGGGCATTTCGGTGGTTCTCGCTGGCTGCTTCTGTCATCGGCTATCGCTTCTTCTTGGGCGTTGTGGCGCCATCTCTTGTTGGTCAGTGATCTCACTTTTCGAACTTTTTCATTTTTTTGCTCAATTTTAATTAGTGTTTCATTTATTTTTTTGGCTGTTCGCCGCCGCAGTAACAGCTACGGGAACATCACGCGCTGTTTCGTTTCAGATTGACTGGTCTGTTATTGTGTCGGTGGTTGTGGCTTTGCTCAGTCCTGGTCTTTGTATATTTTTTCACAAACTGCAAACGTAAGTATTTTTATTAAAATTAGAGGTGTAAAAACCTATTTGTTTTTATTCCTGAATTCTATTTGAAGTTCAAAATTTTATTTAGCCTACGCATTGTGCTTGTATTTTCATACATAAATATAGCAAAAAATAGAACCATAGCATTTGCTACAACTTTTGCTGACAAAAATAGCCAAATTGCTACAAGAGAAAATACTCCAGCTTAAACACTACATAGTGCACATGTGAGTCATGAGATGTAAAACCAATTTTTCATCCAAACCAAAAGTAAACAACCCACCCTTCTCTGATGGGATCAAACTTCAACTTTGGCTGCACCAAGCAGCACTGTCTCAGTTCTCTCAAAGTTGTAACATACCAGGTTATGTAAAACAGAACAGTGCATTTTTGATATTAATCTGAAATTCAAATTTTAACATACACTTATGGACAATGAAATTTGCGCACCTAGAAGAAAACATGCTATAACCGCGAAACTTTGCAAATAGCTAGAGTGCATGCTTGTATGCAAATGATCCACATTTGGTGCAAGTACACATGATCGCACACCCTGTGGTGGCGCTGCAAGCACGAACCGGCATGTAGTCGATGTCCCATGAAAGTGAAAAGCACCGGCCGACGCAAGCAAGAGTGCAAAGTGACAAGAATGCCAGGTAGATGCCAAAGACATCAATTTACACAACTTACGGACTTTGAGATAGGCTTAATCATTGGACTCAAAACCACAGGGTAGTTGGTGTGCCGTGTAGCCCACCATGTGGATCAGTTTGACCATACTGTCTGACTGTGTTGGGAGTAATGGACTCGTGACAGCACTGCCACATGATGGAGATGCTCTGGACAGACCAGGAAGACCACCGGTAAAGAGGATCAACGGATTGTGCGCCAGGCATTCTGAACGGATCCCACGGGGATCCAGTCCACTATACAGACAGATGTAGCTGCTCATGTGTGCCCACGAACCATTTCCCGATGCCTCGCAGAAGCGAATCTGTGATCCCAGCACCCCTTACGTGTGCTGCCATTAGCACCGGAACATCGCTGGCACCGTGTGCAGTGGTGCCAGGGCCAGAACGACGTGGAACGCCACAGACTGGCGATGTGTGGTGTTTAGTGATGAGTGCTGCTTCGTTTTGGGGACAGATGATCGTGTCCGGGTGTGGAGGTCCCCGGGTCAACTGCACAGTCCCAACCTCACTATTGAGCGCCACACCTCCCCCACTGCAGGCATTATGGTCTCGGGAGCCATTGCCTACTATAGCCGATCAGTTCTAGTAGTGGTACGTGGATCATTGACGGGCCAGCAGTATGTGGATGAGATCCTACTGCCCCATGTGCTTCCATTCCTGGCCGGGATTTCAGGTGCACTATACCAGCAGGATAATGCCCGCCCGCACACAGCTCGGGTTGCCCAGAACTGCGTACATGATGTTCAGACACTTCCGTGGCCTACCTGCTCTTCAGATATGTCCCCTATCAAAAGCATGTGTGGAACCAGTTGAAACGCTGGCTGCTGCCGTGCCGTACTATCCGGGATTTGGAGCACACCATCCAACATGTGTGGGCCAGTCTACTGCAGGACAACATCAGGCATCTGTTCGCCTCGATGCCGGACTGTATTGCAGCATATATCGCCTCACAAGGCGGTGTGACGTGCTATTGAAAATGACCGGACTGCGTGCCACAGATCCCTCTGTAATTGTCCTGCAGCTCTGTTTTTGCCATCATGTGTATCATTCATCTGTATCATTATGTCCATAAAATTTCAGTTCACTTTGATGCTTCCTTTTTGGTGTGCGAATTTCATTGTCTGTGAGTGTATAAACGTAAAAAGCACATAAATGAATCATATATAACAAAGTTAAAAAAACATTAGAAACTACAGTAAAATATTGGGACTGATGCAGAATTATGTATAAAAGTGAAAAATGTATAACTGATCAGTGTTGTAATTAGCACAACATGAGCCCTCTGGCAAGATTTATTTCAGCACCCCTAAGCATAGTAATTTTCCCAGGATTTTGAACATGTATTTTTTGTGGTGTGCATGTGTGTGTGGTGGTTCAGGAAGTCAGGGAGAGTGCCTGGACAAGTAAGGGTATACCTAGAGCCCCATAATTATAACTTTTTAAGTAATTTTTGTAACAGAAATCCATAATGCAAGGTTTGGAAAAGAAGTACATAATCAGTCAGCCAATCAGAATTAACACGGTGTGCAAACCAATGCATGAATATACATTTTATTGCAAGAAATGAATTTGGTAAAATATATTTAAATAGTTAAGGTTAATAAGACTTCATAATCACCCATTTCACTTTCATTTGTTTCTGAAGTGCTTGGTTTTTGTAAAATGTCTGCTTCTAAATTTTGAACAGTTTACCTGCTAAACAAATCATTCTTTTAATCAAAAACTGTACTTCAGCTTAATCAACTCTGCAGCAAAAAGAACTGGTCAAGTTTTGGAAGTTCCTTTGCGCACTTTCCTTTTTCTTTCACTGATATTGTACCCAAGGAGATTAGAATAAGACTTCTGGAGATGCCCGGAGTCTCTTAACTGTGAAGCCACAAAGTGTGGGAATTTGTATGTTGTTTACATGATACCCATACAGTTTCAGCTGTGTGTATTTTTGTATTTCGTTGTTTTGGGTTGCAGAAATTGTGTTAATGTCAAACTGGAATGAGTTACGCTCCATAAATGAGTGAAATTTTCAATTTTAATGCTGTGTTTTGCTTTGAACTTCCGTTAACATTTCATGAATTTCAATTTAAAAAAGAAATGGAAAGTGCCTCAAAATACATTTAATAAATCTAGCATTTTCTCGCTCATAGGCGACAAGTTACGATGCAAAATTAGAAACATTTGCAGCAAAAGAATGTGATTTGTCCAACACAAAATGTATTGCAATTAGCTTGGAAACTACCAGCTTTCCCACATTGTAAAGGCCTCAGTTTGCAGTTATGGGTGTCACACAAAGTGGTATTGCTCCATTGACTAGGGCATCTCTAGATATCTCATTCCAACCACCATGTCTGTGCTCTGCTTGGATGCTTTTGTGACATTTTGCTAATGCCGTTTGTTCAGTGGCATAGGCAAGAATTATTTCGAGGGGGGGCTTATGGAAAAAACCATGGAATATTACTGGATTTCAAAATTATATAGGCCCTACAAAGTCAAAAAGCCATATAAACTCATTAGTTCCTTAGAAATTAACCATATATGCTATACTAAACAATGCACAATTTTCCAAGTAAATTAGGAAAAACAACCTTACCAAGTAAAATGTTTCTTCACATGCTTGCTGAGTACAAATGTCAAATATATTCAAATTTCACTTTTTAACACTTAAACTATACATGCATTGTAGTTTTAAATGTGTGTCTTTCCTTGAATTTATAATACAAACCCTAATTTTTGAGGGTTTTTTTTTTTTTTTTTTTGACATTTTTGTTTAGCACTTCTTTGGGATCAACCACAACTTCTCTGGGAGTAGACATTAAAGCCAATCCATTAAATCTATTCTGTGAAGTAGAGTTTTATATATAACTCTTGAGCTGCCTTAATGAGGAGGAGGGCCTTTTTGTGGTGGCAGCTGTTATTGGTAATGTCGCCGCTAATTTAATGAAGTTGTGTTCAGTCGAAAAAATATTTTTTTTCACATTCGTTGAGGGCACTTATGAAGTCACAGTAGTAGTCTGATCTTTTTATCCATGTTCTTTTCCACATATGAACTTCTCCAATGGACTTTGAAGGTATCGATGATGCATCATTGGGCCACTGATTCAATGAAGTTTCACAGCGTACTTCTATTTTGTTGTCAAATCAGTTTTACACGTTTTTCTGGGAGTTTTTAAAAACAGTAAGCTTTTCCAAAACATTTTTGTGGTTTAGAAATCAAATCTGTCTTTCATTTCTTGAAAAAAAAATATATATATATATCCAGAAATGGTATATGAAGGGAAACTATAATACTCTTTGGGGTTATTCATGCTAGAAGTGTAATTACCCCTAGTAGTTTGCCTACCACAAAGTAGCATCTGAATGGTAGCTCCCAAACTGTCAGCAATTTGCTGGACCTAAATGGTAAATTGCCTTAAATGAGGTTTCAGCATTAGCTCTCATTTGGTGAATTTGTTCCTTCAATGATTCAGCATGATTTATAGCAGAAGCAAGATCTAACTGCTTTGATTGAAGGAAGAAGCATAAACCATGCACCAAACCAAAAATTTTGCTTACCACACACAGTGGCATTAAAAACAGGCTACTATTCAAAGCTTCAATTAACACAAATGATTTAGAGCATGATTGTGCATCCCTGAAATTTTGAATTTTGCTCAAAGCTTCCAGTATTGTGAGACAAAGTTTCTTAAAGAGAAGAATAGAATCCAGGTGTTCAACCCAAGGAGTTTCAAAGAACTTGAGAAAGTGTGTTCTCTGTGCTGAACGTTCACCACTGTTTTCTTTGAGAATAATGTCGAGATAATAAATTTGTGGGGAATATATCCCAATATCCCCTACCTGGGGTTGCTTGTATATTAAAATTTTCACACAGTGAATGAGATACACACTTATGCTATAAGGAAGAACTAAAAGCACTAGCAACGTGCAGTTGTTTTGTCCAAAACTGAAATAAATCACCCTCTCATACATAGCAGATCTACAGCTGCTGTGAATAAATGTTGGCACTCGTGTTTGTATTCCTTGGTGTCTTACAATTTTCCCCACATCCTCTACGGGGAATCCCCATGTGGCCTTGCACTTTTTCCTCAGCAGCACAGAAAGAGCGATCGTATTATTTACAACCCATTGCTGAGCAATCATATTACAATCCAGAGCCAAAGGGCTCAATAGCTTCAATCTGTAGGACATCCAGTGTTTTAAAAGTGGAACTTGACATTTATTTAGGCAAAGCTAAATATATCTGAAAGGAAAAAATGAATCTTTGGGTTAATTAGTATTTTGTTTGTTTTTGTGGGTGTTTGGATTTTTTCATAAAACTATATAACTGGCAGCTACAGTGTGCCCCCCCCCAGCTGCAGGGGTGGGGGACGCAGGGAACGAAATTACATCACTGTAACTGAAAAATGTATAACCAAGGTTTTCACTCTGTCTTGCCCCTGGGCAGCATTCACCTTTATTGCGCTGCTGCCTTTTTCTCATTTGATTTTGTCTCTTTTTCATACTTTTTTAATTGTTGACAAATGAATTCTAAACTGTGCAGTTACCCCGGCGAGTTCTTGAACTGTAATTGTTCTTGTGTAATGTCATTTAATTACAATGAAGAAATCCTTTAACGGAAGAATCGGGTAGGCATACACCAGTAATACTAAAAACGCTGAAATCCGTTTTATTGATGTAGTATTAGAAACACTAGTACAAACACGCTAGCTTTCACCACCACGGGTGGCTTCTTCAGGCATAAGTATTCCAATGCAAAAACAAAAACAAACAAAAAACAGAGTTCCAGTTATGAATTCAAAAATAGAAGTTTGCTATAGATATTATAGAACGTGCGCGTCATATTCTAGATGTGCCAACAACTCTGCAACACCTCTGTGGGGACAAATAAAGAAAATAGCACGATACACAACCGCCAGAGCCACCCTCCTCAGAGAAACTATAGAAATTTTATCCAGTCACGGGATATGTAACGAGGAAACGTCAATGGACCTCCCACATGTATGGCGCACGCTCATTAATATGCGCGCTCCTAATCGCACATCTAGAATATGACGCGCACATGTTTTTTTGTTTGTTTTTGTTTTTGCATTGGAATACTTATGCCTGAAGAAGCCACCCGTGGCGGTGAAAGCTAGCATGTTTGTACTAGTGTTTCTAATACTACTCCAATAAAACGGATTTCAGCATTTTTAGTAAGAAATCCTTTGTCTATCAGAAATTTCTTTATATATTAAAATTTTTTAAAACTGTGTGTACTATTCACCAAAGAGTAAATAAATCTGCATAATAAAATTTGATATGTAGACAAAAGTATTTGGGGAAAATGCTTTATTTTACTTAGTTTCTTAAAACATTAGTTGTCCATCATTCATAATTTTCAAATGTGAACAATGCACAGATTTTACCACAGGTCCCAATATTAGAGCTATAGGCATTGCTTTCTACAATTTAACCTTGAAAACTAATGGTGTTTCTTTATTTGTGGATTCAAAAGCTATATGCTTGATAGAAGTAGTGGTGGATCCAGCGGGTTGTGACTGAGACGATCGCTCCCCCTAAACCCTAACGAATCTTTTTACGTTTAAAGTAGCAAAAATTGTAAATGATTAACTTTGCATATTTTTTTTTCAGTTTTTCTAAAAACAATTAACAATTAAACTTAGTATGGAGAATTTAAAATACTTGTTACATTGATTTAGGTTCAGTAAAAAAAGAAAGAGAAAGGAATAGAATAAAAGAGAGAGAGAGCGCAAAAGATAAAGGGTAAACAGGGACAGCAGTTGGGTAAAAAACATGGGGATATTCTTTGTTAGTTCTTTGCTATTGTCATATTGTCTAGCATCTGTAATGTCTCGAAACAAGGTAAGGCAGAGCTTGGTACTGAAATCACAGTAAGTGGGAGAAACTGTGAAAACAATCTGTGTACGTATCTTAATTGGGTCATAAAGAAAATTCGTAAAAATGTCCCCACCGCTGAGGGAGAAGAAAAAAGTGTTTTAGGACTTTTTTCTTCTCCCTCACGAGCACTTCCCGTTGTTCCACCCACTCCAAAGTCAATCCCCGCTTGGGTGGGGTGGGCTGGGAGTAAGACAGCGTGGCTAATATGAGGTAATTTTCGGCATGTCCTGCTACTAACATTATTTATACAGTGTAACTTGTCTCATTCGAACGTTTTTAATTCGAATTCATGGTTAATTCGAATTTTTCATTTGGTCCCTTGAATTTTCTATATTAATGATGTTAAAAAAACACACCTTTAATTCGAACTTTTTTTTTTTGTTTAATTCAAAGGAAACCCATTTTCGTAATCTCATATTTTCAACAATTACCTTTCAAAATGAGTATGTACTGTTCTGGATGAAGTTCCGAGTGTTGTTACGAGGTCAAGGTCACAAGCGCCAATTCTGCCCACTCTAGGTTTACCTGAAAGCTGTTGTCATGCAGCTGGTGGCAGGAAGGGGTCAAAGTCACGGCACTTCCGCTGTAGGCTGTAACCATAGATGTTTAGTTTGTTTGCATTTATGCAAGGTGAACAATGTAATTGCCTGCTCTGGTTGTTTTAATGTCTGTTTGTGTTTATGAGTAGTTTTCTAACCTGATGTACCTAAGTTTTTCATCATGTCTTTGTGTAGACCAGCCTGTGGTGAGTACAAAACATTGACTTTAGCTCAAAAGGAGGAAGTTATTCATGAAGTGGAAAAGAGATTTAAAAACAGGCTCAGATTGCAAAGGATTTTAGGATTCCTCCCAATACGTTATCCACTTATCTGAAAAATAAGGATACAATTTTTAATACTCTTGGGACTCAGCGTAGTGGTGGGGAAAGGAAAAGGGTAAGAGGACCGGACAATCCTGATGTTGAGGAGAGCATGTTGAAGTGGTTTAAGCAGGCACGTGGCAAAAGCCTTTCCACTAAAGTGGCACCTTGATTAGAGCTAAAGCTGAAGAATTTGCCACTAAATTGGGGGAAATGATTTTAAGGCCAGTACTGGCTGGCTTGATGGATTTAAAGAAAGAAATGACATTTTTTAAATCTATTTCTGGGGAAAGTGCAGATGTTAACCTAGCAACAGCTAATGAATGGAAGAGAGAACTGTTAGAAATGATTGGGAACACAGCCCCCTAAAGACATTTTCAATGTCGACAAAACAGGTTGATTTTTCAAATGTACCCCAGACAAAACATTAGCCTTCAAAGGTGAACGCTGCAGTGGTGGAAAACAGCAAAGAATGGCTAATATGGATGGATGAGAGAAACTTCCTTTATTAATGATTGGCAAAGCGGCTAACCCACGCTGCTTCAAAAATGTAAAAACTAAGCCAGTTGAATATGGAGCAAATAAAGCGTGGATGATGAGTGACATCTTTAAAAAATGGCTTCTAAAAATAGATAAAAAAATTTCAGAAAGAAAACAGAACGATCTTTTGTTGTTTATTGACAACTGTACAGCACATAACACCATACCTCTGCTGGAAAAGGTAAAGGTTTTGTTCTTTCTGCTGAATATGACTTCAGTAGTTTAACCCATGGATCAGGGTGTGATTAAGAACTTTAGGCACTTCTACTGATGCCATGTAGTCCAGACAATTCTATTGGGTATTGATGCACAAGATTGCTTCAAAATCTACCTTCTACAAGCTGGTCATATGACTCGCAGTGCATGGCAACAAGTTAAACCTGAAACTATAGCCAACTGTTTCCGAAAATCAGGCTTCTAGCACCCCGATGAGTCTCAACTACATCAAGGTAATGATGGCGAGGAGATCATACCCACTGTGGAGTACTGGGAAGCTGTAGGCCATGATGTACCGTATGAGGCTTTTCTGAGCGTTGATGACAATTTAGCTGTTTGTGATGAGCTCACAGATGATGAGATCTTGGCTGATGTTGTGAATAAGAAAGAAGACCTACTGTGTATCTTCAGATGAAGAACTGGAACGGCCAGAAGTTCCTGAAGAGTGCCTTCCAAATTCTGTATAGGCCTTGGTTCACCTCCAACAGTTAAGGAAGTTTGTTGAGGGACAGCAGAATGTGACTCTCTATTTCATTCACTCGATAAACTTGAGGAATTTACACTTACCCATAACATAAATTCTAAGCAGCAGGCTAAAATTTCAGGTTTTTTTACAAAAAATATGTAAATTTACTGTACTGTACTGTGGTTTTTTTTTTGTTATGAATAAATATGTTTGTGTTTACAGTACTTGAAGTGATTTTTGAATGTGCCCATATTCAAATTTGTCAATAATTCGATTTGTCAATATGTCCTAATTCAAATTGGTCAATAATTCAAATTATTTTTTGTGGTCCCTTCAGCTTCGAATTATCCAAGTTACACTGTATATATATATATGCAGATGTGACATGGAGGAGACTGGCACTAGACAGACCATTGTGGAAAAAAATTGGGGAGACCTTCATCCAACAGTGGATTGATAATAATGGTTGACAATGATGATGATGATGACATCACTGCTGCTCATAATTATAAGGACAGTATAAGGACACCATAAATACTGGTGATGCACAATACAAAATAACTGCAGGAACAGAAAAACCTTATATTTACGTGATTGATGACACAACATAGCAGAAACATTATTCTGTATTTGTTTTTTTCATTATAATTACAAGAAACAAAGCAAATACCATTTGGACACAGGTCCAAAATTATAAGGACAGCTTGCCTTTCCATGTGTAAACATAACTAATTTTACAATATTGTTACCTTTAATAGGTGGTATGGCCACCTCTGTTTTCTAGACACTGAGCCATTCTGTTCGGCATACTTTTCACGAGTTTCCGTAAATACTGAGGAGTGATCTTGCCCATGCTGCTAAGACTTACTTTTCTAACTCAGGAACAGTGGAAAATTGTCTGCCATTAGCATATACCAATCTAGCCATTGCACCCCAAACATTTTCAAGTCTAGAAAATTGGGTGGCCAGTTCAGAACACGGATATTATTGTCCGAAAACCATTGTTTACAAACTCTCGATGTGTGCGATGGGGCATTGTCCTACTTAAAGATGAAATTATCACCACCTAAAGGCCACAAATATGCTAATAGTTGTTCATCTAACATCTGGATATATTGTTCAGAATTCATACTTGACGGAATCAAGACTAAATCGGTCTTCCCATTAGCAGAAACACCACCCCAGAACGTTAACGACGGACCACCTTGATGTCGCCTCAATGTCACATCTTTTTCTTTGAGGAGATCATGCCAGTAATGTAGGCCGTCTGGGCCAATGAAATTAAAACATTTTTCGTCGGAAAAAATAATTGTTTCCCACCTGATGTTATTCTGCATCCACTGGAGTACAGCTGCTTTACTCATCTCTTTATGTCTTCTGGTGAGGGCGGGTCTTGCTTTCGTTTTCAAATATTTGGCTAGAGTTGAGCTGTGCAGCATACGTGAAACAGCGCTTTCGTTTTCAAATATTTGGCTAGAGTTGAGCTGTGCATCATACGTGAAACAGTTTGACGGGTATGAAGCCAGCAATTTCTTTACAAGACATGTTTTTCCTAGTTGCAATGTCCATGATGCGTCGAATATCCCTTGACGACAGCTTTTGTTTGCGACTGGAATGCTTTTTAACAGATCCCTTCATACCTCTTTTCATTGTATTTTCTACTGCACCTTTTGACTTTTTAATTGCAACAGCTATCTCACGATATGAATTCCCTTCCCTTCCCTTCACCACAAGTTTCCATATCTTTCAAACCTCTACTGCAGTTAGCACCTTTCCACGAGGCATTCTGTTATTACACAAAACGACATATGCAGTGTCTTCGAGAACATGTTCACCTGCGCAGACATTGCTCTTATTTGCTTAACACATGCATGTCATGGATGTTTATTGATTTTTCTTGGAACTTCTTTTCGTGTCCTTATGTTTATGCACACCTTAAAAAAACGTAAAAGTTATTTTACTACCTTTATAAAAGTTGTCTGAGGTTCCAAATCTTACGTTTGAAACTCATGTAGGTTCAGTATTCCACGTCATGTGCATAATGTGTCAATCTGCAATTCCTGTGTACTTATCTGCAAAATATGACTGTCCTTATAATTATGAGCATAAAAAGAGCATAATTATGAGCTTCTGCCCCCCCCTTCTTTTTGTTCCCGAAAAACTGCCCCTCCCCCCTAGAGTAAACTTCTGAATCAGCTCCTGGATAGAAGATAGTTAAAATCATGAAAAAAAGTGTGAAAAGGGTCATGGGAAAAAGTGTGTACCTAAACTACCGAGTTACCCAGGATTCTAAATTGAACAATAGATGAAAGAACTGGAATCAAAAAATTCAAAATCCATGTCCCAACCATATATTGCTTGAGTTACCCTCACCAGCTGACTCAAGTATTCATGTAGCCAGGATTTTATTGTCAAAAAATGCAAAATCTATTCCTCAACCATATATTGCTTCAGTATAGCCACCAGCTGATACCAGTAGTCATGTAGCCAGGATTTTGTTGTCAAAAAAAAAAAAAAAAAAAAATCCACATCCCAACCATATATTGGGTGAGTACCCTCATTAGCTGACCTCAGTAGCCATGTTGCCAGGCAGGAGTAATCGATGTGTTTCTATTCCATTGCTACCAGAAAGAATGTTATCTGTTCCTTTTTCATTTTATGACCTGAGGCACTTTTATCAGCTGCATACACTACTAAGGATTTGTCAGGAGGAAGTTTCTAAAAGTGCCCAGACTTGTCAGCATTATGTACTTCCGTACAGGTAACATTATTTTTATTTTGTCATTTTCAAAGTGTTTCTTATATTCAGTGAAGACTGTTCCATTTTAAAAACATTCCCTGATTGTAACTAACATCCTGATGCCATACTCGTATTTTTTAGCATGTCTTATGTTAAAAAAAGTATGTGCTTATAGTATCACTTTGTCTGTGCACCTATGGACACCATATCTCTGGAACTATTATTCATCCGATTTAAAAAATTCTTGCATTAGGAAGCCTGAAATGTAAGACAATGGTCCTGGCTTTCCATTTCTTTTCTGATGTATAACTTTGCTGCTAGAGGGCATAAATGCCGATGCTATGGAATTCAAAATACATATTATTCTGTAACTTTGTCTCTAAATATCTGATTGAAAAAAATATTTCTTTCCTTGGATGCAATTTATTACAAAGATTATTTTGGGTAGCGTTTCTTTTTCAAGTAAAGCACAGTTTTTCCACTGGTGGAGGAATGTAAAGGTAAATTGTGATTTATCTGATATCTCCACTTCTAAATGTCTGATTTGAATATATTTTTTGCATCGGATCAAGATTCTTATGGGAAACATTCTGCATATTAGTTTCTAATTTTGATGAACGGTTTTGCCATTAGGTGCCTGAGGGTATGTTTATGTTTCTGATGTATTTGCAGTAGTATCTGTGCTACTGAAAACTCGATTGAAAAAGTTCCTTTGTGGTTGGATACTGCTTATAGGGAAAATCCTTTTGCACATACCTTCTGCATAAAATAATTCATTTTTTTCACCAGGAAGACGCAGCTGTATATCTTATTTTTCTTGATATCTCTGCTTTCAACAGTCTGATTTGAAAATTTCTATCTTTGTTGTACAGCGTACCTAATAAGAAACGTTTTGCATATAATTTCATATTTTTCTTAATGCATAAGTTTGCCTCTAGAGAGCATAAGTTCCATTTCCATTTACAGCATTATCTACACCTAAAAATCCAATTGAAAAAAAAACATTTTTGGTCAGACACCAATAAACGCAAAAAAATGTTATGCACGTTTCCTGCCTAAAATAATACACAATTTTCCCTCTAGGGGCACAGATGTTGCTTTTTGTTTTTCTTGATATCTATGCATCTAAAAGTCCAATTTAAAATATTCTTTCAACACTAGATACCATTCACCATGTAGAATAATTTGCATGCACTCATGAGTTGTTTGTAGTTCACAGTTCTAGGTATTGGTGTGTATTTGTTTTTTGTGACCTTATATATTTACACTTCTAAAAATTCTATTAAATAATTTTTTTTAATGTATGCCATTTGCTACAGTGAACATTAGGAATGTGATCCTCTTTAAATAATGCACATTTCCACTAGGGGGTGTAAAATGTCAAACATTTTTCTCACTATATCATCTTTGAGGAGACGTATTTGAAAAATTCTTTTTCCTTAGCATAGCATTTGCTATGAATAATTTTCACATATTTTCTACTTTCCCATTATTCAAAACTGTCTCCTGCTTCATTTTTAGTATGATACCCTTCATTATGAAGAGTATTTTGCAATACAGCTTTTCCACTAGGGCGTGTAGTGCTATATCACATTATACTCTTTATCTCTTCTTCTAATTGTTTAATTTTAAAATCCCTTTTGCCCCTGATATCTTATGTTTTGAGAAACTTTTTGTGCACAGTTTGTTAATTTTTGTAACACACTTTTAAGCTGCTAGTGGGAGTAGGTAGCATTTCTATTTATGGATGTTTTATCAATAGTAGAAATGTGGTTAATTCTTTTGTGTGTGTGCATGTTACTGGTTCCACACTATGTGTTTTAAATTAAGCAAGTTTTCCCCTAGGTAGTATAAGCATATTCTGTTTTTAGCTGACCTTTTAAGTTTTATAGAAAGCAGCAGTTATGTCCGTTCTCCGAACGGTGAATCTATAATTTTTTTAACATAAAATTAAAGAAAGGAAAAGTAATTAAGGGAAAGAAAAGTAATTTAAGATCCGTAACTGTTGCACGATTTAGAAGAGGGTCGTGACGTCAATGCATACCATTTGATGTAAAATGGATCAGGCTTTGGCGCCCTTTAATTTTAAATAAAAATTTCATGGAATTTTTACAGCATTTCAACGTTTCTGGTATAATTATCTTTAAATCTATCAGCATTTTGAACAGTAAAGCTAAGCCTCCCTTTTGAACTGTTTGGTTTTTAGACTTCTTTAGGCATCCAGACCTTAAAGACTATCAGCATGCCAATTTTCAGATCTCAAGGTTGTTGAGAAGTGGTCGAACAATTCGTGAAAAATTCAAGCAGAGAATGTTCCAAACCCGCCATTTTGATTTATTTATTTTTTAAACTATTCTAGGCATTTGGACCTTAAGATGTATCAGCATGACAATTTTCAAATCTCTAGGTCATTTATTAGTGGTCAAACAGTTTTGCAAAAAAATTCAAGCAGACAATGTTCTGAAGTTGCCATTTTAATTTTTTTTTTCAGTCTTCTAGGTATTTGGACCTTAAAACCAATCAACATGACAGTTTTCAAATCTCTAGGTCACGTAGAAATGGTCGGACAATTCACGAAAATTTCAAGCAGAGAAATGTTCCATAGCCACCATTTTTATTTTTATTTTATTTTATGGTGGCAGAAAACGCTGAACTTTAAAAGTGTCACTACGTCATTAAATTAAGCATTACATCATTACCAGTTTGATTGTAGCCCGTCCTTTCACCCAGTGAGAAGAGAGCTCTAAAAATAGCTGCGTCACCATGGCAGCAGATCACAGGATCAGAACTTTCCCGTGTGGTTACCATTGAAGACAAAGGAAGCTGTTTGTTTCTTTCCTTTGCGTCTTTAAAAAATGCCTAAAAATCAGAAAGTGATTTTTTCTTAAAAGAGGGATATTAGTTGTGAGTTTATGCTGTAAAAATTGCAATTGCAATACGTTATGATGTATAGTTTGCCATATATCCATTTCTTAAAATTGATCCCATCACGAAATAGAGAATTTTGTGAAATTTAAAAATTTCATTTCTCGTAAATTAAATTGAAATTAAAAAAAAGGGGCAACGAGGTGCAAAAATTCGGCCATGGCCTTACTAACAGCACTTTTTTTGAATACCTTAACTTTGAAATACAATAACTCTTGAAGTATTGCCAGAATCAAAAAATGGTTTATTTAAGCATGCTCTCCAAACAATTCTCTACAAACAATGTAAATTTCGTATTTTTGTGTTCAATACTTTTTGTGCTGCAAGTGTTGCGAAATTTTTAAAACGGCGGCAGCGGAATTAACCTTTTTTTTTTTAGAATAGAGAGATTTGCTTTGAATTACTATTTCATGTCTGAAAGGATTAAAAAGATATGCTAATTAAAACCAAATATTTCGTGTCATCTTTCTTGTTTAAGTTGTCTACCCAAACTTTTACTAGCATGAAAATAATCTTATTCAACATTTCTATGTAAAAAAATTTTTTTTTTAATTAAGTATATCACTTGATACGACACATTCATTGTCTTGCTCTTTGTTGTAAAAACCATGTTATAGATAGCACTTATTATTATACATGAGAGTTTTCTACTGGTTTTTAAAGTTTATCATTTCCCTGGACCACATTCTGCCTGTGAGCAAAGTCGCATGCTGTAATGGCTTTTGTTTTGTATCACAAACTGTTGCTTTGCTGAAAGAATATTTCATTGCTATTGTAGTTACACTGTCACCCTGCTTCAACTTTCATAAGATTTCAAAGGTACTTTTTATCAAAAAAGTGGTGTTTCCATATCAAAAAGATTTAAAATTAAAAGCACAATTTGAACTAATCTCACTAACTGTACAGTAATATGAAAGACACAACAGACAATAACCTGGAGTCTACTGCAGTGTGCTGTTGACAGTTGGAGATAGGGAAATACTAGTAGGTACGTACAATTTTGGTTGGAGGGGAAGAGGAAAGTTGTCTGTCAACCTTGTTTGGATTATTGTGACCACACTGTATGTGGAATAATATACACTTTGATTTCAACAGCATCTGTATTTACTCACCTTGCAGCAAGGTTATGCATCAAAAACAGGCCAAAAGGCAAGGACCATCCTTCTTATAGTTACAGGCTTCCAAATGAAAAAAAAATCTTTCAAATTGGACTAAGAGGTGCAGAGATATGATGTCCACAGACAGATAGACATTGAATTTATAAGTACATTTTTTTTTTTTCAAAAAGCATTGATTTCAAAGCTCATAAGTTTTCAAACTGCAGCAAGAAGTCTAAAAATCCCTTTACCAGCAGCTTGACAAAACCTATTAATGGCAGTGCTTTGCAATCTTAATTCTCCACAATTCTGTGCTAATCTCTGATCTTTTCTGCGTACCTAATATTGCACTTTGAGAATACAAAAGATTGTGAAGCACCATTTCAAAACTGAACGTAATGGTAAAATTTTCATATTGTCTACAACAGCCATTAAGTTCAAGACTTATCTTACATGCAGTACTTGTTTATGCATTTGAATAGTTGTAGATATGGAAAAAAAAAATTCCATGTCATTTGTAAAAGAAAAAGAAAAAAATTACATTCTTATGGTACCACTTTGTCTGCCTGTGGACACCCTACCCTGTCTCTACAGCTATACGCCTGATTTGAAAAATTATTTTTGCACTGGGAAGCTTGAACTGTGAGAATGATAATTCTTGGCTTTTGGCTCTTTTCCGATGTATGGCTTTGTTGCCGATTCAAAATATATTTTTTGTGCTGGATTAAGCATCTGGTGGGAAAGGTTCTGCATATAGTTTCAAGTTTTGGAAAAGAACTGTTTTGCTACTAAGAAGTGCAAGTGTATATTTATGTTTCTACTGTATTTGCAGCAATGTCTGCACTTCTGAAAACAATTAAAAAGTAATTTCCTGGCCAGATACCCCACTCAGCAGAAAATATTTTGTGCACATTTTATGCGTAAAATAATGCAGTTTTTTTTGCCAGGGGGAAGTAGATGTATATCTGTTTTCTTTTTTATATTTCTGCTTCTAACACCCAATTTGAAATGAAAAATTCTTTCTTTGCAGGACAGTGTATTTCTTGGTGAATGATTTGCATATAATTTCAAATTTTTTTTAATGCAAAAGTTCCATTTTCAGCAATATCTGTGCACTCTAAAAACTTGATTCACAAAATCCGTTTTCGGTTAGATAACTATGAAAGCATTTTATGTGCATTTCTTGTCCAAAATAATGCACAATTTTCCTGCCAGGGGTGCAAATATTTATTTTTCTTGATATCTCTGCTTCTAAAAATCTGATTTAAAAAATTCCTTCAACACCAGGTACCATTCACCTAGTGGGACATTTTGCTTGTACTTGTGGGTTGTTTGTATTTCACAGTTCTGGCACTAGGTAGTGTTAGTATATATTTCTGTTTTCAGTGTATTTGCAGCAATATCTGTGCTCCGGAAAACTCTACTTGAAAGATTATTTCCTGGGCAGATACTGCTCAGTGCGACAAATGTTTTGAGAATACTTTCTGTTTAAAGTAAGACAGTTTTTTCGTAGGGGCATACACGTATATCATATATTTGTCGGTATCTCTACTTTTAACAGTCTGATTTGAAAAATTATCTTTGTCAAAGAGTGTTTTTGGTGTGAAATGTTTTGCATATAATTTAATTTTTTTTTACTGCACAAGTGTGCCACTAGAAGGCATTTACATTACCGCTTGCAGCAACATCTATGTGTCTAAAAACCTGATTGAAAAATCCTTTTTTGTATCAGGTACTGCTAACTACCAAACATCTTTTATATAGTAGACACTTCAGTACCTTCCTGAAAATGTAGAGATGCTTATAAAGGAGGCACGTTATTTGTTTCTTTCGAAAGGGGAACTGCAGAAGTGTCTTCAAGGGATAGTGCTGATAACACTGTTTTTGGAAGACCATTTGACAGATCTTGTTTGTGTTCACAAAGTCTTGTGTTGATGCTTCAGTATGTACCTCCAACAGTGGTGAAAGTAGGTTTGTTTTGGGGGAATTAAACCACTTAAGGCTTTACTCAGATTAATATACTTAATTCTCTTCTATCATGAAGAACTTTCCTCTGAATTCTTTTGTTTTCACAGACATTTCTGGCCTCTAGATTTTTGTCAAGGCCTCTTCTCAATGCAATATTGAGAACAGACCTTAACGAAAGACATTGAGAGCAGGCATTGACAAAAATCTAGAAGCCAGAGATGTCTATGAAAGCAAAAGAACTCAGGAAGTGAAGTCATAAAGGAAAGTTCTTCAAGGTAGAAGAGAATTGAAAAAATGTTTTGGAAGAACACAACTGTGCAGATTCTCTCTCTCTCTCTCTCTCTCTCACACACACACACACATTTTGTATGTCTGTGTTTTTATATGTACATAAATAATAAAAAAAATATTGCAATGAATAAAAACTAAACCCTAATAAATTTACAATTCAGCTAAAAATGTCTATTACAAAGAGCAGATTGCATGTCAGCTGAATGAGTTTTGTTTTATTAATTGTCCAGCTGAAAAATAGGTAAAACTATGTACATTTAGGAAAGAAAACATTTAGTTTTCTTACCTAATTGTACATAGTAATTACTGTAATAAATGAGCATATTCAGTTCATCGACGTTATGCAGTATCAAAAGGACAAAAACTATACACCCCGGTAATTTAAACTTGGAGAGGAACACCTCAGAATGTTCATTTATAAATTTAAGAAACTACCGCTGTTAGATACCACCTTAAAGAATTAGATGATGCCGTCTCTTCATGAAACTAGTGCAGTCTTAATCAGCTGCTATGTACCGAATTATTACAGTGACTGATTTTGAATTTGGTATTAAGGCAAAGTTGTGACTTCACTATTCCTAAGGGAACGAGACTGCCATTCCCCACCCACTTTTACCACTGATTTTCGACGTATACTGAGAGTTCAGAGGAAGTTGAAATAGGAATGGCAATAACTCCAAAAGTGGGACAGGATCTCCATCATTTAGGAGACACTTTATTATGTGTGTGTGTGATTAGGTCTGATAGTGAGATTTATAGCCCATAGTTCTGAAGAATTTGCAAATCTTATAAGATCCATGGAAAGGGATAGAACAAATGAATGGGGGTTTTCTCTTTTATAATCTAAGTGACAGGTTTTCCATATGGGAATTGGAGGATTTTTGTTTATTGTTGATGGTGGGAACTGATGGGCCTCAGCAATTTTCTTAATTGCAGCAACTTCTTGTTTGAAGGATGATTCACTGTCTTGCCAGGATTATCTGGAACACACCTGTTAAAACCACTTCCGTGTGTTCCTAATGTAGCACTTTTTCTTTAACTAAGAAAGTATTCACATCAAGTTTGTTATTGTCTTCTTTGACTCAATAAAAACAGTTTTTAGGCAATTATAACATGCTGAAAGGAATTTAACATTAGCAAGTAAATTAATGTGTGAAATACACATATACTCACACTACAATCATTGTAGGACTAACAATATTTTTATAACAAGTATTTTGTTTTGCCGATTCACGATATGAACCACGTGTAGTTAGTCTTTGTTTGATATTAAAAAAATAAATATTTAGAAGGATCAAATGGTAATACTTTATTATATTGTAATCAAAATATTTGGTTTATGGAAAATACTGTAACTATTGATACAAATTTAAATTTAGCTTATTATCAGTGCTGTTTATCTCCCAACAATGCTATCATGGCACCCTCTGTGCAACCGGTAACTTCCTACTGTCATTTCTGTTAGGGGTACTCACACTACAATGATTGTAGTGTGAGTATATATGTATTTCACACATTTACTTGCTGGTGTTAAAAGTATTCACATCAGTTATAATGTCTGTATTGCAATTCTGTTATGCCACTGAATCCACTTTTTCTTCCCTAATATTCCTCTTACCAACCTTATGTCACTAGCTTCCAACTTCCATAAGTAGTTTATTTGCACCTAGCTCTCACTGTCAGGAAGGGAGAAGAATCCAAAAGCTGCACTGCATAATAAATAAACTAGCTGCATACAATGTAGCATATGCTATCCTTTATTTCATGTTTTAATTCTGCATATCATTTTGCCTTTTATGATTGTGAGCTAGAAAATGGTCTATGAATTTTTGCTGGCAATAACGATTTATCCTCAACACATTTCGTTCATGCTCCTGAAATTTTAAAATACTTGTTTTAATTGGACTATGAAATTAAACCCAATAGACACACACACAAAAGTAGTAGTAGTTTTTTTACGTAACTATCTTGTATAAGGGCGACTTAAAGTTTTGTGATTTAATTTTTTTTTAGTGATATGGCATGTTTAAAGAGCATTCATCTCCACTGTCAGTGAAGCTCTGCCAGAAAATTATTTACAAACTCAAAAATGTCCAGTCATAGCATCCTAAAAAAAAATGCTGAATTTCATATCCTATAATGAAAACTCTATGCATTTAAATGTTTAGAAAACCAAAAGTTATGCATTACCAAGTGACAAGAACATGCTGAGTGCTCAACAGGATTTACCTTAAAAAAATTGGCTGTGTTTTATCGTTTCTAGAGAAGCATTAATCTGGTGCAAAATTAATTTCTAACAGAATTTACAGGACCACTAGCAGGCATTTAGCAGTATATGTAAATATGTAGTAACTATATCTTCCAGCTTTACTGCTTTGTTGAGACCTTTACTTCAGAAGAACATGTGCATCTTTATTTGAGAGGTAAGGGGTGTAAACACCAATGAATGTAAAGGCTAGAATTGCTGATGTATCCCTAATTTAGGAGTACTGGTTCCAGAGTAGGAAGAAATCCCAACAGTAAAAGAACACGCATGGAATTCAAACCCATACCTGGAAGTATAAAGTTGTGGGTCTACACACCTAGCCCACTGGGTGCCTTCTTCATTGTTGTGGTGTATAGTTTTCTTAGGCTGATTTTCACATGCTGTAATTTTTTTTTTTTTTTTTTAAGTTACATTTGTTGTGCAAAATCAAAGCTCTTTCACTACCATAATATTTCATCATGGTAGATTTATTTTACAATTCCGTCAGAATTTTCAGTGACCTTCATACACAAACCCACCTGTTATTCACAATAAATCTAACTGCATTTCAACAAAGTTTATTTTTTTAGCTAATCAATAGCTTTGAATCAGCACTTTAAATGAACATGAAACAAACTCAGTCTTAAATAAACTATATAAACTGTTGAACTCACAGCAATGACAATGAGGCAGTATACTGAATGTCTTTGGAATGGAAACTATTGCTCACATTACTAAAGATGCATTTTTTTTACAGCAGAATAATTCACATCACAGTTAAAGTTGTAGCAAGCATTCTTGTATTGTTTCACTTTAGCATGAAAAATCAAAGCCATGGCTTAGTTAACCTTGCTCAACTAAATCACAATTTGTGCAGAACGAAATGCAAAATGATTTTGAGGCACATGAAATAGAGGAGGGGTGAGGTGTGGGAATTTGCTTTTTTTTTCTGCAAGTTTTCAACCTTTAAAAATGTTACTGAAGTGTACAAAAATTAAATTTTCAAATCGTAAATTGGAATCGTTTCAGATGCAAGGCTTTAATTCCAGGGTGTGTTTAGAGGTGCTTTATCTCACCCCCCCCTGAATGTGTTTCATTTTTTTTTTGGGTTAAAATGTGACTTAAATTAGAAAACAAAATGCCTTAATTTAATAAAAATGCATCAACATACATTAGAAAAAAAAAATATTTTTCATTAACTAATTTTATTCAGGTGGATTTCAAAAATGTCCAATTTTGGCCTCGCCCCTCAAATAAAAGGAATTATGTACGCCCCTGCTTTCATTGTAATACACATACCATACCGTTTTTCAGATTTAATAAATTATTTTCCATGATGCTAGTGTTAACCTAATTAAATGCTCCTTCCAGGAGAAAAAAAAAAAATTGGGGGTAGGGACTGCAACACTAGGTACTACTACTATGTACACCTTGAATATTTTAATTCTACACTTTTAAAGCCCCATTTCCTCATTCGTGTACATCAAATATTAAAGCATAAACATGTCTTATACTTTGTTGTGATTTCTTTTAATAAATTGATAATTATGTATATATAAAGTTGGCTCATAGTCTCTGGCAATAACACAAGGGGTTCAAATTTAATGGAGGCTGTATTGTATAATGCCCTTCATTTTGCTGACGACAGTAATTTTTGTGAGTACCCCACTTTGAGCTGCACAGTATGACCTAGGAACTTGCTGATAGAAATTAGACTAAAGATGCACTTACAGAAAACAAAATAGATGTGAAATGCTTTTACAAGAACTGAAATTTTATAGGTTAATGGGGCAAATTTAGAAGTAATTGGTGCCTATGTCTACTGAAGCCAACTGATATCACACGAGAGTCGCACACAAGAAATTAATTGGCATGTAAAATTTGGCTGCAGTGCATTTGGAAGAAACTAAAATTTTCCATTACACCTTAAAAGAAAAGTGTTTAATAAATCCATACTTCCAGTTTTTACTTGTAGATCATAGACTACAGGCAACTCAAAGAAGCCTGGAGGAGATGCATACTTGGTGTAACCAAGTAAGGTAGCAAAAAAAAACTTGTGGATCAGGAAAATGATAAAGAGTTAATGACATTATGATTAAAGTAAAAACCCGGTTGGAAATGACCATCATCAGACAACTGGGATACTAAGACCATGTGGGATATGGTGGATAAAATTTTTAAATATGGGAGGACCTTCATCTAGCAGTGGATTGAAAGTGGTTGGTGGTAGTGGTCAGGTATTTTACTAAAGTTGTAGGTACTACAGCTTTGCATGAGAGTATTCTTTAACTGTCTTCATTAAACAACCTGTAACTGGGGGTGAAAGAATTCACACCATATCTGAACTTTAACAAAATTTTATGATGACTGAAGTTGAAGCTTTAAAATTGTTGTTTCTAAAGTTATCATATCAATAAGAATGTTAAAATAAACTGGTTATTGTCTACATGCAATTCATCCAAAATTTGGAAAGTTTTGCTTTTGAAAGGAAGACTTTTAATATTATTGGATTTCTATGTGAAGACTACCACAAGTGTAATCAGATCTCGAACTGGCGAGATTTATACTAACACAATCAGACATGGTTATTTTTTAGTACTAATTTTGTTTTTTCAGTGAAATATTTTATTTTACTTGGCCCTTAACATGTCAGGAAGAAGTCAATGTAATACTATGCACTACATAAAAAATACTTTATTTTTATAAAATAAAATTGTGTGTACATACAGTTAACATACTGATAGTTTGTATTAGAGTTGCCCAGTTCCAAATTCGCAATTACACTGCTTCAGCATTCACTTTGCTGTACATCTGCAGAAAGAGCATATTAAACTTTAGTACCAGTTTTACTTGCTAGTCAAGAAAAATTTGCATTTTCAGCATCTCCTGTGGTTGGAATATAATTTTTTTTTCTTTTTATATTACTAGAATTTTAATTTTGAACAAAGGAATGCTGAAAATTCCCTGCTTGGTGTATGGCAGCAAACCCTGGGTCCTGAAGAAGAGACATAGAAGTCATTTGTGCATTGGAGAGTTGCGTCACTTGCAGGGGTGGGTGCAAAACACGTTCTGATTATGTGAGAAACAAAGATATGTAACATGATGCAAAATGTTGTTAGTGAGATGCTTACTAAGAGAATTTATTCAACCCACAAGGCTAAGGGAATCAGGGGGGGGGGTTAGAAAAATGCAGATATGCTAACTTTGAAAATCGGAAGATTTTTTTATTAACATTTTCCAGACATAGGAACAATTTTCCAAAAGTACTGTGGTAATATTGGTCCACTAAAAGTTCTGGAGCGCAGAAAACAACACCCCCTACTAAAATTCGTTTTCAGGTATGGCCCGCATGTTTTCTACAAATAAAATAGCAGCCAACTGTTTTTCGTTTCTTCTTTAGATTGTACGTGAAGGAGAAGATTACAAAAAGCACAATACTAATATCGCCTTTGGTTACATGGCGAGGCCAACTGTAACTACTCCCTTAGAGCAAAGTGAGCTCTTTTCTGAACGCGTCGTATGACACTCTGACTGGGAGAAATTTTTTAAAGCAAGTTTTTCCGACCCATCTGGGACCATTGGTTAGAAGCCAGTGTTTAGACCACTGTACCACCAGGGTGGCTTTCTTTTTGTAGATGAGAGGAGAAGAAGAAAAGTACAAAACTATGACTGTAAATGCCACCTTGCATTGATGCAGAAGTAAAAGATTTCACAGGCTGTTCAAAATCATGGTGGTTGATGGAATTTTGACCATCCAAACTGCTAATTCTCAGCAAAAATCTGGAGTCTTCCACCTAAATCCAGAGAGTTAGCGTGTCTGAATAAAACATGTTGTAGATGCCAATGAAGCTTGAAAACAGCTCAGTGATATGTATATACATACCTGCCAACTAAATTTAATGAATATGCATAAGATTGCTTTGAAAAATTCAGAAGATTTTCTTACGTCAATTTGTCACACGACAAAGTGATTTAGAACTCGTACTGCTTAAACAAAAAAGGAATACAGGACACTTACCTTTTTTTTTTTGTGTGTTTTATTGAAGGGAACTTTTATTTATAGTAATTTAACAGTTAAAGCTAAACTTTTTACAGTGGCCTTTTTGGCTGTTTTTTAAGAATTCTTTGGAGTACTCTTTTTGAAAAAGTAAATTTTCTTTGCATTTAATTAACAGAAGACTCTCTCAAGCAATTCACTGGCATTAATGATCGAAACATTGTGCGATTTTTTTAACCAAAGAAAAAATTCTTTTGCATTATTAATTAAATGGCAAATACACCTTATAATAATTTATTTCACTTTGGTGTTCTTTCAAATGACGAGCCACACCATTTTTCTCTCCTATCATTACTGGAGCATTGTCTGCTCCAAAAGCAATGCAATTTTTAAAAGGTATCCTGTGCTTACTAAAAACATCAACTGTAGCTGAGAACCATGAATTCTGATATCAGAGCTTACACTATTTTAGATAAATGGTGTAATTTTCAGAGAATGAATACTTTTTTTTTTTAACACCATGCATCAATTCTTACAAATTTTCAAACTTCTTTGCTTCCGTTTTTGGAAATTTCCCCCACCCTGATCAAGCTAAAATGCACACACATTTATGAGGGTGATGACATTTAACTACATGGGAGTGGGGATCACATTGCGAGGGGGGGGGGATACAATTACTGAAGAAATCTTCGCTCCGTCCGACTTCCGTTTTCGGAAATTTATCCAACATTTTCAAGCTGAAATACAAATATTTATGGAATAAAATGATATCTAATAATACTGGGTAGAGGATACACGCGAGAAAAATCTTACCTCCGTCTACTTTCCGTTTTCGAAGGATGAAATTCTGTCCTCCGACGGAGAAAACGACATCCCCCACCAACCATCCCAAAATTTCAGTTCAGTTGTGCCTCTATCTCTTGAATGGTCCAAATGATACCAAAAAAGACTGAATTCCTCGAATCAGCGTAAGAATCTCGTGGCCGAAGATTACGGGGGAAATTTACGGGCATCGTTGCCTACAATTTTAAGCTGATATTATGCTTAACAACAATACTGAATAGAAGCAACATCGCGTGGGGGAACAACACTCTATTTAGCTTCAGTTTCAGAATGTTTAAAAAGACAAAACAACGTACCCAGATGGAACATAATCCCCCGCCCTAACTAATACCCCGAAAATTTCTTCATTTTTGCATTGATTTCGAAAACGACAAAAAAAAAAAAAAAAGGGGTGGGCGTTTGGGGACTCTGCGAATCCATGTAAGAATCTCTCATATGAATTAACCGCTGAATTGATTTCGAATGGAGTAAGATTACGCTAAAATATCGATGACCAGTAAATTTTAACTTTTGGCACAAAATTAGCACACATTTCGTCAAAATAGCATTTTTTTTAAGCAGAATAACGTCTTGGCACGGGCTGGTAGCCCTGAGATTAAGACTAGTAAGTTAGTGCTGCACTTTTCAACTTTTTTTTTTTTTTTTGACTTGCAGAAATTTTTCGAACGGCGGAAGAATGTATAAAAAATTGGCAGGTATGTATGTTGAATGCTGAAAACTGCATAGTATATATAGTTATAACAGAATTTTCACTACTTGATTTGGGGAACGGCTTTAAGTTGTAGACTCAAAGGAATATTTCTCATGCACCTAAAATTATTTTTACAAGAGCCCAAAGAAAATTCATTTATCGGTAGAAATGAGTGCCTTTGCAGACATTTCTTGTAAGAGTGAAAGTTATATTTTACATAAATAAAATATTTCATACCACTTTAATCATTTATACAAATGTAATATCAAGGTATAGTATACCTAATATTGGAAGGTATATCGCACGTTACACGCTCAGTGAGGCAAGTGTTCCCAGCCCAAAAGCCTAATTATGCAAGATGTCTTAAAAAAAAAAAAAAGACTTGTCGCATAATTAGGCTCTCGGGCTGGGAACACTTGCCTCACTGAGCGTGCGATATACCTTGATATTATATTTGTATAAGTTGAAGCATGTTTTACCATGAAACTGCCCTTAGGGATATGTTTCTTTCTTAACTAATTGTCTATATAATCAGTGCTATACAGTTGCATGTACCTCCCTTTGAGTGTTTACTTATAAATTCATTCAATAATGGCACTGCTCAACTGTGATGACATAAGCAATACTGCCTCATTGTCACTGAGGGGGAAAACAAAGTGCCTTGAAGAAGCTGACAGAAACAACCAATTCACAAATTAACACATTTTCACTTTAAACAGCTTTATTTGGCAACAAGTACAGCACTGAGTCGAAGGAACAACTTTTTTTTGTAATAGATGGTAATTCATTTAACTAATCTGAAATTTGTAGTCTTAGTATGTTAGATAAGAATTCTGTTCATAAGTTGAATCCACCACCACAAACTTACAAAACAGTCTTTTATTTCACTATACAAACTGTACAAAATATTACACAATTTATACATTTAGTACATATTATGTACATTCTTTTGAAATTTCATTATGCCCGTTCATCAGCAAGGCACGTTTGGCCAAGATATTTGCAGGACACACTATATACAATTTAGCAACAATGTACTAAATACGTTAGACAGAGAGGGTTAATCACAGCATTTTTGTTCCCATTTTACAACCCTCGTGTCTGGAGATTTATTTGTGAAATGGATAAGTAAATATGTACATTACTGACTAGAATCAGTTGAATAATTTACAATAAATCACATTATCATGATACTCACACAATTTGAGCGATGATTTGTTTAGTCCTTCCACTGGACTTAAAAAAATTACATAATACTACAAAGTCCGGAAAGCTCTGTGCCTTTTTTAACTGGAGGTAAGACCTTAAAACGAGGATCTGGAGTAGGAGGACGGAAGTCATCTTCACTTTCTTCATCCTTTTTCTGCTCTTTGTCTAGCGTAGCTGGTGCAGGAGATGCAGGTTGCTGTATGCTTTCTGCTCGAACTTTCATTACAATTCCACCCGACTGTAAAACTACCATCTTGGATTCTTTTGGGGGCTCTTCACTTTCCTCTTCAGTGTCAAATTCTGTGATAACACCAATAATTTCTTCTTCACCTGGTTTACCTTCTAATGGCTCCTCTACAGGTTCCTCTTTGACACTAACTGATTCTTCCACAACCTGAGTAGGTTCTTCCACATTTTCTTGCTTGACAGTAGTATCATCTTCTGGTTTTGTTTCTTCAGCACTACAACTTTCTTCTACTTTAACTTCATCCTTTGGCACAGTATCTTCAGTTAAATCAGTCATATCCGTATCTGCTCCCGTTTCTTCTTTAATTGCTGAACTGGGATCTAGTTCAGGAGCGGGCCCATCATCAACTGGTGTGTCAGGTACTTGGGATGCCTAAAAAAAATGAACAGAAATAAACATCCATTTCAATCAAAACTTTAAAAATCTAACTCAAAATGAAGTTTATGTCTAGACCTAATATCACATTCCTTATTTCAATACATATTGAAATTCTCCAGATAATGCTTACCTTTTAAGGTCCACTTCTGAAATAATCTCTCACATTTCAAACATGTTTCTGGCTCCAGTTGTTGCCTTTACTTTTTTTTTTTTTTAACTGTGTTCAACTATTAAGATCTTCATCACACATACATATCACTAAACTGTTCTCTGAGATTGAGAGGTTATCTCTAGAAAGAAATACAAACTACCAGATAATTTTTACTTACTGTTGCTGTATCAAGCTTCTCCCTTTACAACAATCTAGCCATACAACTTGGGCTTCACTGACATCCATCACACACCGTACACAAGATCTTTTATACTTCATACTCCTAATATTTTTCTCATGCAGACACTCCTGAATCTGGTCCTCCTATGACTTCCTTGGCCTTTCTGCCACTTGGGCTAGAAAATTTTTCTTAGTAGTAAGCATCTCATCACTTAATCTCCACCTTGCTAACAACATTTTGCTTCACATTACACAACTGCAACACATCTTCATTCCTCACATGATCGGAATGTGTCTTGCCCCCCCCCCGTAAGTGTAACATATTTCTCCAGCACAGCAACGACTCCTATGTTTCTTCTGTAGCACCCAGGTTTCACTGCCATACATTAGAGTAGGAACAATTGCACTTTCATACACAGCCTTGCAGGACTCACTTGAGAACCCATCATTCCTGTTAAAACCTCCTAAAGCAGCCACAACTTGTCAATGAAGAATTCACTCGCCCTACTAATTTCACCATACAATTTGTTCTCCCTGTCAAACATACTTCCTAAATACACAAACTCATTCACCTGGTCAATCACTTCTATCCCATTTAGACATTTTTTTAGCATAATATTTCCTAATCACAATATTGTTGCACAAATATTTAAACAATTTAAAATCTTTTGATGAAAGACTAAAAACACATTATACAAACAATAGATGTCAAAATTAACCTCAAAGACTAAACCCAGATATTCTCTAAAAAATGCATCTCTTTTCATGTGTGTCGTTTTCTTTTGTAAAGCTAACAGGCTATGCAATTGAGTTTTGTATGAGTAGACTAAGAAGGCATAGAATTTCCAAAGGAGATGCATGTTTTACAAATATCTGGGTTTATTCTTGAGGTGCACTGCCAGATTAATTTTAACATTTATTGTTTGTATAATGTGTTTTTTAGTCTTTCATCAAACGATTTTAAAATGTTTAAATATTTGTGCAACAGTTTTGTGATTACGACAAAGTCCTTAATAGTTGAACACATTATATACATAAAAAAAAAAGTAGCAACGACCAGGACCAGAAACAATTTGTTTGAAATGTGATATATTATTTCAGAAGCGGACCTTAAAGGTAACCATTATCTGGAATATTTCGATATGCATAAAAAAAAAAAAAAAAAAAAAAGGTGAAATAAATTACACTGGGCATAAATTGAAAATATTTAAATAAATAACACATTTCAGGTAGTACTCTATAGCATTAAAAATGGAAACAGTGTCTTGTGTACAAATGTGATACAGTTGAATAACTTGGATTATTTTTACCACAAACTTTAATTACCCAGCCGTTTTCATATGCATTAAGAGCTTTTTTTTTTTTTAACGTGAAATGTTGGTGTAGATAACCTGACATTTTATCAGCATAAAAAATGCAAACTAGCAAACTTTTTTTTTGTTTTTTACTTGGCCTCATTTATTTTGAAGCACACTGAGTCACCTGCTCATTTTTTGTTTCAACTGTGTAAATGACAAAAGGGGGCAAAGGTTGCTTTGGGTGTTCTTCCACTTCAACAAAAAATAATTTCACTAAGGATGAATTTCCTCCCCTAACCTGCTTAGGCTGAATTCCCCCATCCATTTAAGCAAAATCTTGGGTGCACTCTTATTCTTGCTTTTGTTCTGCAAGCATTTTATGATCACGCTGTTCAAGTTAACAAAAGCATTGCAGCAACAAAATTTGACACTGAAAAAAAAAAAAAAAGTACACAAGGACAGGAAAAGACCCAGAAGACCACCACATGGGAGATGGGTGGATGAAATTCGAAAGTATGCGGGAGTGACATGGAAAAGACTGGCACAAGACAGACCGTTGTGGAAGAAACTTGGGGAGACCTTAGTCCAGCAGTGGATCGATAATGGTTGACGATGATGATGACACACACATGCACACAGTGAGAAAGAACATTGAAGCTGCTCGTGCTTTCAACCACTTTGAACCTACTCGGAAACTTATGCAAACCACAAAAAAAAAAAACAAGGAAATTGAAGCTGTGCTGAGATGGATTTATACATAGTGCTGTAGTACTGTATCACAATACACAGTGCTATAGCATTTGTATAATTTAGTTTTGTTTAGAAAAAGGTAATATAATAAATGTTTTAGAAGCCAACTGGTATGTTTGTATTTACTTTTTTTCCAAAAAATTTGGGAGGGGGGACTTCACGATGTTTTTTTTAACAAATAGAGTTAGCATTAGGAACACCCCCACCTTCCATAACTAAGTACCATGTGATATCAATGTCACACGTGGCTATTGTAAATTGTGCACACCTATCCTCTGCACATAATCAGTAAACATTTGCCAATAACTGGGAAACACGGAAATTTAAGCCAATCTGATCGTGGCTAGAGGACACTTGCCACTATTTCGGAAACAGCCACACTTGTTGCCTGCTCCTACTATTGTATCAAGGATGTACCAGGACTGGATTAACCATCCACAGACATACAGCAAAAGAGCTCAGTTGATCCGAGAAGTGAGTGTCTGGTGTCACGACTGGTATCTCAGCAACGATGTGCAGCAGTTACCAAGCTCACCCACGAGAACAATAGTAGTGCAGTTTGACCTACTTCCACATGCACCATGTGCCATACCTTGCTTTGCCTGGAATTCCACAACCGGATATTAATGAGGGTACCCATGATGATACCCAGTAATCACAAAGAACGCTGCGCGTGGGCCAAGGAATGTTGGCATTCGACCCTCAACAGATGGAAGTTCGTCTGGAGTGATGAGTTCCATTCCCTGCTGCACCAGGCTGATTGACAGATTTACATATGGCATAAAGAGCATGAAGCCCTATCCCCTGGTTGCACGGTTGGGGTTCAACAGGCCGGTGGAGGAGGCGGTCTGGTCTGGGGAGCTTTTTCTTGGCAAGCCAACGGGAAACAGCGACTCAGACCAGAAGTCTATGGTCCTTCCTAGGTCAGTTGGTTATTACTCCACAAACATTGGATGCTACAGGGACCTGTTAGCATACCACCTCCATTCATATCTGCAGGAAATTTACCTGGACCACAGTGCCATCTTTCAACAAAACAACGCACCGTGTCATTGGGCTCACATAAGTACTGAGTGGCTGGAGGAACACTACAGCAAATTCGCCACATGCCTGGACCCCAAAATTCTCTGACTGTAGCCCAATTGAACATTTGTGGGACGTGCTAGAATGGGGTGTGAGGACTGCTGTTCCTGCTCCACCGAACGAGCATCAACTGACAGGGCTGCTGCAGCGGACATGGGACCAGTTACCCATGGAAGATGTTCGACACCTTGTAGAATCTGCAAGTCGTGATTACACAAAAAGGTGGACCAATGCATTATTAGGTAGGTGTTACTAATGAAAAGCTAACTAACTCAGTGTACATTTAGAAATTTCATGGAAGAAAAAGAAAGCGTTACTACTCTCATTTTGTTTGGAGGTTATTACAAAATGGTAAAAATAAATAAAATGAGGGAGGATATAAGTTGATACAAGGAAGAAAAATCAAATTAATTTAAGAGTATTTCTTTGAACTGAACTGAAATAACTCTTGTTCCTCTTTAACCGTGGAAGCAAATTTTGTGAATACAGAGAATTATGTTTAAATTAGCTATGTAATTGCAGAACAACAATATTCTCTTCCTAATTTTAGCTGAAAAATAACCTCTACATATCAGTTACTGCTTGCTGTCATTCTAATTAAATTCCACAATTATTCAAGTTGATATCACATTGTCTACTTTGTCTGAAAGACAATGGGCTTTGAATAGGCCAGCAATGCATGAAAGTTATCTCGGTGCACAACTACAGTAAAATGTTATTCTTCCCTTTCCTAACACACTTAAAACACTGAAAATGAGGAAACAGAACATCTGACCCAGAGAGCTACTGAACTCACATAGAAGCATCAATGCAGACCTTCATGATATTAAGCACAACTGTTCTATTCTGAACCAAATTTACAGCTTTTCTTACTGAAAAACAGAAAATGCAGAGAATAGGGTTTGTACAACATACTCATGAGAAAAAAAAAAAATACTTTTCCAGAATCTTTAGCATTTTTACTCCCTTATTATTACTTTTTTTTTCACATGACCAGTATCCACACTTCAGTTATTTCAACAACTGAAATTAATAATTGACACCAATGATAATCTTTTAAATGTGGTTTCTACCATTTAATTATTATTTCAACACATATCTCTCGAACATTCACACATCAGGTAGACTCTATGGATTTGGAGCAACATGGGCTACCTAACGTGCTTTCAGACACATATTTCCGAGGGCAGACATTTGTAGAATAAATTAATACAAAGAATCTTTTCATAACTGTATCCCACCTTGCTATGAACTTTACTTCTGCATAAAATGGTAAATATACAGTGAAATAAAAGTATTTCTTTAATTTTATATATATATATATTACTCATTTATATATATATATATACACCATTCTATGGTCACTACCTGTGTGAACTCTAGCATTCTATGGTCACTACCTGTGTAAACTCGAGCATTCTATGGTCACTACCTGTGTAAACTCGAGCATTCTATGGTCACTACCTGAGTAAACTCGAGCATTCTATGGTCACTACCTGAGTAAACTCAAGCATTCTATGGTCACTACCTGTGTAAACTTGAGAATTCTATGGTCACTACCTGTGTAAACTCGAGCGTGGCAAGCTCATAAAACAAAGTGTATTGAAACGACCAACCTTAAAAAACATCATAATACCTTCAAATTGGAACTGAGGAACAGATTCTCTGCTCCAGTAGGTCTAACATCACAAGAAGTGGACATCTCTGATGTTAACAGAAAACTAACCAAGGCTCTTATGGAAGCAGCAACAAAAATAGCTGGTACTAAGAACAAGTTGCATATGAACAAATTATCAGGAAAAACTATAATTCTGATGCAAAAAAGAAGAAAGATGAGGACAACTAAAGGAGATGTAAACTTCCAAAGTGGAATATATAGAGCTATGCAAGACAGTACGAAAAAGTATCACTGAAGATGTAAGGAAATTCAACTGTGAACTAGTGAGGAAAGCAATTGAAAACAACCAAAGCCTGAAGAGAGCAAAGGGACATCTGAGTAAGGGAAGAAAACATATTATGGCTCTGAGAAAAGAAGGTGGTTCTGTAACAAGAAATAAAGGAGAAAGATTTCTACTCAAAACTGTATGAAAGGGATGATACATGTACTCCAGATATTACAAAAGGTACCAGAGTTCTCCCAGTCCTCCCAGCAGAAGTTGCACATGCAATCAAGAACATGAAACAGGGAAAAGCTCCAGGAGAAGATGGAATTACCGTAGACGTCATACAAGAAGCAAGTGGAGAAATTGAAGCAGTAATTGCCCAAGTTTTCACTCAGTGCCTTAATGAAGGGAAGATTCCTGAGGATTGGAGCAATGCTACAATGATCCTGCTACATAAAAAAGGTAACATTGAGGACCTCAGGAACTACAAACCTATCAGCCTCCTATCAGTGGTTTATAAAATCTTCACTAAAGTTCTTTCACACCACTTGAAGGTAACAATGGACATGGCTCAACCGAGAGAGCAAGCTGGATTCAGGAGTGGCTACCTACAGCACTATAGATCATATCCACGTACTGAGAGAACTAATTGAAAGAGCGAGGGAATATGAACTTCCATTACACATGGCGTTTATCGATTATGAAAAGGCCTTTGATTCAGTGAAACCATCAGCAGTTACAATGGCTTTGAAATCCTGCGGTATTGAAGATGCATACATTAATATTATTAATAACATCTATGAAAGTGCGAGTGCAAAGATTTGGCTATTTGAGAATACAGCACTCATAAAAATTGGAAAGGGAGTGAGACAAGGTGACACTATATCTCCCAAACTCTTTAATGCCACATTGGAAAATGTCTTTCAATCACTGAACTGGGAAAACAAAGGGATAAAGATCAATGGAGATTATCTAACTCACCTTCGTTTTGCTGATGACATAGTCATTTTTGCAACTACCCCATCAGAGCTGCAGAGTATGATCCAGGAACTTGCTGACAAGAGTAAAGAAGTGGGATTAAAAATGAATTTTCAGAAGACAAAAGTGATGTACAATGCTTTTACAAGAAATGAAGATTTATCGATTGATGGGGAAAAGCTGGAGATAACTAATACCTACATTTATCTTGGACAGCAGATATCAAGTGAGGGTTACATTGATGAAGAAATTAATCGGCGCATAAAACTTGCCTGGAGAGCGTTTGGAAGAAACAGTATAATTTTCAAGAGCATTATGTCTTTAAAAAAAAGTGTTTGATCAATGCATCCTTCCAGTGCTTACATATGGTGCAGAGACATGAACCTTAACTCAAAGAAGCATGGAGAGATGCATGCTTGGTGTAACCAGGAGAGATGAGAAGAGGAACTCGTGGATCAGGAAAATGACAAGAGTGGAAGACATGATCAGAGTAAAATCCCTGAAATGGCAATGGGCGGGACATATTGCCAGAAGGACAGACGGAATTTTAGACTGGATTCCGAGGGACAGGAAAAAAACCGCAGAAGCAGACTACATGGGAGATGGACGGATGAAATTCGAAAGTATGCGGGAGTACCATGGAGGAGACTGGCACAAGACAGACCGTTGTGAAAGAAACTTGAGGAGACCTTCATCCAGCAGTGGACTGATAATGATTGACAAGAATCTGTTCCTCAGGTTTTGGTTCAATGTATAGTTCTTTCTGGGTGACCCCATGCATAATAAGAATTGCATTATAAAGACCATATCATACAATTCATGAAAAATAAAATAATTGGAGTGACTTCTTAGCTCTTGTGCCACAACTCCGCTCGTCATCATAATTCCGAAAAAATCCTTTGCGAAGACTTTTGCGTCATCAGTTATCAATTAAAATATTTAACATGTACAGGTAACACAAGTTGCAATCTCAAGAATGGACCAAAGTCAAATGTACTGACACCACATGCCCATATTTTATATAATAATACTCTCTATAAGTTAGTTAACGGAATACCTATGGGAGTATCTCATTCTACAAGCGTCTGCAATCTATTCTTGTTTTTTAAGGAATATAAGTTCATTAAAAATAGCTCCTCGAGCTCAGATAACTACTTATACACTTATAGATATATTGACGATTTGCTTTGTGTAAATAATTCAACAGTTATAGAAAGTGATTTTGCAAATATCTATCCCAGCTCTCTTAACTTGTGTAAAACTAACCATAGTAATCAGGAACTAGATTTCCTTGACTTGAGCATTAAACTTAACAATGGTAACCCGTCCATCAGCCTTTTTGATAAAAAGAGAATTTTCCTTTCAAAGTAATAAAATATCGGCACTGGTTGGTTGGTTGGTTGGTTGTTGGATTTTATTGGCGCAAGGGCCAGGTTTAGCCAATAAGAGCGCCAGACCAAGAACTATCAGCCACAGATTTTTAAAAACGTGGAAAATGATTAAGAGCAGACAGGCTTGGTAAAAGTTGAAAAAGAGTATGATGAAAGCTGTGAAGACAAGGTAGTTCATTAGGTTTATATAAAAATTTATTAATTGACTATTATAATTATAATTTTTTTTTTTTTTTTTTTTTTTAAACAGAACTACACAAAAGGATGAGTCACTCTCCTCCCCCCACACTCCCCTGCAATGCTGGCAGAGGGCGGGGACGAACTGTCACTCTCTTCTCCCCATGTTCCTCTGCAATGTTGTTTGAGGCTGGGGACGAACTGTCACTCTCCTCCCCCTATGTTCCTCTATAATGTTGGTTGAGGGTGGGGACCTCGCTGAGGCCGAGACAGTTGGATGGACACTGCACACCTTTGCGGATTGAGGGCCGGGTCGTTCGCACGTGCAGGCTTTCTGCTTTAAACTGGAAGAGAGGGTCGGCTGCAAAGAGAAGGCCCAGAATCAGGTAGTCGAAAAATCGCGAGCTCGGGGAAAAACACCTGTGTCGCTTGGTCAGCTGTAGATCGCTTGGCAAGCGCTGCGAGAAGCTACAGGGCGCGGAACAAAAAGGGCTGCACGGGTTGTGGCAGAGACTTAACAACTGCGGCAAAACTACGCTGTCGGGTGTTGGGAATACCCAACTTGGCTTTGGCAGCAGGGTACGAGAGGCCTTCCAGGGTCTTGAGGCGCTGGATCGCCATCTCGTCCTTCCATTTCATACAGTTGCGGGAGTAAGCTGCATGGGCCTCACCGCAGTTAACACAGCAGGCCGCAGAAGTGCAACCTTCCCCGTCATGTTCACCGGAGCCACAATTAGCGCAACGAGGCGGAACTCTTACAGAATCGTTGTGAATGCCCGTACCTCTGGCACCTGAAACAGCGCAGAGGACTGGGAATGTACGGGCGAACTGCACAGACCAAGTAGCCTGCTTTGATTTCTGTCGGAACTTTCGGGAGTCAAAAGTCAAGATGACATTTTTTGACTTAATCATGGAACCATCACGCCGGAACATCATACGACGTGCAGCAATAACACCTTGATCAGCAAGTTCAGTCACGAATTCGTCTTCACTGCATGGCAAGAGATCAAACTCCGAAATAACACCCCGAGAGGTGTTAAGAAAGCAGGTGAGGTGTCACTTTCACAGGAATGCCTTGAAGACTAGTGAGGTTCAGAAAAGTGTTACTCTGAGAAACACTGCAAGTTTGGACAAGCAGGTCCCCAGAGCGAAGCTTCCTCACAGACTTCAAGGGGCCAACCGCAGCGTCCAAAGCTTTAGAAATGAAAAAGGGAGATCTGGTGGACAGTCTCTCATTCGGATCGATGGATTCTACAAGCAAGTGAGTAGCATGCGTAGTCACAGCAATTGAGGGAGACGACGCTTCGGAGCGACTGGTACAGCTGCCGAAGAAGAGGTTCCACATTCTTGGTCCAGGTCAAGGTCTAAAGACCGTTTAAAGGGTATGAGACTTGGTAGGTTGAGAAGACGAAGGAGTGTCGTTGGCAACTATCATTTTGTCAGGTGACTTAAATTTGGAGTTTTTGTTCTTTTTACCCATGGAAAAAAAGGAGGAAGATTCGTCTGCAGACTACTCCACCCACCACCGAGCCCTACAAGGGAGAACTGGAGGTCTGCAAGCCAAGAAAATGACGCTGGACACAGTTCTGGAGCTTATACGTTGCAGATATAGTCCGTTGGCTGTGATCACACGCACTCGGCGGACACTTCGGCCTCCGGGTACCGTCATGCCAACGCTTTTGGCATGATCCCACAGCCCCGGGCTCACCCTGCCGTGCTATACGACAAAAAGCCGCTAAAGCCGTGTACACAACTTGGTACAAGACTTCTGACTAGAGGTGGGTTAGTCTCTAGCCTCCCGTTTACAGCGAAGCCGGGGTCGAAGAGGAGTGTTGGTACACAGGAGGCACTTAACCGGTCTCCTGCGACCTCAGCCGCCAGACATCCCATTTCCGCCTCACGGGTCTCCGCACGCGGCAAACATGCAGGTAGGTCTAGTACCCAAGCCAACTAAAAGGAAAAAAAGAAATCTAAAGAAGACAAATCCTGGCAGGGAACCTAAACTGAATCTCAGCAACCTACGAACTGAGCGGTTAATATAAATCAGTTAGTGGTGGAGGGTAACAAAACCACAAGACCGGGGTGTTAGTACATAACGTGGTAGCGATTAGGTAGAGAGAATACAACACGGCCAGCTAGCCAGTGGAGAAAATAAATAAAAACGAAAAAGCGAGACACAAGACCAGCTCGGGATCGTGGGGCCGCGACTCCCCAACAGCTGGATGAACAGCCGTCCCTGCATACACCATCAGCACCAAAATAAAAAACAAGCGGTGGCATGACATCAGATGTTGACCAGTCACAAGGTCAGCTCGGGCCGTGGGGGCGCCGCTCCCAAATAACTGAAAAACCAGTTATCCCCGTGCGGGGATCGGCACTGGAACAATAGCATCTCGACCAAAGTAACTGAGAATGTACCGATTTCTCAGGTGCTTAGAATTTCAAGAATTTGCAACAACAATTTGGATTTCAGTAACCACATTAGAATCTTATTTAACAGTTTTCTAGAAAACACAATTCCAGCTCCTTTTATTAAAAGAATATTAAGAAAAATTGTTCTGAGTAATAGGGTTAGGTTAGCAGATCTGTTTTAATTTCTACACAGTTAATAAAATGATTCTGGCCAATGAAAGCCTTCTTGGAAGTTGGTCTGGAGGATGCATATTAACTACCAAAAGGAACCTTTAGTGCTATGGACAGGACAGTCCTATTAAAAATAAAATAATGCAAATAAAATCACACGAAAAAAGTTTATAATTAGATTAAAAAATAAAATAAAAAGTAAACTAGGTATTCTCTGACTAGAATAGCTAACCTAAAAATGGTAAAACTTGCGTTAAAAAAAATAGGTACTGGTAGTGTCTGTAGAAATACACTAAGGTAATTAAATACATATAAAAATTATTAAATACACCACAAGTATATTTGATAATATTTTTTGTGTATTCTAGAGAGTTGTTCTACTCTATCTGGACAAGCAGGACTTCATTCTTAGTTATGTAATTCTCTTGGAGGAAATTTAACGGGCTGCGTCTTTCTCTGCGGAGAAAACTTGGAAACATCCCCTCCACCCCCTCTTACTAGGGAGCGGCCGAGGAAGTTAGTCGGCCATCTTGGGTCACTTATTAAGAGGCAGGGGCATTGAAGGTAAGCTCTAATCTTTGTTCTTGTACCTTTTTTTTTTTTCTAGGTTTAATAGTGTACGTTAAAAGCGGAAAATTAATACCTTTTCTTATTAGGCATTGGTGCAAACTGTTCTTCTAACCTTATGAGTTTACTCTTTCACTTAATTTGGGAAATTATGCGTGTTTTTAAGCACTTAGTTTGAGTAGTTTGCCATTTTATCGTACAGGTTGTCAACGATGCTTTTTAATTGTTGGTAGGTGCACCACTAGGAATAAGACTTTGTAGTACTTTTAGTACTGTGATTCATGTTTAAATTATCTCTCAAGCGGTTTGGTTGCTCAACCACGTGTTTTAGCTGAATAATTCTGTTGATTTGTTCAAACCTTCTCACAACTTGTGAATTTTTTAAAAATCGTTTTTCTGTTTTTTGTGACAGATGACGAGTATGGGTTGGGCCAGGAAAGTTATAGATGCATGCAAAAACTTTTAACTGAATTATTCTTCATGCACCCTTGAGAGCAGTTATGTTAATTATAAATTTTAGTGGGATTTAAACTTGCATCTATGGCTTTACAGAAACCCATTTCCAACTAGGTCTTTGTGGAAGTGAGAAAATGCAGAGTTTTGCTGGTCCTTGATAAAGCCAAGGTTCGGCATTCTCAACATTTTCTACATTCAGGTTAGCTATTTCTTCATTTTATTTTTTTACTCATGACTGTTGGGTTTTGAGTTTTTCTTTGTTGTTTTTGTCCTAGTTAAATAATTTTTTATTCCAGTCTCTACTTAGTAGTGTGTGTATATATACGAAGTATTATTTATTCAGATTTTAAGATCTGGAGTATATTCAATACCTACAGTTAATAATGAAGGTGATCAAATGAAGTGTTATACAGGCAGCACAAGGAGATGTCTACAGTGTAGGCTGAGTGAGCACTTATCAAACTGGCACAAGGAGGAGATGAAGACATCGCTAATGCAATACTGCCTCGAGAATAATTTGACACCAGATTGGTCTAACACCAAATTAATAACATCCCACAAAAAGTATAAGCAACAGTTTATTTCCAAGGCTATCGTTATTGAAAAGACGAGAGGGAAGAACTGTAATAATAATGTACCGATAGATTTACTGTATGCATGGAAATACCTGATATAGGTTGAAGAAAAATGGAAGAACAAACAAGTTCCATGTAAAAAAGGAAAAAACAAAATGATAAAGTTGATTGCGCAAAGGAACAAAGACACCGTTCTGGAGCGTTAGATGGCGCCTCAGACGTTTAATACCATTGATGCTTTACATGTTGCTGCCGAAGGGTGTGTCTTACGTGTATTCAGCATAGTTGTAAGTGCATTCATGCGAACATGACTCGTAATATTTTGTACCAATGAGGATGGCATTGAAATATGCTGAAACCAGTATGGTTATATAGTTTGAAGGCGTTGACCTAATTCTTATCTTTTACTTCATTTCACTTATATACCTTTTTACTATCACGCTTCATGTTATTATCTAATCTTTTGTCGCTCATGATGTTTTATACGTTTGACTTTGGCCCATTCTTGAGATTGCAACTTGTGTTACCTATACATGTTAAATATTTTAATTGATAACTGATGACGCAAAAGTCTTCGCAAAGGATGTTTTCGGAATTATGACGATGGGCATAGTTGTGGCACAGGAGCTAAGAAGCCACTCTTATTTACATAACATGGTGGAAATATTGTGTGAAGCCCTATTATTTTATTTTTCATGAAAATGATATGTTATTTTATAATGCAATTCTTATTATGCATGGGGTCACGCCAGAAAGAACTATATATTGAACCAAAAAATAACGTGAAGTACAGTAGTGGTAACGTTTTCACGTTAATTCAATCGTACCCTTTTATTCATTTGGGAAAAAAAAAATTTTTTTAGAGAACATATTCAGGTATCCCACTAAAATATAAATGTTTCAGAAATATTTAATAATATATGTCAAAATAAAATTAGTACAAACAGAAGCCATGCTTACTTGGCATATCTAGCAAAATACATTCAAACCTCAATTAGATTCTGAGACATGCTTTACTCAACAAAAGAATGACCATTTAAAAAAAAAAAAAATCTACACACACACACAAAATCAGGACCATCAACTGATATCTTTGAAATATGATGTTTCCACTAATTCATTGATAAACTTGAGGGTATTTCTTTACCTTCAGGCTCATGATATCAATCAAATATATGATAAGATGCTCCAATGGTAAGCAATTCAAAGCAAAAAAAATAAATAAAAACTGTTCACTTGGCTTTATGCACAATACAAGGTAAGTTAAAAAAGTTCCTGGAATCATCCTCAAATGTGGAAATAAAGAATTGCGAAGGAAATTTTGGGATTTTTCGGTTTTGAAGGTTTGCAGCACACATGATATCATCTAACAGCAAGTGGCAGCATCCCGCTTCCTGCCTGTTTGAGGCAACAGGAATTTCCTTGTTTATCATGCATTTAGAAACATTGCAGTTTAAAATGTTGGCAACTGAGTAATGTGCAAACCTCAAATTCTGTGCTTTGCTTCAAAAATCACCATCAGACATATTGTATACAGTGAAATGACAATGAAGAAATCATAAGTTTACGCATGGCATAAGTGTTTTCAGGATGGTCATATGTGTGTGTTGATGATGATCCGTGTAACGGACGCCTGTGTACTTCAACTGCCAAGACAGAGCATACACAGCATTATCTAATGTGACAGAGGAAACAGTGTCAAGAGGTACAAATATCAGTTAGAAGTGTTCACACAATGATTTGAACATGCATTATGTTTGTCAATACTTGGTTCCAAAACTGCTGACTCATGAATGACCTTCTCTCGAGACCTAATTGCTGTGACTGATCAAGAAAATAATTTTCTAAACAATATAGTCACAGGAGATGAGGCATGGTGTTTTTGTATGATCCATAGACGAAATGTCAATCTTGTGAATGGAAATCAACATATGACCTTGAAAATAAAAATACTGTTACGACAACAGTACAGTTAAGGAAAAGTAATGCTGGAAGTTTTTATGTTTTATTTTCAAGGCTTTGTCCACTATGAATTTATTCCAGAAGAGATAGCTGTGAATAAAAAAATGAATCTACATATTCTGTTGCCTCAGGGATGCAGTATGTGAAGAAAACATCGGGGGGGGGGGGGGGGGAATGGACAACAAGCAGTTGGTTTCTTCTTCATAACATGTGCTTGCAACATTGATCCCTAATGGCGAAACAATACCTCACAAGGCAAAATGTGATTTCACTGGAGCATCCTTCACATTCTCCCGACTTGGCAGTTGAAATCAGCCCTAAAAGGATGATGATTCACTAATGCTGAAGACATCATCAAATATGTGACAAAGGTGCTGAAAGAGGTTTCAAAGAAAGGAATCCACTATCTGAAAGGAAATGTGTTGTAAGTAATGATAATGTTATTACTTTCTGTATAAAAAGGGATTTTGGAACATACCTTGTATATTAATAGCATAAGGTCTCCCATGCTACATATGGATTAACTGTAAATCATTGCTGTGGGAATTGTCTTATGACAACAAGTGGATCTATGAGTTCTCACTTGAAAAAATATGGGTGATGTCGAAAACGATTTGTTTGTTTGCGTGTCTTTTCTCCAAAAGATTATATATATAATTATTACCCTTCCAAAAAGTATCTGAATACTTTTGGGAGGGAAATACATACAAAGGAATTTCACACATTTTTAGAATGTTTTTGATAAGAAATTACAGAAAATAAAAGAAGTTCAAGGAATTGAAACTGACAACAGCATGTTAGATGTACACTAATGAAATATCTACTACAGTTAAATATCATCTAAGAAAATGGCTTCCGTAAACAAGCTGTGGATAGAAGGTTATGTTTTTGCTCTTTATGTAGAGAAATATTTGTATTCTGAAATTTAAAAATGCAGTAAAAATCATGGAATTAGCATTTCTAAATGTTTCTAAACAAAGGGAAAATCATCAAGCACTGTTTTTAACAGGAAAAAGAACACCAAACAAATAGCCAAAGGTATGTACTTTTATGACTATTTCAAGTGAGGTAATCTGGTCCTAAAAGAAAATCCACTGACTCAAGAGCAATTGCTAAGTTGTTAAAAACACCTCTATCACTGTAAACAAGGTAATAAACAAATATCTAAATCTGAGAATAACACCAAAAAACATAATGTTCATTGTCTTCTGCCTAGGCACTTGGCTGAGTGCAGAACATGATGTAGACTTCTTTACGAAAATCACTTAGCTGGAGGAGACAGATGGAAATTTATTGTGACTACGGACGAAGGATATATTTACCTAAATAACTGTAACAAAAAAAGGGGCAATTTACCATCACAAAAGAGCAGAAAAAGACATACAAACTTTATTCCTGCAATCCAAAGAAAGTTTAAGTAAAGGATTCATGATTATTGCTGGTTTCTCATACAATGGGAAATATAAGTTATTAAAAAATGTTGAAAAGAATGTAAATATCAATTCTACATATTACAAAAATAATGTTTTAACTCTTATATTTAAAGAGGAAATACTATTCCTTTATCCACAGAGCCTTCAGAGAGTAAAACTCCACCAGGATAAGGCTACCAGTCATACATCCAAATCTATCACTATTTCTTGAAAAATTGAAAAAAAAAGAGATGGGTATCAAGTCTATACCTTTTACTCATACTCCTTCAAAGTCCCGCGATGTGTCACCAATTGACTACTGTGCCTTCGGACTGCTAAAAAGAGCGCTTTCTGAACGCAGAACTAAAAAATTATTGGACTATGGAAAACAGAGGAATAAAATACCACTAACAATTTTAAGAAATTCCGTTATCTTGGAAATCTAGATGTAGGTTCATAGTCTAGAGAACAGGATATGAGATAGCACATTTAAGAAAGAAGTAATTTTATTTTAAACATTATATTGCTAGAAAATCATTCTAAAATTGCATGAACATCCTCTATACATATCAGTTACATTACTGCCAGTTATCTATATACAGTGCTGTTTCCTCTTGGCTAGTGTGACACACTACACTTTTACCTTAGCCAAAAACAGGGTTCCCATTCCTTTTTCCCCCACAAAAAATAATGACCTTTAAGAGCCTCCCAAAATGTTTTTAAACACCTTTCCAATTTCATACACAAAAATGCCATGTGCACAAATAAACTTTCACACACGACTATGCAAATTAAAGTATGTTGATGAAGTTTGCAATATTTTTCCATATAATTTAATTAAGTTTGTAGATGTAATCAATTAGAATTTACGAAAGACAGTTCTGCTAGTCAAATCAATTTTCCTATCTAAGAAAATAATCACATATGCAATAAAGTGTATGGAAATTGCAAAACCGAAGTCAAAATTTTGTGTTCAAGATTTCAGTTTTGCACTTTGTTTTTGTATGGTATAACTGAGTAATTGTTATTTGCATATACCAAATGGGGAAAGGCAAAATTTTAAATACCAGTACCAAGAGCTGGTGATGGGGGCTTGTTGAAAGTAATCTACTGGATGTGTTTAATTTAGCACATGGTCCTTCACTTTTTCTCTTTTTACCAGCTAATTATTTTTCTTACACTGCCATGGACATGCTCTACCATGGGCTTTCAGTTGAGGCTGTACGACACCATCATCAACATATCCAACCAGTAGAAGTTCTCTAATCACTATGTACATCATAACTGTTGGATTTCATGCAGCCAGTTAAGAAAAATAAGTACTTTTTACCATTTTTGGCAAAAAACATAAGGACCCTGGAAACCTGAAAAAGCTTTTAAACAACTAATGCACAATCCTCCATTTCTTCTGTAGAATAATGATCAGTCTGGTAACCAATAATGGACATGCACGTCTGGTCCAAACCCAATGTCCCACCCATTTGTGTTACACAGGGTTCATGCTGTGTGACTGTTTGAACAGTTGCACATTCATGTCAATTAGAAACAATTTGTAATGGCACCTACTATGGCATGACCTACCGCATAGCAAAATGCATTATCTTATTCAAACAAACCTGGGTCTGTAATAAGTAACTGCCACGTTGTAGAGAGCCTGGAATTGTCCAAAAAGTCATAAGATAGGGTGTAGAAGTCACAGTGCCTGGCATAATTGCCAAAGACATAAGGCCCCAGACAAAGCTCCACACTATCATAGCACCTGACATTTTAAAGCATCTGCCCCTCCCAAGAGATTGAAAAAGAGTGCCGAGTATTTAAAACTTCATAAAACTGATTAACATTGCTCTAGAGTTCAGTTACACTGTCTGTCTCTGCACCACGCGTAGTGAGAAAAAAAAAAAAAAAATTACTTTTTAACGCTCTTGACAAACTTTTATAAACAGGAGAATATGGCAATGAGTTTGGAAACTCCCAGGAAAAACAAAACAATAAGGGTTGTTAATGTAACTCCCTCAAAAAAGAAAAAAAAAAAGAAAAAAGTACATAGACATAAACACAGTGGTTATAAAATAAGTATTGCTTGTCTAGATTTGGTTATTGACAGAACAGGGAAAAGATTTAGGGGGGGGTTATTACTGCTAGGTAAACAATGGCGCTGCAGATGCTAGAAAAGAACAGACAGATGCATGAATTTACTGGTTATTGGTACCACAAATGTTTCACAACAAAATCTGCTAAAGATATGTGTGATGCAAGTTCACAGCCTGTGTCTTTGGGCTATCATGTGGTCAAATGAGGCATATTTCACTACTACTGGGACAGTGAACTCACAGAACTGTCAAATATGATCAACTGCAAGGCCAGTTGCTATTCACGAAAGACCTCTACAGAATCCGTATGCGACAGTATAGTGTGGCTTCAAAACAGATTTCATCATTGGACCATTTTTCTTCAAACCCACCACAGGTTCCAGGAAGGTACGCTATAACCAATGAACAATAATGTGCTCTTCTGCAACATGTTATTCCCGCTTTTCAGGAACAATAATGTTCGGACACTGCAGTGTTCATAAAAGACGGTGCACCTCCACATGTCAGTTAGCAGGTGAATGAGTTGCTCAGTCAAACATTCGGCAATGAATACATAATTTCTCGAGGGTTTCCACAATCCTGGGCAGCCTGCTTACCAGTTCTTACTCCTTGTGATTTCTGGCTTTGGGGATGCCTGAGAGACAGAATTTAAAAAGACTGAATGTGATCGATCTCTCTCTCTCTCTCACACACTGAAAATGAGCAGAGATGTGAAATGGCCAATATTGACCACAATGTTCTGCAAGCAGCAATGTCATATGCCATTCTTTATTTGCTGCATGTCTAGCATATTTTGTCCTGAAATGTTTAAACTATCAATAAACAGTAAATTCATGCACATGCCTGTTCTTTTCTTACATCTGCATTCACTGCTCCCATAACGAAATAATTTTGAACTAATTTTTCCACAGGCCCACAATAAGCTACCCACCAAGTTTTGTCATGCTATCTCCACTTCTTCCTAAACACTGAACAATAGGGATACTTATTTTATGGTCAGTCAATCTCTCTCTCTCTCTCTCTCTCTCTCTCTCTCTCTCTGTGTGTAAAATCACAGCTTAAACATTTAAACAAATAAATTATTAGTTTTTCAACATACCTTCTTGAAGTCTTCAAAACATAACGGATGATATGGCTATAAAAGAAAAACACAACTTATGACAAACTGTTGTTGAAATGAGCTAATTTAATTACTGATCATTCATACAAACAAAAATTCACCATTCCGAGCTTATAAATTAAGACACAAAACAAGTTTAAACTTGTACATGATGTAGCATTATGAACATAAGGTAAAATAAATGTCATTCAATGAGCAATTATATAATAAAACAGGAATTATGATAAAATATTTCACAAGGACTCTTTTGAAATGAGATAATACTATCATACACTATATATTCTGCAGAATATAATGAGCATATTTGTTGGCCTATACCAGACTTTTTAAAGTCATTAAAGAGGACTTGTCATATTTGAAAGGGTTATGGTAAAAATTCCTTTGAAAAGCCAGTAGATGGCAATAATGACTTATTTTGTTATTAGCATGATAGGTAGCCATACACATGCACTCATCACAAATTTTACTCACACAGTTTTTTTGTTGGGTTTTTAGATGGAAGTGATTTTGTGTTGGTAACCTGTATGAAATGAGCACGACTGTGAAAAGATGATCTCAAACACTACGACAAGGGACTTTCACTATCAAAGAAATTTGATTTGAATATCAACAATCTTCACTATATGGAAAGTAAATTACAGTAAAACACCTTAACAGAAACTTTCAAATAGTGGACAATGTTGTGTGATTCCCAGTCTCAAGATATATGCAGCTCTATATTTTTACCACAGCACAGCAGACCCTCCAAATAATGGACAGCGATTTTGATCATAAAACATTTTTAAAAAATGTGAACATTGATGAGAAAAAGTCCATAAATTTCTGCTACAAAGAATTTCCTTAGCTTAAAGCAGGGCGATTTTTGTCCTGAAGGTACTCATTACTGGTCTGTAGTTCCAACAGGACTGACTTTTTCTGAGAATTGGACAAAACAGCTCCTTCGATTTCTCACATTTACCCCTTTGCTGCATTCCAAAGAGGATTAAATCCCCTGCCCCACATCAGGGGCAGTGAGATGGGGAAAATAAGCAAACAGGGGGTGGGTGTCATCAGCACCAACGAAAACAGCAAGAATGTTCCGATGTGCAGAACTGAGAGGGGTGCAATTGATTATGTGGTTTTCAATTTAGTTCAATCAAAGATTAATGCCAAGAGACTCTTTACATACACTGAAGAACAATTGAATTAGAGTTACCTGTCTAGTAACATGTAGCACCATCTTTTGCCCTGATGACAGCGGCGATTCGTCTCGGCATGGACTGGACAGGACACCAGAAGCGTTGGGAAGCCATACGGATCCAAGACCGCTGAACAAGCTCCCACAGTTCACAGAGATTTGTGGAAGGGGGTCAGAGCCTCGAACATCTCTCTCTCGATGACATCCCAGATGGGATTGAGGCCAGGTGACCTAGCTGGCCAAGGAAGCGAGGTCACGTCGGTGGAGTGTTCATCCAACCATTTGGATACAATTCGGGAGCGATGGCATGGTGCATTGTCTTGTTGCAGGATGAGGTCCCCAGTGGGATGTTGAAAACGCACAAATGGGAGCAAATGGTCGTCCAGGATATCCAGGTAACGTTGACCTGTGAGGGACGATATCACACGTACCAGGGGTCCCATTTCAGTCCACGTAAACAGTCCCCAGATGAGAATGACACCCCCACCAGCTTGAAGAGTACCCTGTTGGCAAGAAGGATCCATTGCTTCATGTGGTTTGTGCCGTACTCGTATCCTGCCATCCGCATTTACCAACGTGAATCTCGACTCATCAGTCCAGGCAACATGTCTAGGGTCCAGTGGGGATGTTCCCACGCCCATGCTAATCTTTGCACCCTGTGATGTGCGGTTAGCAGTGGTACCCTTATGGGATGATGGCTTCTGTACCCCATAGCGAGGAGATGGTTCTGGATGGTGTGGCTGCTTACACGTTTTTGTGCACCAGCGTTAAATTGCAGAGTGATTTCTTGCACTGTGGCCCGTCTATCCGCTGTTACAATGCGAGCTAGCCGCCGATGACCCCGCTCATCCACACGCTGTTGTCCACGGCAGTTGGCACTTGCAGGGATGAATTTACAGGATTCGATGTACTAACGGTGCACCCGTGACACAGTGGCTCATGAAAATCCTAGTGCCTGCACGACCTCCTAGATGGAGTGACCCATTCGCCGGGCCCTGACAATTTGCCCACGATCAAACGTGCTTAGATCCTTCGTCTTACCCATACTGCATCAGACTCTTACTGATTCCCGTCGCATCACTCCTTACATTGTCGGATTGCTGCATACGTCACATCGTTTCCGTTTACAGGGCTGCCCACAGCGCCACATTTGCATAACGCCAGCTGTCTCTAATTCAATTGCTCTTCAGTGTACTTTGCAGCATGTATCGAATTATGTTCATTTCATGTACTGCATTTTAAAATACAAATATTGTACTTGTATCTATATACACATATTGTACTGTTTTTTAGTCTTATAATTGTAAAAGAATGATGAAAAATTTAATTCAAAAACATCATGTTAAGTATACACTGTACATATGTTTTGGATAATATATATTCATACAATATATGATATATATGTAATACGTGGTATAAATAACTAAGAGTGGATTATAAGCACTTTGTACCCTTACACACTGTTTCTCACGTTATATTAACTATATATCATTGGGTCAATACCCATTGTATCCCGTGAAAATTTACAAACATTCATGATAAAAAACTATAAGTTGTCATAAGAAATCCAGTGAAATCAGAATTAGAAGTCTTTACTCACGTTTTATAGCAGATGCATATTGCTGAAGAATCATAGTCTGTCGCTATGCAAAGTCATTTCGAATTCTGTAGTAGTTCAAACGTGAAGTTAACATGGTTACTATGTAGTTATATATGAGGAAATTGAGGACTGGGATTGAAAATAGGATTATTCTATTAATCCATTAATTAGCAAGATATTTTGAAATTGACAATGAGATAATTAAAAAAATTAACGTCGAATGAACAAAGGAATGTTTTTTTAAAAACATACTAAAAATGAAGCGGGACGAGCCCGACAACGAAGTCTATCGAAGTAAGTTAAAATCAATAATATCTTCTGAAGTAGGGTTATATAAAATATACCAAAGACTTCTATTTACATAAGTTGATTCTTGAAATATCTTTTAGAATAGTTTAAAAACATAATAAAAGAACCTGTACTGAAGTGTGTTGAAGTACGACAGACCCAATAATGTAAACGGGGAACAATGGCGGGGGTTGACCTCGAGGGATCACTCGTTCATTTCCGACCGGTTTCGACTGTCTGAACTTCACACAGTCATTATCAAGGATAGTCTTCCAGTGCAACTGAAATGAACTGTACATGAAAATGCTTATTCATTGTACTGAAGCCAAGCAAATATCAGAAAGAACTATATTATAGGGTGATGAAGGATTATTCCTAAAGTCTTCCTGTTACTACCATATGTTACTACACTCTTGTAGCTCCATTTTCACAGAAACAAACAATCCCCAAAAACAGATTTGTTCTCCCCTTCCCAGTTTCAAAGATAAATTCACTTGCCTACTAATTAACCATCTACCCTGTTTTTCTTGTTTTGTAACTTTTTTTACAATAAATCAGTATTTCTTGACAACTAAAAAACTAAACATACTATACAATCATTCACCTGGCCTATCTTTGTACCAAGGAATTTAATCCTACTTAAATGCCTATTTTCACACTAAGGAGCATTCTTGTACTGAAATTATTGCTTGATTCAAAAAGAAATTGACAAACAATTCCAAATTAACAGAGGTCATAAAACCTGTAAATACATGATACTGGGGAAGGAATCTAACTAATCCCAGTCTAAGAATGCAAACCATTCCATCAAGTGCAGTGCAATTTCCAAGTGTTTCTAATGTACAGAGAATACATTTTTTGCATCAGTGTTGTATGAAACAAAGTACACTCCTAATGCACTTTTTTTCAAAAGAACAAAGCTGAACTTGTTATTTTAAAATAATTTTGCTCCTCTAGGGAAACATCAACTCAATAAAAATGGTACAGGCAGATGCTTCAACCAAACATTATATGCAATGCGATCATGTAACACTCCCAATATTCTGGTACACCTAGTGCTTTTTTCAACTGCTTTATTAACTGCTGATTAACCCACTGCTGCTTTTACCTTCTCTGTGTTTTGCACTCTTTTATATTAAATCAATTGTTCTAGATATTAACTAACACATGAATACCATTCTTAACTTTTCATGTGTCAATGATTTTTGTATGAATGTAGTACAAAAGAAAAACAGAAAACAAAAGGGATAAGAATGAGAGAGAGATGTGTTTTATTTACCTGTCCATCTTCTCGTACTGCATCTTTCAGATGCCATTCTTCTTCTTCCTCAAGCCAAAGAAGTTGAAAAACTTCACCACAAACCACACACACCTGAAAAGCAAAACATTACAAATTTCACCACAACAAACTAATTTCATAACATTACATTGGATATTTATCATTGCTTCACAAAATATTAAGAATTGCAAATATACGCAAGTATTGCAGGGAAAACATGTAGTTAATAAAATATGTAATGCACAACAATATATTCAAAACCCTGGGAAGAATACAAATTATTTGTAGAATGTTACCTTTGCTTTATCAAATCACTACACCTTCAGTTTTATACACATACACTGTTGCCATTAAAGGTATATTTTTTAAATTCCTAAACATTAGCTTTCAAAGATTACTTACAGGCTAAACCATGGTAACATCATTATTAATATTGAATACACTATGATGAACAGCCTCAAGGAATATACCATAAACAAAGAACAGATGTTAAAAAAAAACAGGACACACTGAGTGTGTGATGACTACAACGGCAACCAAAAATGTTATCCAATGGCATCACTGCATATCAATTACAGGAACACTTCCTTGGTAAATCCAGGAGATTATGTTGAAAAATTGTGCAAGTTATAACCTATTTGTCTTTTATTTAATCAAAAGACAAATAGGTATCCCTCCCCTTTGTCATCACACAATTCCTCTTGATACACAGCAATAAAAATGAAATTCAAGCTTATGTTATAAAAAAAAAAGAAAAGAGAAGAAAGCAGTATGGAAGCTTTTAACAATATCTCTCATCTTTTTCAACCATAGTTTTGGATGAAAATCTTTAGGTTATTGCCAGATCTCTATCCCTGTGTTCCCCAGATGGAAGCCAGAATTAGAATCACGATGTCCTTTCAGACCGAGAACAGACCTCCACGATCATGGAGATGACCTGAGGGAAGTTCAATGGAAAAAATATAAAATTCAGAACATTCAAATTTAAAAAGGACTATATAACTTGGAAACTCCCACAGGTTTTTTTTTTTTTTAAACCAAAATGTGAATTTCATTCTTATGGATGCATTTCTGATAGCTATGTGCTTTTGCTCATTTCTCTGAATGATTCTCTTGCATGCACTGAGAGGGCAGAAATCATGGGATACCTGAATCCTGGGCAACACTGTCACCCTTCTCACACAGGCATATACAGACCTGCCAACCTCTCAGAACTAAAAAACGTAACACTCAGATAGAAAAATCATAACACGATGCATGCTGATAATTTTTGAAGCCTATTTCAGCTATATAAATTCTTGATGATGAGAATGTACGGATTTTTTCCTTACATCAAAATTTTATTGAGAAGCTAATTAAATCTAATCAGCAAACACTTTTATGTTGTTAATTATTAAATTTAATATTTAACATTTCAAACATTTATTATATTTGAACAAAAATTTTAATTATAATAATAACAAGGTTGCTTACACCTTTTTTCACATTTCACTGCACGTTTTATTCTTTTTGTTGTCATGCTTGGTTCAAGCCTCCGGGGAGTGTTCAATTTTTTGTCTTCAGGTTCTTTCAAATGTTCGACGAATGCCCAAGTCCACGAAGTGCATTGCTTTCTAGGTCCCAAAACTGTATCTTACCCCTCCCCACCCTTCCCACCAGCTTGTAAAACCCAACCTTCATTGGTAAAAACCCCAATTCTTGAACTCATAACCTTTTGATATTATCAACGAACATAAACTGCCGATTTACATACATACAAAATGCCGAACAAAAATATTAAAAACGTATATACAACTATTTACATACGACTCATCTTATTCCTTCAAGACCTCATGAACAACCAGAACATTCATTCACCACACCTAAGCCATTCCAACACAGACTGCCTCAAGTACTTTCTACCCCCTGCGGGGTTATCTTCAGGGGGTGTTCTAGATACTTTCTCTTCTGCCACCGCAGTAAGAGTGAGCGATATTGTTTGTCTTTCTCGCCCCGCCCCAACGTCATCTACGAAAACTTTCACAGTGGCTCCATCTGTTATTGACTTTAGTAAACTCTTTAGTTTCTTCTTTTGTGTTTTCGTTTTTTTTTGTTCAATTTTTATTAGTTCTTTCCATTTTTCAAGAAGGATACTTGGATCGTTATTATTACAAATTTTATCTCTATTTTTTTCAATCAATACAGACTCTGCAATGTGTAGGTGTCTCTCATTGAGACATGATTTTATTATTTTAATCTCTTCAAAATTCGGGTATGTGTGGTTATCCAGACAGTATTGTATCAGTGCTATTTTTGCTTCTTTTTTTCGCCAATTTTTGGTACTTCCAATATATGATATTGGTGGGATTCCACTTATAGGTATTTCGTACACACCTGCTTTTTCCAAGATACTACATTTTTCAGTGTTATTAATTATCATATCTCCAATAGTCATTACTTTGTTTCCCATCTGAATTCCATATTTATGGCATAATTTATTGATTTCTGTAGATATTCCTGGAAGGTAAGGTGTTGCTCCGACATATGTAATTGTTTTTGTTTTTTTCTTTTAGGTGAATATGTATCTTGCATCTTTACTTGTACTTCATAAATCCATTTATTTATCTTCTGTGGAGGGTATCCATAGCTGTATGAGATTTCTTTACTGTAATTTATTTCTTCAGTACGAAATTCTTCTTTAGAGGAATGTGTGATTGCTCTTTTAATTTAATTTTTTATGCTATTGTAAGGGTGTGTTGAGTTATATGGTATCAGAACAGGGACATATGTTTGTTTTCTATGTACCTTGTACTGCAGTTGGTTATTTTGCTTGATGATCCTAACATCCAAGTAAGGTAAGATATTTTCTTCTTCATGTTCTACTGTCAATTTAATTGTGGGATACACATTACTAAGTTGTTGAGTTAAAGATTCCAGCTCATCAGTTTTCATTCTGGCCATGATGAAGATATCATCTACGTATCTGCAGTAAACCAACGGTGGTTTATCCATTATACTGATAATTTGTTCTATGCTGTCCATAATTACTTCAGCAAACAGGTTTGACAGAGGAGAGCCCATTGGGCCTCCAAAATTTTGTTTGTATATTTTCTCATCATATTTGAAGATATTATTTTCATAGATGTATAATAAAATTGCTTTTAACTCTTGTAGTTGTGTGTTATTAAGAGACTGATCCTGAATTTTATTATACATCTATGAAAATAATATCTTCAAATATGATGACAAAATACACAAACAAAATTTTGGAGGCCCAATGGGCTCTCCTCTGTCAAACCTGTTTGCTGAAGTAATTATGAACAGCATAGAAGAACAAATTATCAGTACAATGGATGAACCACCGTTGGTTTACTGCAGATACGTAGATGATATCTTCATCATGGCCAGAATGAAAACTGATGAGCTGGAATCTTTAACTCAACAACTTAGTAATGTCTATCCCACAACTAAATTGACAGTAGAACATGAAGAAAATATCTTACCTTACTTGGATGTTAAGGTCATCAAGCAAATTAACCAACTGCGGTACAAGGTACATAGAAAACAGACATATGTCCCTGTTCTGATACCATATAACTCTACACACCCTTACACACAGAAATGTAATAGCATAAAAACATTAATTAAAAGAGCAATCACACATTCCTCTAAAGAAGAATTTCGTACTGAAGAAATAAATTACAGTAAAGAAATCTCATACAGCTATGGATACCCTCCACAGAAGATAAATAAATGGATTTATGAAGTACAAGTAAAGATGCAAGATACATATTCCCCTAAAAAAACAAAAACAATTACAATACGTCAGAGCAACACCTTACCTTCCAGGAATATCTACAGAAATCAATAAATTATGCCATAAATATGGAATTCAGATGGGAAACAAAGTAATGACTATTGGAGATATGATAATTAATAACACTGAAAAATGTTAGTATCTTGGAAAAAGCAGGTGTGTACGAAATACCTATAAAGTGGAATCCCACCAATATCATATATTGGAAGTACCAAAAATTGGCAAAAAGAAGCAAAAACAGCACTGATACAATACTGTCTGGATAACCACACATACCCAAATTTTGGAGAGATTAAAATAATAAAATCATGTCGCAATGAGACGCCTACGCATTGCAGAGTCTGTATTGATTGAAAAAAATAGAGATCGAATTTATAATAACAACAATCCAAATATCCTTAATGAAAAATGGAAAGAACTAATAAAAATTGAACAAAAAAAAAAAAAACCACAGAAGAAAATGAAGAGTTCACTAAAGTCAGTCAATAACAGATGGAGCCACGGTGGAAGTTTTTCGTAGATGACGTTGGGGCAGGGCGAGGAAGACGAACATATCGCTCACTCTTACTGCGGTGGCAGAAGAGAAAGCATCTAGAACACCCCTGAAGATAACCCCGCAGGGGGTAGAAAGTACTTGAGGCAGTCTGTGTTGGAATGGCTTAGGGTGTGGTGAATGAATGTTCTGGTTGTTCATGAGGTGTTGAAGGAATAAGATGAGTCGTATGTAAATAGTTGTATATACGTTTTTAATATTTTTGTTCGGCATTTTGTATGTATGTAAATCGGCAGTTTATGTTCGTTGATAATATCAAAAGGTTATGAGTTAAGAATTGGGGTTTTTACCAACAAAGGTTGGGTTTTACACGCTGGTGGGAAGGGTGGGAAGATACAGTTTTGGGATCTTGAAAGCAATGCATTTCATGGACTTGGGCATTCGAACATTTGAAAGAACCTGAAGAAAAAAATACAACACCGCACCGGAGGCTTGAACCAAGCATGGCAACAAAAAATAAATAAAATGTGCAGTGAAATGTGAAAAAAGGTAAGCAACCCTGTTATTATTGTAATTGTATGCACGTAAATCAAAAACATCTATCTATCTATCTATCTATCTATCTATCTATCTATCTATGAGTATTTGAGAAAATTGTTTTCATCTCCTCCCTACCTACTAAAAAATTCCATGCAGCTAAAAGGAAAACTGGACAACTTGCCAGAATTAATTCATCCAGTAATGGCAAGCCTGGATATAGTCTCTATGTATACCAACATTAACCTGGACCTCCTACTGGAATTCATTGCAGATGACCTTGCGGAAAAAATAGTATTCCATAATCACAATAGAGAAATACTACTTGGCATATATGAACTGCTCCTATTTTCCTTCAAGAATAATTTCTTCTAGTTTGGAAAGAAATACTACAGGCAAACTTCAGGACTTGCAATGGGTTCTCCACTAGCACCTCTGCTAGCAAATTATTATATAAGTAAACTAGAGGCAAAAATCCTTATACAACCCTCCTTGTTTGCTCTCTATGTAAGGTACATGGATGATGTCCTAATTATAGTAGATACTGTGGACCAATCTCTACCCTCTCAGATTCTGGAAGAATTTAACTTACTAGAGAATACCTTGCAGTACACCCTGGAACAAGAAAACGACCATAGCATCAATTACCTAGATTTAACCTTGACCTCAAAGAGAGGGGAAAATATTCACTCAGCTTTTTAGAAAACCCACCAACACAGGGAAGATGTTAGACTTCTGCTCATTCCACCCTGATTATATTAAATCGAATACGGCGAGACAATTTTTGGAAAAAATTGAAATCCTGGTCTCTTCAGCTACTCAGAAAGATCTTCACAAAGAAGAATTAAAGGAAATATTGGCAGAAAACAATTACCCCTCCCCATATGTTGAGAAAATATTTAAACAAGTGCCAAAAAAGAAGCAGGAAAAAACCAACTTCAAATTCACCAGCAAAATTACGTACCACAAGGGGCTTTTCGAGAAACTGAAAAGGATCGGAGCAAAATATAATATCAGGCTAGCTCCAGATCTTAATAACAAAATAAAGAAATTCCTGCCAGCTTTAAAGCAGAAAGAATTGGACATCCAATTGCAGGAAGGAGTAATTTACTGCATCGACTGTAACTGCGGACTCAGCTATATAGGAGAAACAGGGAGAAGTATTAAGGTCCGAATGAATGAACACCAAGCAGCTATTAGGAACATTGGGAACAAAACAGGGCTAGACAGACATATACAAGCAAATGGACACTCCATAAATTGGGACTCAGTGAAAATAATCGCCCACCAGTCAAACTTAGTAAAGAGGAAACTAGAAGAAGGGATCGAAATAGCAAGAAGAAGAAGTACCACAATTAACGATAATTGCGGATGGACCCTTCCAATTGAGTGGCAGCAACTACTCCAGTGACATAGTCCTGATGACGAACTAGGCTTTAGTTCGAAAGTTTGACAACCAACTTTCATGAAAAATAACCTCTATAAGACCCGTAAAAAAGTTATTCCACAATTTATTATCATGTTCTTTGAAATAATCTTGACACTTATGTATCGTGATGAAGCACTTTTCTAATTTTTTTGCCAATTAAGAGAGAGTTTTCACGAACTGTGCTATCACCACATTATTACAAATTGCATTCATTTCTTTTCTTTTCTTTTTTTTTTTTGTTTCGCGGTTGGACAACCATGTGAGCTACTCGTAGAGTCATAATCAAACTGTTCAGGGAAAAAAATGTATTAATATAAAACCTTTAGAAAACTACAATATAGCTCACGAATTTTTGCTTTCCATTAAAAGCAAGGAAACATTACATTTCACACATGACAACCATTAAGAAATCTAACTTTTATTTAAACCAACATGTGTGGCTGACTTTGCTTTTCTTTTTTTAAACAGAATATTTTTCCTGGAAGCAAGGTCCAGACATACTGGTTTTTGCAATTAAAAGTGATTCAAGTGTTGAAGTTCTCAAAGAGTCTCGTACATCAATCTTGTTTCTCCTTACTAAACTAAAAATAAAAACTCTTTCGCATGTGGCATTACTATGATTACTATGAGGCAAGATTAAAATCCCTAACATGACTTTACAAAGTCTGCTATAAAGAAATTTGCCACAAGTGTTCTTTTCTTTTGATAATAAATACCATTGTTCACTAATACTTTTGCTATTTAAAATGTTATCTGGTAATGATGGTATTTAAAATTTCAAAAATTCACTTTCTATGGTTGGTTGGTTGGTTGGTTTGATTTTTATGGTGCAAGGGCCATGATTGGCCAAAGAGTGCCAGAGACAATCACTTTCTATGGCATCAACAGCTTCAGGAATTGCTTCATTCTCAAACCTTAAAAGAAGGCATGGGAACAAAAAAATATATAGTTGCAGCCCTTAAAAAAATAATTTCTTAACTTTAGAAAAAAATCTTTCTGTTCCTCAGTGCTAACTGGTTTAATCAATTCTTTGGTTTCAAACACAATTGATAACTCTGCTTTGTTTTTCTAGTTCTCCATTTCCTTATATTTAATATTAAATGTTGAGTTTGCTTGCTTAATAGCACTTACTTTTACAAATCTAATTAGTTCATTAAAAAGACTTTCAATATCGGATTTAAGAGTATGCACACAAGGTTCCTCCTACTGAAACATATCATATTTTTCAAAAGCTTTTGTAACATGGCAAAGAAACAGTGCATAAACTTGATTCACAGTTGAGCTCAAGGTAAAAAAATCCTCTTGCTTATTTTAATGCATTTTTAATAAGATTTTTTACATGCAGTTCTTGTCACTTTTTAATTACATGTGTCTGAGAGTTTTTTTTTATCAAGTGTCAACTGCAGTCATTTTAAATTTCTTATTAACAGAAGTCAAATTCAAATTTTTGCTTTTTAACGTTTCATTGGGTTTACAACTTTTTGATTTTGAATGATCCAATTTTGGAATGGTATACGAACCAACTCTTGGAGAGAAACTAATCTTTTTTTCATTTTTGTTAGAACACTCTTCTTTAAAAAATAAAGTTAAGCATCGAGAAATTGGAAACGTCTCTGAGAAAAGAAAAAAAAACTCTTTCGAATGGGAAAAAAAACCAGATTACACGTAATCCCCCCACTTCTGCCCCCATAGCAGAAAGTTTCTGGTCAGATAATCTGCGGGTGGTCACTAGGCAAAATAACTACTAGATTCGAAAAACAAAAATTGCAGAGACATGTTTTTCTAACTAAAAAAATGTGTAACCTAGGTACTACAGCAATTGCGTTGTTAATTAGGATCAACATTCTGGCCCTCTGTATCTGGAATTTTGCCAACATTTTCAAGCTGAAACACAAAGATTTATAGAATAAAATGATATTTAACAACAATAAAGAACAGAGACATCACTAGGAAAAAATTGTCATAAGAGAAGAAATCTTTGCTCTGTTCGTTCTACTTCCGTTTTCAGAACATTTTTCTCCATTTCCCATTTCAAATACAAACATTTATGTAATTAAATGATGATTAAGCATTAGTACAGAAGCACAGCGGGTGGAGGGTTATTAAAGGGAAAATTTTTTGCTCCATACAACTTTCGTTTTCAGAAAATTTTCCTCCATTTTCAATCTTAAATACAAACATTTATCTAATAAAATGATATTTAATGACCATATAGAGCTGAGGGAATATGGCAAGGAAAATAATTCAAGAATACTGGGTTCCGTCAACTTTCATTTTTGAAAAGTGTTGCCCCCATTTTTAAGGCAAAACACAAATATTTACGTACAAAAAAAAAAAAAAAAAACCCTGCAATGTACGTTGCCCAGGTTCTGCTACGGGAATGAGTACAAAATAAACTTGTGATGTACGTCGCCACGATTCTTCTACGGGGACGAGAACAAAATAAATCTGCGATGTACGTTGGCCTGCGACGCGATTCTGCTACGGGGATGAGTACAAAATAATTCTACGACGTACATCATTCTTCGTGAGAAAAAATTACAATTACAAAAGAAATCCTCACTACGCCTAACTTTCGTTTTCGGAAATTTTGAAAGGCAGAACACTTGCATCTATGATAGAGAGTCTGCAAGATGGTTTAATAGGGTTCTGCAGATATTGTTTTTGTCTGCAGGACCAAAATAAATCTGCGACATACATCGCCTGTCACCACGATTCTATTACAAGGCTTCTGTCTGAAAAAGGGAAAAATGGGGGAAAACATGACTATTTAAAATAAATCGCATTAGCATATTGCAGCATGATTTATCATACTAAATACGATAAAATCGTAACAGTTGGCAGGTCTGCATATAGGTAGAAGGACATCACTGCAATCACACAGACAGTAATTCAATGCCAATATGGATATGAACATTTTTTCTTTTTTCTTAACAGAGTTTGAAAGATGAAAGATAGTAAGTGCCTTGCACACTATAGTGAAGGTAGTACAGAAAATGCAGTATCCCCAACCAACAGTATTAAGAGTTAATCAGGAAAACACCATTTCTGGAATAACATCACATTGTGGACAACGCTGTAGATGGTGAAAGGTGCTGGATGAACGTGGCCATCAACATCTGTCTCGCCTATAGTTGTAGTCAAGCGGAGAGCAACAGTGGCACAAATCACCACCAACTTCAACAAGGAAAGTGCCAGAAACTTCTCCATCAAGACCACGAGGTGATCGATTATTAGCCGCAATAGGTTATGGCAGCTGCAGACTCACCGCAGCCCCAAAGCTAATGCCACACCACCAGACTGTACTCAACTCGGGAAAAGAGCACTGGCACTGGACCTTGAATGATTGAAGACAAGGTCTCCTGGTCTGGTGGGCCTGGCTTTTCAACAAAGAACTGATCAGGAAGATGGAGGCATTGTTGTAGTCTTGGCCATGTTTAACTGGCACAAACTGTGACCTCTTGTAGATCTAGATGCATTTCTGAACAGTCCAGGTTGTGTCCATAACCATGTGCACCCACAGGGTAATGGACTCTCCCAGCAGGACAATACACCTCCCCACAGACACATGGTGACTAAAACATGGTTAGAAGAGCATCCTGCAGAAGCTCCCACCCTGGAATGGCCTTCCTGTTCACTAGACATGAACCCTGTGGAAAATCTTCACGAAGCGGTGAAAGGGTCCATTCTACCTTTGGATCCACTAACCAGCAATGCCAAAGGAATTACAGACAACAGTACAGCAAGCATGGGTAGAGATTTCTGTGGAACACTTTGGTGACCTAGTGGACTCAATGCCTTTGTCCGGACAAAAAGTAAGCCTACCCATTACTAGGTAGATATTCCATTATTTCTGTCCACTTAGTGTATATAGGGCATGGCACATAATCACCATGCTTACAGATTGCACTCTCTGTGCTGCTTCATGAAAATGGTATGAAAATGAATCAGTACATCTGGAATTTCACACAGCCAGTGCTCCACTTACCAAAACTAATTCTTTCAGGAAAACAAACAAGAAAAAAAGTATAACATATTTTATCAATATTCTCCATTTGTATTTAGCAAATCATTGTATGAACAGTTGAAATCAATGCACAAAATTTTTTTAGTTGCATGCATTGGTTCTAAAATTAGCTGCACCTTGACTAAAACAGTCACTGCCAAATTGATGATTCATCGTACTGTTTTCTATAAATGTTTTGCTTTAGCAGATCCAACCAAAACTTTCCCTGAAGCTCATAAGCCAAGTGAATTCTGCTGATATTGATACACAAAATGTGCTATATTAATGTATTTCTTCCACCTCAGTAACTTTAGGCACCTGCAAGTGTGTGTGAGCAGACAGACAGAGCAGTCCTAAGTGCCAATATGTACAGTTATTTTGCATCCAAAGTTATCTGTACTCAACACCTTTTGTGTCTGCACTGGTGGCTGGCAAGCAGCATGCCACACTGACAGTTCTTCATAACTTTCCCAAAATACTTTCTAAAAAACCTGTTACTTGTTGCACTTCAAAATGTTTCTAAATGAAGTTCGCATAGCAGAAAACAGCTTTCACTCTTTGTGTTATTGTACATACAATGTCTTGACTTTTTTATTGATATAAATGACTCCCCCGGTGTTGACAGAATGTGTATTGGATGACAGAAGATTGGAAGAAGATGTGCTGGTCTGATGAATTACACTATGTAATCCATTCTGCCAATGGTGAAGTCTATATTTGGCATCAGCAGCAAGTGACTATGGATTCCTCATGCATGGCACTGACTATCTATAGCTGGTGGGAGCAGTTGTATGATATGAGGCATATTTAGCTGGGATGAATTGGCATGTCTGTGGACCAATGTATGGATGCTGGCTACTATCATTGACTGCTTGCAGATCATGTAACCTTACAATGACGTGCTTCCGCCCAGAGGGGGAAAGGTTATTCCAGGATAATGCTACATGCCATTGGACAGGAATGGTTTGATAAACACAGTTCTGATATGAGACATCTCGAATGGCCCCCAAATCTTGCCTGATCTAAACCAAATTGAACATCTGTGGGATGTTGTAAAATTCTAGATGAGGCAGTTGGATACATCACCCAGCTCCATACACAAACTGCAGACCACAATATAAACAGCATGGTTATAAATCTCCACATATCTGTGCAGACACCTTGTGGAGTTGATGCTGTGCTGAGTAGTAGCCATTCTCTGGGCAAAAGAAGGACCCACAAAGTACTAGGCAGGTGGTCATAAATTAGTGAACAGACAAGTATGCACATAGAGGCCTAGAGTTTTACTGACTTTGGGACTCAAACCCTGATTTGAAATTTTCAGTCGTAAACACTAAACAAATCCATAGTTTTTAGCTACTTCCAGTAGTGAAAACTACAATAAAAAACAAATTGCCAGAGCAGCAAAATGACAGTGTAAATATTAAAAAAAAAAAAAATTCCTGCAATGAAAAAAAAAAAAATCCTGCAACGGAAAAAAAAAAAAAATTGTTCATTGCAGGAAAGAATTTTAGTACTAAGTACAAAAGTACTTCAGAAAAAAAAATACACAAAATTAAGGACTCTTCAAGCTCTGGAAAAAATTAAAATTTCAGGACATTCCTGGGATTCCATGAGCCGTGATAACTACACAAAGCCAGAGACATTTGGACATCCAAAACATATTGAAAAATCGCAGAAGAAAATACTCCAGAAACACTCTCCAAAATGCTTAATGAATGTTAGAATCTAGAAAACATGAAAGTAAACTTTACACACATCATTAAAAAAGTCACTTCACTGACATTTTCAGTTTCTGTAGTATATCTGATGTTTTCCGTAATCCGTAGTAGACTGACGATTTTAATAGTGGCTACGGAGAATTCATAGCAGTTGGAGTCTCCGGGTATGTGTTGTAGCATATACTCACCAAAAACATACAAAATGTCAGTATTTTATTTAACCTTATTATTTAATCCTACCTTAATATTTCTACAATTCATTCATGAAACTGGAATGAGAGGAGCATTTATGCAATACCACTAATAAGCAGACGAGTCTGAAAAAACAGCCAAATATTTTCAAATTAATTAGTCTGGCCATGTAATATGGAGGCAACAGTGACATATGGAATAGATAAAGACCACTTGGGGAGGGGCATGAAATGTGATTTAACGTGGGACAGGTTCTTCGGTTTGGAAGCTGTATTCTATTCGGATTTCCCCCCCCCAAAACACTTCTGCAAGAGGTCAACCAGTGAATAAAATTGCTCTCTTTCTCACTCTCCTCCTCCCTCTCCAATTATGAGATGCTTCATGCACACACCACTAAGACAGGTTTCCCTGGCTACCGATACTCATGTTACCACCATTGGAAAGACCATGAAAACACTACAGACAAGGCTACCGCCATAAAAACTCGATTACTAAAACATCAATATGACAGAAATCAAATTCTAAGTCAACTACTTACCCACTTTTAGTACTCTGATATGATAAGAATGAAAATAAATCTTTATTTGCAACATAAAGTCTTACTTAAAAAAGTATAAAATGAAAAAAATTTAGTAACCACACATCATAATCATCTTTCACTCCAGTTTTAGCTATTCAAAAGCATCTGATAGTAAATTAAATCCACTGAATAATTTTTGTAAAATAAATTCCAACTTTTTGAACTTGCTTACAACAAAATATTCAGCATCAAAGAATGTGCTCACCTCAGTTTCATTTCCATGTGCAGCTGGTACAGTGAGAACTTCAACAGAAGCAGGAGCCTGCAGCAGTTCTTCATCAGCCTGCATCTCAAAGAAGCTTCGCGCTATAAAATGAAGGAAACACAAATAAGCAAACATGAAACTCTTTTAATGAAACACACAAAATTTTCTAGATATGCATGAGAATTTGTCAGTAAGTCCCATCAAAAGTTTTCAAAACCACAAATTTCTGGAAAATGGATTTTGCTTTTTAGCTTTGGGTATTGAATTATAAATAAAAACTAGTGAATTTTTGGTGGCTTAACTCTAATTCAAGTTTTACTGCACAACAAAGAAGTGACACTGGCCATTTTAATCCAGCATGAGTAAAATTAATTTAAATGAAGTTCTCATACCTGTAAAAAAAAATCTTAAGCTCACAATTCCCATCACACGTTAAAAAATGTTTAAACACTAGGAACTGTGCTTAAAAAAGGTTTAAACACTAGGTACTTTTGGACTTGGGATTTGGTGTTTGAATTATAAATAAAAATCCAGTAAATTTCTGCTGGCTGGACTTGTAATTCAAGCTTAATGCACAGCAAACCAGTGAAACTGACCATCTTAGTTTAGCTTTCTCTAAAATTAATTTCAGTGGAGTGATCATTCCTGTGAATAATACTGAACTAATCTTATGTCCTAATTGTTTTAACTTGTTTCAATTTATGACAAGATATAATACTGAACTAATCTTATGTCCTAATTGTTTTAACTTGTTTCAATTTATGACAAGATAATTCCAAACAACAAATTTTGATGGGTGTCTGAACTTAAAAATGATAATAAAATACAAATGCAGTGTTTTTAACATACAAAGCGCAGTGCACACAGGATACAGCATAAAAAACAACTGAATCAGAATTAAACCAATCGATTCAAAGTTATGTGCAGCAGTCTTGATTATGACTATCTCACACAAAGTTCATATTCTGATGTGATAACAGTAAGTATGAATGGCACTAGTTATAAGTAAAATTAGTTACTCAAAGTATAATTTTCAGCAAAATCAATCAACCTGAATTTCATGATAATAAAATATGAACATCCCCAATCATGGTCAGTTATCAGTGAAACATGAGTTTGTGAGCTGTCCACAAGCAATCAATTACAAGGCAAAATGACACCCATTGATCATTTGTTCTGATACTTGACTTCAATTGCGCTGCTGTAACTTAGTTCCATTGGTTTTAATGTGGAACTGAATCTTTACACAAAAAGATATTAATTACAGTACATTCTGCCAGCATTTCCATTAAATAAATTATTTTAGCCAAGCCCCTTTTTTTAAACCAAGTTTTGATATGACTCACACATTTCATTTTTACCCACTAGCCAAAATACTATAAATAAAGTACTGGATATCACCCAAAACAATACATATTTTTAAAGTATTATTTAGATGATATCCATTTCTTTAAAGTGCCACTTGCAGCTACAGGGATATATTACGGTAAAGGCCCGAAGATAAAAAATGTCCTATGCCCAGCTCATAAACATTAAAATAAAATTTTGCTGTAAAATATTTTGTTGTGCTAAAATTTTAAATATTTGTTGTGCTAAATTTTTACTAATGATATTAGCACAACTGCTCACAATTTTTTTACTAATGATGATACTTGTTGTTGTTCAAAGGTAATTTTAGCCAGATTGCATATGTATGCAGCTACCAGCAGGTTGTGGAACTAAACTCAAAACTGAAGCAAACGTTCATCAAATAAGTGTGGAGCATCCTGCACTATCAACAATGTCACAGGAAAAATGTCCTATCAAATTATGACTTGATTACAGAGATGAGTAGGATAAATCTATGGTCAAATGATAATCCAAAGCATTTCTGGCATAGATACACAAGCAACCAGAAAATGCAGCAGAAATGTACTGCTTATCTGCCAGAAATTACAAAACATCTGTACCTAACACAGATTGTGTCTGAACTTGTTACTAATTGGGATCTCAAAACATAACGCTTTGTACAATAAAAGGTATGACAAATATTTGTCACAGTGAAAAAAAAAATTTACACCAAAAGTAAATATATTAAAAAAATGACATACATATGTAGATATAAGGCAGACAGATAACACAAACATACAAAGAACAACAAATTTAAGAATGGAAGGAACAGATTTTTTTAACTCTTACCTCTTTCTTCAATGTCTTCAAATTCTTCAAACTGTGTCCAATCCTGGAAATGATAAATATGATGTTTACAAAAAATTTTATCAATAAAACACTAGCATATATTTACAAAGTTGATATTACACCTAATATGAACAAGACACACAGCATTTAATACTTTGATTTCAAATTCATAATGCCATATCAGAGTAGATTATTAAGATTTTGGCCAAATTTGGCATACATAACAAGAAATAAATAAGTGTAACGAATAAGTCTCTTGAAGTACATAATCAGTATTAGTTTTAAGAACTGAGAATTTTTCAATCCCACTTGCAGCTACAGGGATATTATGGTAAATGCACAGATAGATATACATGCAAAAAAGTGGTAGATTTTGTCTTTGAATATACTCAGAAATGTACAAATAAATTATGGATTACACATTTCATGAAAAATTATTTTTTCATCTGACTACTGAAGCAAAGGATATTTTGACCTAAATACAAATATGCATTTATGACACCTCATGAAACGATTTTTCATGAAAAAAAGCTGGGAAATACTTTGATGATACTGGCAGCCTATCGTTACTGGCTTTGAAAATAATTATCTGGCCTAACCTGAAGTGTGTGTTTTTTTTTTTAAATTTGGTTGGAGGTTTAACGACCACCATGGGCAACTCAATGGGCTATAAGCAGTCGCTCGTCCCTAATTTAGGGTCACTGGTTCCAGGCAAGGGAGAGAGCCAGTGGCGTAAGACAAACATAACATCCATGCCTCACCGGGATTCGAACCTGTACCCCTTTCGGACGAATGATCAGAGGCCATTGCTCATACCACTCCGCCACTGGAGCGACTAACCTGAAGTGAAGATATGCTGACGAATACAGTGTTAAGCCACTAACCATGGGTGCCAGCAGTTCTTCCAAGCCAAGACAAACTTTTTGGGAGAGTGGGAGTTGCCCAAAGGGATGTGTGGATTTGTATTCGACTTGCACAGGAAAATCTGGTAAGCAGTTTCTGGACTGATTGCAGTAAACCTCCCTGCATCTGAATTCAAATCAATCCATACATAAAATATAAACAAGAGAAAACATTGTCTTAAATGGGAAAATCAGAGAAGGGAAAAATCAACCAATGCCATCTAAATTAAAAACAGGGAAATAGATAAATGTGTGCGTCTTTCAATACTTATGAACAAAAATTTGCCAAAGTACATAGCATTTTTTTGCAAAAAAAAAAAAAAAAAAAAAAAAAACAACGTGATTTTACTTGGTTGCATAAATTTGGATTTATGTTCTACAACTATACTACTGACAGCTTCAGGTGCACTTATAGATGACTTGATGACAGCAACAGTTGTGTTCTTTTTAGATGAATCAATGGCAAATCCGTTGCCAATTCCAGGAGGACTTTGCTTAGTAGTGTATAAGTTGCCAATGAAATATTTTCTTGGCACAGGTGGGGTACTGGCCATTTGCTTGCCCTGTTTCATGGCTTTTAAAAATATCCTTGGATGCCATTCTTGAGCCTATCTTTTCTTTCAAGGAATCCTGGTGAGCCTGATACGATTTATGGATTGTATTTCACATTGTTGGATCAGGCTTGTATCTTTTTACATCTTAAGTTACACAGGGTGTGTCTAAAGTCTTTCCCTGATTATGATAAATCGTATAAAATGAAGTGGTAGATATATAAATGAGGTGTTTATGAAGCAAGCTAGTTAGACGTACATGGTTTGTTGATTTGATTGGGTCATATTCTCAAGTTTTTGTTTGTTATACTTTGGAACAATAGGTGGTGTTGCATGTCTGCAGCGTAGTTTGTTGAAAGCATCAGTCGGTGAAATGGCGTCTATGCAGGAAAGGCTAATTATGTTCTCTGGTTTCATGAAACCAAATCTGCAATTTCAGTGCAGTGGAAATTTAGACGTGAGTATAATAGAGCTCTACCTGATGTGAAGAGCATTAGGAACTGGTATCAAAAGTTTAAGCAGACGGGCAGTGGCGGTGACTGTGCAGGAAGTGGAAGACCTTCCATTAGTGAGAAAACTGTTGACGCCAACAGTTTTCTCACTAATGGAAGAAAACGCATTTGACTAATGGTTGATTGACAATCATTAGTCAGAGCGTGATGACGTTTTCTGAAGTAATTCGAGAGCTGAATGTGGTGTGTTTACATAAGAGTGACATTCCACAGTGGACTCTTTACATTTTTACAATATCTCAATTTAAAATTCACCTGAGGATATGCTGGATCCAGCATGAAAGATCTAGTGATGTGATTTTGACTTTCAACTTTTGCTTCAGTGTAAATAAAGTCATTTTCCTCGTCCATTTTGACTTTCAAATGTTATATCGTGCGACGACGGCATTCTAACAGTTAGTGTTATTGGCACAAATTTCTTAAACAACTTGCAATCACTTATTACCTCAGTAATTTTTGCATACAAATTTTGAGAAGTTGCAAGGTTTTCTTTTTCGACCCCAACATATCAGTTACCACCATTTGCTGGTCATCATCAAAATATCTAACTACAACATTCACAATTTATCTGTTGCATTATTGGTTGCTTCGTCAACATTTAAGGAAAAGAAACCATTTTGTAGTTTTTCAGTTAATTCACCCCTCATGCCCTTAGTTGTACCATGAGTTGCACTAGTCCTTGACATTTTTAGCCAAGAGAGAGAGAGAGAGCATGTTTTCTTGATCTAAAACTTTACCTAAGTCTATAAGCTCTGGGAATGGCAAAAATGGCAAACAATTTTGACTAAGAAATGCTGTTACAATGGCTTTTTGATCGGCTACACAATCAGCTAAGGATGTTGGGGCAACACCAGGAGTCACCCCAGGCAATGTGCAAGTCAATTGTTGTGCCTTAAAACACTTCTGATGATTGGGATCATTTGAATGTTTATACAGTTCGTTTTTGCCATTGTTTCCGTAATTTATTTTGCATCCACAAATGATCCAAAAACAAAACCCAGATTGTTTTATCTTCTGGCACCAAACACTAAACAAATTTGTATTTTTGTCCATTTCATTCAACCACTCCAAACACCATTTATTTTTGCTTCTATCACTGAAATTATTTTCCTTTATACTGACAAACTTCACTTCACAGGGGTCACGATTAAAAACGTCCACTGCACCTACAAGTGGTTTGGGTTTCCTTCACTTCACAACCGGTGCACGTGTTGAAAGGGGATATTTTCTTCCACAGTGCATTTCAACTCCTCTCACAATTGAATAATCAGCAACTAACTTTAAAATGAGAATAATTGTTCCACTGAAAATTAATTATGCAAAACTGACGCGATCACAGACAGTTCAACTTTCACACAAACACGAGACGAAAGCTCCTACCATCAGCACCAAACGATGCGCCTCCCAGAGAACAAGACCCAGGGTTCGAAAAATATGATTGCCTGGTCGCCCAGGGTGACCAAAAAATTTGTCCGGGCCATTACGGAAAACATGTACCGTAATTTTCATCGTATAACCCACGGATGAACGCCAATTTAAAAAAAAAAAATCCTCAGAGTAATTGTGCAGGAGGTATAATAAAAGGAACTCCCTGGGAAACATTCTCAGTTCAGGACTTTGTGCGGAGAGGAGGGGGAAGGGGTGTCAAAATGACAAACCACGAAAGTTGTAGGGAGGGACAGCGAGGGGGGGGGCATCTTTGCATTGTTGGGAAAGAGAAAACGCTGACTGTGCCCTCTCTTCGTCAATCGGCCAATAAAAATGTACGCAAAGCGCTCGCTGCACGAACCTACACATGCATGCCTCATTTCAAAGTTCCATGTTCTGGATCTCGTGTGCTCAGTCCCTTGTATTTTAATTTGCCCTTCGCCATTTTGACCAAAGTCTTCGCTGCTGATAGTTTCCTTCATTGCTATTTATGATGTCTTTGAAAAGGAAACATTTCAGTTACACTGCCAAATTTAAACTTAAGTGGGGTAACAGCTGAGGATATGATCATGTCACACTACGCAATAGTTTTCAAAAGATGAGAAAACTAGCGAGCAGTGACACTCGAAAAGCCGTGGTCTGAAATGTAAACAAACCCGTCGGTAAACTCCGCAGGAATTTGCGGAAGTCCAGTATTTTATTTTTTTCACCTGTGGGTAAGCAGACTCTTCCCTACTTTGAAAGCAGGATTTCTTCCAAAAACTTTTGACTTGCATGCGAGTGTATATACGGTATTTCTATGAATTGTTCTGTATCAGCGTTTCATCATGGGCAATGTGTAATGCAATTGGAGCTACTGCATCGGCATGATTAAATGTTGTGCTCTATGGATGCCATGCCACCACTAAGCTTCTTTTGTGTCCGAAGATAAAAATATATTTTAAAAAGTTTCCTTTAAAAAATTAATTTCTTTATTTAATAAGATCTGTTTTTTTTTTTTTTTATTTCTCTGGACTCCGGGGTCTTTATGTGACCGACTTTTCTGTCGAAAATTCTGCTTTTGGATCAGCATTTGTGATGTGCGAATTATATGGCCATTTTTTTTTCTGAATGTCACAAACTGCGAATTATATGCCGGCGCAGATTAAACGAAGGAAAAAAAAAAAAATGAGTGAATTGCAGTCTGGAGATAAACGACGAAAATTATGGGAATTCAAGAATTTGTGAGATCCAGACAAAAAGAAAGAAAAAAAAAAAACGAGTGAGTACCATTTTTTTTGGACAGAAGTATTTTTTTACCCCTGACGACACCACACGAAAAGAACACAGAAAACCTGTAATTCATTCCCCCACGCTGATTTTATGCTTTGGCTCCTCCCACTGTTGCTTAGCGAAGTGTGGAGGACGTTGAGGCCACTGCATACCAATAAATACTGAGCATTCATGATGAAGCTCTCCGTTTCCAGATGACCAATGCCACTGCTAGGAAAAAGTGAATAAACAAGAACAGAATTTAGAAAAAAAAAAAAGGTCATTATATGGAGTGCATTTAAATCATGTTCGATAAAAATTTTTAGGGGGAGGGGGAGGAGGTTTACACTTTTCCTACTTTCCGTATTAGATTTTTCGAGATGGAAAGAAAAACACACAATCGTACAGTTTTTCTTTCCATTTTCCCATCTTGATTTCAGTCTCGTGGATTTCTCCAAGACGGAAGGTCTTGCACCCATGCCACTAACTAATCAAGTTGAATACCTGGAAAATGCTGAAATTTTTTGGAAATGGCACTGATGGAAGAATTTTTGTAGCCCAACTAATTATCTATCTTATAGATGAATTTTTCAGTCTAACTTCTACATCTTGAAGTACACATTTAATTCAAATATGTGTATGGACTTTAAAGTAAAATAGAGAAATACTCATAACCCCCTATCCACTCAACAACAACATAATTTCAAAATTCCCATAAATAAATACATATAATAAAAAAAAAAAAAAAAAAAAAAACAGACTCAAGGGAGGTATGGCAAAAGCTCTCTCTGCATCAGAGATAGAAAAATTGGTGGGTGAGCTCAGAAAGTCTCCAAAATAAATAAAAAAGCAAGAAATTTAACACAGAATGTAAACACACACACTAGCCCAACAAAATTTTGGCATACCAAAAAAAAAAAAAAAGAAAAGAAAAAGAACCCTGAGAATGTGGGAAAGAGCATCTAAAGCCAGACCAATAAAATAGGAGAAGACTAGCATTATTTGCATTGTAATAAAAGTTTTTTCATCTTATGCAAAGGAGCTTCAATATCTTCATCTGAAGAGGAAAAGAGAGCTTCCTAGATCTTCTAAGAGATTTTTTTTCTCAAGAACTTCGAGATGACGATGAGGAAGATGGAGCAGCAGAAGCTTTTGCTCAGGTTTCCACCCAGACAGCTATTACTAATTTCCAAACTGCAATGGAGTACCCAAGCAACTCAGAAATTTGTGGCGTTTCTGGGGTAGAAGTGCATACCATAAAGAACTCGGTGGATCCCTGCCCAACTGGTACGCAGGGGTCATGCTGCCAACCACATTCTTTGCAATTGGGGGGGGGTTACCTTCTAGCACTGTATTGGGAAAAAAAAATGAATTTGGCACAAAACTTTAAAAAAGCCAGCTGGTATATATATCCCTATTCAAGGCAATGGTATATGCACATACGCACATAATAAAGAGGTGGACACTCTGCCCCCTCTTTTTTTCCAACAGAAAAAGTGCCCCCTGCCCTTCTACTAACAAAAACCTGCCTCATCATACTTTGCCTGCACCTTAAAAGTATGTTGAAATACTCACCACTGTGCTACATGATTTTATTACACATAACTTTCTTAAACATTTACACCTGAAAAAAGTCATGACTTCATAAGTAGCATAATTAAAATTGCTATATTAATCACAACATTTTGTAAATATATTTCATTTGCAATATCTTTTTTGCTTTAACATTTTGTTTCATGTGATCAGTGCATGGAGAATTACTTAGACTGTCACAAGAAAATGAACTATTACTAAAAATAAAACGAAATTCATGACCAATAGATACCCTGAGTAGGTGCCTGAATACTTCTGGCAACACTGTGTGCGTGTTTGTATGTATTCACATGAACACACACGCAAAATCAGTTTTCTAAAATACAAAAGCATTTTTCTGCAGATACAACAATTTGTTCATTTTTATATGGAAACAACTCACTGTACTTACATCAACATCATAATACCACTTCCGAGAAAATGCCTTCTTCGCGCCGTCCTTTTCTCGCCGGTTAACTCGAAAATGCCAATCTAAATGCCTGCTGTAACGTTCCCCATGGGTGTCTTTGAACCTCATACCACATGAAGCACACTGTGTGCCCCTGAAGAGTGCATTGACAATGCTGGGGTATCGACTGAAAAGGAAAACACACAAAAAGTTACACTAGAAAAACACCTTAAAAATTCATGGTACATACACTATTATTATTCACATTTATTCATACTAGTCATTACAATTTACTGCCCACACAATTTTTTTTTCCATTTTATATATGAGCAGATGATGAAGCATATTTAACTTTATAAATTACAGCAAGTAAATTAAACTTTAACATATGATGCCAAGAAATCCCCCCCCCCTTTTTAAGCTTTACTGACCACCATGAGCAACTTGATAGACTGTAAGCAGTCACTTATCCTAATTTAGAGCCACTGGTTCCAAGGAAAGGAGACAGCTAGTGCCATAAGACAAAACAACATCCCTGCCTCACCAGGATTTGAACCCGAATCCATCTTGGCTGAATAGTTAAAAGCCAGCACTTTAGACCACTGTGTCACACGGGAGGCTGGAAATCGTGATACTACACCAACTAAACTACTCATAGTAAAGCAAATATTTACTATTAGCCTCCTCTGGGAGGCAATCCTTTTTTTAATTATTCTGAAGTATTAGCACTGTAGCAACATATTTCTGTTTATTGTTTCATACAGTGTGCACTCAATAACACAGCTTGGTAATCTAAGCAGGACTCTTTGTAGCATCCTGATAGATACTAGAATAAAATTAAAATTTAATTCCTGTTGAAGGCAAAGCACAGAGATGCATAGATTGAGACTGCACATACAGTTGACTCTAAGTTGAATCCCAAAGAAGTGGGGGAAAAAAAAGTATTATCAAGAAAACATTCAAGGCATCTACAGGGAGTTTTAATTTTTCTGAGCTATCAAGACTTGTCTTATCAAAGTTTGAGTTACCAAGAGTTGACTATAATAATTTTTCCTTATAGTAAAAAGTCATCTCAGTGCCAATGCTGTCATGTTGCCCCTTTACTCTTTACATTTCAGGTATGTTTTGCTTATTTCAAGGTTTACACTATCCAACACAAGCAACTTGGACGGCTACAAAGTAGTTGCCAGTCCTGAATTTAGCGACACTGGTTCCATGAAGAGATGGAGCCAGCACCACAGGACACTATCCACACCTTATCTGGAACTCGAACATCTCGGACAAATAGTCAGAAGCCAGTGCCTCAGGCCATTGGAGTGACAATTTCAGATTTATTAACAGACAATCCATTCCAGCATAAATTAAACTGTCATATTTTTCTGATTCAGCATTACGTAGCTCAGCCAACCAATGGATGTATCATGACGGTTAATGTATTTAGCAACATATCTTTTAGTGAAGGATTCTACAGCTACTTGGAAGTCCCCCCCCCCTTCAGCTGATGATATACCATGGGCAGAATGCCATCTCTCTGCAAATTCAATAATTACAATGTGTTTCTTTTGCTTCCTCAAAAAATGGCAAATAATTTTGTTGTTTTCTGATATATAAAAGTTTCAAAAAATAAAATGTGCCCTGCCCTCTTATAGTCTCGGAAATTTTTACACACAATAATAAGCAGTGCAATTATTTCCAGGATTTTTTAAAGAGGGCTGTTGCACCCATTTAATACATTGTAAAACAAAGCACTACAACATATTTGCATATCCACAATATAAATATTAGTCTTCAGTAACAATTATAATTTGTTAAAGCAAATTATTTCTGCCCAAAAGTAAGTTTCTCACTTTGTCTACAAATCAGTGTACAGCATTGAGGATTGCTGGTATGAAGCTCAAATTACATGATGAAAAGAATTTTGTCCCCCAAATTTTCATTTACAGTTATTTTCACAATGCATTCTTTTATTTTAAGATTTTGAAATGAAAAGTTTAATAGTGATAATGAATGTTGTAGTACACACTACATTATTCAGGTTTGTACTTTGTGTGTGTGTGCGTGTTTAAACAATACTTCTACATGTAGAAAACTACAATTTCTTATGAATGCTGGAAAATATAAGTTCATTTTCTTAAACATTTGTTTAAAACACAATAAATAATTTTCTTAATAGCTAAATAATTTTTTTTTTTTTTTTGAGCTAGTACAGATTTTTAGCATGAAATACATATAAATTTGAAACTTTGTGCTCATGGTCAATCCATTTTAATTTCCGAGAAAACTGAGTAACCTCTTGAAAACCGTGACTGAAAACATACATAGACACAGTAGTAATAAGGATAAAAATATCTTCAAAATTTTTCCTTGACACAGCAACAATGTTTTTATATTTTCTTCTGTTTGGATACAAATAAAATTGAAATGATGGGGGGGGGGGGGGGGGGGGGGAAGGGGCACGACTTGCACAATTTTGAAAGAAAAAACACATGGATACATAAACCCACCACAAGCTATTTACCACAAATAAATTCTTAACAATCAGAAACTTACACTTTTAAACATTCAGCAGTGAACTCAATGGGTGGTGGTGGTGGCTCTTCTTTATCTGCAATTTCACTTTCACTTTTCCCATCTGGTTCTGTGACTTCCATTTTTTCTGCCGGCACTGGTTTACCGGAAATGATACCGGCTGCAACTAATCGCTCCATCAGTGTTGAAAGGTCCGCAAAATTAGTAGTAGCTGAGGAACTACCGGGCGCTGTTTCACTTTCTACAGCGAAATCTATGAAAAGTTAAAGCAAATGAAAACCATAAAAACTCCCTCTTTAAAACATATAACTTAGCACTAAATAATTGAGTAGTGTTCTTTGAATTATTTAATTTGGAAGTAAGCAATTAATCTGAAAGAGTAAATGGGGACATTATGAATACCCAGAGCAGCCAATTTTTCCATTATTAAAAAAATCTGTATTGCAGTTCTGTGATATACTACCAGCAAGGACCAATGAATAAGCTTAAAAACTTCTTCAGAACTGGTAGAAATTCATACACACAAATAAGCACAAAATATCCACCACTGGGTCATTCTTCTCAATTTATGACTCAATGTTACATGCATGTACATATTATAATTACATATAGCACTTACATACAGGGATTAGACAGATTGAAGAAGGGCGAAAAATAACAGATGTTGCCAGGGAGTTCGACGTCAGCCACAGTGTTGTTTCAAGGCTTTGGAAATCATTTCAAACAAATGGAGAGTGTAGCAAACGTCACGGGAAGGTCGTGTTCGCAGTATGACACCTGCAGAAGATCGGTACATAGTGCTATCAACAAAAAGACACCGGCGCAGCACAGCTAGTGAGGTAGCAAATCAGTTTATGGCTACTGGCAAGCGGATCTCCCGAAAAACTGTCGCCAGACGTTTGCATGAAGGAGGACTATACGCCCGCCGTCTTGTTGTGTGCATCCCATTGTCCAGACGTTACCGTACCGCCCTTTGCAATGGTGCCATCAACATTGCAATTGGACTGATAACGACTGGTCTGCTGTCCTCTTCTCAGATGAGAGTAGATACAGTCTATCGTCTGATTGTCGACGACAACTGACCTGGCGTGATAGTGGTACTGCATATTGTCCAGCAAACATACAGGAAAGGGACCGATATCCGACATGTAGTGTCATGGTATGGACTGGCATCATGATCAATGGCCGTACGTCCCTCTATGTGCTTCCAACTGGGACTATGACTGGCCAACGATACATTAATGATGTTCTGCTACCTCATGTTCGCATGTTCCGTGGTGCTGTCGGTGATAGATTCATTTTCATGGACGACAACGCAACATGTCATCGAACAGTCGCTGTCCAGGAGTGTCTTGAGAGCGAGGATATTCAACGCCTCGTATGGCCAGCACGTTCTCCAGATCTGAATCCCATTGAAAACGTGTGGGATGCTTTGGGGAGGAGTCTTGCTGGTCGCCAATGCCCTCCAATAAACAAGGACACCCTCATCTGTGCACTGACGGAGAAATGGGATAAATTACCCCAACAGCTGCTTGATAATGTTGTGCAAAGCATGACACGACGTGTGGAATCTTGCATCGCCCTCCATGGTGTCCATATCCCGTATTGACATCTTATGCCGGAACGCCTGCGGACAGTAATTGCATTTTTTTCACGTTTACGTATTTCAGAGCACAATAAATTGTCTTTCTTGTAATGTCCTGGCACTCTGACATTTTATTTCATTTGGCATCCAACCACACTTACTTTTTTATGCGCTATATAGCCGTTTATGATCCGTCCTTAGCAATTGTCCAGCAGTGTATATACAACTTAAGTGCCGGTGTTCCCCTGATGAGTATGACACAATGGTTTTTGATTTCTGTTCTGTGTGTTGTGGTAAGTTTGAACTTTTTTAGGCATATTTTATTTTAAGAGGTTTTGCTTTGTTCTGAGGTTTGGGTGGGCACTTGACTGGGGGGGGGGGGGGGTACCTGTTTGTAGTTGTTTGCAAAGGTACCTGAATTAAATTTTTGCTGGACGTTACTTCATCTTGTCTACAGGTTCATTCGGTTTGGGATTTGGTTTGAACCTTTGCTGTTTTTTCGTGTTGGGTGTATCCAGGGTGTTTCGTTCCACACATTTGGTTCGTTTTATAGTTTGATGTAAGGGTTATCTTATATATCTACGCACACACATTATACTCACTCAATATTAATTGCACAATGCTTTGGTATAACTGGGTAAGACAGAAAGAGAAGCACATGGATTAGAGAAATTACTAGAGTTGAGGACATCATGATCAAAATACAGGTACTCAAATAGCAAAGGGCTGGACATACTGTTAGAACTGACCACACTGATTTGATGCATACATACCATTAAGCTGTTCTGTGAAATTCAAAGGTTAAAAAAGAAAAAGGCCATCTGCGAAGTAAACATTTAACTGATAAAACTAGAATTTACTTACTATTGGTGTATCTAATGTCTCCATTTACAACGATCTCGGAACACAGCTCGAGCTTCATTAACATCCATCACACACCACAAACAAGACATTTTGTACTTCATATTCATAATCTTTTTCTCATGCAGACATTCCCGAATCTGGTCTTCCCATGATTTTCTTGGCTTTCCTGCCACTTCAGCTGAAAAAATTCTCTTAGTCAGCACCTAATCACTCATTCTTTCAACATGACTAAGCAAGTAAGTAAGAATATTAGTCTCCACTTTACTAACAACATCACATCTGCAACACATCTTCATCCTCACATGATCGGAGCGTGTCTTACTACAAACCTCTCATAAGAAAAGCATCTCTCCAGCACACAAATGACTCCCATGTCTTTTCTGCAGTACCCAGGTTTCACTGCCATACATCAGAGTAGGAACAATTACACTTTCATACACAGCCATTTAGGACTTTCTTGAGAACCCATCATTCCTCTGAAATCCTCCTAAGGCAGCTATGACTTTCAATGAAGAATTCACTCGCCTACTAATTTTGCCATCTAATTTGTTCTCCCTGTCAAACATACTTCCTAAATATACAAACTCATTCACCTAGCCAATCTCTGTGCCATTAAGACTTATCTTGCATTCAGTACTAACAGTTTCCTTGCTCAAAAACCATAACTTTGGTTTTTCCCTTATTTACACTCAGTTTGAATTTTATACAAACTTGTACATCTGGGACAACATACTCTGCAACTCACTTTTGCTCTCTGCCAACAAAACTGAGTCATCAGCATAGAACAATCTGCACACATGCATATTACCACGACATAAACCAGTAATGTCCATTTTGGCATCACACATGCATGCAGACTGAGTCATCAGCATAGAGCAATCTGCACACATGCTATATTACCAAGACATAAACCAGTAATGTCCATTTTGGCATCACACATGCATGCATCCATAAATATATTAAACAGCCAGGGTGACATTACACAATCTTGTCTGACTCCTGCACCAATAGAAAACCATTTTGATAAAACACTATTCACTCATACACATGGATGCCAAGGAACAGGGAAACATTTAGGAGACCACATGAAAGATGGGCCGACAAAATATGAAAGCATGCTGGAGAGACTTGAAAGAGACTGGCTTAAGACAGAAAGTTGTGGAGGAGAACCTTCATCCAGCAGTGGGTTGGTGGTGATGATACACATGAGAGTCATGGTAAATATAGTGGATAAAACCAAATACACACAAACAACACAGCTATGTATTTAAAGTGCAAAATTACTATCTTCAAAGCAGTTTCCATAAATGATAACAGAAATTTCTTATGATTTTTCATATGAGAATAATTATGCACTTACAATTTAGAAAGTTAAACATGAAACTGCATAACAAAAACAGGGGTTAAAATTCAGGGCGGGATTTCCGCCAAAAATTTTGAACTCTCGCCGAAATAAAGTTGTTAGGCGGGAGCCTTCCGCCTTACGAAAGTTTAAGAAAATGTATATATAAATAAATATAAAATCTCAGGTCCGTTTTTGGACCACTCGCAAAATTCGTGCGTTAAAAACGTATCCTTCGTAAAAATTTGTACCTCAGCAAACACCTAACTAGTTTACAAAATTTCCACAAAATTAATTACAAAGTTGTCAAAAAAGCATGGTACTACTATATTCTTTTGTTCTAAGAACTGAAATTTTCTTGTCTTAGGTATGAACATTTTCCTATACATTTTTATTCAGTGTTGCTTGTTTCTCCCTTTGAATCAAACCATTAGATGCAAGAGAGGTCACATTAAAAATGTTTATTCACAATTATATTTCATTTTAAGTCCTACAAAAGTTTTCCTGAGCATTTGGCTGGCTCATCAGGACAAATGGGGCATTAATATTTTAATCACAGTGACATCTTGACCATTCTGACAGTTACGGATTTGTGCTAGTTGTTTTTGCATACATATACACCGATGAGCCATTATATTGTGACCACCTACCTAATAAGCTGTAGGATCCCCTTTAGCCCGAAAAACAGTGGCCACTCAGGGAGGCATCGATTTGATGAGGTGGCGATAAGTATCCTGGGGTATCTGGTACCATAATGTTAACAGCAGGTCCTCCAGTTCCCATATATTTCAGGGTGGTGGTAATTTAGCGCGAACCTGCTTTTCCAAGTCGAACCACAAATGTTCGATTGGGTTCATGTCAGGTGAATTTGGAGGCCAGGGCATTAACACATAGTCATCAGCATGTTCCTCAAACCACTTTTTTACGATTCTGGCAGTGTGGCATTTCGCATTATCTTGTTGGTAATGGCCATCACCAGCTGGGAACACAGTTGCCATGAATGGGTGAACTTGGTCCGCAACGATGTTCAGATACCTGACAGCCGTCAGGTATCTGAACACTGTTTTCGGGCTAAAGGGGATCCTACAGCCGTCAGGGATTGTGCTATTGGGATAATGGGGCCTAAATTGTCCCAAGAAAACATCGCCCACAGCATAACATCACTGCCACCGGCCCATTTCCACTTAACAGTGCATCCAGGTGCCACAGCCTCCATTGGTAATCGGCATATCCGCGCTCGGCTGTCTGCGTGATGCACCAGGAATCTTGATTTGTCAGACCAGACCACTTTCTTCCAATCATCCACGGTCTAATCTCAATGATCTTGGGCCTATTTCATGTGTTGTTGATGATGACATGCAGTTAGCATGGGGACCCGGTAGGATCTTCGGCTATGCAGGCCCATGCGCAGAAGGCTGCGATGAACTGCGTGCTGCGACACACTGCCCTGATCACTGTTGTAGTTGCGGGCGATTTGTCGCACTGCTGCCCTGCGGTCACTGTGAACAATGTGCGACCGTCTCCTCTTCCCTCTGGCATCAACAAGCTGCGGACGAAACTCGGCTGGACTATAGTTCGTCGTTTGGACATCTGTGCACTACTTTTGACATGTACTCGCTACAGAGGCACGTGAACAACCCACAAGCGCGCCGTTTTCGAGATTGTAGTTTCAAAGCGCATCGCCATCACAATCTGTTCTTTACCAAACTTCCATTAAATTGGCAGCTTTTCCCATTCTGACTCCAAACACTCTACTAACCGAAGGCCAGCCCTCGGGTTGTATATATACTGCTCTGTGAACTTCACCCGCACCACCGTTCAATTCTCTAGGCTGGGGATGGTCATAATGTAATGGCTCATCGGTGTATATAAGGCCAAAAACACCCTACATTTCCTTTTAGGAGAAAACAAGACTTGCATACAGAACTTTGAACTGAAGAAGTCATCTATAGCTCAACATTGTCAAGCAAATAACCACAAATTTCAATTTGTATACCTGAAACTTATTGATCAATCCAGTAATTGGAAAGCTACTTTTTAAAAGTAGCTGGTGATGCTACAATTATATTCTTGAAAAAATACACTACTTTTTATAAACAGTTGCTACTTTTGCCACTTTTTCTACATTTAGTCTTAAGTTAAAAGAGCAAATTCCAAAGATGGTCTTTATATGTGTGTTCTTACTACGGCATTCAGAGTTAAATGCAAAGGTAAATTATACAAGTAATTTATCTTTGGATTAACCTCAGCTCTGTTCATCATATAACACATTTTAACACATTCAGTGGCTTTAAATCAAAAATAAAATTTGAATTCACATGCACCTTTATAAACAGGAAGGGCATTTTCATAAAAGCATTCACAAAATAATGAAAAGCATCACCATTATTGCTGAGGTCACACAGACTTCATTCAGAACGGAAACAAGACGACGTGACCCTCTGCAGCAACTTTGACCAGATGTTGTGTGACTGAAACTACATTTCATTACATTTTTATATACGAGGATAGATCCCAAAAAAGGCTACAAGGGTCATAAAAAATGATTGATTAACAATAGACAGAAAATTCAAAAGGGGATTATGAGGCATACTTGCCAATCACTTTTCCACATAATCACCAAATCTGTTCAGGCATTTATCGGAACGCATGACCAACTTGTTTAACCCGGCTCGGTAGAAATCACGTCCCTGCCCATTGATCCAGTTCTCGGCAGCTATTTTCACATCACTGTCGGAAGAGAACCTTCTTCCAGATAAGTGTTCCTTCAATTTTGAAAAAGGAAGTAGTCACTGGGTGCCAAATCTGGGCTGTATGGGGGTGGCTCCAGACTTCCCACTTGAACTTTTGCAGCAATTCTTGAGTTTTGCGTGCAGTATGGGGCCTGGCATTGTCATGCAGGAAGATGACACCATCACTCAACATGCCAGGCCGCTTGCGCCGGATGGCTTCACGTAACCTTGTCAAAGTGGCACAATGACGATCGGCATTAACAGTATGGCCACGCTCCAGATACTCGATAAGGATAACACCGCATGCATCCCAGAATATGGTTGCCATAACTTTACCGGCAGAGGGTGTAACCTTAAACTTCTTTTTCGTTGGTGATCCAGCGTGTTTCCACTCCAGACTGGCTCTTTTGGTTGTGGGGACGAAGTGATGAAGCCAAGTTTCGTCCCCAGGAACGATGTGATCAATGAACTGCTGGCCGTCATCATGGTAACGCTGCAGAAACGTGAGAATGCACAACATTCGTGTGGCTTTTTGCTCCTCAGATAACGCACGTGGTACCCAGTGGGCAAACCTTGGAATATCCCAAAACATCAGAAACAATACGCTGAACGGTACCATAGCTGAGTCCCAGCTCTCACACCATTGCACGCACAGTTACTTGTTGATCATTTTGAATCATTTCGTCAACTCGTGCCGTGTTGATTTCTGTCGTTGACGAACTTGGACGGCCGCTCGCTGCCCTGTTGCGGTTTTCCACATCCTCTCTGCCCGATTGAAAAGAGCAACACCATTTTGCTACATGTTGTCGGCTGATTGCTTCTTCACCATAAACTTCCACTATTTGACTGTGAATTGCAGATGCGGACACATTCTTTGCCCATTAGAACCGAATTACGGCTCGCACCTCCAAGCGGGACCACTTTTCTAAACGTCTTGCCATTTCAATCGCTCTCACGTGTCTGCAAACTTGCACTAAGTTTCAAAACAACCGCTGTCAGACAACTAGCGCCATCTGTCTCCACTCTGGGCAACAAATGTACCCTACACACTAATTACTTTTCCAATGCTGATGCTTGTAACCTTTTTTTTTTGGATCTGTTCTCGTATATATATAGATTTCTAACAAGCATGATATGAGCTTTGCTTCTTACCTCATGGCTAGCTGGGTTTGTTGGTGCAACCTAGTTACAAAATTTGGCATTAGTTATACTAAAGATTTTTTTTTTTAACTCAATTGCCGGATTGTTATTATGAACAAGTCTGGTACAAACATAAGTCACACTGATGGTTGTGTGGCATGGGGGAGAATGATTATAATGCTTATAACCTAAAAGAAAAACCTTTAACCAAAAGTGCATCTTTCTAAAATAAACAAGAACTCATGATTTTATTTTTGCTGCAGGCCAAGTTTTACCACCTAGAATCCATAAATAATTTTCAAAAAAAAAAAAAGAAATTAATGCATTAAAGAGTTAATAAATGAATTTTTACCTGTGTTTTGTGAAGGTGCATTCACACTGCTCTCTTGGGTTGTCTGTGAAGTGCACTGGGGTGTTAACTGTTGTGGTCCTGCATTTGCAGCTTGTGCACTTTCCTGAGAACTGTTAGTATCTACAATTTCAGTTTTCACTTCTGAACCACTGTATAGTGGAACATAACTTTGACTAGTGGTTGGCTCAACACCAGATTTTTCTGATACAACAGGACTTGGTACCCTTGGCAAGTTGAATGAAACTGGAATGCTGGGCATATTTGGCGGCAATGGTGGAGGTGGAAGAGCAGTTCTCATTGCAGGATTTACAGGGGGCCACTTATTGCTGTATGTGAAAACACTAACACTGGTGGACACTCCCTGATAGGTGGTCGCATGCCGTCCAAGGGCATTCTTGGTAGCCACTGCCTTTGATGCGGTCCAGGCGGCCTCGAGTTTCGTATCTCAGTACCTAGTAGAACCGGCCTAACAGAAATGAAAATTGAGATTTAAAAAACAATACATAAGGTAAATAAACCACACATACACACGTTAATAGAATGTTTACCAGTCTGTTTATATTTAACATGGTCAACATGCCGGATTCAACTATCAAACTTGATATTTTGGAAGCTTTCTACATATAACAAAATTCTTTGCAACTTGTCAACGACATGGCACTTACTCCATTTCCAGATACATCAGCCCTAATTTGAAATTTTTAGTAGTAAAATCTTAAAAATCCGCAGTTTTTAGTTTGTTTTTTTTCAGTAGTAATGAATAAAATTTTATTTACACACACAGTAAAAGAATAAATTGCCAGAGCAGCAAACTGACAGTGCAAATTCATAAAAAAGTGAATTTTTGTTTAAAACATTGTGCATAAATTGAAGACATTTTGTGAGAAACATTAAATGGCTCCAATATATATATATATATATATATATATATCATCTTCATCATCATTATCGTCAACCATTATCAATCCACTGCTGGACGAAGGTCTCCCCAAGTTTCCTCCACAACGGTCTGTCTTGTGCCAGTCTCCTCCATGTCGCCCCTGCATACTTTCGAATTTCATCCACCCATCTCCCATGTGGTCTTCTTCTGGGTCTTTTCCTGTCCCTTGGAATCCTATCTAGAATTTCGGCTGTCCATCGATGATCTGTCCTTCTGGCAGTATGTCCAGCCCATTGCCATTTCAGGGATTTAACTCTGATCATGATGTCTTCCACTCTTGTCATTTTTCGGATCCACGAGTTCCTCTTCTTATCTCTCCTGGTTACACCAAGTATGCACCTCTCCATGCTGCTTTGAGTTGTCTGCAGTCTTTGTATGTCTCTTTTAGTTAAGGTCCACGTCTCTGCACCATACGTAAGCACTGGAAGGATGCATTGATCAAACACTTTTCTTTTAAGACATAATGGCACATTGCTCTTGAAAATTATGCTGTTTCTTCCAAAAGCTCTCCAGGCAAGTTTTGTACGCCGATTAATTTCTTCATCAATGTGACCCTCACTTGATATCTGCTGTCCAAGATAAACGTACGTGTCTGTTATCTCCAGCTTTTCTCCATCAATCGATAAATCTTCATTTCTTGTAAAAGCATTGAACATCACTTTTGTCTTCTGAAAGTTCATTTTTAATCCCACTTTTTTACTCTTGTCAGCAAGTTCCTGGATCATACTCTGCAGCTCTGATGGGGTAGTTGCAAAAATGACTACGTCATCAACAAAACGAAGGTGGGTTAGATAATCTCCATTAATCTTTATCCCCTTGTTTTCCCAGCTCAGCGACTGAAAAACACCCTCCAATGTGGCATTAAAGAGCTTCGGAGATATGGTGTCACCTTGTCTCACTCCCTTTCCAATTTTTACGTGTGTTGTATTTTCAAACAGCCGAATCTTTGCACTTGCATTTTCATAGATGTTCTTAATAATATTAATGTATGCATCTTCAATACCGCAGGTTTTCAGAGCCATTGTAACTGCTGATGGTTTCACCGAATCAAAGGCTTTTTCATAATCGATAAAAGCCATGCACAATGGAAGTTCATATTCCCTCGCTCTTTCAATTAGTTCTCTCAGTACGTGGATATGATCTATTGTGCTGTAGCCACTCCTGAATACAGCTTGTTCTCTCGGTTGAGCCATGTCCAGTGTTACCTTCAAGCGGTGTGAAAGAACTTTAGTGAAGATTTTATAAACTACTGATAGGAGGCTGATAGGTCTGTAGTTTCCGAGATCCTCAATGTCACCTTTCTTATGTAGCAGGATCATTGTAGCGGTGTTCCAATCCTCAGGAATCTTTCCTTCATTAAGGCATCGAGTGAAAATTTGGGCAAGTACTGTTTCGACTCATGATTTATGAAATTTATACTATATAAAACTTTCGAACCTCTTGACCATGATGAGCTGAATTAGTAATAAGTCATCTTGTTATCGAAGATGGCACACTTTTTGATTCTTGTGGTATAAGCTTCCAAGTTGAAATCCGATCTTATAATTCCTTATTATAGATGATGGCTGCATGTTCCTTATACACTGCTGGACAATTGCTAAGGACGGATCATAAACGGCTATATAGCGCATAAAAAAGTATGTGTGGTTGGATGCCAAGTGAAATAAAATAATGTCAGAATGCCAGGACATTACAAGAAAGACAATTTATTGTGCTCTGAAATCCAGAAGGCTTTGGAACGTGTTCAAGGGACAAACAGGCCATTTTGTGCAGAATACGTAAACGTGAAAAAAATGCAATTACCGTCCGCAGGCGTTCCGGCATAAGATGTCAATACGAGATATGGCCACCATGGAGGGCGATGCAAGATTTCACACGTCGTGTCATGCTTTGCACAACATTATCAAGCAGCTGTTGGGGTAATTTATCCCATTCCTCTGCCAGTGCACAGATGACGGTGTCCTTGTTTATTGGAGGGCATTGGCGACCAGCAAGACTCCTCCCCAAAGCATCCCACACATTTTCAATGGGATTCAGATCTGGAGAACGTGCTGGCCATACGTGGCATTGAATATCCTCGCTCTCAAGACACTCCTGGACAGCGACTGTTCGATGACATGTTGCGTTGTCGTCCATGAAAATGAATCTATCACCGACAGCACCACGGAACATGCGAACATGAGGCAGCAGAACATCATTAATGTATCGTTGGCCAGTCATAGTCTCAGTTGGAAGCACATAGAGGGACGTACGGCCATTGATCACGATGCCAGTCCATACCATGACACTACATGTCGGATATCGGTCCCTTTCCTGTATGTTTCCTGGACAATATGCAGTACCACTATCACGCCAGATCAGTTGTCACCGACAATCAGACGATAGACTGTATCTACTCTCATCTGAGAAGGGGACAGCAGACCAGTCGTTATCAGTCCAATTGCGATGTTGATGGCACCATTACAAATGGGTGGTACGGTGACCTCTGGACAATGGGATGCACACAACAGGACGGCGGGCGTATAGTCCTCCTTCATGCAAACGTCTGGCGACAGTTTTTCGGGAGATCTGCTTGCCAGTAGCAGCCATAAACTGATTTGCTACCTCACTAGCTGTGCTGCGCTGGTGTCTTTTTGTGGATAGCACTATGTACTGATCTTCTGCAGGTGTCGTACTGTGAACACGACCTCCCCCGTGACGTTTGCTACAATCTCCATTTGTTTGAAATGATTTCCAAAGCCTTGAAACAACACTGTGGCTGACGTCGAACTCCCTGGCAACATCTGTTATTTTTCGCCCTTCTTCAATCTTGCGAATAATACGGCCACGCGTAAAATCATCTAGGTGATGTCGGGAAGACATACTGAAAATTAAAAGTTCGTCAATTGATTCTTTCCCTTTCGACTTTGCGTTTGAACAACAACGGTCAATACGCGTCAAATCCTTTATATCTCTTATCAGCGCTATGACGTCACGAACAAGTTCGGCAATCCAAAATTTGCATACGCACAACACGTCTTACTGTATCCTGCACTTATGCTAATTTCCACATTTTCTTGCCTTCCATATTATGGATGCTATCGTTGCTATTGTTATCCGTCCTTAGCAATTGTCCGGCAGTGTACCACAAGAATCAAAAAGTGTGCCATCTTCGATAACAAGATGACTTATTACTAATTCAGCTCATCATGGTCAAGAGGTTCGAAAGTTTTATATAGAATAAATTTCATAAATCATGAGTTAAAAGAAAAACTGGAATAATGTTAATCATTTAATACCTATTATCTCTAAATATTGGAGGACTTTGACAATTTATGCTACGTCTAACTGTCCATATAAAAACATTGTTCATATAAATTTGTTATCTTCAAATAATGAAATTCTAAACTATCTTAGGGAACATCGAAAAGGAATATGAGTAGCAAGTTGAAATAACATTTTTTTCATTATATTGACGTTTCCTGGACTCAAATTTCTAATAACGTGTGAAACAGTAAATGATATGAAAACAAGTTTGTTGACATATAGTTAATTAAAGTGTAGTTTTTTTTTTGTTTTTTTTTTCTCCTTCAATGAACAAAAAAAAAGCTGTTCATTGCAGGAAATAATTCTAGTACTACTTCAGGACTTTATAAAAAAAATAAAAATAATAATAATACGAAAACTGAATGAAGGACTTTCCAAGTTCTGGAAAGGGAACTAAAATTTCAGGATATTTCTGGGATTTCCATGGGCCATGATAACTCTGCATGTGACCAGAGACAGCCAAAACATATTGAAAACTCATAGAAGAAAAGCAACGTTATTGAAAACACGGAAGAAACACTCTCTAAAATGTTTTTTTAACGAATGTTAGAATGTAGAAAACAGGAAAATAAACTTTACACACACATTGTTAAAAAGGCCATTTTTCACTGAGATTTTCTATTTCTTCAGTATATTTGATGCTTTTCATTATGTGCAGAGGAACAACTATTTCCGTAGTATTTATATTGCACCCCAATCTGCTTCTCTCTCCTCCCCTTAGCAGTCGGAGTCTCTGCATTTCTATCAAGCGCATGGAAGCAACCGTAAACACTGCTGATGATGGCATATGCGATTTGAATATTTATGTGCCATTCATCTTCAAGAAGCTGAGCCCGAGCACAGCAAAAACTTGGTCGACACAAAAAACAAAATATTTGTGAAATAAAGTTGTTTTTCTTAACAGTATAATCATCACAATGCTTGAAGTCTACAATCTGTAGAACTGCCGATGGTGTTTAACACTGACACGTCTGGAATGCACACAACAGCAAATGCTACTGCATTTGCAGCAAAAAATTATTAAAAACATTGAAGACTGGTCTGTCAGCAAACAGAAACAGCAGTTGTGCAGGAACGTCGTAATTCTTAATCATTTCTCATTATCACCATACATAAAGACATCTGCTTTGTTTTCATTTTGTTAGAAACATTAAGATACTATTCAAATAGAACAGTATCATCTACCTCATGCTCAAATGATTACAAGGACACTGAAATACTTAAACTGTAATTATTTTAATGCAAAACAATACTAATAAAATACACACAGTAGTAAATTCAACGTTTACACCACACATAAAATTGGGAAACGAATCTCCCTGAAGAAATAATTCTTCACAGATACACAGAAGGCAATACAAATGTAATTGCTGGCACAAATGTGTCATTTTCACTGTTTCCAGGCAGCAACTGCTTCAGAAAACTTGAAAATTACATTGCCTTGGAACAGGAACTGATGGCATGCTCGAATGGAAATCAAGCGATACAGGTTCGGTTCTGCTCTAGGGCAATGCAATTTTCAAGTTTTCTGAAAAAGTTGCTGCATGGAAACAGTGAAACTATCATACATGCCTGCCAACAGCTAAATCAATGTTTACACTGTTTTCACATTAAGTAAATAATTCTTCACATAAATGTACCACAACACAAATCACATGCTCGTACAAGACAAAAATCCTAGCATCATTTTTAAACTCTTATTAATTGTCTTGAAATTCTTATGATGCACATGACTACTAGTTTTACAATAAATTCTCTGCACGTGGGATGGAGGCATTACTTCAGTAGTATTTTCATGAATTCAAGTAATTATTATGTTCAAATTTTCATGAGCTTATCTATTATTCTGGAACTCTGTGTGTGTGTGTGCGAGAGAGAGAGAGAGAGAGAGAGAGAGAGAGAGAGAGAGAGAGAGAGAGAGAGAGAGAGAGAGAGAGAGAGAGAGAGAGAGAGAGAGAGAGAGAGAGAGATGCTACGGACAACTCAAAGAAGCATAGAGAGATGCACGTTTGGTATAACTAAGAAAGATAGAAGAAGGAATTCTTAGATCAGGAAAATAACAAGAGTTGATGACATCATGATCAAAGTGAAATGCTGAAGTGGAAATGGGCTGGACATAGCCATTGTTGGACAACTGAAATACTAAGACTGGGCACCAAAAAACTCAGAAGAAGACCATGTGGGAGATGGGTGGATGAAATTCAAAAGCATGCTGAAGTGACATGAAAGAGAACTGCTCAAGACAAAGTTGTGGAAGAAACTTGGGGAGATCTTCATCCACCAGTAGATTGAGAATAGATGATGCTATATAAAAGGTGAGCATCTTAATATCTTTTGCATTATTGGACTTGCTGTTTAAATCCATGTTGAACATTTACCGCACGTGTTGGTTTCCGTATTTCCGTTGTGTAGATGCGGCATGGGGTTTTTTTCATTCGGTTGCTGTTCCTTTTTAATTGGCTTCGTCACTAAATGAATTTTTCCCCCCTTTGCTGCTTCTACATTTCGATACGTTTTTTACCCGAGTACTTTCGGTAACATTCCGTTACAGTCATCTAGGGGACGTTTTGCTCCGACCAGCACGGACTGTGTTGGCAGAGCATTAGGTGGTTCTCGTGGGCTGCATCTGTTCACGGTCACAATTATGAGAGAAATCTTTGCTCTGTGTGACTTCCATTTACGGAACCCCCCCCCCCATCTTCAAGTGGAAATACAAATATTTATGAAATACAATGATATTTCACAACAATATTAAGCAGAAGGGATATTGTAAGAGGAAAAAATAACAATTACGGAAGAAATCTTCTGTTTTTGAAAGATGAAATTCCATCCCCCATATCACAAGGAGAAAAAAAAAAAACGTTATGGGAAAGATTTTTACTTTTATTCTGTTTTTTAAAGTATTGAACCATGAAATACCGTCTCCCGATGGAAAACAACCCACCCACCTCCAAAAATATTTACCATCAGTTTTGCATCAAGCGACCCAATGATGACAAGAACAAGTGGAATTCTGTGAATATGCGGAAGAATCTTATTATGATTGCTTTCAGAAACTATATAAACATAGTTCTAATGAAACTGGAATTCTTACAGCATTAAGAGAAGAAATGCTCAGGAAAAAAAAAAAAAAAAAGCTCTTACGCAAGAAATAATACTTTTATAAGTTATTACACACAGGTTATGAAAATAAAGTGTTTCCAGACATAAATTTTCCGAAAACTAAGGATATTTTATAAAGGCGAACATATGTTTAACTAGTATTCATTAGTGTTTTAACAAATATCTTTTAACATGCTGTCCTGAATTCAATTAAAAAGTGTGTATCATTATGATTTTGCACAGAAGTCTGCTGCAAATAATCTCATATATTTTTGTTTTTCCATACCTTTTTTTTTTATGACTGTAGGAGTTATGCACAAAATATGGCACACATGTCTTCTTCCTGCATACTGCAAACTTGTCAAAAAATAAAAAAAAATCACTGCAAAGACACTTCTTAACTTACACTAGGGTCCATCCTAGCTGTTTTCAAAAGGGTGCTGCTCCCTTTCTGCTCTTTAATTTAAAAAATCCCTCCCTGCCTGCCCTCAAGCCTAAATGATGGCCCTATTCCTAAAGGTCCATTTGAAAGAGAGACACGTGAATTTATTGAAACATTACATTTCATTCGCATGAAACAATTTCTGGAGAGTTAGAAAACCAGTCTATTATTACAAATCTTGGTATCATAGAAAAGTAGAGTCAAAAACCACTCTTAAGCTTTTATGACATAGCTGAAGTAGTGGAGCTGACTGAGTACTTCAACCTAGATGAAGATGTTTTACTATTAGAGTGGGATGAGTACAAATCAATGTTTCCATCTCAAACTGATATTGTGAGTAATAATTTGCCAGTTTCGAAAATATGCTCAGTTCTGTCAAAATTAGAAGGAACTGTGGGTAGAAGATTCCCACCAATACAGAAGCTTTTTAACATTGCATGTCCCTTAGCAATTTCAAATGCTGAAGTAGAAAGAATATTTTCTCAAATTACACTAATACTTACAGATAACAATATACAGGGGTGGGGAATTACGCTCGCCCACTCGCCGATTTCCTGGAGTTTAGACCTCTTAAAAATTGCAGCTTATAAAACATATAAAATAATAATATTGTAGGCTTTCACTATTTTTTTTACACCTCAAGCTTCTTCATTTATAAGATGGGCAAGTATATTCTAATCCGAAACCCGAATCTGAAGTCATACCTCACTAGGCAGAAAAGCATTCCATTTTTTAGACCGACCCGGTGTTCATTCACACGAAAGAGCGTGTGAAAGAGCTGAGCTGACATCCCGGATGCTTAGCAGTCGCTCAAGGCCAAGCTGAGTCGCTCCTGCTGCTGGTGGAATAAACCGGTTTTCCCCACTGCAGAACGTTATGTAACCGCCGGGAAGAACGCACGGGATTAATCGTTGCTGAAGTCCCGCCTGTTTGATCACGTGGTACCTACGGTTGTCTTCTCGGAGCGCCAACTAAATTGTCGTTTTGCCTGAATGCGTGTTGGAAACAAAAACATAAACAACAAGGTTTTGGTGGACAAAAGGCTTCTGCAACATAAAAAATTGCAGTATCATTGAAAATCGGTGTGTGATCTCAATATGTTTAATTCCAAACAATCAACTTTATTTACATTTTCCCAACGTAATTCGTCCGGTAGCAATGTAGCCGTGCCATGTGATTCATCCTCTACGCCATGTGTTTTGGTTGATAGCAATGTGCTACAACTCGATCTTGGTTCTGAAAATGTTTTACTTGAAGATAGAAATGTTGCAAAAAATTGTGAAAAGCCACAGAACAGGAAATTTCAAGAGAAATGGATAGAAGAATTCCCCTGGATTGTTTATGAAGATGGTCTTGCAAAATGTGGATTTTGCTGCAAAGCAAATGTGAAAGTCAATACATCATGTAAGTTTTCACAGGGATTTAGTGGCCCTTTCAAACATGAAACTTTTAAATTCCATGACAAATCTGTGCAGCACAGAAAAAATGTTGATTTTATTGAAAATTCATCACAGTTTCTTGTTAGCGCCCCATTGGCCAAATGCATTAAAAAGATGGATGAAAAAATATTTAAGCTTCTCAAAGTATTATTCAATCTGAGCTACTATATTGCAAAAAACAATAAGCCATTTTCTGACATTGAATCACTAGTCATGTTATCCAGAAAGTTAGAATTTGATGTACAAAACCAGTATGCAAACAGAAATGCTTGCAGGGAATTTATTTCTTGCATATCAGAGGTTATAACAGAGTCTGTATTGAAGGGACTAAAGCAGTTCCAGTTCATTAGCATTACTTAAGATGCCTCTACAGACAACGGCACAATAGAGGAATTGATGTATGCAAGATATTTGAAAGTGGTAAAATTGAAGAATGTTTCTTGGGACTTTTAGAATTAGAAAATAGCACATCTGAGTCCTATTTTTCTGCTATTGAGAAACAATTGCTTCTCTTGGTTTAAATTTGAAGAAAAATTCTTGGATTGTTGGTATAGCAACAGATGGGGCAGCCAACATGGTTGGTGAAGTATCTGGCTTATGTGCCAAATTTAAAGAATTTTTACCACATATATTGTCTGTGCATTGTGTTGCTCACCGATTGCAGTTAAGCATACTTTATACTCTGAAGAATGTATCATATTTAGTAACGTTTGACTCTATTCTTATTTTAATTTATAAATTTTATGGACATTCCAGTAAAAAAGTAGCCAACTTATTAGCACAAAAAATTTTAAAAATTCAGAAATTGCACCAAATTAGATGGGTGGCATCTAAAGTAGGAGTTTTGAGAGCAATTTTTCATGACTACCAACCAGTTGTGTTGCATTTAGAAAATGAAGCTAATGAAAAACAAGGAAGCAAAAATGCAGAAGGCATAGTAAAGAAAATAAAAGATTTTCAATTTCTGGCAACCCTCAGTTTTCTCCTAGATTTTCTTTAAATCTTTAAAGACTTGTCCCTCGTTTTCCAAAAACAGCATTTGCTTTTATGTCAAGTCAACAACGAAGTTTTGAAAGCAAAAAAGAATTTAGAAAATTTGCAGAAAGAGGAAAAATTAAAGAACAATTTTTTAGCTCTATAATGGAGAAGCTTACAAAGATGTAGTTCTGACAAATGTTGCAAATGGGAAGAAGTTCTTCAAATCTGACAGAAATACTATGATAGACTTTGCAAAAAAATATTTATTGGAAAGATTTTGTGACATTAATTCCCCTGTAATCACTTCAACATATGTTTTTGACACATTCACTTGGCCCACTGGAAAAGATTTGAGTGACTTTGGAGACAATGAAATCAAAATTATCTTGATCATTTTAAGGAAGTAATCAAACATAAAAACAATGAAAAATATATTGAAAAAATTGTGGTAGACGAATGGTTTGACTTCAAAATAAGTAGCCAGAACTTGAAAGTTGATGAAATTCTTTTAAAGATTACTGAACATAAGGAGAAGTTTTTTTACATAAGCCAGTTGTTTTCACTTCTTTGTGTAATACCAGCATCAACCTGTGAACGAGGCTTCAGCCAGATGAATCTTATCAAAAATCACTTGAGGCCTCATTAGTCAACAGAAGTATGAACAGTCTCTTAAATATACGCATTAATGGGCCATCATTAGAAAATTTTGATCCAGCAGACTCTATAAATAAGTGGTACTTTGGAGGTGGAACAAAGCATGTACAAGGACATAAAAGAAAATTTTGTGATGCTGAATAATTGATGTAAAAATTTAAAAGAAACAAAGCCGAACAATCACTATTAATTAGGTATGAAATGTTTAATTATAAAATAATAAATTGGTGTCATACATCTTCGTTATAAATCAAAGGTTTCATGGGGATTTTTTTTTAATCTGGTATAGCGTATATATGTATTTGTATTACATAGGGGCAGAAACTCAAAATTTGTGTCATATCCCATCTCTGTACACTGTTGTCGTAATGTGCCTATATTGCGTCTTCTTGGCTAGTGGTAAAGATCCCTGGCTGGTAAGATTTTCCCGGAATTCCCCAAATATATATAATATTCACAGTGAATATATATATAATATTCACAGTGAATTGCTCTTGAATTTTTCTGGTGAATTTATCCTGCTTGTACGGTCTTGTTTATGCAAGGCTGATGTATATTCTAATACTCTTTGAAAGTGTAATCTGCCCTTTTCTCCATACACCACCACCCTGCCCTTTTTTAGTCCTACAATGAACCCTGCTTACACACTGATCATCTCATAACTGAATGAAATTTATAAAATTTCAACATGCTACTTAAGGCACTTACCTAACTACTTGTACTGGTAATCCATCAGGCCTTAACTGATTTCCCATCACGCGCATTGGTGGGCCTCGTGGTGGCATAGGAGGCGGATGGAGCTGTTCGTAAGGATTTCGGTACTTTTCAAAAGGTGGTTTTGATTCATTCTGTTGCATATTATATTGATGTTCTTGCTCAGATGGATGCCCATGCACTGGAGGAACATCCGGCCTGCAATAAAAAAAATGAATTAATATGTATGCAAACTGAAAAGAGGCATTGTAATTCTTGATGCATAAGAACTCCAAAGAATGTTACTCTGCACTGCAATAAATCCATGCATGCAAGTACCATGTTGAACACAAAGTATCTTTATTTAATGAACACTTTTATACAGAATGTGGTTGCATATTTTATTAGAACTAACAATCAATTCTGAAGAAAATTCTGAGACTGAAATCATATTGGCAAAAAACAAGGTACAGAGGGTTACATATCCACCCAATGTGCTAGAAACAGAAAACCAGCACTGGTTGACAGTAGTGGTGAACGTCAGTTGTCATGTGCTACTCAGGACAACAGATGGCTAAAGGTCTTACAATTAATAGTAGAATACAACTAGGGTGTGCAGAAAACTCCTTCAGAGCTCACAAATCAGTGAATGGACCTAAGGAGTCAGCAGCTTGTTGATGTGCTTATGTTGACCAATCATGATCAACGAACAGTAAAAACAAGTTGCACAAACAAAAAGTCTATGTCACAACTAAAACAATATCTTGTCAAATGCTCAGTTGTATTCAGAACTCCCATTGTATCACAGTCACTCACTCACTAGGGGTCGATCCAGGTTTTTAAAGATGATACCCAATTTTGTGAAATTTTCCCTATTTTTGTGAATTTGCCTGGTTTTGTGTTTAGAGCAATTTTAATCCTCTATAACTATTATTTTGAAAATAAAAATTGTCTTATTTCAGTTATTTTTTAATTATTAGGAATAAAATAAGATGAAATTAAGAATTTCGTTTTATTTTATTTCTAATTGTGGTCCATGCTTCCTGGGTTTGCAGAAAGTTTTCTGTTTCGATGATTGTGCATGCCAGGGCTGGAAAAATAGGTTTCAGATCTAGCAGACAGTTACCAAAATTTAGGTGCCCGCTGAAGTAAATTCAAATCTTACAGATTCACATTCCAAAAGTAATGTGTTGAGATGATGGAACAAAAAGTTATAGTGTATTTTTTCAAAACCCAAATCACACTTACTGCTAAATAAAATTTCAATTTGGTTCATCCCCCCCCCTCTCTAGTTGGTGCTCTCAAAAAATTAAAACTTTAGGTTTTCATTTTATTTAAGTATAATTTATTCAAATTAAATTTTGCACATGTAAGCCCAAAGCATCATATTTTCCTTTCTATAATCCGGACTCATGAGCTATGAAATTTAGGAAAAAAAAAAAAAAAAAAAAAAAAACATCTGCGCATAATCTGCGGTGAGAATAAAAAATTCTTGTGCGGTAACAGTCATTTTTAAGTACTTTTATGTTATTTTTAAATGAACCCCCCCCCGAAAATTCCTAGTTATTTTAGCGTTACCATTGTTTATTAGTTAGACCTAAAAATCTGTAGTATTTTGCATTTCTGAAAGTATTTCTCAAAAAACTGAAGGACGAACAAAAGCCTTAACACTAATGTCATTAATGCAACAAATTAACGAATGCGATTCGGAAAGTGATTATGCAACCGCATCAGGCTAAGTGCTCTTGAAGCAACTTTAGCCTGGCCAACTGAGCTATTCCACACTACTTATTGAGCGCAAAATATTTTCTGTCCAAATGCTCGAAAAAATAAATAAATTAAAAAGCCATATTTGCACCTCTCTAACTAACTTCATACTGTGTCAATTTTTTTTTTTTAATATTGTTAGCACATTTTCCAACACTGCTAGCTAGCCGTCCTGATGCCATGCATAATTTTAAAAAATTAAAGTACCATAAAATCTTATCTGCAGAACCTAAGATTTTAACTTTTTAATTGATGGATTATACGACGAAAGTACGGTATTTACTGCAAATTATGCAAATTGAATCAAAAAACAAAACTGGGGTGACTGCGACAAATTTTTAGACACCCAGAATTTTTTCAGCCATGGTATACGCAGATACAGTTAGTTCTTTCACAAGCCTACGTTCGGGCTGATCTGGTGACAACGACAAAAAATCCACTCCAGGTTGTATTAAAAAAGGAAAGTCATCAAAGGTCAAAAAAATTTTAAGTGCTGGTGGAAATGAAATAACTTATTATGCAATATATATTGCAAAAAATCGCTTTTATGTCACCGATCCCTCATAAGGTGAACAGTCAGCCACTCCCCACCATGTTCATCTGATCATAATAGTAAACACGAGTCGAAAATCCTGGTTGGTACGGCAAAGATTAAATAAATACACTTCCCAACTTTCCCCCTTGTGTGCAAGAACAGCAATAACCAAACAACTTCTGAAGTGATCAGAACAGGGGGGGGGGTCCATTTGGGGAGATGGAGACCGAAATCTAAGGTGAAACACGTCTAAATTGCTGCCAGGGCATGGTCAGGGAGGAAGGACGGAGAACCAATCGCATTCTCTGTAAAAAGATGCTTCCACAACCTTTGGGATTCCTTTCAGCGAGCGTCGCCTAAGCCGCCAGTAGCAATGATGCAGTTTTTGATATGCATCCATCAGAGTCCGTTTTACTGAATTTTAAAAAAAAAAAAAAAAAAAAAAAAAAGACGTAGTAGTTAAACATAATATTCAAGATGACTCTTACCCTAAAATATTTTTTGCGAGCTTAAAATTTTACAGAACACGAATATACCATTAATTTCGAAATGTTTTTGTGAAGATACCGTTTGAGCAAAAAATATTTTTGTGAAGATACCGTCCAACAGTATCAAATCCCACCTGGATCAACCCCTGCTCACTGAGCTGTTCCCTGCGATTCAGAGGTTAGCTAGCTGCACAAAGAAATACAAACTACCAGATAAATTTTTAACTGATTATTTACTTCCTGTTACTGCATCAAACTTCTAAATACACAGCGATCTTGACACACAACTTGGGCTTCACTGGCATCCATCACACAATGTAACACAAGACCTTCTATACTTCATACTCAATCTTTTTCACATGCAGACACTTCTGAATCTGATCCTCCCATGACTTCCTTGGCCTTCCTCTGACTTTCCTTTCTGCCACCTGGGCTAAAACGATTTTCTTGGTAAGCACCTCATCACTCATTCTTTCAACATGGCCAAACCACCAAAGCATATTAGTCTCCACCTTGCTAACAACATTTTGCTTCACAATACACAACTGCAACACATCTTCATTCCTCACACGATCAGGACGTGTCTTGCCACAAACCGTAAGTAACGCATTTCTCCAGAACACAAATGACTCCTATGTTTCATCTATAGTACCCATGTTTCACTGCTATACATCAGAGTAGGAACAATTACATTTTCATACACAGCCATGTGGGACCAAATTCCTCAGTTCATCATCATCTTAATTTTTGAATTTCATTTAGATGATATCAGTTAAAGAGTACATCAAACTATGCAAGTTCAAGGCACTTATAACATAGTATAAAGCCAATACTTGTAGCATAATACAGCATACAAAAGTTGCCGAGTTTTCACCCACCACTGGGAGGCTTTTTCAAAGCAGTGTCATGCTTATTCAGGTGATATTTTTACCAACATATGCGGTATGTGTATTTTTTTTTTTTTTTTTGTAGCATTCTTTCTCAAATTACTAAGGTTCTAGAAATAATTTATTACCAACACTGCAGATTATTATCTATATAATGTACAAGTCAATCTTTTATTTTTGCAGCCTTTACAATTAAAAATGGTTAAAGAAAAAACTAAGTGATTTTATGGCAGGAGTTCACTAAATCAGTGGCTGATGTGCAGGAGAGCCAGCGTAAGATATTACTCAAGTAAAAGATTACTACAGAAAGCATAATGCAATGTTGGTTGCTGAGTATGTACAGAGGATGTTCACACATTTTTTGAATGATTTTACAGCAATATAATTAATAAACATTATTTCTTAAATGTTCTATCTGAAAACCCTTTCTCTGGACTATGAACCTACATCAAGATTTCCAAAACAACTCAACATTTCTCAAAATTGGTATTTTATTTCCCTCCTCTTCCACTGCTTTCCATAGCCCAATCATTGTTTTAGGTCTGCATTTAGAAAACACTATTTTTAGCACTACAGAGGCACAATATTCCATTGATGACACATCAGAGGACTTTGAAGAAATATGACCAAAAGCTATAGACTTGATACCCATCTCTTCATTCTTTTCAAGAAATACAGTGGTAGATTTAGACGTATGACTGGTAGCCTTATTCTGATGGAGTTCTACTCTTTGAAGACTTTGCAGATATAAAGGAATGGTATTTCTTCTTTAAATATAGGTGTTAAAACATTTTTTTGGTAATGTAGAATTGATTTCAACATTCTTTTCAACTTTCCTTAACTTTAATTTCTCATTATAGGAGAAACCAGCAATAATCATGAATCCTTTACTGAAACTTTCTATGGATTCTTGGAGCCAAGTTTGTTAAGTCTTAAGTCTTTTTTTTTTTTTTTTGCTCTTCTCCTTTGCAATAGTAAATCGACTTGACATTTTTTTGTTACAGTCATTAAATTTCCATCTGTCTCCAGCTAAGTGATTTTCATAAAGAAGTCTACACCGTGTTTTGCGCTCAGCCATGTGCTTAGGCAAAAAGTGGTGAATGTAATGCCCCCACCCCCAGATTCAAATCTTTGTGTATTACCCTTGTTTACGGTTGATGTACAGATTTTTAATGACTTAACGATTGCTCTTTGGGTTGATGGATTTTTTTTTTAAGGCCAGAGAGAGACCTTACTTTCCAAATAGTCATAAAAGTACATAACTTCTTTGGATTTTCATTAAGTGTTCTTTTTACCTGTTAAAAAGCAATGCTTGACGATTTTCCCCTCTATTATTAATTTTGTTTATTTTACATTCAGAAATGCTAATTCCACGATTTTTACAGCATTTTTTAAATTACAGAACACAAATACTTCTCTTCATAAAGAGCAAAAACATAACCACCTATCCACAACTCGTTTACATGTGCCATTTTTTAGCAGACTAAATTTAACTGCAGCTGATATTTCTTTTATGTTCATCTAACTCACTGTAGCAAGTTTTAATTCTTTGAACTACTTTTACTCTCTGTAATTTCTTATCAAAAACATTCCAAAAATGTGTGAACATCCTCTGCATTTTGTGGAAATAAGCCTACCGTTTTGAGGATGAAAGTGGTAGGCATCATCTAACATAGTGGTAGTCTAAAGACTCCAACAAAAGTCAACTACGACACAGGGCAAATACTTTACAGAATCCACCTTAGTCAGCCTCCCAGTACAATTTTCAGGGGTGATTGTGAAGTGAAACAGAAAACTTGTAAACTCTAAGATGTTGGTACCATTATATCTATATCGCACAGGTATTAACTAGCTACACAACAAATAGGCACTAGTGCAGTTTAACTTTGCATCTTTTTCCTGTACCAAATTTTCTTTCAGTCTGCCAGAAATTATTCAAAACTTACATTTTTGAAGTCAAATTTTGCACTTTGGATTATTTTGACAGTCTATGAAGATCAGCCCCATAGTGGTTTCCATTCAATTCAAAATGTAGTTCATCAGATTCACTAAATCAAATATAGCCAAATCATAATATCTGATGAAGATTCAACTTCCAAAATGATGAAAGAAGTCTTTCTTTCAGCATGCATGATTGTTATGAAACAAACTCTCAGGGTGTCACACATGGTCTACACTTCCCATTACCAAGGTGTTTTCAATCAAGCACTGTAGTTTTCACAGCATGTGAAACTTAAAAGGAACTTTTAATTATCATTTTGTTGCATTTTTAGAAATGAGATGACTAAGAATTCTCAAATTCATCTAAACAAACGATGGTGGGAAATTTCTTAGTTTAAAATGCGATAAAAATAAATAAATAAATAAATAAAAACCAATTCCAGGCTCAACCTAAATTACATACAAGTATAAATATTTCATGCCACTTAAATGAAAGAAAAAGCTCTAGTAACTAACATGATGAAATTTGGACAAACACATAAACGCTAATAATAAGTATGAAACTTTAAAACACATTTAAGTTACATAAGAAAGTTTAATTTAAGGAAGCTTTCTACTGATAAGTTCAATTTTTGGCTGCCTTGTGTTAGATGGACGATGACAACAGTAATGGTTGCCAGATCCGTAAAGTGGTACACATTATTTCTTTCTTTCTCTCTCTCTCTCTCTCTCTCTCTCTCTCTCTCTCTCTCTCTCTCTCTCTCTCTAAATTGACTTTCATATTAATGGTATGGATGCTCCAAAGAAGCAGAAGTATACTCCAAAGTTAGAGATGCCGATGAAGTTTCGGAATTTCCTTTATGGACATAGTTTTAGTTTTTGTGCTCCGATAAATGGCTGTTGGTGCTGCGGAAAGTGCTTCCAATGTAGGAGTTTTCACTAGAAGATTTTGAGATTGGGATGAGGTAAACTCCAGGAAGATTGAGGGGGTTACTTTGGTATCTAATTAGTCACCCATAATTAATTATATAATAGAAGGGTTGGATAGATGGTATCCATACTTCTTGAAAAGCTCCAGCAAATTTTTGAAATATTTTTATTTTTTTTAAAAGCTTAAGCAAATTTTTAAGCAGTTTGGATATCTGGCCATCAGTTCCAACCCTTCTATCATCAAATTAATTTTGGATGATAGAAAGAAAGTTACCCCCCCCCCTCAATCTTCCCGGAGTTTACCTCATCCCAATCTCAACATCTTCTGGTGAAAATTACTACATTCGAAGCATTTTCCACAGCATCAACAACCATTTATTGGAGCACAAAAACAACATCCACAAAGGAAATTGTGAAACTTCACTGGCATCTCCAACTTTGGAAGACACTTCTGATGAACCTCTTTGGAATGACAACAAATGAATCACACCATTCATTAATCGTTTTTCGCCACACTATCGGGAAAGTTCAAAAATTTTTCTCAGCTCCAAGAATTTCAATTCTGATTCCCCTTTCATCATACCATTAATATGGAAGTCAGTTTTAAAAAAAGGAATAATGTATGTGACTTTACAGATCTGGCAACCACTACCATTGCCATCACCCATCCATCAGAAGGCTGATGACTGAATTTATCAGTCAAAAGCTCCTTTAAATTAAACTTTCTTACATAACTTAAGTGCAATTTAAAGTTTCAGGCTCATGGAATATGATTCCTTCCACATTTTCTATTTCCAGTCCTTACCAATATTCACTTGATAATGGGCAGCTAATGTCTAGTAAATTTAAAGGGTTCCTATTTCATTTTGTCCAATGTTTTTGCAAGTACATTTGCCCAGCTCCATTAACAACATTTTGAAAAAGCTTTGTGCTTGCTCACCAGCAACAGCCTATCTGTTTTATGCCCAGAAGTTTACATGAGCATTCTTCATATTACTGCATTCCTAGTGTAAGGACTCTTGTGATCATATTTTGATTTCATGTCTATGTATGTATTCATTAGTACCAATAGTAGCCCGCAAAGGTGATCGGGAGAAAGCGGAAACCATGCAGGGAAGAGGACTAAATGCCGAGAGTTCTGTTCTCATGGGGGTATATGACACACCCATAGAACCAATATTCACTTGATAATGGGCAGCTAATGTCTAGTAAATTTAAAGGGTTCCTATTTCATTTTGTCCAATGTTTTTGCAAGTACATTTGCCCAGCTCCATTAACAACATTTTGAAAAAGCTTTGTGCTTGCTCACCAGCAACAGCCTATCTGTTTTATGCCCAGAAGTTTACATGAGCATTCTTCATATTACTGCATTCCTAGTGTAAGGACTCTTGTGATCATATTTTGATTTCATGTCTATGTATGTATTCATTAGTACCAATAGTAGCCCGCAAAGGTGATCGGGAGAAAGCGGAAACCATGCAGGGAAGAGGACTAAATGCCGAGAGTTCTGTTCTCATGGGGGTATATGACACACCCGTGATCAGCCAAACCGATTGCATAGAGGAGGATTACTTCCAGTAAGATGGGCTAGTGAACAGTTGGTTTTTCCAGAGCAGAAAGTGGCTCGGAAATCTGTAAAGTTACTTTTTTTTCTCTTGTACAATTTATGTATGGAGATTGAGAACTATAATTGCCAAATAAATATATTTTATCTTTCTACGTAAATGATGATTCCTTTTTTATACTGCTGGACGAACAATTGACAAATGTCTCAGTTAATGAATGTTGTGGGGACACGACAGTGTGAACTACCCAAAGGAGGCCCGCCGAAGTCATACGAGTCCAATACACCTAGTTTTCAGTGACATATTATTTTTATATTATTTAGGCACTAGCTAAATTTTTACATTACATTATTTAAACATGGAACAAGTCTTACTTTGAACTTACTTCCTGTAGTCTTTCAAAAAGCTTTTTACTGAAAGTGATTTTTTTCATTCAATTTCATTTTTAATTAAGGTTTGTTTTCTTTAGATAACTGCAATGGAAGTAGAATTATGAGAGCTTTTGAAAAATATAAAGAATCCAGCTTCTTTGTGATTTTCCACAAACTGCACAGCAAAATTTTTGTTTTCCTGTTCCCATTAGTGTGTGTGTGTGTGTTAATGGGGAAGGGCGGCTTTAGAAATGACTAAAAGTGAACATCAGGGTAAGCTAAACACAGTTTGCAAGTAAATAATTTTTATGAATTAATTTCTGTGCTTTTTTATTATGAGCAAAATGAGTTTTAGAATTCAAATGATGATAAAAATTCTTGGAAGTTCAATCACTGGTTTTCTATAGATGCACCTAATATGGTTTCACAAGTAAACAATTTTGATTACAAATCAATCAAATGCTACAATTTTCAGCCAAATGCAAGTTCTGTGTATAGTTAACAAAAAAAAAAAAACAAAAAAACTTACCGGAAAGCACCACCTCTTTGTTTCCAATCCCAACCTGGAGCATTAGGATTGCCTTCACATACATTTTCCAATGGCTGCCTCCATTTTGGTTGTTGAGGAGGAAGAGCACAATCTGTTGGATCACTCTGTGAATATGGAGCAGTAAACCTGTCTCCTCCACCTCTCCAGTTTGGCATAGAAGGTATTCGAGGTAAAGGCCTATCATGTGACTGAGCCATTAATGATGAATGCCTGGGGCCACTTTCCTGCCATGGCATAACCCTCTCCTACAAATAAGAAATTGACACAGTGTGAAAACCTGTGAATATAATATATGCATATTTATGATTTTAATCATAAAAATGATGTTAACTATTGAAAAATCTAGCTTTCTTCCAGTGTGCTTTAAAGGCAAAATGATTCTGAACATTATCGTGTTTTACTTTATGCAAAGAGCTATATATTAAAGCCCAACACCTTACTGTAGATGACTGCACAATCATACTTATTCTACAACACAATCATTTGCATGCTATTTGTTTTCTGATAGCAGAAAGAGATATTAGTGTCTTTACTCATGCTATCTTATTATGCAATTCAAATCTTAGATTCCATGGAAGAAATATTCTTCACTAATTATGTAGAACAAGGTCTGGATTACAACAATCAGATATGCTTGAATTGCTAGTTTTACTGTTCAGTATACTCTACATGATATCATCACATCAGAAAACTTGAAAATGGAAATTACTTAGCAAGCTTGAATGGAAATCAGGAGATGCAGGTTCAATGCCTGCTCCAGGGTCTGCAGTGATGTTATGTATTGAACAGTAAAGCTAGCGATTCAGGCATGTCCGATAGCTAAAATCTTGACCTTGTTCTACGTATAATTACAGAAGAATATTTCCTCCACGGAATCAATACCTTCGACACTGGTGATGTAATTACTTGCACTACGAAGAAGCAGCATTGGCTTTGACTAGTGAGATCTGATGTTCACATTCTTCAAATTCAGATGCTTGGAACTTATCATCCTGGGTGGTACAAATAGACAGCATACTCGAATGGAAACAGAGCTGTCGGTCAATTCCTGCTGCAGGGTGATGTAATTTTAAACTTTTCTGATGTGATAATGTCACATTCTGAACAGTAAAACAAGCATTTCAGGTAAATCAGATTGTTAAAATCCGAATTCAGCTCTTGTATTTCTACATTTGTACATCAAATCATTGCTTTAACAATATGGTAAGCAACAGTTATGAAAAGAATGTCAGTGCATAGCATAAACTTCAGTAACATACAAAGATTTATATACACACTAAACATAAATAATCAATATGATTTGTTAATATAATAGCAAATATCACTCAAATTACTGTTAACAATGTTGGTCAGCAACCATTAAAATATGCCAAAGTTTCATGTGGCAACAAGAGCATAGTTAAATTCCAAAACATAATTCATATTTTAGAAGGAAAAGTGGTTTTTTTAATACTGAAATACTAATTGCAAAATTCTTGGCCTACATAACGAGCTGAAGTATTCTAGGTGAGATAAAATTCTAATTCAACTCTTGGAAAGAGTGAAAAACAAAAATGAAAACTTCTATATAGCTAGCACTTCCTGAGCTGAAGAAACCCATGGCCAAGAGTGAAATTAAGAAAAAAAATGCCAGGCATTTATGAAATGTGTTTTTTCATAAAAATAGTCATTCCAATTTGAAAATAAAATTTGTAATATTAAAAGGTAAACTGGAAAGTGTTCAATTATTACACAGGATTTTCTGCAACGTTTATATCGAGGATGGAAAGTACTTGCAAAACTATAACAAAAGATCATGAATACAAATAAAACTAAATAATAACAAAGAACTGTACACCAATCACACTTAAAATAGTATAACTATATTATTAATCCGAATTTCTTGGTGTAAAATACAAATCAAGGTTTCCAAGCTTTCGCACATCAACCAGATGGCTTTCTCAAGGAAGGTAGACTGCAAACTGAATAACAGAACGCTTCAACAATTTGAACACAGTGACCTATTTTATATAAAAGCAAATTCAGCAACTTAGTTCCAGAAGAAAATAAAAGATTTAAACTCAATTGAAAAAATAAGGAAAGTCTACAAAGAAGGTAACTCAAAGAAATACTTGCAGAAAACAATTATCCAAAAGCAGTCTTAATATAACTCAAATAAAAAATCTTGTAAAAAAGTTACAAAACCCAAACAAATAGAATTCACTGGAAAAATTAATCACTACACAAAGAACTATTTGAGTTTCAAACAAGAAAGTTGACACCGAATTTTCGGGTGTAATATAAGCACGTCTTTTGAATCCGTTCTGACGCAAATTAAATTTATCAAAGCTATTCAAAGTCAATGGAACCGGTATGGAAAACAATAATATGTGACGGAAGAAAGAAGTTTTTCAATTGGGTTTTTAATCCCTCAAATATTGCTGTAAACGGAATCGTGAGCTTACGAACTCTTAGAAACAGAGATATCGACAAAAATAAGATGTGACTTTACGTCCCCTGGTGGGAAAATCATGCATTATTTTAGGAAGAAAGTATTCTCAAAAGGTTTATCCGTATAAGCGGTATCGGTCGAAGAAAAAAAAAAAATTAGTCAGAGTTTTCAGGAGCCCAGATTTTGCAACAAATACTTCAGAAGCAGAAATTAACACATATGACCCCTGGTGGCTACACCATTCTTTACCAAACATTAGAAATTATGTGAAAAATATTTTCCATCAGGTCGTGTATGCGATACAGGAAGAATTTTTCAAATCAGAGCTTTAGGAGCAGAAATAACGCAGAAAACGCAATTTACCTTTGTGCCCCCTAGCGGAAAGTGTATGATTTACTTTAAAATTTTGAATTTATACGAAAAACATTTCGCATCGGAAACACTATCCAACAAAGAAGGAATTTTTCAAATCGTACTCTTAGAAGTAGAGATATTGACAAAAATAAGATATACATCTACGCCCTGGCGTAGAAACCATGCATTTTTTCAAGAAAATTTTCCTAAAAGGTTTGTCGACATGAGTAGCATCGGTCAACAAATGACGTTTTTTTAATTGAGAATTTAGAAGCTCATATTTTGCTGCAAATACAACAGAAGTGGAAATTAAGATTTACGCCCCCTGGTGGCCAAACTATTTTTTAACAAACATTAGAAAGTATGTGCAAACGATTTCCCATCAGGAGCTTACCCGGTGCAGAAAGAATTTTTCTAATCAGAAATTTAGAAGCAGAGATATAGGGGGAACGCAATTTACCGCTACACCCCCTAGTGGAAAGTCTATGAATTACTTGAAAATTTTGAAATTATATAAAAAAACATGTCACACGGAAAACACTATCCAACAAAGAAGGAATTTTTCAAATCGGACTCCTAGAAGTAGAGATATTGACAAAAATAAGATATTCATCTACGCCCCCTGGCGTAGAAACCATGAACTATTTTAAGAAGAAAGTGTTTCTAAAAGGTTTGTCGACATGAGTAGTATCGGTCAACAAACGTTTTTTTCAATCGAGAATTTAGCAGCTCATATTTTGCTGCAAATACAACAGATGCGGAAATTAAGATTTACGCCCCCTGGTGGCCAAACTATTTTTTACAAAAATTAGAAATTATGTGCAAGCGATTTCCCATCAGGAGCTGTATCCGGTGCAGAAAGAATTTTTCAAATCGGAGATTTAGAAGCAGAGATATAGGGGGAAACGCAATTTACCGCTACGTCCCCTAGTGGAAGGAAAGTCTGTGAATTACTTGAAATTTTTGAAATTATATGAAAAGCATGTCACACGGAAAACACTATCCAACAAAGAAGGAATTTTTCAAATCAGACTCCTAGAAGTAAAGATATTGACAAAAATAAGATGTACATATCTACGCCCCCTGGCGGAGAAACTGTGGAATATTTTAAGAAGAAAATATTCCGAAAAGGTTTATCGATGTGAGTGGCATCAGTCCACGAAAGAATTTTTAATCGATATTTTAGAAGCTACGATTTTATGGCAAATACATCAGAAGCAAAAATTAACACTTACGGCCCCTGGTGGTCAAACTATTCTTTACCAAAAATTTGAAATTATATGCAAAAGATTTTCCGTATCTGCTGAAGAAAATTTTTTTCAAATCGGAGTTTTAGAAGAAGAGTTATTGGGGAAAATGTAATGTACTTTTACGCCCCCTAGCGGAAAATCTATGCGTAATTTGAAAAAGTAACTATATCTATAATACTCTTCGACATAAATGGAATCGAAAGATATAATTTTTTTTTCAATAGGATGTTTAGAAACAAATATGTGGAATAAAACGCATTTCTGAATTCGACATCACCTGCATTTATGCCCTCTAGCGGCAAAATTGTACATCGTAAGAAAAAACGAAATAAAGGACCATCATTTGCATATTTCAAGCTTCCCAATGTGAGAAGAATTTTTCAAATCGGACTAATAGTTGCTGAGATATCGTGGGTGGAGACGGACGGACGGACTGACAAACCGATAACAGAAGCACGATCTTTTACAAAAGACGTGCTAAAAAGTTAGGTATAAATATAAAATTAGATTTGCATTAAATCTAAGCTACAAAATTTAAGATTTCTTCCCCAAAGTAATAAAAACAAGATATTTTGCAAATGCAAGGCATTGTATAGGAGGTTCAATGTAACTGTGGGACTTCTTGCATAGGAGATATAGATCAGAGGCTGAACACTCTCATAGCAGAACAGAACACAAGGCGCTATAAGAAACTGTACAAAATAAAACGGGACTAGGCGAGCATGTCTGGGGTGCTGGTCATGATGTGTATATGTCGAACTGGGATTCTCTAACAATCTCATTAGTTTTCATAATAGCCTTTTAAGAAGAAGTACAGGAAGACCAGAAATTAAGAACAAGGCCATCACCAATGACTTTATGGGAAATTCTCTACCAGACCTGTGATGCAATTTAGTCAAAGTTAACCGCAACTGAACATCCTTCAGGGAAATGAATTCCTCAAAATAGCCTGATGAAGATGAGTTATCTCAAAAAATTTTCTAAATTTTAAAAATATTTTCTAGTACACTCCATGAAAGGAATTTCTAAAAACACAGAATTATTAAACTAAAACATTCAGTCATATTTTTTTCAACATAATCATAATCAAAAACATTCTGGCACTTTGTTGCCACATGTATGTGTTATTAGCTTGTTTATTCCTTCTGTATAAAATTTGATGGAGTCATGCTTTGACAGCAAATGTTTTTCATCTGTGGTGAAGCAACATCCTTTTAAGTGATCATTCAACTACGAAAAGTAGAGAAATTTCTTAAGATTTCATTTCTCCAATTTGTGTCGTGCTGATTTCCATGAAGCTGCTGTTTGGATGGCCACTGCAAATCTTGTCAGTTAACTGATCCCTACCACCAGCAAACTTTCAACACCATTCAGCAACATGTTGATCTGACATTACACATTCTCCGCATACTTCAACAAGATGTCCATAGATATAAATTCGCAAAACTTTCCTTGACCACAAAAATCAAATAAAATGTCAAACCTTGTCACAAGATCAATGTTCCCACCTAAACAGCATTTTGAACTGACACAACACAGTTGCAATTTGTGTGTGCACCTTCAGGCTATGCAGTGCTAGCATTCAGAAACATTATTACCAACAATGATTATTCTATGTCAGTAAACTGTTACATTTCCTACAGCTGTGTTTGTAACCCCAGTTTTCACTAAATACTTGTAATACACCCCCGAACAAAAACTGTTAAAGTGCCACGATGCTTACAACAAACTTTTGTGAGTCATATCTTCCTCTTTAAGCCTTACTTATATGAACAAGATTATGATAACAGAAGTTCCAGTCAGTGTTGCAAAATGTAGAAGTATATCATATATGCACAGTTTTTTTGTCTGCAGTTTTAAACAAAATAAAAATTTTTCGTTTTTCTAAGATTAAGTTTAAAGTCACAGATCATGATAATAGTGGGGATGAGAACGTTCTGTGGTTCTCCACATTTTGCATTTTTCTGAAAAAAAACTACACTTTTCTTCATTTAACTTCTTGATTACATTCCTGTCTCATTTTAAATATTCTTTCTGATAATTTTCCTCACTTCATATTTTCAAATAATTTTTATCAATGAAATGCACGTTTTCCTGTTCCGAACAGTCTTTTCAAAATCAATCAACACAGCAAGCAAGCGACCCCCCCTCCCCCAAGTGATATGAAATTTCAAAATCTGTACTTAATCTGCATGTGATGGGATCAGCTCCATTTCCATAACTTGTAAAAATTGTTCTCAGAGTGAACAGCAGCAGTACCAATTTCTTACTTTAATTTTTGTTTAAAATGCATGTTATTATTATTATTTTCTTCATTATTCGGTCCCTGCTAACTATACTAAGAAACATAGCAAGCATTTTTCCTTTTGTTCAAAGCAAAACTGAAGTTCAAAAAACAGTATGCTCACTTAATTTGCAGAAAAAATGACTTGCTCATTTTGTTTCTTGATATACAAAGTGACTGAGGAATGGAAAAACATATATTTTAAGTAAAACTAACCACCTTATTTGTGATAAAAGGTAAAATATGAATCTAGCCATTTTCGTTCTGCACATTCAATCATAACATTCCTATTTTGTCATCACTGGAATCTATAACGCATAGTTTTATTAGTTTTTCTTTAAATTGTCTTATTCTATTATCATGGTTCGATTTTCATGGGTTTGCAAAAGGTTTTCTGTTCCAATGGTTGTGCAATTTTTTTCCATATACAACTCTGGTGCCAAGATACCTTTATCAGGGTGGGGCATGCGATTTGCCCTTATATTCTATAAGGAATGTTCTATAGTACATTTATTATACTTAGTTTTGGTTTGTGTACCTGACAGAAAATGACAGTAAATACAAATGCATTGGCATATGATTAAAAAAAAAAAAATGTCAGTATGACTTACCTGGCTATTTTCCCATTCTTGTCTTTCACTTTTGATTCGACCCCTTTCCTCTAAAGAGTCATGAGGAATGGGTCCATTCCAAATGTTCTGATGCATAGGAGGTTTTGAGTCTGTAAAAGCATTTCTATAATTAGGCTCAACTTCTGATTTTATTACTTGATTTTGAGGTTGACCTGGATGCAGCATGGAATTAGGTGGCACATCACTAGGTCTACAAGAGTCATTCACAGTCACAAAATCAGCACCAGAAGGAGGGTAGCAGCTGTTATCTCTAGCTGAAGGTGCATAATTCATTTGAGATGGGCGGTGACGCCAGTCAACATCTTTCATGTCAGTCATGGAACGACTATTCTGGGTCTCAGAATACTCCATTTTACTTTCGATCGGCTCTTCCTTGATTGTGACAGTTCTCATGTCAACGTCAAAGGGCATGGAGCTTGACCCATCTGCACCAGCTACAGCAGTTCTTTCATTTTTAGGATTCCTAAAATCTGTATCTCCAGTTTCAGAAAAATGGCTTTCTGCACTTGGTTCTTGTTTGATATTTTGCTCTGTGATGGGCGACATCCTTGCTTTACTAGGCTCAGCTGCACGGATGCCTGCGAGGAATTTATTATAAAGTTCATGCTGAGGTTCTTCTAAAAATACTACTTCAGGAATGGGTTTGCCCAAATACACTAGATACTCTTTGTCGTCTATGTCCACAAAAAATGTTGGGCCACCAAACTTTCCTTCATACGGGTAATCATCTAAGTACAGTTCACGAGTAGGAACACCAAATTTCAATGTATGTAGCTTTCCATGTACATCAAACTCAACTGGTTTTCCATCAAATTTTACTATGATAGGATTCTGAAAAATAAAATAAAAAATACAACTCAACATCTTTTTCTTTCTCCCTTTTTATAAGACATGCACAGTAATTATTTTATAATAAGAAAGCACAGTTTAAGTAAGACTGACACACCTGGCATTACTAGGGAATAAATGTGCACAGTAATTATTTTATAATAAGAAAGTACAGTTTAAGTAAGACTGACACACCTGGCACTACTGGGGGATAAATGATGTCCAATAAATGAATCTTCATACATTGCTGGACAATTGCTAAGGACGGATCATAAACGGCTATATAGCGCATAAAAAAGTAAGTGTGGTTGGATGCCAAGTGAAATAAAATAATGTCAGAATGCCAGGACTTTACAAGAAAGACAATTTATTGTGCTCTGAAATCCAGAAGGCTTTGGAACGTGTTCAAGGGACAAACAGGCCATTTTGTGCAGAATACGTAAACGTGGAAAAAATGCAATTACCGTCTGCAGGCGTTCCGGCGTAAGATGTCAATATGGGATATGGCCACCATGGAGGGCGATGCAAGATTCCACACACCGTGTCATGCTTTGCACAACATTATCAAGCAGCTGTTGGGGTACTTTATCCCATTCCTCTGTCAGGGCACGGATGAGGGTGTCCTTGTTTATTGGAGGGCATTGGCGACCAGCAAGACTCCTCCCCAAAGCATCCCACACATTTTCAATGGGATTCATATCTGGAGAACAGGCTGGCCATACGAGGCGTTGAATATCCTCGCTCTCAAGACACTCCTGGACAGCGACTGTTCGATGACATGTTGCATTGTCATCCATGAAAATGGATCTATCACCGACAGCACCACGGAACATGCGAACATGAGATAGCAGAACATCATTAATGTATCATTGGCCAGTCATAGTCCCAGTTGGAAGCACATAGAGGGACGTACGGCCATTGATCATGATGCCAGCCCATACCATGACACTACATGTCGGATATCGGTCCCTTTCCTGTATGTTTTGCTGGACAATATGCAGTACCACTATCACGCCAGATCAGTTGTCGTCGACAATCAGACGTTGGACTGTATCTACTCTCATCTGAGAAGAGGACAGCAGACCAGTCGTTATCAGTCGAATTGCGATGTTGATGGCATCATTGCAAATGGGCGGTACGGTGACGTCTGGACAATGGGATGCACACAACAGGACGGCGGGCGTATAGTCCTCCTTCATGCAAACGTCTGGCGACAGTTTTTCGGGAGATCCTCTTGCCAGTAGCAGCCATAAACTGATTTGCTACCTCACTAGCTGTGCTGCGCCGGTGTCTTTTTGTTGATAGCACTATGTACCGATCTTCTGCAGGTGTCATACTGCGAACACGACCTCCCCGTGACGTTTGCTACATTCTCCATTTGTTTGAAATGATTTCCAAAGCCTTGAAACAACACTGTGGCTGATGTCGAACTCCCTGGCAACATCTGTTATTTTTCGCCCTTCTTCAATCTTGCCAATAATACGGCCACACGTAAAATCATCTAGGTGATGTCGGCAAGACATACTGAAAATTGCAAGTTCATCAATTGATTCTTTCCCTTTCAACTTTGCATTTGAACAACAACGGTCAATACGCGTCAAAACTTTTATATCTCTTATCAGCGCTATGACGTCACGAACAAGTTCGGCAATCCAAAATTTGCATACGCACAACACGTCTTAATGTATCCAGCACTTATGCTAATTTCCACATTTTCCTGCCTTCCATTTTATGGTTGCTATCGTTGCTATTGTCATCCGTCCTTAGCAATTGTCCGGCAGTGTACTACACAAGATCAAATATAAATACCGCAGGCACACTATAATATATAAACCATTTGCAGTACAAAACTTATGTTAAGAATCAAAATGGTGTGTTGCCTTAAAAAAATATGTAAATATTTAAAATGCAATTATACTATTCACAAAAAGTTGGCACAGTGGAGTTCCAATAAATAACTCAATAAAAGAACATTCACACGGTGGTCCAAAAATCTTGCTGTAATTTTATAAAAAAAAAATAACTACACCACTTACAGAAATAAAGTATGCAGCATTCAAATGGTAAACATCTGAAGTTTTGTCATCTACCATTGCATGTAGATGGCACAAGTTATTCCTGTTCATGGCTACAATGGCAAATGTGCAGGAAAAAGTTATTTGTGTGGTGTGGTATTTTGAAATGATAACAATTCATATGTAAAGAAATCCCCATACACATTTTGGCAGGAATCCTTCCGATGCTAAAAGAATTAAGCACTGGCAAGATAAATTGCTAAAAGTATGTTAGACAAGCCAAGAAGTGGACATTCCAATGTTTCAGAAGATACCGTGAAATGAGTACTGAAAATATTTTCCTGGAGCCCACAAAAGTTGACCAGACAAGCTGCTGTACAGTTGGGATTGCTATGTACCACAAGGATGCATATTTTGCATAAAAGGTTGAGGTTACTCATATGCCAGTTCTAGATTGTTCAACATTTGGAGAGGAATGAGAAGCTGCCATTTTGAATTCATCTGTAACTCAACTGAATGCCTATATAACGAACACTACTTTGAACATGTGCATTTTAGTGATGAGTCGCCATTTCATGTATCAATAACAGTTAATAGACATGAGGCGTGCATATGGGGTTCAGAAACCCCACACATCTCACAAACTCTCACTCATGATATTCTCAAGGTAAATATTTGGTGTGTGCTATGCACAACATCATTATTGGTCCCCCCCCTTTTCTTTTTTTGTGGACATATATTTATCAATGCAAAATTTTTTCTAATTTGGCTGTGCCACGAGTTAAAGACCTTCAACCATGTCATCTTTCAACAAGACAAAGCTCCTTCCCACTGGGAAACAAGTGTTTGTTGTGACACCTACTTGGATCCTAGGTTACCAGGATGCTGAACTGACCAAGATGGCTGATTCTGTGGCCAGCCCATTCACCTAATATTATAACCCTATAGGATTTTTTTTTTTTTTTATGGGGTTCTGTCAAAGATGAAGTCTACAGAACAAAGTTGAGTGATTTAAAGGACATACAAGAATGGACTGAGAACTCCATTGCTGCTGTTGATACAAATTTATTACAACAGACATGGCAAGAAAGTGAGTACAGGTCAGGCAACCTCCATCCAATTAAGATGGCACGTATACAAGTATATTCGTTTTTATCATAAAAAAAAAACAACTTTCAAATACCTTTAAAAATGCAGCAAATCTTATGTCTGTAAGTGTACTTTTTTTTTTTTTTAATAATATTCTAAACATAGTGCAAGACAAATAATACTGATATGTGCTGGACACAATTTACTGGTTTGGAAAGACTGCAATTGGATAAAAGCACCCCAGTCTTCTGAGCAAAAGTGCCATTCTGCTGAATGACAGCACCTGCTTGCATACAGAACTGCTAACAACAATAATAATTCGGGAACATGGGTCAAAACATTTGGACTGAGGTGCTACATCCCCAAGATGAAGCCTACTTACTTCATGTGCAATACTGAGGTTGAAGGAACTGCACAGTTTCCTTTGTGGATAAAACACTACCTTCTTTGTTAATGAGTTTGAAAAATTGGCATGTTGCTGGAACAAATGCCTAAATGTGGAAGGCCATTATGTTGAGAAACAGAAAAATTGCTGTATCATTCATTTCAGTAAATAAAAAAAATAAAATACTATCCTATTTACCAGACCTGGAAAACTTATTAATGGAACAACCCTCATATATGCCTGTACAAGTTCTTGTAAAAAAAAAAAAAAACCTACACTGGTTTCCTTAAATTAAGGGGGAAAGGAGGAAAACTGCAATTAACTCAAAAAATACATGATAAAATATGAAATTTGGTGAAAATCTGTATCATATCGTACATCAGAGAAAGACCCAAAGAAAATTTCGTAAGAAACACTTCATTCTGCCAAAAATGACCACATACAGAACCAGGTGAAAAATAATGTGTCACAATGAAACATTCAAAGTACCTCAATAGAGAATGTGGTCACCCCGCACAGCAATGCAGGCCTCATAGCGAGGTTTCATTGCCGTTGATGTCTAATAACTAGGTAGGTAGCAACAACCATTGATTGTGCAAAGCTTGTCTAATCTCTTTTAGCTCTTGTGGAAGGGGGTTGAGGAGCAGTGCCACTTCTCCCTAGAGCATCCTAGACATGCTCGATTGAATTAAGGTCAGGAGACCTGTCTGGCCAATCCATATGGACAAATGGACTCCTCGAAGATTTTGTTCTACCAGCCTCGCTCAGTAGGAATGAGCATTATCATCTTGTAGAAATTTATCTTCTATGGCACCTACATAAGGGCAAATGTAGAGGTCCAGGATATCATCCCTACAGCTTCAAGCAATCATGGTTCCTCTTGAAAGCACGTAGAGATCTGTCTGTCCACATAACGACATGTCACCCCAAACCAGCACATTACCACCACCATAAGCATCCCTTTCACGGGTTATCAAGGGATGACAGCGTGTCCCTCATTCTCTTCAGATCAAAGCATGCCTGGAATTGCTCTACAAAGCAAATACTTATCTGTTAACAGTACTGACCTCCATTGGTTTTCAGTCCAATTGACATGAATCAATTTAAATATTCCCCTTCTGGGGTAGGGGTGGGGTAAGAGAACATGCTGACTACTGGTCACTTACTGTTAAGACTATAATTTCCAATGGATTACTGTCCAATGATCTACTTCAAAATAGTCAACTATTTGAACTAGATCATTCCTGCAACAGGTAATCTACCTTTAGTCCTGCCACAGGTAATCTACCTTTAGTCCTTCCACAGGTAATCTACATTTAGTTTTTGTCCTAGCCTGATTGGAATTAATTCCCAGCTGGAAAACATCCAACATAAAAAAACAGATAACTAATTATACTTATCAACCTCTTGAGTTGATCATCCACAAATAATTCAAGCACACACAGCTCTCAGCTGTAATACCAATTCACCTGGATTCATCAGTCAATGGTTTCACTGCGATCACTTTTGTAAACTTTCACTCACTTTGGTGAACACTGAAAACAATGCACAGAGGTGTCATTCTCTCAGCAAACACCTCACAGTGGCACTGTGTAAATTCTTTTGGAGAATCAACAACCATGTGCCGTACTCACATGCTAGCAGGAATTTTGGCTCCTTCTGAAGGATTTCTTGAATAATTTGTCGGACACTTCACCCACAATCTCCCTTCCAGTACAATAAGGAGGGAGGAACAAGCAGAGCAGATTACTTATTACTCTTCGGCCGTCAGGAACACCTTGGATGTGAAGGGAAACGATCACACCCCTTTGGTCACCCGGCACTCTGTCGGGTCATCGTCACTGCCAAGTGGATTGTAGGCATTAACTCGGCAACTTCTTGTGATTTATTTATTTTGGCCATCTGCAGTGAAGGAAACTGCAGATTCTAACAATTCTTCTGTGCCTTCATGCAGTTAGTTTCCTTCACTGCAGATTCTAACAGAATTCTTCTGTAAACATGCAGTTAGACTCTTTTCCTTAGAGTCTCAGGAAACAACTGATTTTTTTTTTCATTTTTGCTGTTCTGCTGCTTTGGGATTCCCTTTTGCATGTCCTCTCTCTGGCAAACACAACAAGAGGTACTTGAGATTCCCTACCTTCAAGCCTTTTAGTGACACAAATTACAAGCTTTGCTGATATCTGAGCTCCCCTTTTACAATGAGTCGCTTTGCAAACAGTGCCTTGAGAGCTCTGTTTAGTCTACGTCCTGTCATACTTGAATCTGAATTATGGTTCTTTTGTCTCCCTTGACCACACACAGAAGAACAGCTTATCCGAGTGGTAAACCATTTCACTTGGAAGGGGGGGGCATATTTTCTTGCCATGAAAACCAATCAGCAGTTTTGAAGTAATTGAACAATTAATCTTAATTAACTGACTTCATTGGTCACACCCATCAGACCCAAAATAATGGTACCAAAATAATAACACACATACACACTGACTATTGTAGAGGCTAAACTCTTGTCACACTTTTAACTCTTATCAAATTGTGGATTATATATGCATTTAAACTACTCTGTGACAGGAGTGAGATCTGAGATTGATACTAATGCCACAGATTTCATAATGAAACATTTTTGCAAAATGATATTTACTAAAGTGAAAACACAACCAGTATTAAAGTACATCAAATTCCTTTGGAATTATAAATTGCATTGTCAACAGATACTTCTGTTATCTAAGTGTAATGACAAACCCTTTCACATTCAGAAATTCCAAACATACAATACATAATGTTTGGTTCTTACATCACACATGCATCCATGACAATGAACAGCCACAAAGATATTGTAACAGGCCTCTAAAGATATTTTAACACTCTGCATCACTGGGAAATCAGTTACTATGCTGCTACATATTTACATTAGAGCCCTTCAACTAACAAACACAAGCTTAAACACAATAAAAAGGATGGCTGCCAATTCCACAACTTTGATAGGATACATGGCTTAACTTCAGAGAAATAGTGGGATGTGAACTGCTGTTTTACAACAGTGTTAACCAATTTTTTGTTGTATGTCTGGTGATTTAGGGAAGGCTCATCACTGAATAAATAATGGTCATTATGAAGGGTTGAAAAAATTGTTGTATGAGTAGATTAAGCAACATTCTACTAAAACGAAGTTATAAAAGTGACCCCCCCCTCCCAAACCAAAGAAACCGAAGAATCACAACTTACCATTCCTTTAATAAATACAGGAGTAGGTTGTCCTCTGAGAACTATCTGTTTAGGTATGCCATCTATTACAACAATAGCTTTGTCATCAACAAAATGGATGTCCCGTTTTACACCATCTAATTCAAATGAGCAGGTTGATGGAGGCACACGTTTTGGGCCTAATGAAAGGAAATAAAAAGTGGCCTATTACACAGAATCGTGAACAGAAACGTGAAATGCATATGCCAGTGCGCATTCAATTTTTTTAAAACACAAGACAAAATTCTGCGAATTTGGTACAACAGATATAACCCGTAATTTTGATATTGAGTTACTCAATAACGCACGTCATGCTATAAGGATATCCTAGAACGAAGTCCACGTACCTCATTTGCGTTAGTGACATCCACATTATTGAAAAGGTGTTAGCCGTCCTGGTGGAGCAGTGGTCTACGCGATGGCTTCTGATCATTGGTCTAAGATGGGTCCAGGTTTGGATTCCAGTGAGGCATGGATGTTGTGTTTGTCTCGCGGTACTGGTTCTCTCTTCCCTGGAACCAGTGGCCCTAAATTAGGAATGGGCAACTGCTTATAGCTTATTAAGTTGCTCACAGTGGTCATTAAACCTCCAATAAAAAAAAAAATAAAGTGTGACTCATCTAAGGGGGATTTCAGCAGCGTAATGCACTATTTACTATTCTTAGATTTCCTTACTAAAAACCTAATTTTTGATAATTTAACATTTAAAACTCAGACCTAAAAAGAACATTAAAAGCTACTTCATTACATTTAAAATATGCATAAAATAACTAATTATATGCTAAAGAAACTATATACACAACCTCAATCCCATATCATCATACAGTAAAACTTTCGAATAGCGGACATCGAAGGGAAAGAAAAATTGTCTGTTAATCAAATGTGTCCACTATTGGGAAAATCATGCTTTATGACAGTATACATGTACTATGTATATAATATATATATTATAAGTCTATGTATATAATACACTGGGGGCCACCGAAAATGCAACACCAAGAAGGACACGAGATAGCAAAGCCAGATTTACTGGACACATAACAACAGATACAAAGATTAAACGATTGAGCTTACAGGCCCGTGCGACTTGTGGAACACGCAGACATCAATAGTTCGTGTGGCCCCCATGGCTGGCAATAATGGCCGCTGCATCGAACGAAAGAGGCTTTGGATGTGGGCTTGGGGTATGTCGGTCCAGCCTGCTTCCACATGTTGCCACAGTTCATCAGGCGTAGCTGCAGGTGGTGCTTGCCTGGCCACTCGGTTGCCAATCAGCGACCAGACGTGTTCGATGGGCGACATATCGGGAAAACAGGTGAGCCAAGGAAGCAGTGACACCTGGAGGGCCGTGAAGAATTGTTGCACGATGCGTGCCACGTGCTGGCGTGCATTGTCCTGTTGAAACGTGGCGGCTGGCAGGTCCTGCAGGTAAGGGAGGACTACAGGCTCCAAAACATCGGAGATGTAGCGGTGGCTGTTGAGTGTACCGGCGACGCGTACCAGAGGGGTGCGGGTGTCATATCCAATTGCGCCCCAAACTATAACGCCAGGCGATGGACCGGTATGGCGATACATAATGCAGGCGTCATACAGTCTCTCGCCGCGGTGCCGCCACAAGCGGATCCAACCATCGTGGTGTTGCAGGCAGAAGCGGGATTCGTCAAAGAAGACAATGTCATGCCATTCCGTAGTTCAGGTGCAGCGTTCAATGGCCCACTGTCGCCGCACTCGCCGGTGGTGTAACGTCAATGGTAATCGGAGCAATGGGCGCCGTGCGACAAGTCCCCACTCCTGCAGACGTCGTCGAACGGTACATGCTGACACAGGTTGTTGCGCAACACACCCTAAGTCTTGCACTAACGTTTGTGATGTGGCGGTGTGAGCCGTCAATGCCTGCCGTTGTTGGCTCTAGCACGACAAAACCATTCATAGGTTAGAGTGTCCACAGGTAACAGGTAAACCATTAGTTTTAGGTTTTAGGGAAAGCTTTCAGTCTCTTAATTTTCTGGCTGCTATTACAATCTTGCCAAGACTTCAAGATTTCACTCACTTGCGTTTCGCCAATGCCCAGTTTATCTTCTAAAACGTGCACACATAATCTTTTCTTTTCACTCAGCTCCACTATTTCAACTTTTTCTTTTAGAGTCAAGTGCTTGCGTTTGTGCAACATTTTAAAATCCACGTTTGAGAAATCCTTGTTTCACAGCTCGATTGATGAGAAAAACCTACATGACTGTTGCAAACAAATGTGATTTCTAGTAATTTGGACTTGAAATTGATCCCTATGCACTGATCTTGACCTTACCAAACAACAAAAGGTGAATCCCTCCCACCCCCACACCTGAATTGTGTTTGCATGTGTTTCAATCTGATTACGGTTCCCTAATTAGCCGGCCTTGGGTGCTGGTCCCTGTTTCACCAGTCTCACCCCACTGGGAACGTCTGAAGAGCTAGAAGGAAGTTTCTTCTGGTCAGATGTACGTATGCAAAGAGAGGGTCGGACAGCCAGGTGAGCACGAACGCCAATCCTTTTCCCAGCGATTTCAGCCACTTACCCGGGACCCGGGGTGCATTGCACTTAGCACCTTAAAATTCACTAGGCCTGGGGAACAAAATGGTTAAGATAGAGAATGATGAAGAGTAAAATAACAAAAAGGAAAAAAAAATGTGAGTTTGGGCGAGTCACACCCCTAGGAATTCCTAAAATCAAAAGCAAATTGTCCGTTATATTGCAGTTTAAGTGTGTCCGCGTCTGTTTTTTAGAATGTCCGCTATTATGAAGAGAATGCCTCATAAGAAGTCATGCATTTCTGCAGGGCAATAAAAAATTGTCTGTGATAGAGATGTCCACTATTAAGAAGTGTCTGTTAACGGAAGTTTCACTGTACACACTATCATTATATCATAATATACCTTAGATGAGTCGCACCTTTTCAAATAATGTGGATGTCACTAACACTAAGGAGGTACATAGACTTTGTTCTAGGATATCATTATAGCATAACATGTGATACTTTTAGATATAACCCTATTCTTAATGAAAAAAAAAAAGGGGCACATGATATGCTTTCAGAGAACATTACAAAATATCACAACAGAAGTGCATTGAAACACATACATTTGCTTTTAAATTCATTTTAGCAATCCCCCCTCTTTTAAGACACACAAAGACAAAGAAACACTTTAGTAGTAGATCAAACATTGACCAACCAAAAACACACTTCTCAGCAGCACCAGCATACAAACGAAACTATTTTAATTTTATTTTTTTCTTTCTTCCTTTCTTTTTTCGATTTAACAATTAAACTCAATCTTGGCTAAATTGATGAAATGCACAATTGCTTTTACAATTACTTCAACGCATTTTTGCATGCAAGTAAAGAAATGATAAGCTCCTTCTCTGTTCATCATGTGTGGTCATGAACTGTTTCCAGATGTTGTAGTGAAAGAAATGTTTTTTATAACAGATAAAGGAAAGTACAATCAAAGTATTTCTTATATTTCCTTCTTTTTCTGGTGCAAAATTTTTCAATCTGCATAGTATAAACATAAATGCATGTGTGCAGCTTTTGAAAACATGCTTTATGCGACACTATAATTCTTGTTCTCATTAAAAACTCTCTGCCAGTCTTGTTTTCAAGAAAGGTTGTCAGAAGTATTTGCAATAGATTCAATACTTGCTAGTGCAAATTCAGGGGTTGCACTGCTGATCGCCTTCTCCGCAATTAGCGAAAAAGAAATAATTTTGGTAATGGAAAAAAAGAAGTTTTGGCAATTACCTTTTTGTGCTGTTGTAATACATTTGTAAAAAATAAAATTTAATCTGGCAAATAAGTTGGCAAAACTTTAAGCCAAAAATTTAGCAAATTGGAGATGTTTTAGGGTTAGACAAAAAAATTTTTATTACCAATTGTAATGTTTAATACCTTCAAAGTTGACTTTCTAAATTCTAGTGTTACCAATCTAAAGGCATCAATAAATTTAAAAATTACATAATTGTTGTAGATCTTCGACAATCCTTGGTTCTTATTCTTCGGTTTCCTCCAATTCTGTTGGTTGATTGTAAATGAAATAACCTATTCCAATTGAAGGAAATGTAGACACTGCAGATGGTAGCAGGCTATGAAATCATGATAACCAAAGTCAGTCTCTTTGTTGACACTTAAGAAATAATGGATCCTCATTAATTTTCCTCAAAGCAAGAACTGCTGTGGATCATAAATCGTTCTTGGGCACCATTCTTACACCTCTTCAGAGCCCAGAATTTGATTCTAACCAAACAAGTCAGTCTAATAGGAGGAACTGCAGAAATTGTTGAAGGTGCATGGAGGGATAATCAATATATACATGTATACATTGCATTTACGTGGTTTATAAGTTATGTATACATTGCATTATACATTTACGTGGTTTATAAGTTAAGCGTCTTGGTGTCTGTTCAAAAAGGAAATTTTTTCAAACATACCCATTAGATGCTTTTGTTCAACACATCAATAATTATTTTTAGTATAACCTCCATAGCCCTGACTTTGTTGACATATTCACTAACAACATGATCACTATGGCATCTCGGTTATAGCATTTACTAAAAGTACTAGAACTAGTATTAAAAATAATAACAGACTGTGTTATATTCAGGTCAACCTGTATATAATTCAGTATTTTTCAGCTCCTGTGTTGGAGGTTGTCGTATGATAAAATTGGTCATGTGGGTTGTTGTATAAAATATTGGTCACGACGAAATGAAATTGGCCTCGTATTAAAAGTGATGGTAGTCAACAGGTAAAGACAATGGATTATATTGAAGTGAGAATATTTTAATAAAAAATGAACCAAAAACCAAGATGAACGATAAAAATATCATGCTGAATTGGTCATGAATGCCAATGATCCTTGTCTCAATGCCCGAGCCAAGGTATAGGTCACCATGCTACGCATTTCACCAGCACTCACCGGCATCATTAGGTACGAAAATGAACTGCATATCGTAAACCACTCAGGGTCATACTAATTGTAGGAAGATTTTTTTTTTTTTACCATAGTCTCGTTTCCCAGTCATCATATCTCGTATGTGTTAGCTGCGCCATCTGTTGGCAATCTTCGTAAAACACCTTTGCGTTTGCTTCGCATTTCCTTCCAGATCTTTTTATTTACAGTATTCTTCTCAGTTTCAATTAGATTTCGCCATGCATACGAAAGATTTATGGGGTGTTATTGTTGCATATATTTTTCCTATGTTTCTATATGCATGCAACTTCTGATGTTATTATTTCTCCCCAAGTTCTATGTTGTGCCATGATTTTTATATTCGTCCAGTCTGGTGTTACATTATTTTTCATGCAATAATCAATAAGCGCCATTTTATTTTCTAGCTTATTCCAGTTATTAAGATGTTTGAATAATCTAGTTTCAATATTACGTTTTGTGCTACCTATGTATGATATTATTCTTTCATTATTGTTCTCAGCCGTTGGAATACTGTACACACTGGCCCTTTTCAATAAAGGTGTATTTTCATGATTTTGCATCATTATTTTACCAATGTCTTTAGCTGTAACACCCAATTTTAGGTTGGACTTCATACAGATGTTCTTCAGAATGTTAGTTATTCCTCTATGTATGGCAGCAATCCTGCATATATTGTGGTTGCCTCTTTTCTCCCGAGGTTTGGATGTACTGCTTTATTTGGGTTATATTTTTTGATTAAGTTACTAATCATCTTCCTGTTATCATAACCAAATGAAAGGTGGCAGGAAATCACCACATTGCCACAATCATAATCAGTCTTCCTACCAAAACTTTAATAGTGGATAATTGCCCCCCCCCCCCCCCCATGCATTTTTGGAAATGATATCCATGACACTCTTCTTACCTATGACATAGTATCTTCACAAATGAACCTTTAAAATTGCTGATGCCATGGAATCAAACTGTTTACTATCTTTCAAAATCCTTCCTTCTGAAGAATGAAGCTAAAATATTATTACTTCTATACACTTCAGTGTATTTTTTCTTTTTTTTTTTTTTACAAGAAAGTGCTTTTTGTAAATTTGTGTGTGTGTTCACAATATTTTGGTATCTATGAAATGAATTCAGAAAATCTATCCAGATGAGGTCAATACAATACAAGCCAGATCCAAATCTATCAAATCCTTCACATGCAAAAATTATCCTGCTTTACTTTTCACAATGATGAGATTGGGGGGGGAGTGTTAATGCCTATGTGAATAGCAAAATAGAGTTTTTCCTCTAGGATAGCACACAGTAAAGTATCACATGATGAAAAGAAAATTGTATGCTTATGGGTCACTGTACTGTTTTGAAATTTTATATAAGATTTTCACCCAATTGAGCAACATCTTGAGTTCAGCAACTTTTGTTACGATTCAAAGACCTCAAAAAACATGTTCCACTTTGTATCATCATTTACCTATTTGTTGAACAGAGGAACATTTTTAGCCACATAAGAGAAAAGATACATTTATACTGAATGGTGAGCTGAACAAGTGTTGATGATGATGCTTTAAATGTAAAAAAACATGAAACAATAACCAAGGTGACATGCTGGTCCTCTTTTTCAGTTTTAATGACTTCCTTAGAGCTAAAGGTTATTCTACCCAATTTAGAGTTACATGTTCCATGGATTAGGAAGAACAATTTTAAGTGTGACAGGCTGATAATTTGGCTAAAAAAAAAAAAATGTTTTCTAGACTGTAGTAAGACCAAGGCCAAAGTTACTGGGGAAGCAGTTTGCTCTCTCAGAATTGCTACACCAGGGACATAAATGAATGTTCTAAAGAACATAAAAATAAAAACGCACAACGTGCGAGTAAATTTACTGAAAATTCCAGCTCAAAAATACAATCACACTCTTCAGTATTTTCTCTTTTAAAGGCCTCAATTAGCTGCATTCAGTATTTCACAGAGCTAACCAAGGTACAGAGAATAACTTACTTTGTGGAATTGTCTGAAGCAGCAGAGAGAGGCATAAAAAGCAATCTACGGATATGCATAACCTCCGTGACCCTCCTGAATACACCATAGGAACGAGCAGATTAGTCATGTGTGCTCTATTACAGAAAGTCACTCTGAGCACTTAATCTTGAACAGAATTTTTTAAGTGCTAGGCCAAAGCCTTTTCCTACTGTTAGGTTCACTATCTGATGCTTATTCATTTTTCATTCTGCGTTTCTGTGGTGGGCTGTGTTGTCGGCGATCACATAACTTTTACGTTTTCCTTGATATTTACAACTTTTTGACCCTTGGGTATTTATCTAGTTTTCACATTTGCAGTAAAATTGTTAAAAACCGCAAGTGCAATTTTTGAACGATTATAATACTTTCTTATAATGGAGTAAAAACTGCATGCTCTTAGAGCGGAAGCAGGAACTTTTTAACTCATAGGGGCACGAATTCAAGTCTCGCCTTTCTGGATAAGAAAAGCCTACTGTGGCTTTGAGTAAGACTTGCAATTCTGTACAAAAATGAGACTAAAGCAATGACCAAATGTACAGGGGATAAGTTAACTGTTGTAAAAAAACAGATTATGAGGTGGATCATCTCATGCCTAATTGCATCAGGAAGGCACATAATTAAGAATGAGAGTGTAGCAGTACCAATTAAAGAAGGAAGACTGTACTAGTAAGGACACGAACCGAGAAGAGATGAAGGCTACGCACAATGTACAGTTATGAACACAAAGCAACCATGAAAGATTAATATATAGCTTGGAAAAAAAAAGGAAAGAAAGAAAGGATAAGAATTTTGAAAGAAAAACAATTAAGATTTTTCAGAAAGATTAAGGGACCATGTAGCCACATGAAAGAGAAGACTTAAATGGAGAGAGGTGATGGAAAAACTGAATGAAGAAGGCAGATTTGCAACAATTATCCAAACAAACTGTGAGACTAAATCTTTAAATTATCTCCCACTATTGCATAAAATACAGCTGTTCTTTCTATGTTCCTACCAAAACTTTCAGAAGCTAGCATCTTAGATCATTCAGCCACCAGGCCAGCACTACAGCTTCTGGTAACTCAAGGTATGTACTCTTCCAAGTAAAATAAATTCAAGCACTTTTCAAGAACTTTTTAAAACCAAATTGTAATATGTGTGTGCTGTCAGTCAGCCAGTAGGTAGGTATTTTAGCAAGTTCAAACCATCAAACTTAGCTGGGATGGGCACATTTTCAATGAATTGCCTGTTACCCATACCGGTTTATTTTATTAACTTGAAATTGCCCCTCTGATTTGGTGTTCTTCAAAAGTATTTTCTTTTGTGCATTAATTTGAAAGGGTACATTATTTTTGTATTCACCCATTGGCAAGAATATGTCCCTAACCCCAGCCACCAGAAGCACATCCCAATTCGTGAATACATCATTCCACTTATTTTACTTCCATGGCTGATGTTTTACTCCGTAGTGATGTCATAGCCAAGGTACCAGTTGTCCACATGCTCTCCTGAGTTGAAAGCAAGATCAGCCATTTTTGATCAATTTGGTGTTTTTTATCGGAGAACTACATAGAAATGCCCCATACAACTTTTTAGCACAAACAATTATTTTACACACATTGTCTTTCATGTCATTACTTAAAAAAAACAAAACAATTTTTTTCAGTACTATTTATAGTCTTAAACTTTTTCAAGTACTTTCAAGGACTTGAAAATGAGCTTTTAAGGAGTGTACAAACTATGTAACTGCAAAAAATAATTTCTCACAGTAAATATTTGATCAATCTATGAAGAGATTTCTATTTTTCTATCTTTCACATGCATTAGTATCATCATATGTGCCTGATACAACTTCTGTACTATGGTGTTAAAAAAAAAAAATGTTTTTAAATAGCTTTTCAAATGACGCTAAATCCCAATCAATAATTGCAAAGCAGTCCTGTGTCAGTTAAAATCTTTTGTTCTGCCAAGTATTTTGGGACACAATGTGCATACTCCTTAAAACTGCTGTTATTTTGCCTTTCATTTGGTCTGCTTCTAGGTTGTTTCCCCACTAGAAAAATTTATTCATTATAAGTTGACTATTTATTAGTTTATAACTACCATTTTCTTTTTGTATCACCTGTCATGTGCTTCTTTGTGTGTGTGTGTGGTTGGTTGCATTTATTTGAGAGTTGCCTTTTACACGCATTCATTATTTTTTGACACCCACTTGATTTTGATGCAATGCAATCCTCCTTATTTGCTAGATCAGCTTTTGCTGGCATTTGTCCATTTATTCTGCTGCAATTTTTTTTTGTTGTTGTTCTAGTGCTACTTAACTCCCATAAAAACTATTTAAGTTATAATCAAGTGCTCACCTTCTTATCTCATAATCTGTAAGATCTAGTTTTTCAATTTCTGTGTGTGTATATATGACTGCCCATATTTACTTTCCATTTGATGCGTCTCTGGCTACCTCTAAAATGTTTACTACAAAAAAATAAATTCTTTAAACTCAAGACATTTAAAAAATGTATACCAACACAAAGAAAAATCAGTTCTTTTAAAACTTGGTGAAAATGCAATACCTTAGATCTACGAATAGTAGATAGATATCCTTACCTTTAACATGTGGGAGTGGCTGTTGATGTTGGCCTAATTCACGTGAATTGTTCATATGCCTTGTTCTGGGCCCATGAAACTCATCCTCTTCATAATATTTAGGATACTGAAAAGAAGAATTTAACAGAGAAAATGTTACATTCTTATGAAACAAAAACTTACCAGTACAAAAGAACACAGAAATATCAATACATACACAAAACAGCAAGTGAAAAATTCAAAAAAAATTTGAAGTGGGATTAAAAATGAACTTTCAGAAAACAAAAGTGATGTTCAATGCTTTTACAAGAAATGAAGATTTATCGATTGATGGAGAAAAGCTGGAGATAACAGACACGTACGTTTATCTTGGACAGCAGATATCAAGTGAGGGTCACATTGATGAAGAAATTAATCGGCGCACAAAACTTGCCTGGAAAGCTTTTGGAAGAAACAGCATAATTTTCAAGAGCAATATGCCATTATGTCTTAAAAGAAAAGTGTTTGATCAATGCATCCTTCCAGTGCTTACGTATGGTGCAGAGACGTGGACCTTAACTAAAAGAGACATACAAAGGCTGCAGACAACTCAAACAAGCATGGAGAGGTGCATTCTTGGTGTAACCAGGAGAGATAAGAAGAGGAACTCGTGGATCAGAAAAATGACAAGAGTGGAAGACATCATGATCAGAGTTAAATCCCTGAAATGGCAATGGGCTGGACATACTACCAGAAGGACAGACCATCGATGGACAGCTGAAATTTTAGATTGGATTCCAAGGGACAGGAAGAGACCCAGAAGACGACCACATGGGAGATGGGTGGATGAAATTCGAAAGTATGCGGGAGTGACAAGGAGGAGACTGGTACAAGACAGACCGTTTTGGAGGAAATTTGGGGAGACCTTCATTTAGCAGTGGATTGATAATGGTTGACGATGATGATGATATATATATATATATAACTAGGTTGTAAAAGAAATGTTTCTTTTGAGCAGCCTTTTGTGTTAATAATTAATATATGAGTGTTCGTAGCTTACACTGAAATCTTAATCAGCCGAGTAAGACTTGTATGGCATGAGATAAGTGCAGAAAACCCTAATCTATGGTTTTAGGTTAAACTTGCTAACTGCTTGAACCAGAGGCATATACAGAATTTTTTCAGGGGGAAGGAAGAATGACCAAAAATGGAATTTTTTGAAACCCACCAGAACAAAATTAAAGTTAATGAAAAATAGAAGAAAAAATTACAGCATTTTTTCCAATGCAAGTTGATGCATTTTAATTAAATTAAGGTATTTTTTTCTAATGTAAGCCACATTTTAACCAAAAACTTAAAAGAAATGAAACACTTTGGGGTAAGGGGGTGGCAAGGTGCAAGCCACCCTCTAAATACACCCCTGGTTAGAACAGTTAAAAGATTTCAACTATTTGGGTGTTAAGGGAGCAAAGATTTGCAAAGAATTAGACAATGGCGCTTGCAAAGCAGGCGAAGTCTCACATCAGCTGTATGCTTTCAGCAAGGACATTAAAGAATAAATTGGCTGAGTACAACACAGTATTTAAACCTACCCTGCCTTATAGTAGCAACAGCTGGACACAAAGTAAGAGTTTCTTTAGGTGGTTAAACACAGTCCATGTGACAGGATTAGTAAAGTAACTGTCAGATATGACTTTGGTAATTTGTCTAAACGTGACAAAGTTCATGAAAACAATACACCAATGGTATGAGAATATCTGTGTCGTATGGGGGATGAAAGGTAAGTTCAACAGGAACTGCCTTCTAAAGTAGCTGGCTTCAAATCAAGTAGAAGGGGGATTTGATGGTGTTAAAAAAACATGGGCTGTCCACAATAAAATTAGTAATTCGTCAGAACAGGAAATCTTGCACTGAACAGAGAATGGGGAAAAAACATTTGTTTGCATGATAATCAAAATTTATTTGTATCCCAATTTCCTGTTACCATACATGCATATGTGTTGTGCATTCCCACCAAACATCACAGGGAATGCTGGTATTACATGATAATGAATGAATAATGTTTGGCATATGCAATTGGGATAAGACTCACTGATTTGTGTTTTGGCAAAAGATCATATAATGAGTAATACTCTTCTTGGGAGTGTAGAAATACGAACAATATAATCATTGCAAAAAATGTGATTAATGGAACTCGAGTCTTCAGGGTTCTGAACAGCAAGCAGTGGCCACTTTTTAGGTAAGAGTCAACTGTTATGTATTGAAGAGATAAATAAAGGTACAGTAAAACCCTGAAAACTCAACTCCTGATAACTCGGCACTCCGGAAAACTCGATCACACACATGTGCACACACACCATAAAAAAGCACGAAAATCTTAGGCCATTTTATCTTTTCTTATTTGTATCGTGTGAGCTATCTGGTTGGATGACAATTACATACTGAGTGACACTGAAATCTTGAAGAACTGGTTGTACTCCCCAACTCACCCCTGGGTAGCAGGATATTTTTGACGGCCCATCTGATGTTCACATTCCTTTCTACTTTTGGAATGTTATAAACTGTCTGGCCATTTTTGTTCTTTTTGTGAATCGTAGTGTTGTCTGTAGACAGGCTGTTTTACATAGTCTGTGGCTATCTGTGATTAATAAAAATATCTTGCGAGAAAAGAAGGAAACAGAATGTTTCAATAGAGATGAATGCGGAATAATGTTTCAATAGATATTCTGCTTAGATAAAGCAAAAAGTATATATAAAATTATAAAATTGCGATGGATTTAGGCGTTGGTCCGACTACAATTCTCGGTGAAAAAGGAAGAGAGCAGAAATAAAGTCGTGGTGTGTCAAAAGAGTATGCAGTGAAACTATAAAAGAAAAGTATGAAAGGTGCTGAATGTGAAAAGGTGAGTGAGGCACTGTATTTATGGTTTCAACAGCCAAAAGGATAAGGAATGCCCATAACTGGGTCCGTTTTGAAGGGGGAAAGCCCTCGGATTTTACAAAATGTTTCGAGAAGGAGAGGCTGGATTTTCTGCTAGCACTGGATGACTCGACAGGTGGAAAAATCACTATGGAGTGAGACAACTGATCATTTGTGGAGGGAAACTTTCTGCTGACACTAAAAATGTTTGTACATAGAAGGACTATTTTCACAAATTGAATGAAAAAGAGGGTCTCCTCTAGAGACCAAATTTACAACTGCGATGAAACCAGTCTCAATTTTCGGATGTTGCCTTCGAAAACACTTGCATCTAGGGATAAGAAATCTGCTCCAGGATATAAAAAAAAAGTAAAGAGAGAGTTACTATTCTGGCATGCAGCAATGCAACAGGAGAACACAAACTGAAATCGACACACAAGGCAAAAAATCCTCGCACATTTAAAAATATATAAAAGGTACACAAATAAGAATGGCACTTTCATTAAATTGCCTGTTTGGTACAGAAGCCAAAAGGGTGCATGGATGGATGGAGAAACATTTAGAGACTGGTTTTATCGACAGTTTGTTCCTTTGGTGGAAAAGTTTCAAAACTTGTTTCAAAAATCTGCAACGGAAAGCGCTTCTCATCCTAGACAACGCCCCATCACACCCTGATGCCAAACAATCGCAAGACGGAGACATTAAACCCATTTTTCTCAGTGCAAATGTTACTTCTTTATGCCAGCCAATGGATCAGGGCATTCTCGAAACTTTGAAGAAAACATACAGTCATAAACTTTTTTCATCATTAGGGTTAGCTATTGATGAAGGCCTTAATATGATCGAAAAGTTAAAGAAAATTGACTTGTTGGACACAGTGGGATGGATTGTTGAATCTTGGAATGTGATCAAGCCAATAATAAGCTTTGTTCGTTCCTGGAGAAAGTTGCTTGACGATTCAGGAAATTAATTCTAAGAGAATCCAGGAGACCAAAAATTCTGAGCTAGTGGACTTAATAAAGAGGATTCCAGGCTGCGAGAAAACTACTGACGGTGATGTTGACTAGTGGATGAGGCAGGATGAAAATGATCAGCTTCTGGGAGATGAAGAAATTGTTGCACTGATAAAAGAAAGAATCGGAAAGTGAGGAAATGGAAAATGAAGGAAAAGTTTAAAAGGTGACGTACACTGAAGGCAGTTGAAGATACTGCGTGTTATTTCAAGGAGCAAGGTGGTTCTGCAATGGATATTTCATTCCTCCGTCGCTTACGCGATGAAACAGCATGAAGAAGAAATAAGTGCGAGAGACAATCCAGAATCACCAGATTTTTATAGAAAAATGACTAGTTTCTTCGTCTGGAGGTAAAAATATTTGTACATGTTTTTTTTGTAGCGCAATTATTACTTTTTTTTTAAAAGTAAAAAACAAGGTTTTTTTTTGCTTTATATACATTAAATGCATATAACATACTAATTTGTAGCAAAGTATACTATGAGTTTTGCATAATTCCCTCCGGAGTCTAGAAAACTTGACATTTTCGTAACTTGACATCTGTTCAGTCCACATTGAGTCGAGTTATCAGGTTTCTGCTGTATTATTATACATCAGGGTTGATACAGTGAGACTGTATTGTAATAGAGCGATGTAGGAATCACACACTTTTCCTAAAGCAAATGATTAAGGTTATGGAAAAGCAGAATCCCACTTAACGAATGCAGTAGTTTCTGTTTTGGCATAACCAGACATAAAAACTGGCTTCTCTAGGTTGGAAAAAAAGGGGTGTGATGTGGCAGAATGTAAGCTAGGCAAGTAAAAACTCCTTTGAAGAGGGGGGGGGTGTAAACTAAAAAATTATCCATCTTTAAATTAATATTTAAGACAATTGGTTAATGTAATCATGACCCTTGGTATCATTTTCACATCCAAAAGTTAATTAATAACATAGAAGAGCATTTACATACATATCACTCAGCTGTTCTCTGATATATATTCATAGGTTAGCTCCTCAAAGAAAGAATTTACTGTTGCCATATCAAACATTCTGATCTTGGCACACAGCTTCAGCTTTCCTGACATCCATCACATAATGCACAAAAGATCTTTTGTACTTCATACTCATAATGTTTTCTTCACGCAGATATTCCTGAAGCTGGTCCTCCCATGATTTCTTCCTTGGCCTTCCTCTACCTTTCTTTCCTGCCACTTGGACAGAAAAAATTCTCTTAGTACACATCTCATCACTCATTCTTTCAACATGGCCAAACCGCCTAAGAATATTAGTCAACACCTTACTGTAAAACAACATTTTCCCTCACATTACACAACTGCAACAAATCTTCATTCTTCACATGATCAGAGCGCGTCTTGCCACAAACCCCCCATAAGTAACTCATCTTTCCAGCACACAACAGGGTTCCCACTTAAAAGTAATAAAAAAATTCCCTGACTTTTCCAGGTGGTTTTTAAATTTTCCAGAGTGGCATGTTGCAAAGAATTGTTACATTTCATTCCGTTCCATTAATTTTTCTCACCAGAGCACACACTTGTAAATTCTTTACGTAATTTGTCTTTATAAAATTACCTGCTTTTAATTAATAACAACTGTGCACATTATTTTCTGTACCAAAGTTACGTGAACTTTTGTGAATACTACCCACACGGAATTTGTAAATACATTCCCATAGAAACAGGTCGTATGTAACAAAAAATCTGTCAGTTGAATAGCTTCAGTTTTTGTATAACACAATGCAGCTAAGCTTAATGCTGGAATGGCTCTGTTCAAAGAAACATGTTTCAAGAGAACCAACAGACAAAGGACTTTGATCCATCATTTGGTTGGTTCTCTTGTGAATTGTTTCTTCAAGCAGGAACCATTGTGCCTAATTGCTTTATGTTATAACAACGGCCTGCAGAAATTGAAAAAAAAAAAGCTTAATAACTGGCCATTTAGAAAATTCAATTTTGCATCTATTTTTTGAGAATAAAGGAAATACTTAATATAACTGAAAGTAAGATCTGCCAAATTCTAGGCAGGCAGTAATTGCAAGCAAAAGTTTGAAATCTTGAAAATATATATATATATTTTTTTTTTGACAGAATAAAGTATTCATTGATTTTTACAAAAAAAAAGGGGGGGGGATTTTCCCTGAGTTTTCCCTGATTTTTGGAACCATTTTCAAATTCCCTGAGATTCCAGGTTTTCCCTGTTTTCCAGGTTGAGTGAGAATCCTGCACAAATGACTCCTATGGCTCTTCTGTAGTACCCAGGTTTCACTGCCATACATCAGAGTAGGAACAATTACACTTTCATATACAGCCATTCAGGACTATCTTGAGAACCCACCATTCCTGTGAAATCCTCCTAAGCAGCTATGACGTTCAATGAAGAATTCACATGCCTACTAAAGTTCGCCATCTAATTTGTTCTCTTCTGTCAAACATGCTTCCCAAATATACAAACTCATTTACCTGGTCAACATCTGTGCCATTAAGACTAATCTTTCATTCAGTACTAGCAATTCCTCACTCAAAAACCATAACTTTGGGTTTTCCCTTATTTATGCTGTTTGAATTTCACACAAACTTTGTACATCCGGAACAACATACTCTGCAACTCACTTTTGTTCTCAGCCAAACAGGCCTTGAATTCTATTGTTTTTTGTTTCTTTAACAATAACACCTGCTAGTGGCCTTATTTTACTAGGAAATTGCATAATCTACAAGCGAAAGTTTATTAACATTATACAAAAGAAACTTTATCATGCCCCTCAATCATGACAGATAATGACAAATTTTATCAATCATGACAAATTTTGATTTCATCCTTGTAACTGTCACATTGTAATGCTGAAAATATTACAAATATTTAGATATAACTCACCTTTTCATGTCCTGACAAATCATTCTAACAATTTAATTTGAATGCAAATATTTATATAAAAAAAAATATTTAACATTATTCACAAAATTCAAGAACACACTATTCAAAATCTTTAGTGTTTTTCCATATGGTTTACGATCTGGGTTTCGGTTCTGTTCATCATACCACTTTAAAATAGCAGACCTGGGATCAAACTTGTCTTCGGATGGACTTTCAACCTCAATACTCAAGAGAGCATTCAATGTGGATTCCCTTCATGAAACTGAACACAACCTTACACGCAGAAGTAGATAAGGGAAATATGCTGGATATTTCTATTAGTGCCAAAAAATTTTAAAATATTTGTACTTTTCAAGAAGCATTCGTTTCCAGAAAGAAGTTGTTCCTTTTCGTATACACTAAGACATTCAAAAATTTTCCACTAATAACTTCTGCTAGAACCACTTTTTATCACTAGCAAAATGCATTAGCTTGCTAGCAATTTGCTACTAACTACCGGTCGAAATCGAGCCCTGCTGCCAACAGAACAGGACTGTGTCGTCAGCATACAGTTATTTGCACACACTGATAGTACTAAGACATAAACCAGTATTGTCCATTTTGGCATCACGCCTGCATGCATGCATCCATAAATATATTAAACAGCCATGGTGCATTTACTGTAACATAAAAGGTATACTTTACTTACCCATGCAGTCACAGCAAATGAAGTAAAAGAATTTTCAGGGGTGTGCATGTCTCCTGAAGTTATTGTTTTTTGTTCATCAGCAACTTAATTTTGAAAATTGTAATACACACAAACTCTTGCCTAACACTAAATTATGGAACAATGGAGAAAAAAAACTCTCGTTATGTCATTTTCAAATTATTGTTCACGTGGGCCCCAAGTCAGACATATTACTTAGAATTATGTGTCTGACTTGAGCCCACATGGGCAATAATTCGAGGACAGTGCGAGGAAAGGATATCATTTTTTTTTTATTCTTCTGTAATTTTGTGTCAGTTAAGAGTTTGTGTGTATTAAAATTGTGTATTAAAATTTTGGAAATTAAATTGCTAGCAAACAATAAAAAGTAACTTCAGAAGATGTGCACACCTCTGAGAAAAAAACAATACATTTACTTCATTTGCTGTGATTGCTGAGTAAGTAAAATTTACTTGTATGTTACAGTAAATGATTTTTATGTCATTGTTTAACTGTCTGTTGTAGGCTAACAAGAAAAATCACAAAATGGCCTATCAAAAAAGAAAAGCTATATGTTAGGCATATGAAAAGGAAAGCATTTGTAAATGAGGGAAATTTTGTTTAAGAAAAAAAAAAAAAGAAGTCTAAATGTTGAATTTCATCCCACACCCGGTGAGATTTTACAATGAATTCAAAAGAGTGTTGAATGAAGGGACACAACTTAGGCTTGGCCAAAAGAAAATTTTCATTTCTATGTTATATGGAAATGAAGATTCTTGAATAACACAAGCAGTATTTTTTGACCAGAAATCAACTGCTTTTGTAACTACAAGTGAAATAAAGTGATTTCAATATTCAAAAATAAAACTTCTGAAAACTTTTTGTTTTACAGCCTGAACAAAACTATCAAGGCTTCAAAAATTTGATAAAAATGTAGGAGATAAAGCACACCTAATTAACCTAGAGTCCTCCACAATTTTGTCTCCTTTTCTTTCAACAGAACATTTATCCAGAATATAATGGAATGCAATATATATTAACAACATTTATTTACTATGCTCATAAATGAAGAATTCAGAAAATATAACAAAGCAAAATAAATAAATGTTTAACATGAATTACCATTTGGGGGTAATCAAAGCTGGGCTTCCGAAGTCTAAGTCTTCTGGCACTGTCCATCATTCTTTGTAATCCCTCACGAATTTCTCTGAGGCACGTTTCGCTTATTATTCCTGCGTGGAATTTTTGTTCAGCTTGTCTGATTATAAACTCTGGGTTATCAAGCATTGACACATCATAACCCTTATCATTATGACCATAGGGGAAATTTTCATGGTGAGGAAGCTGTTCATATCTGTAAAAAATACAAACAAGAAAAATAAATTTAACATGCACCAAATATCAACAAATCATTTCACTTCCTTCCATCCCTTAGCAATGAAACATTTAAGCATGTGAAATTATTTAGAATCAACCATTCCAGTCAGAAAATCATGAATTTCTCGACAGTTGTCTCAAAGTTTAGTATTTGCAAATAGACACCGGCTCTTTTGTAAGGAAATATAGTAAAAATTTATATAGCAAAAACTCATTCATGTTAGAATGGAAAATTATATTACTATGTACTTCCGTTTTTCAAAAGACCTAGCAATAAATAAACATCCTGTGCGAAATATTTCTTGTTTAACAATTTTCCTTGTAGACCAGTTTTTTTTTGTGCAAACTTACCTTAACTTTTGCTTTGAATTTTCGCATTAAATCACTTTTTCCCCGGTTCATGCTATACTGTTCACGGCTTGTTTTGGACTGTCCTATTCGAAGGTTAGTTTGAAACTTCATACCGAAGCCTTTTCTACAAAATAATGAGGCATCTGGCATTTCAAATCGGAACTATCTAAATTATTATTATTATTATTAATTTAATTATCAGCAATGTGCTGCTGGGGGGGGCATCTGTTTTTAGATGCAATTTCGCTCACTTCGACATCGCAAGATTTCAGTTTTTATTGTAGGTTAGAGTGTTTAAATAGATCGATATTTTGAAAAATGTTTAACATAATCAGCACTAAACTCGGAAAGTGTTAGTTAAATTAAAAAAGTACAAATTAACATTTGAACTGTGCTAAATTAAATTAATATGCAAATGCACTTTGCCGTGATATTAAGAATTCAATTTTAATTTTGCATGTCAGATAAATAGCACTCGAGTCATTAATAATCCAGTGTTTTTAAATTAGCATGCGATCATCTTGACATCTCAATGTGATCGCGTGCAAACTCTACTTGCTGCGATATTTAGAATTGAATTCGAATTTTGTAGATCGGAAAAATAGAACGAGTCATTAATAATCCAAAGTTTTCACATTAGCACTCGATCACCTTGACATCTGAAAGTGATTTCGTGCTATTATATTGCAGGCGATCATTTTGACATTGCGAGAGCACACACGAATTGATCGATAAGTGATGACGTAACAATGCAGACGTTCCTGTGACGTCAAGCGTTCCAGAGAGACGGATCTGTTTATATTATTAATGGCGAAACCATCGAAGCATATTAGTCTCCACCTTGCTAACAACATTTTGCTTTACATTACACAACTGAAACACATATTCATTCCTCACACGATCAGAAAGCGTCTTGCCACAAACCCCTCGTAAGTAATGCATTTCTCCAGCACACAAACTACTCTTATGTTTCTTTTGTAGTACCCATGTTTCACTACCATACATCAGATTTGTTCTTTCTGTCAAACCTGCTTCCGAAATACACAAACTCATTCATTCACCTGGTCAATCACTGTGCCATTTAGACATATATTACATTCAGTGCTAACACTTCCTTTCTCAAAAACAATAACTTTGGTTTTTCCCCTATTTATGCTCAGTTAATGAAAAGGAACAAAAGAAAATCCTTTTTAATGAAGAACTATGCACAAATACACACAAACTTTTACCAACACGTTGAGACATTGTAAATGACCAGGGGTTCAAAATTTCATTCGTCCATGACGAGTCAAGAATTATAGCCAATGAGTGTCACTACAAGGCAAGCATTTTTTTTTTAATTCCCAGCCAAGTTAATCATTGTCATATTTATTTATTTTTAATTTCCTGCTTTTCTCCCATTACATAGATGCGAACCTCTAAAAGTAGTTTTCAGTAACCAACATGTTCATTTTTCAGTAATTTTCAGTAACATTTTTTTTTTTTCAGTAATTTTCAGTAATTCAAGTCTACAGCGGCAAATTTGGGTATTTAACACTGCAACAAATTTTAATCTGTCAGAGCTATTAACAAAATAATAATAATAATACAATAAAAAATAATTTGCTAGTGGAAAAATTTAAAATACTGTCTACCAGAAAAATATAATAAATTACCTCCAGACATGAAGAAAAATTATTCCTTGGAATGTTGGCCAAATTATTATGATAAACTGGCTGTAGTTGCCATTTTGGCCTTCCTTAGTACAATTTGCGAAAACTTCTTCTGATAGCATAGTTCACTGTGTGGAATGCTGTTTATTTTTTCTACTAATAAAGAAGACAGCACATGAGTACTTAAATTAGGTCTGAATTCATTCATGTTTTTTTTCACAATACTGAAAATTCTTTCTGTACTTGCATTGCTATGAGGGACTATTAAAATCATTTTCATAATTTTACTTAATGATTCATACTTCAACTGGCCACTTTCATTTTTCATTAAAGAAATTCTGTGCCACACTTCATCCATTCTCTCAGAAGTAACAGCACAGTTAAAATTTTCAAACTGGTAGTGAGCAAATTCAGATTCCACCTTGTCAGATTCTTCTGGTTTCAAAACTGGAAACAGGGAACACATATATTGGACTGATGCAAAAAGAAACACTTTGCCTTAATGCTACATCTGCAAATTCAGCATGACTCAGAAATTCGTCATTACGAAACAACACTTTTTACTTGACCTATCATAGTGTTAGCATTGTCACAGGAAAATGACACACAATTGCTCCATGAGATATTTTTTTTAACAAACTTATTGTTCAAAACGTTGCATTTTTCCCTATTTTTTCGTCAAAATATGTTATTGTAATGGGATACAGTTTATTTGCTTAAGCATCATTACTTCTGTCCGTAGATAGAGAAAAATGATTTTTTTTTAACTTCAGATACAATGTTACTTGTAGAAACACTGGCCATGTGCTGAATTAATGCAGTAGTCTTGGTTCTTCCACACGAATATTTTTTTGCGATCGCTGAATCTGGAAACATGTCTTGAAATAACGGTTTTTCAAGCCTTCAGTTTTCGGAAATTTATCCAACATTTTCAAGCTGAAATACAAATATTTACGGAATAAAATTATATCGAACAATACTGGGTAGAGGAAACATCGCGAGAAAAAAAAAATTACTATTACCAGAGAAATCTTACCTCCGACTACTTTCCGTTTTCGAAGGATGAAATTCCGTCCTCTGACGGAGAAAACGACCCCCCCCCCCACCAATCCTACTAAAATTTAAGTTCAGTTATGCATCAATTTCGTACATGGTCTAAATGATAACAAAAAAGACGGAATTCCTCAAATCAGCATGAGAATCTCGTCGCCGAAGATTACAAGGAAATTTTCGGGCGGCTTAACTTTTGTTTTCGGAAATCGTTGCCTACAATTTCAAGCTGAAATTATGCAATGAAATTACATTATTTAACAATACTGAACAGAAGCAACATTGCGAGAGAAATAAAATACGATTACGGGGAAAATCTGCACTTCGTTTAACTTCCGTTTCCGAATGTTTAAAAAGACAAAACAACGTCCCCAGACGGAATACGACCCCCTCCCCCAACTAATATCGCGAAAATTTCTTCACTTTTGCATAGATCTCGAAAATGACAAAAAACAAAACAAACAAACAAAAAAAAAACCGGAGGGGACTCCGCGAAAGAATCTCACGTATGAATTAACCGCTGAATCGATTTCGAATGTCGTAAGATAACGCTAAAATATTGACGAGCGGTAAATTTTAACTTTTGGCGCAGATTTCGTCGAAATGGCGATTTTTTAGCAGAATGGTGCAACGTTTTGGCGTGGGCTGGCAGCCCTGAATGTAGGATTTAATTTTTTTCCCCAGAAAAACTTGAAGAACCAACAAAAATTTTTAAGTTGATGAAAATTTGCTTTCTATCTCAGAAAATTAAATCAAATGGCGATTTTCCGTAATTTCAGCGGTGTTTCCGTACTTCCGTAACAGCAACCAAAAATCCGTAAAAATACGGAAAATCCGTACTAGTTGACATCTATGAACATGTGTAAAAATTGGCCTAATTAAGTTCTTGTTTTACATTTTTGAGAATAGACTGGTGCCTTGTTTTATGGCAACGAATAAAAGTGGATGCTCTGTTGCGGAAACACTAACATCTGTGCCAAGAGAACAAGTGAGTTGCCAAGCATCCTGACCTGTGCAGGTGGATGTGGAAGAAGGCATGAAATGGTGGGAGCCAGGCTTAGAATATAGAACAAAGAGCGTGCATGTGCAACATTAAGATGGGGAAGAGGGATGCCATGGGAGGATTGGGGAATGCAAGTTGATATGGAGGACAGTCTTGTTACTAAGAAGAAAAATGCCGAAATTGCTGACTAGTTACATTTACTGCTGACTGGTGAACATGTATCACATTTTTTGACCCCTGTAAATGACATTAAAAATAGGGAGAAAATGGCTTGAAATTGGAAAATCAGGAAAAGTTGCAAAAATTGGGAATTTTCCGATTAGATCATTAGAGTTGCAAGCTCTGCAATTCTGGTGATTATTTATGGTGTCAATTAGAAGTACATGATTGTACTTCAAATGCAGCTACACCATTTAAAATGAAAAAGGGTAGTGGAGACCAAAAAATAAGTGCAAAAATCACCAACCAAGGTTATGTACTAGTTGAAAAGAAGAGGGGTGTTGTTACCTTCAGGGCCCTTTCTTTCTGATCTTCAGTCAATGGATATTGTACTTCAAGAGTGTAAGAATGTGAGTAATGTAGTTAACTGAAAATGTAAATAAAATCAAGGACAAGGAAAAAGTGAGAAATAAATCTTGCACGTTAGTTAATTTATTAAACAACATCCTCGAGGTGCACTTATCTTGTGATCCAAAACAGAGCCAACCTATCACAATGGATTTAATGGGCAAAAAAATTGCCTATTAATATTCTTATCTTTCAATTACATTACTTTTGTTATTAACTTAAAAAGTCTATAGTTTAATTTTTTAAGCTGAGTTACTTTATGCATACAAGTAAACTCTTACCTTTTTCCACGTCGACTTCGAACTCTCATGTCATTACGCTTTCGATACCACAGACGCGGTCGTCCAAGCCTGTCACATTCACCTTCAGGACTAATATAGGGATGTTGTTCAGGTACCGGAAGTTTCAAATGCAGTTTTTCTAAAACAGAAGAATATACATTTCCAAGAATTTAATCACAGAAAATTTTAACCCACTTCATTATTAACTGTACAGAATAAAAGACTTTTCCAAAAGTTGTACAAAATTTGATTTTAAATTCTAGAATGTGTTTTGGGAAAGTTGCACTTGCTTTTCACACTACTTTCTCAACACATGAAAACAAAAGTTTAGGTGAAAAATGTGACTGATAGATAGCAAACTGCTACCATTTAGCTAACTATTAAAATTTCACAGAATTTTATATCTCCTTTTCAATGACATAGTAGTCTAAAAATTAGCAATCCTGAAGTACATTTACATTTTTTAAATATCGCTTATCTTTGCAAAGGTATGCAATCTATGTTTCATCAGGACTGCTGCTTTGCAAAGCAGCTCTCTTATTTCTTTAATTATATAATTTAATAAAATTCAAACCAATTCCCAACAGTTTTTTAAGGAACTTCAAATTCACATTGATGCCATCACTTAAAAAGCCATTGGAAATAAGAGAAACATCAAGAAAGCTGACAGGGTAAGGAGGAGAAGGTTCCATATAAATATCATCCACAGCTGAACTATCTCAATCTAACTTTTGAATAAAATACACTGACTACCTGGTTGATTTCATAGGGCAAAAGGCTAAATGCACGTAAGTGTCCAGAAACTGACTTGACATCCGAGTAACCACTTTGCAGTAAAAATGTGAGGAAGGAAAAAAAAAAAAAAAAAAAAAAAAGATCAAGAGTACCCTAGCACTTTTTGTAGATAATTTACGCTATGCATCTTTTGCATGCTCAGATTTTTATGGGTGTGAAATAAATAGAGTGATTCGAGAGTATACATTTATTTACATACAACACATTGTACCTATTCGCGCCACTCACGACCACAACAAGCCACAGTCTGGTATACCAAGTGGAATTAAAAGTTTGACACAGCAACAGTAAGTAAATAATCAGTTAAAAATTTATCTGTTGGTTTGTATTCCTTTGTGGGGCTAACCTCTGAATCTCAGAGATCATAGTGATATGTGTATATTAGGGTGGTCCACTTTGCAATGGAAAAAAAAAAGGGTATTCAAATCATGGCTCCATATAGCGTAATTTTGTCCACTATGATGTAGTAATCTGTGCACCGAATTTTAGCTCGATACGTGGAAGTTTAGTGGTCGCCCAGAAGTTTACTTTTTGGTAAGCTAGCTCAAATTTCTCTTCTTTTCAGGTATAAACAACCACGTCGACATCTAGCTTGAGATCTGCCCCCACTAACTGGCTTCTTGGAAAGCCAATCTCTAACTTCTCTACAGCAAGACTTCTCCATGGATTGGATGTGCTCTGGAGGGTCCAGTTTTACCATTTAGAAGAGGGCATGAGCTTGTCAGTGAGTTACAAATTGACCTGTGAAGCAGTTGTGATTGTTTGGAAGCGTGCGAGGATTCCAACTAAACGGATTGATTCGTGTGTGAGAAAACTCTCAAAACTTTATGAACGATATTTAGCTGTGAAGAAGCACCGTACTCGTCAAGGAGAAAATGACAGTGTGCGTGAGGATATGCTCAAAAGTGATCTAGAAGAATTGTTTGATGTTGCCGTGAAAAATGCTATAATGCAAATGAAAAACGACGAAGACCAGGTATTCCTCTAGAAACAAAGAGAAGATGTCTTTTCATGTAGTATGAATGGTGCTGACTTTAAAACAACAGAAAAAGAAATTAGGAAAAGACAGCAGGAGGAAAAAGATAGAAAGGCGACAGAGAAATATAAAGAAAGAGAGAGCAAATGTCTTCATCATCTTCACATAGCTCCGAAAGCGAAGGCGAATATCAACCTGTAGCGTCCACATCTGCCGCACCTTCTACTCCATTCCCGTCCAAACGACGTAAAAATATATTTACGTTACCAGAAGTCATCGGAGCCCTGGATCGAGTCAATCTTCCTGATAGAGGAGCTGTATTCGTTGCTGGAGCCGTTGCAGGGGCGCTTGGACACGATATTTCCGAAATCACGCTTTCCCGAAGCTTCATTAGGCGCTCTAGAAGATTAGAAAGACAGAAAGCCACAGCAGCTGAACAAAAGAAATCGTCTTTAGAGGGGCCTTCTCTTTTACATTGGGATGGCAAACTTTTGCCTGATATTGATGGATCCAAGGTGACAGTTGATCGCATTGCTATACTTCTCACTGGAAATGGCCAAGAACATCTTTTGGGAATTCCCAAGATAGACAGAGGAACAGGGAAAGCTCAGGCACAAGCTTGCATTGAAGCAATCGAGAAATGGAATGTTAAGTCTGAAATCAAAGGACTTGTGTTTGATACAACAGCGAGTAATACTGGGCTTCACACAGGAGCTTGCACAACAATTGAAAAAACCCTAGGCAGTGAACTCGTTTGGATTGCATGCCACCATCATGTTATTGAGATTATGCTTTCAGCTGTTTTCTTATGTGTATTCGGTTCTACTGGAGGTCCAGAAACTGCACTCTTCAACCGCATTCAGAAAGGGTGGCCAACGATTGATCAAAGTGCTTATAGTGCAGCAGACATTGACCCCTTTCAGGATCCTATATTAAACAGATTACGACAAGAAATGCTGGAGTATTTACCAAGTGCATTTGAAAAACAGCAACCAAAAGATGATTATCAAGAACTTCTGCGCTTGTCTGTTTTGTTTCTTGGTGGAGGAAGTGGCACGGAAACATTTCGAGCTCCTGGCCCTACACATCATGCTCGATGGATGGCTGAAGGCATTTACGCTCTACAAATATGCCTCTTTCAAAATCAGTTTCAGTTAACACTTCGAGAGACAATAAATACAGTGAATTTGGCTTGGTTTGTAAGCCTGGTTTATGTGAAGTATTGGAATGAAGCTCCACTTGGAATTAGAGCTCCATATAATGATATCCAGCTCCTAAGTCTCCTAAAACTTTACCCTAATAAAAAAAATTGGCGAGAAAGCCTACAATGCTTTTGCCAGGCACCTTTGGTTTCGTTCTGAGCACTTGGTAGCCTTAGCTTTTTTGACGATCGAGTGCCCACGAAAACTAAAGAAAAAATGGTCAAGAATCTGAAATGTCCACAGCTGCCCGATTTTCCGCGACATATAGCAATATCTGACGAAAAAGATCTCAATCTAGAAAATTTTGTAACTGAAAGGACTAGCTTCTTCTTCGATGTCCTTCTTGTTGGAGGAAAAATTAAATTTAAAGCGTTTCTGAAAATGCAACCCCAACAGTGGAGAAATGATCCTGTTTTCATTGAACTTCGTGAACATTGCTGAAAGATGAGGGTTGTGAATGACACTGCCAAGCGAGGCATCAGTTTGATTAAAAAATACAACCATTCACTTACCAAGGACGAAGAACAAAAGCAGTTAATTCTTCGACTGGTGGCAAATCATAGAAAACAGTTTCCTTCACCATCGAAGACATCTCATGTCATAATTATTCAATTTTCGAAATTTTTCATTTTCAGTTATGTAGAACCCAAAAGTTAAATATTGGGCAACCCCTAAATATTGTTTTTCTGCAAAACCCTTTGGTGTACTTATCATTCACATACTATGGCATAAAATAAAAGTTTTGGAGAAAGAATATTTAAAACTCTTTCTTTTTTTGGACCACCATAGTGTATATGTATTGAATCATAACAATAAACAATATGGTTTACAAATTCCTGACTTTGAGTGGTACTTGGGTAGGTGGATTAATGAATGTTATTGTTGTAAAACTAATGAAGAAAGATATGCGAGTCATAAAAGTAAATATTTACTAAACTAAGTCAGTGGCAATAGTAAGCATTTCCATTGTTCTGTTTAGCTTTTCAGAAACATTTTTTTTTATTATATATTATTCAGATTTAGATGAATGTAAGAAATGACAGTCATGAAATGTGATGTAGCTATGAAAGTCCATGTGATCATGTGCAAGCTAAATTTTGACCTGAAAATATAAAGCAAAGCTGAATCACAGGTGTGTTAGTGAAGGGGATCGATAACTTTTGGTATAAGATATCTACAGGTTACACTCCGTTGTGTTATACATCATTTTAAAGCTCTCGTCAATAGCAGGTAACAACACATACTTTACTACTGTCGAGAAAGATGCGTAGCCTCAAAGAGAATAACAGAAGACATCTTAATATTTGCCGTAGTAACTACTGAAGCACGCACAGAATGTGGCAGTCTACCACTAAAACACTTCAGCTTCTTAACATGTATTAATTATATCTATGCAATATTTTCAGCAAACCACTTGGAAAGAAGTAGAATTAGCTAAAGGAGGACAAATATTCAAAGTAAATGTGACAGTATTAAATGAAGTCAAGAAGTTTACTAAAGGAAAATATGACCCTGGGTGGCCGATTCATACAATTTACTTTGGGGCCATGTGCAAGGTGAAAGCAAGTGAAACGTAGAGTACAGATTTTGGAGTTCATGGGATGCCATGATGATATATTTTGCTCTGGCAGCATTTGCAAAAGTTCCACCTGTTGGACCAGAATTTATAAAAGGTGCATTTTGCTTTTGATGGGGTTCCTATGAACAAGTGTCCAACATGTCAAAGCATTATAATGTTATGAACCAAAACACATGGAACTGAAATCCATCAAAAATCTTACAACAAACAGGATTGAAAAAAATACCAGTAAATTTTAAAATATTAACTAGGTGCAAGGTATCTTCAGTTTTAGTTTTAATTTGCAGATACAATAAAGAATAAATGTAGCCATACAAAAAGCAGTGTTTAACTCTAATCTATTTTTTATAGAAATTGTTTGTCAAACAAAGGCATCAGCAGCTGATTTGGAATTACTAACATGAAAGTGGTGCTAAAAATGAGAAAATAGACATTTCAGTGGCATGACATGATAAGCAGACCTGCCAACTTTCAAGCATCAAAATCTGCAAAACACTTTTAGTAAAAATTCGATCGATTAATTGACACGATTGATTGTCTATATTGAACGTATTAAATTTATTGAATATATCGATTGAAAGCAGATTTATTATACAAAAGATTTCATATGCTTTTATTCAGATGTTTGCCTTTATTTCATGATCACAGTGATTAAAATGCTATTGATGCATAATTATCTATAAGTATGCTATCATTAGGTTACATACACAGATAAAAATTTCATTTGTAGCTGTGGAATTGTTGCGATATTATTGCATTAACTTTTTAATTCGAGTTAACTGAGATTTTCACCTCAAAATTCTGTGCCAACATGTTACAATACCTTTAAAAAATGCAATATTAAGTCACGTGTGAGGCTGATATCTTTCATTTCTATCCCCCTTTCAGCATCATAACCCTACAATGTTTTCACAGAGTCTAGTAAGGAAGGTTGGAAACGCAAAAGTGGGTGAAAATATTATCAGGTAAATCAAATTATAGATGTGCTGTGGTCCTCAGGAACATTTATTCTTCTCTTGAAATTGCACTAAGCTGGGAAGGGGAGGGGGAATTCTGTAAAATATTTTGTCAAAAAAATAAACCATAAAACAAATAGAATTTCCATAAATTTTACGGGTGAACTATAACCATAAATCTTAGCAGGTATGGATTAGTAATAAAGATATAGCTTTAAGATGGGAACTTCTGCAAAAGACATAGTATGGAAAATATATTGAAGTGGTATGGAATCAGAAGACATTAGTGACCAAAGTAACAAAGATATAGCTTTAAGTTGGGTACTTCTGCAAAAGACATAGTAACAGAAAATATATTGAAGTGGTGTAGAATCAGATATTAGTGATAGAGGTAACAAAGGTATAGTTTTGCATTGGGTATTTCTGCAAGACATTGCTACAGAAAATATACTGAGAAGTGGTGTGGAATCTGATATTAGTGATAGAAGTAATAGCATTCAAATATTTTAAATCAAATTCACATTAAAAAAAACTATGATACTCATAGTGATTTCATTGTAATAAAACTGACAGCCAGTGGTTGTCACATCATATTTAAAAAACTCACCAAAAATGGAATTCTTCATTTTTCTTTTAAAACTACACTGATCTTTTGATGCATGTAAACCAGCTGTAAATGATTGTCTCATATTTTAATATTGTTCCAAATTAAAATCAAATAATGCTTTTAAAATCCATACTAATGTACATAATTCTTTTATTTTGTTGTGCATGTGTGTGTGGTGTGAAATGCCAACAGTAACTCTGAATGCAACAGAAACCTATAGCCAGGGGGTCATTGACCACACCTGTACAGGAAGAGAAGCATTCAGAGTTGAACATCTGAAGTGATAACAGAATACAACAGTCGAACATCTGAAGACAGTACCGTGAGTTGCTGAAAACTGTTGAAGAGTATTAGATTGATTTCCTTGGATGAAAACTTGCAAAGGGCTCTCATATTTTCAAAGTATTTGAACTTAATTTTTAATTCTACTTTTAAATTTTAAAGATAGCACAGTACTTGATGTGTTCAAACTGACATTTTGCAATGACCAAGTGGCTAGTATCGGAAGCTACTTTTCATAAACATTTTTAATTATATTTTTTTTAAATTGTCATTTTAATTGTCAAAGCTTTAGCAGTTATATCATAAAACAATGTAAAACAGAAGTATATGTTAAAAAACTAGTTGCCCCAAAAGAATATGTTTGATATTTTACACAAGTTAGTAAAATCATGCAATACATTGGTATGATACGCTTTCCAACATACCAGAAATCATCACTCAAGTTATGAGGATAATGGCTGTGGAATAAATCTTGCTCTTGTGCCCTGACCTTTGACCCCATTTTGATGATATTCAACAGAACCGGTTCAGTATACCTCCGGAACATGATAAAGTTTTGTTGCAACCGAAGTATTTTTACATAAGTTATGAAGCGTAAGGGCGATGGAATGGATCCTGCTCATATGTCCTGACCTTTGACCTCATTTCGCCCATTTTTAATAGGGTTCATCCCCAGGTTGTCCCCAAAAATTTAATCGAAATTGAACCATCTTTACACAAGTTATCGTGCGGACAGACAGATAGACAAAGCTAGAGCATATACGCTTCTTCAACCTATTGTTGGAAAGCGTAAACAAGAGAACATTCAGGAGACTAAACACACAGAAAACAAAATGTGTGTGTGTGTGTGTGTGTGAAAAATCTATTAGTTGCTGAAGTTCCATTTTTTGGTGTATTATTTATTGAACATAATTTTCAACTAGACTCACAAAAGATTTAAAGTGTACACTTTAAATCTTTGAGTATTACAAAAGTGTAAATCCTCATTTATTTTTACCACATAGTAAAACTAAACGAGGATTACACTTTTGTAATTGGTTTAAAAACTCTTGTGACCATTTGGCCCAATGAATATCTTTGATTCAATGATTACCCCAATCCCAAATAAAGCTATATCTTACTTTAAGTTGATAAAGAGGATACAGATGCACATTATTTGTCAAATATAAGTATAAATATACTACATACATAAATATAAGAATGAAACAGCTAACAAAATATGGTACCATTTAAAAAGTCAAGATTAAAATATAATTACCATGGCCTTCTCGAAAATTGTCATTACCAGGACCAATGTTTTCCATGTTTTCACGAGCTGGTCGTAAAGGACTTTTAAACTCGTCAGGATGCACTGCTTTGTACTGAGCCCACCCTTGATGATCGTTAACTTTGTTCCTTCTTTCCTTACATCGATAATCTTGGTCTCCTCTTCCAAATAAACTTCAGAAGGAAGAAAGGTACAGAGGTGGTACTAAGTAAATGTATATCACTTACATGACTCTCATACAATGAAAAATAATCTAGTAACAACAATTTATTAATTTTTTGAAAGTACACACACACAGGAACACTTCATAAAGAGAAAATTACTTTTAGGAATCACTAAACAAAATTTGTCACTACAATAATTTGTAATTATTTATCACAACACATAGGTGACTATTCAGTTTTCTGGATTTTCAGAATCTATTTCATCTGAAGCACTAATTTCAGTTAATTTCTCAAAAAACTATCTACCAATCTCTATGAAAAGCTGCATCCTCTGAAACCAGTCAAGAAAACATTGGTGCTATGTTTGTTTTTTGAGTAGTCGGAATTTGCTCTTCGTAGGCAGCAACAACCTCTTCTGGACTCTCAGAATGATTTCCATGCAGCTTTTCCTTCATGTTAGAGAAAAAATCACATGGAGCTAGGCCAGGACTATATGGTGGGTGGTTTGCAGATTTAATCCACGACTTCTGCTTAAAGTCCAATGCTTTCATTGCAGTGTGGGCAGAGACACTGTCTTGGTGCAACAAGATGATTGAATCAATTAAAGAAATATTCCTCACAATACACGGGAATTCGATAGAATATTCACAGTATTCAGATTATAAACTCTGAAATTACCTATACTTCTTACTGGTTGGTCATCCATGTAACATCCCTCAGAAAACTTGAAAATTTCATCGCCCTGGAGCAGGAATCGAAATTGCCTCTCCCGATTACAGTTTGAATATGCTAACCGTTACACCACCCAGGACAGTGAAGTTCAAGCAACTGAGACTAAGCAACCATAGCTTAGAAATCTGAACGTACTTCAGATTTGGGCTAGTTAAAGCATCTTTGTTTCCTCATAGTGCTATTTCACCCTTTTTCACTCTGGAAACATATCTACACTTGAAATCATCAGTACGTATTTCTTCCTTCATTGATTTATCTGTGGTACTGGTGATTTCAAACCTATATCTGTTTCCAGAAAGTAAAAGGTTGAAATAATGCTATCAGGAAACAGATGTCAAGTACAGGTCAGTGGTGGTAGTGTGCATGTCTGGGGGATGTTTTCCTGGTACGAGCTGGGACTGCTAGTACCACTGGATGGGTGTCTGAACGCCATTGGCTACCTGTCCATCCTCACTGACCACATACATCCCTTCATGTTGGACGTTTATCCCTGGTGGTGATGGTGCCTACTACCAACAGGACAATACGCTGTACCACATCACTAAGAGGGTGCATGACTGGTTCCAGGAACACAACAACGATGTCTCCGTTCTCCCTTGGCTGGCGAAATTGCACGACCTCAATCCCATAGAGCACTTGTGGGACTATTTGAATCGACACATTCAGTTTGGCATGCCAACCCACTACCACGTCATCTCCGGGACCTCTGTGCTATACTGCGGTCCGAATGGGCATGTGTGCCTTCGCCAAGCTTTGAGGACCTCATTGTGTCCATGCCATTTCACCGCTGTCATCCAGACCAAGGGTGGTGACACGTAAGAATGGAAATGATATGTGAGTGATACTCGCTTGAATGATGTCAGCAAATTGTTTGTGAAGAGCAGGTTCATGGAGAATCATTCACTGTGAACAGAAAATGGTGGAGAACTCAGACTCTTTGGTAGGTTGCCAAAGGGTGCTGTGCATGCAACATACCATTACTTACTGATGCTGCTTGGGCTTCCAACATTTAACCTCAAAGTGATTTTCACCACTGTTTCCAAGTGGTCGGTCTGTACTACCCTTGATAGTCTATGTCAATCCAGGTCATCAATGGTGTGTTGTCAGCCACCACTTCCTCTCTGGGCACTGGTACATTCATCTATGCTATACTAGTGATACACCCTTGATATGGTTGCCCTTGGGTTCTTGCCACTTGGATGATAGAATGACCCACCTGTCATGCACCAACAATGCGTCCACAATCAAAGTCGCTCAGATCACCACATTTACCCATGTTCATTGACCGTGATACACTGTTGCCTGCATTCGGTTTGGGTCTGTTTCACTCTGTGTGGGGAATGCCCATATCAACTGTCCATCACCCCTATCTCTAATGTTTTGTCTACTAAGTATATATATATAGCAAACAACCACAGAAATATTCAATATTATGTGCCCGCATTGATTTACATGGAATTATCAGTAAGAAATAAACTGACTGAATTTAATCCAAGGTTCGTACTCTTCCAAGCAAAATAAATTCAACCACTTTTCAAGGACTTTTTGAAACTGAATGATCATATGTGTATACCGTCATTCGGTCAATAGGTAGGAATTTTAGTAAGTTCAGACCATTAATCTTAGCTGGGGCTGGTACACCTTCAGTGATTTACCTGTTACCCCTTGCCCCCAGTTGGTTTATTTTATTAACTGAATTGCCCCTCTGTTTTGGTGTTTTTTGAAATCATTTCAGTTTGTGGAATATTTTGAAAGAGTACATTATTTTCGTACTCATCTGCTGGTATGACACTTATTGTTTGCTTTAACGTTTTATTTTTGATGCATGACTTTGATGCAGCAAGGAGACAAAGGGTCCATGCATGAAACACAAGCAATTCCTGGAAGTTCCACCCTCCGGCAAGAATGCATCCCTAATTCCAATAAACGAAAGCCCATCAAAATTTGTAAATACACCATTCCACTTATTTTACTCACATGGCTGACACTTTACTCTGTAGTGATATCATAGCCAAGGCACCAGCTGTCCACACACTCCCCTGGGTTGAAAGCAAGTCCTGCATTATTTGATCAGCTTGGTGTTTTTATCAGAACTACACAGTAATCTCCTATACATCTTTTTAGCACAAACAATTATTTAACACATGCTCTTTCATATCCTTACTTAAAAAACAAAACAAAATTTCAAGTACTATTTACAGAGCCTTAAACTCTTCAAGTCTTTAAAGTACTTGAAAATGAACATATTTTTATTCACGGACTTTTCAAGGTTTTCAAGGAGCGTACAAACCCTGTTAACCCTTTAAGCGGCCGATGTACCTGAACGAAATGGTGCAGAATCTCTTCTGAGCTCCTAAACAGAAATTTTCATATACCGACGACTGTGTTCTACAAAAGCTATGACAAAAAAAATCCTTTACTCCTCTCATCTCATCTCATCAGTACAAACCTTAAACCAGTTGAAATTGAAAATGATTAGATCTAATTTCCATAGACCTCTATCTTCTGATCCACGACCCCAGACATGATGCAGTAGGGCCCATCATGTTAATAATAAGGACAACTTGCCACTAATAAGGACAAGAAAATAAGGACAACATGCCACTGGAGAGAAAAAAATGCCCCAAAACATCTCTCTTTCCTTAGGTCAATAGACGTCGTTATAGCTCTTTTAGCAGGCAAAGAGTTGGAAAGCATTGGCATAAAAAATCACCCTAAATTACCACTTGGACAAACAAAGTGGTCATTTAGTGTCAATCATCCACTTAAACGATCCCTTTGAAATCTAAGGTGAAAGCAACGGCCCCTGATGGTCAGAGGTTCACTCATTACAGCCGCGTTCCACACATTTTGTGGACAGCGAATATATCTTTCAAGCTAACTTCAGCCCAATTTGCTAGCCCCGAGTTAATTCGTTCCAGCCGGTTAAAGGGTTAATTCAAAATCTATTAAAAGAAATACATTGCATCTATTTACTTAAATGTGCATCGTAGAATGCTGGGAAACAAAAAAAGACAAAGTAAAATTATTAAACTTAGAAACATGTATATTAAACTTCTTAAGCCCAGTGCACTACTAAATTTAACAAAATTTCATTTTGATATAGTGTGGCCAAAAGTGGCACCAGTATGAAACATTCTCACCCATAATTTTGAGCTTCTTCAAGCATGATTAATCAGAAGTTAATCAGTAATATGGAACAGTAGATCTCACAAAGTGTACCGAATGACTGAACTCGAAGTATAAATCTGTCAACTCCCAATTTAATTATGTTGAAGAAATCTAGCTAAGGTTAACAGCATTTCATAATGTCAAGGTTGTAGATTATTAAATGCAATAAGTTGCATAAAAGTTCTTCAACTTAACAATTGGCTAACAATCATTTGACTCCGTCTTTCATTTAGCTGTGAAGATTCGTGTCTGGGGCTTGAAAAATTATGTTTTGTTAGGCAGCAAACTTGATTAAGTTGCTCCTTTTTTCTTCTAGCATTTCTAGAATTGTTGCTTGCAAGAAAATTCATACTGAACAGAAGGAATACAAAGTAAAATTTCAATAAAACTACTTCAGTTGTCTGCAGCCTTTGTATGTATGTATGTAAACATACAATTGAAGATGCATACATTAATATTATTAATAACATCTATGAAAATGCAAGTGCAAAGATTCGGCTGTTTGAAAATACAACACACATAAAAATTGGAAAAGGAGTGAGACAAGGTGACACCATACCTTCGAAGCTCTTTAATGCCACATTGGAAAATGTCTTTCAATCACTGAACTGGGAAAACAAAGGGATAAAGATTAATGGAGATTATCTAACCCACCTTTGTTTTGCTGATGACGTAGTCATTTTTGCAACTACCCCATCAGAGCTGCAGAGTATGATCCAGGAACTTGCTGACAAGAGTAAAGAAGTGGGATTAAAAATGAATTTTCAGAAGACAAAAGTGATGTTCAATGCTTTTACAAGAAATGAAGATTTATCGATTGATGGAGAAAAGCTGGAGATAACAGACACGTGTGTTTATCTTGGACAGCAGATATCAAGTGAGGGTCACATTGATGAAGAAATTAAACGGCGTACGAAACTTGCCTGGAGAGCTTTTGGAAGAAACAGCATAATTTTCAAGAGCAATATGCCATTATGTCTTAAAAGAAAAGTGTTTGATCAATGCATCCTTCCAGTGCTTACGTATGGTGCAGAGACGTGGACCTTAACTAAAAGAGACATACAAAGGCTGCAGACAACTCAAAGCAGCATGGAGAGGTGCATGCTTGGTGTAACCAGGAGAGATAAGAAGAGGAACTCGTGGATCCGAAAAATGACAAGAGTGGAAGACATCATGATCAGAGTTAAATACCTGAAATGGCAATGGGCTGGACATACTGCCAGAAGGACAGATCATCGATGGACAGCCAAAACTTTAGATTGGATTCCAAGGGACAGGAAAAGACCCAGAAGAAGACCACATGGGAGATGGGTGGATGAAATTTGAAAGTATGCAGGAGTGACATGGAGGAGACTGGCACAAGACAGACTGTTGTGGAGGAAACTTGGGGAGACCTTCGTCCAGCAGTGGATTGATAATGGTTGACAATGATGATGATGATGATATATATATATATATATTAGTTTTAAAAAGGCTATTATTTTATGCACCATGTGTACAACTTTTATGCCTATACTGATGTGCATTGTAATGGGGTAACAGCTGCATTTAGTTTCACTGCAATCAACTTATTTTCAATGCTAGTACACTCTAATTAAAATGACAAAGCACATTCAAACACTTTTATAATAAAAATGCTTACCTGTAATCTACACTTTTATTTTCCTTTTCTTCTTTAACTTTTTTGGTGGGTGGTTCATGTGCATTGTCTTCGTCGTCATTTTCTTTAAAAGAACTGGCATCCCTTTTACTTGACTTGACACTTTTTTCTGGAATGTCAGAAGAACAGGCTGAAACACGAAGGTCAGTGTCCTCTCTGGGTAAATCATCTGAGGGTATAACAACAGGTTCTTGATTGCTGTCACCCTTCTCACCATCAGATTTTTCTAGTGGAAGGTGCCTAGCACTGCGAGATGTTTTGCTAGACCTGCTCTCTTTTTTGTTAACTTCATCAGGTAATGGAGACCTTGACCGATGGCGTGGGGAGTTCCTCCGTTCTTCAGATGCAGCCTTCGTTCGGCTCCTAGAAAGGTGTGTTTCAGGTTCTTTTTCAGTTTCTAATGATGTCTTCGAACTTCCTTTGGACTGCTTTCCAATGTGTTTTACTGCTTCTACATGAGAATCTTTAATATCTGGTTTAGGTTTTTCTACAGTTGACGATTTGCTACTGTTCAACTGTTTTGAATCTATATTACCCTGCTTTTCCTTCAATACTGAACTCTTACTTTTGTTAGGACTAGCATCTAGTCTCGTTTTACGATCCTGTGCTCTTTGAGCTTTGTCCTGAGTGTCAGGTTCATTGTTCAATTTCTGAGGACTTGGAAACCTTTTGCCTGCATTAGATTTAGGCTCTGTTGTCTTGTTTTGTTCTTGAGACAAATTCTTGGCTTCCACAGAAGATTTCTCAATCTTCTTTTTAGATGTATCAGAAGAATTTTCAGATTTCCAATCAGTTTTTGAAGATGCCTCAACTTCTTCAGGCTGTAAAGAGCCTGTGTTATAAACTGGAACAACTGAGGACACAGATGGGTGCTTCTGTTGTGATCCCTGTTGACTTTTTGAAGGAGAAGAGGTGTTCTTTACTGATTTGTCTTCAGTAGGTCCTTTATAAACTGCAGGAAGAACACCACTTTTTGAAGTCTAGGATCTCGATGTGCAATACGGGGATCAATCTTTTGGACTCCACTCCTATCAGCAGGTGCAGTAACTGGAGCAGCAGCCTATAGACAGATGTAAAAAAATAATAATGAAAATATAATTCAAGACAATAAGACTATATTGAGTGTTGCCAAAAACATCAAACAATCAACAAAATAAAATAAAACTTAGTGAAGCTTTCTTACCAACCACTGTTTAGTTTGTTATCCCCTTAGAGATGGGACGATTTGAAAAACGGTCAGTGATTGGCAGTTCAATCCCCAGAATTTAAAACAAAACCAAAAAACAAACAAGCAAGCATGTCACTACACACTGCTTACCTCACTAACCTGCACATGTAAAACAGTAGGACGAACAGTAGTGCTCTTTTTTTCTATCTCTTTTGCTTCTTCGTTCATTCGTCTCATCCTTTGTTTTGCCAATAGCTGTTTTACCACTTCTTTCTGCACTTCTAGTTCTGACGTTGTCTCTTTGATAGACACACATGAAAAATCTTCTGGCTGCAGTTCAGGAGAAATCTAAATGTTATTATGTTTACCAAATTCTACATTTATTCAGTTTTGGATTTCTGTAACTTGCATAGGTTAAAAGGAAAAGGGAGGGGGGGGGGGCAATGTAGCTTTAAAAATAAATTGTTTTTATGGAAACTTCCCAAACACTGATAAAGGTATGTTTGCACTGCTGCAATGATAATCAAAAGGATCTAAAATATAGATCTAGTGATGGATCAAAAGAATATTGAAAAGAGTACTACTCTTCTCAAGATCCTTTTACAAATTTTTTTTTTTTTTAAACTGTCATGAAGGCCTGGAAATTAAGAGGAATTACTTTAATTTCAGCTATACTTTTAATATGCAGCCCTGAGTTCATTTCAACTGAAAATTATATGCTTTGGTGTAAAATGATGGATACATTTGACTCAAAAAGTTGTAGTAGAGAAAAAAGTAGGCAGTGTGACAGAGAAACAAACATTGTAAAAAGAAGTTTGGTTTATTTTTTTTTTTTTTTTTTATTGGAGGTTTAACGACCACCGTGAGCAACTCAATGGGCTATAAGCAGTCGCCCGTCCCTAATTTAGGGTCACTGGTTCCAGGGAAGGGAGAGAGCCAGTGCCGTAAGACAAACACAACATCCATGCCTCACCGGGATTCGAACCCGGACCCCTTTCGGACGAATGATCACAGGCCAACGCCTTAGACCACTGCGCCACCGGGGCGGCAAAAAGTTTGGTTTAAAGGCTGAGAAGCCATATAACAAGAAAACAACTTGTGTTAGTGTGTGTGCCAGCATTTTGTTTTTATTTGGGCAAACATTTAAGGCTAAGAGGAATCACCAGTCCCTCATTTAAGGCCACTGATTCCAGAGAAGGGATATAACCAGAACTATAGGACAAAACAATTCACCTATGCTTCATCTGGAAATCTAACTTGGGCCCAGCTTGGACAATTAGCAAAAAGCCTGTGCTCCTGACTACTTGTCCACTGGGGTGGCAACTCGTGTCTGCAAAGGGTAGTAGGTAGTCCAGTATTACACAGAAGATGTCATGAGACTAGTGGTCATCCCATTTTGGGGAGCAAACTGTACACTGTGATACTTTAGCAGAAAATGCCCATTTCACATATAGCCAACTGATTCCCAGTTGTGAAGCTTTGCCATAGCTTGTGAGATCAGTTCCGTTCTCAATCAAACAGGATTACAGTTGCACAATTTTCAAAAATGTAAACACTTATCTCAGATAAAATTTACTGTAATAATTTTAAAATTTAATATCCTTTTCACTTTCTCATTATATCTGGCCATGCCTGAATCACCCTCTAGTTTCCAATGCCTTCCAGTGTATTTGGAAAGCATAAGTGCATTTCTTGTGCCAACATAGTTAGTAATCCACTGTGCATCACTCCAATCATGAAGATCAGCACAGAATGACTAACGGCTGATGAGATCAACACTAAGTGAAAGCAACCAGCCAAGTACTTCATAAGATAATGATTGTGCATGCTACACTATAAGGCATCATTCATGTATAACCACATGACCTACATACACTTTAGTACCTAAATGTTCTTTGATTAGTACTTGTTTGTAGCAGGTGAAAAAGTTATCACAAAGTGAGAATTTTTTTTTTAATTTAGCTCTTTACAACTGTAGGGTGTGCTTAAAAGTAGTTTATTGTACCACAGATGTGGTTACACAGATAAATCTTACACCTTATAAGAACTGCTCAAAACAGTACCTGAGAATAATAGGAAGTTCTCCTCATTTCACTCACAATGCATTTGTATACAGCTTTCTCATAGTTTTGTTCACAAAAGCAAAGGCATAACCACAGGTGTTATGAATTGTTGGATGAACTGCTCATTAAAACACTGCAATATTATCGTGTGTGGGGAGTGAAAATATTTTTGGCTAAGGTCTCTTTTTTCCACATTGTCAATGTTAGTTCAGGTTTTCAACACACACACACACACACACACACACACACACACACACACACACACACACACACACACACACACCTCAAACTAGCAAGATCCCCCTGCCTCAATTAGCATCTGAATTAATAGAGCAAACTCCTCTAGTTTGAAGTTCTGGCCTACTTTAGAATGATACTAGTTTTTTAGGGGGCAACAAACTTTTTTGTTTCTTCCTGATTTGCTTATATCTACTTAAACAACCACTACAGTGCAAATATTTTTAGTACTTCAAACACATTACAACATCTTGTATTGGTGGAAACTGCAGGACATAATATCTTTTCAGTTAATCTGAGATCAACTGCAATTGCTCTCTTGGCCGGCAAAATCGTTCAACCTCAATCCCATAGAACACTTGTGGGACTATTTGGATTGACAAGTTTGACATGCCAACCCACAACCATGTCATCAACGGGACCCCTAGGCTCTGCTGCAGTCCGAATGGGCACGTGTGCCTCGAGCAACCTTCCAGGGCCTCAATGTGTCTATGCCATGCCGTCTCGTCATTCCAGTTTTTAGGTAGGTGGTTATATTATTCTGATATGAATGAGTGTATAACACTTTGCATTTAGAACAATTTAAAACCTTCATACAGAATCTTTTAATTTAACCAATTATAAAAACTGAATGCAGAGAGAGAGAGAGAGAGAGAGAGAGAGAGAGAGAGAGAGAGAGAGAGAGAGAGAGAGAGAGAGAGAGAGAGAGAGAGAACACAATATGTATGGAATACAAAATTTCCCTCAAAAAAAAAAAAACACTTCAGATAAATACTACTTATTGAGGTTGCAACTAAATGTTTTATGCCACATTAAAATGCCAACACAATGAAATTAATGAAGGAATCCTACAAATTTGTACATGTGTGTATGTGAGCCAAGAGAAACAAGTGATTATAATATGACACAGAAATGAAATGTGCAGGGCATCAGCTATCATTCAATAAACTGTTGCCACCACTCTTTTCAGAGTCAGCAAACTATTTCTAAACCTTCTGATTTCCTACAATTTTGCATAAAAGCATAAAATAATAAATTACAAGTAAATTAAAATGCACATACAAAATATGCTGGTGACAAATCATTCACATTATGAATGGTGAATATCTTGTGCTCTTTTGGGAAGTTTGCCAATTTCTGCTGTGGCCTTGAAAGCACTATTGGCTGCAAATACGTGTACTTTTGAGGGCCATGCAACGAGGCATGTAAAAATACCTCAGATCACATGTTTTGCCCAATCCGACCCCCAACTGAACACTAACTGATGCTCGTCCAGCTGGTCTGCCTAATTTAAACCACACTAACCACACTAACATGACATCTTATATGCTGGAGTGAATCATTTACACAAATGAGCCATTCCATTACGACCACCCCAGCCTAGAGAAATGAGCACGCTTGGAGACCGAACAGTGGTGCAGGTGAAGTTCACAGAGCAGTATTATATACAACCCGAGGACCGCTTTTTGGTTAGTACAATGTTCGTAGTCAGAATGCGAAAAGCTGCCGATTTATTGGAGTTTGATAAAGGAAAAATTGTTGTGGCACGGGGCCTCAGAATCACGATCTCGAAAATGGCACAGCTTGTTCATGTGCCGCTGTAGTAAGTACGTATCAAAAGTGGTGCACACATGGCCAAACAATTAACCGTCATCCAGCAGTGTGCTGTCCGCAGCTCACCGACGCCAGAGGGGAGCGGAAACTGTCGCACATTGTCCCTCAGCGACCGCAGGGCCACAGTGCGACAAATAACCCGCAACTACAATAGTGGTGATCAGGGCAATGTACCACAGCACACAGTTCATTGCTGCCTTCTCTGCATGGGCCTGCATAGCCGAAGACCCAGCTTTGTCCCCCATGCTCACTGCACGTCGTTGCCAACAATGCATGAAATGGGCCCCCAAGATCATCGCAACTGGACTGTGGATGATTGGAAGAAGTGGCCCGGTCTGACGAATCAAGATTCCTGGCGCATCGCGTAGACAGCTGAGCGCGGATATATCGATTACCAACGGAGGCTACGGCACCTGGATGCACTGCTGAGCGGAAACAGGCCGGCAGCGGCGGTGTTATGATGTAGGCGATGTTTTCTTGGGACACTTTAGACCCCATCTCCCAAAAGCACAATTCTTGACAGCTGTCAGGTATCTGAACATGATTGCAGACCAAGTTCACCCATTCATGGCAACTGTGTTGAACAATACATGCTGCCGAAGTGCTGGTTAGCCTCCAGACGTCAAATCTCGGCGCCCGTCGCGAACTGTGGGAGGGTTGCATTTCCCCCGCGCATCGTGTCGGCACTCTTCCCGCTTGTACCGCTGAACAGACATTGACGATGTTCCCTGCTGGTGCCAGCCATTACCAACAGGATAATGCGCCATGCCACACTGCTAGAATCGTAAAGGAGTGGTTTGAGGAACATGCTGATGACTTTCTGTTAATGTCTTGGCCTCCAACTTCACCTGACATGAACCCAATAGAATATTTGTGGTTCGACTCAGAAAAGTGGGTTCGCACTAAATCACCACCACCCTGAAATGTACGGGAACTGCAGGACCTGCTGTTTACATTTAGGTACCAGATACCACAGGATACCTATCGCCACCTCATCGAATGGATGCCTCGCTGAGTGGCCACTGTTTTGCGGGCTAAAGGGGTCCCCCTACAGCTTATTAGGTAGGTGGTCATAATGTAATGACTCATAGAGGTACAGTATGTGAAAAGGGCAGGAGAATCTAATAAATTGACCTCTTTGTGCACAGGTTATAACATGTCACAAAGTTTACCCATAATGGTTGTTTTAATTTGTGTTTATAAATATAAAATTTAAAACACTGTGCCCAATTCATACTGCAACAGCTGTATCATGGAAAATTTATGCTGCAGATAAGTGATCATAAAATCAGTCATCTGTCAGCTAACTGCTGCTAGTCACATTCAAAGGCAAATCATGTTTTCTTGCAACAAAGAATGCTTTGCTGAACATATCTTAGTACAGTAACTAGCAATAGGGTGGAGCGAAAAACACTTTTTTTTTTTAATTTGAAACATCACCATGTGCAATATGGTTGCGATTTTATTACTGAAATGACCCCCCGAAATATGGATGACATTATTTGATATCTTAGGCTGCCCCAAGAACCTCGAAGTTTGAAAGTTATAGGGAAAAATGGTTTAAAAACACCCGCTTTCTCCATTTTGTAAATATAAAAAAAAAAAAACTGTGTCACCATGTTATTTAATATCACCTTTGAGTGTATAAACACGGGTAAAAGTTGAGCAGACATGAGTTAATTTCTTAGGCTTCCCCAGATCCCTTAAAGTATGTAATTTTTGCCAAAAATGGCATGATAAGTTGCGTAAGCATTAAGTTCGACAGCAGCCTTATTGTTACCAATTTGGGCTTAACATTAACACCCCCCTCTCATACTTTCTGGAAACCTCGTTGATTTTCAGAAACATAGCTTTCTGTTTTGCGTTCTGCTTTGTTTTTGTTACCTTTTTCATCTCAGCCCACCCCCTCTCTCACAGCGGAGCTCTGTTTGCAAACTCGCTGAGTCATCTCATCACAGTCGCACAGGTCCGTTTGGGAGAGAGTGTTGGCGGGTTTGCCTCATAATGATGCAACAGTTTCTTTCACTCCTAGTGACGTTGATTGGATCGTACCGCCATTTTCGTTTTGTCGTCTAACTACTTAAGATGGCTGAAACAAGAAATAAAGCTGATTGCCCTATCCTCGGGAGTTATAAGGAGATGCATGAAAATGTGTTGCCTACGTACGAAGATGTAATGTGCCATTACTACCTTGTGAGGAATACTCTTAGACAGGAAGGTGCAAATTATGAGCCTGCTGCAGCAGAAATAGCAAGTATTGTCGCGGACAAAGTGCTAAGTATATGGAAGACATACGACATTAACTATGGAGATCTTAGCTCGGATCAACTTCATTTGTGGGAAAGTTGTAAGGCAGTCTCTGCAGGTGATTGCCCACAAGATCTGGCAAATCGGGATCCTGGAGCACTTGCACATTCCCGTTGGCTGACCCTCGCAAATCGCATTCTGCGTTTGTATGTTGAAACTAGTGATTCAACACCACAACTTGTCTCATTAGCCACCTTCATAATGAAAGTATATGCACCATCGTGGTTCATGATCAAATGTAACAGTACCTGTAAAGATGGTCTAAGAAATTTGCAGCTTTTTATATCTAGGTTTCAGTATCTTCCAGATAATTTAAAGAATATTGTAAAAACAGTCGTCCAAGACAACGCATATTTTGTCCATGCAGAAAACTTGCTCACTGCAATGTTGTTTGACGACAGAAGGTATGTCCGTGAGCTTGCTGTACGACGTATCATGAAGGCCAGGAAATCTTCCGAACAAACAACTACCATTAGGAAGTTTCAGATTCCTAAGCTGAATTTCCAGAGCAATGATTACATCGACCTAATCGACTGGCAAGAGTGTAATGTGACTGAGCCTCCCATCACACGGAAATGGAAAGACGATGAGCTTCTGGAATTACTACAGTCGGATAAATATCCAAGTTCTTGCCATGAATTTACAAAAATACCCTGCCATTCTCAGGCAGTAGAGAGGATGGTTAAGATTACAACAGATTCTTCTGCTCATGTGTGCGGCCTTCTTGCAAGAGATGGATTCATCAGAGCAAAAATTTTGGATAGGAAGCTGATGCTAAGTTTTGAAAAAAGTCTGATTTCCAAGTGAAATAAACTCACTCCTCAAGTTATGCTACTAGGTAAGGCTGGTGTCTCTCATATTTACATAACTTATGCCATTTTTGGAGAAATATGGCAAATCTTGAGCTCTTGGGGGAAGCCTAAGAAATTAACTCACGTCTGCTGAATTTTTACCCGTGTATATACACTCAAAGGTGATATTAAATAACATGGCGACAGTATTTTTTATTTATTTACAAAACGGAGAAAGCGGGTGTTTTTAAACCATTTTTACCTATAACTTTCAAACTTCGAGGTTCTTGGGGCAGCCTAAGATATCAAATAATGTCATCCATATTTCGGGGGGGGGTCATTTCAGTAATAAAATCGCAACTATTGCACATGGTGACGTTTCAAATAAAAAAAAAGTGTTTTTCGCTTCACCCTAACTAGCAAGCCTTGCGATCTTTCATACCATTGTGAAATATGTTCTACACGACTTATGGGGATCTCTTCCTCTGCAATTTCCAAGCTTCATAATGTATACTACATCAGTATGTAGTATACACTAGCCAGTGTAGTATATGTCTGCTAGTTCCATTCATGATTACTCTCAATATATTTTAAAGGCTAGAACTAGAAAACCCATCCCAATTAACACAAGCTACATAAATCCAAAAATGAATTACACATTTACAAAACACAAATAAGAACATATTAGAACAATCAAATTCATGTCTTCACAGAGAGCTCAAAATAAACTAATTTTTTTTTACACACAATAACACTGAAGATTTATTATACCCTAATAATTAATTCAATTAAGATACATGAAATCACATATTTGATGTGTTTGGGCACTCCAAAGTAAATGCTGTTATATGAAAACCCAAAATTACCCCAAGAAATGCAACGCGGTCATTTTTTACGCTTTCCACCCATAGGTTGATTAAGAGTATATGCTCCAGCTTTGTCTGTCTGTCTATCTGCTTGCATGAATAACTTGTGTAAAAATGGTTCGATTTCAATGAAATTTTAGTATGTGGTAGGGGACAACCTGGGGACGAACTCTATTGAAAATGGGCGAAATGGGGTCCTAAGGTCAGGACATAGGAGCAAGATTTATTTCACAGCTATTTATCCTCATAACTTGACTAAAAATGCTTCTATTGCGACTAAACTTTAGTATGCTGTTCCGAAGTTAAACTGAACCAATTCTGTTTAATATCATCGAAATGGAGTCAAAGGTCAGGGTACAGGAACGAGATTTATTCCACAGCTATTATCCTCATAAGTTGACTAAAAATGCATCTATTGAGCCAAAACTTTAGTATGTTGTTCCGGAGGTATACTGAACCAGTTCTGTTGAACATCATCATAATGGGGTCAAAGGTCAGGGCACAGGAGTCAGATTTATTCCACAGCCATTATGCTCATAACTTGAATAATGACTTCTGGCATGTTGGAAAGTGGATTATAATCAATGCATTGCATGATTTTACTAACTTGATTTTAAATGAGATAAGTTAACAATTATTAAGATATGTGTTCTCTTTGCTTTTAAATGAGATGAGTTAACAATTATTAAGATATGTGTCTCTGTGGTTTTAAATGAGGTGAGTTAACAATTATTAAGATAAGTGTCTTTCTGCTTTAAAATGAGATAATATAAACAATTATTAAGATGTCTCTTTTGCTTTTAAATGAGATGAGTTAACAATTACTAAGATATGTGTCTCTTCGCTTTAAAATGAGACGAGTTAATTATTAAGATACATGTCTCTTTGCCTTTAAATGAGACGATTTAATAATTATTAAGATATGTATCTGCTTTAAAGATGAGTTAACAATTATTAAGATATGTATCTGCTTTAAAAATGAGTTAACAATTAAGTGTTCCTGGCACCACAGAAAACGCCGTCTCAAATGTTAATGGCACACACCGTACTGGTCGTCGTGCAAATAGACCACCTTTGTGCAGCCTCCTGGCCACAGTAAAACGCGATAACGGACGTCCAGTTGTCTGTTGCATGTGCCTTGCGATTTTTCCCGTTGTCTCTTCTCGCCTGTAGGACAATATACAGGTCGCCTGCCGCCGTGGTTGCTCGTGAACGACCACTACTAAACTCTCGGACAGCTGTTCCTGTCGTTTGAAATGCTCTCCAAGCTCGTGAAATGATGCTGTGAACGATCCCGAACTCCTCGGCCACACTAGTCACACTTCGACCTTCTTCCAACATCCAAATGACGCGACCTTGGGTAAAGTCATCCAGATGTCGTCTACTGGATTGCCTGTTGGCCATATCACACGATGGCAGAAACTCAAAGTTGTTCAAATCGATGTACACCGTGCAATAGCTTTCACCGAATTGCTGAGCGTACACCGCCCGTGTGCTTTATGATACCCTTTCGACCCCCCCCGTCATGCTACATATATGCCCATGCCCTACCGTACCGGACCCTAGTCTATCTCCTGACTGGTCTTTCGGTCCGATCTGCCTGCTCATTCCGCTGTTATGCTAATTTCTCCTCTTCGTCCTTAATTTTTGCACACCAGTGTATAATACACACACACACACACACACACACACACACACACACACACACACACACACAAATACTATTAAAGTTCTTGTGTTTTGTAGATCTGTTAAATCAATGCAATATACACAAATGTGACTCACACAATCAACAATGAATTAAGGCTTGATTTGCAGGGGCGGGGGGGAGGGGGATCTGTATGACACTCCGTCCTTAAAATGTTAGATGTGCACCCAAACACTTCTTTGTTTTTCATTAAATTTTTCTCTTTCAGATCATATATCTTTGAACATTGTCATAGACATAAAACTTTAATTCTGAGAATGCCAAAATTCTTACAGCACGGGCTTGATGAAATTGTGAAACTCCATAGCAAGATGAACGATAAAACGAATATAATCCACGCCCAAAAATATCTTTGCATGTAACCTTTTTTGTAATAAATATTCAGTGTGAATTCAATTTGTTTTATAATCATTCATTAATTAGTTATATTACTACCTGAATTTCCTGTTTCTGCAGCATCAATAGTTGCTAATTGCTGCTTTCTAATACTTCATAACATTTGCTGCTAATTCTTATTTGCTAAATATAAGCAAAATATAAGTCTTAGTGTTTTTGTTTCGCTGTTTTCTTTTTCCCAGTAAGATATACAGGGTGATTCATAAAGAAGAATAGTTTCAACGCACTATAAAACCAGAACAATGCAAGACATTTTATATTACCTGTAACAGAATTGTAGGGGAATGTTTCAAGTTTTTTTCAGAGACAGTCACAGATGTTCTATGTGTGCACCCTTAGTCACACGACACACATCAAGCTGGTAATCCATTCCCGCCCAAACATGAGGTAAGATATATGAATCAAGTGCAGTTATAGTGGCTGTGATACGCTGTTTCAGCTCCGCTAGATCAACAGGAAGGGGAGGGGCGAATACCTTGTCCTTTACGTGCCCTCACAGGAAAAAGTAACAAGGTGTTAAGTCAGGACTTCTGGGAGGCCATTGGGTCAGTGGCATGTTGTTGTCCGTGGCTCGTCCAATCCATCAGTGAGGAAGACGTTCATCGAGATAATCTCACACATCGCCTAACCAGTGTGGCGGTGCACAATCCAATTGGAGAATAAAGTTGCTACTGTCGTCTTGCAACTGTGGCATCAACCAAAGACTTGACATATCCAGAAAAGAGCCTCCAGTGACAGTTTTCTCATGTAAAAAGAAGGGACCGTACACTTTCCTTTTAAACATAGCACAGAACCCATTTACCTTGTGGGAGTATGTAAAGGACAAGGTATTCGCCTCTCTCCTTCCACTTATTTTACTCCCATGCTGATGTTTTACTCTGTAGTGGTGTCATAGCCAAGATAATTGTGTTCAACACGCTCTCCTGGGTTGAACGCAAGTTCAGCGTTATTTGAACAGCTTGATGTTTTTATCCGAACTACACAGAAATATCCTATACAACATTTTAGCACAAACAATTATTTTACACACACACATATACACTGAAGAGCAATTGAATTAGAGATACCTGTCTAGTAACGTGTAGCACTACCTTTCACCTTGATGACGGCGGCAATTTGTCTCGGCATGGACTCGACACGACACCGGAAGCGTTGCGAAGCCATACGGATCCACGACCCCTGAACAAGCTCCCACAGTTCATGAAGATTTGATGGAGGGGGTCAGAGCCTTGAACATCTCTCTCGATGGCATCCCAGATGTGCTCGATGGGATTGAGGTCTGGTGACCTAGCTAGCCAAGGAAGCGAGGTCGCGTACGTGGAGTGTTCATCCAACCATTCGGATACAATTCGAGAGCGATGGCATGGTGCATTGTCTTGTTGCAGGAGGAGGTCCCCAGCGGGATGTTGAAGACGCACAAGTGGGAGCAAATGGTCCCCCAGGATATCCCCGTAACGTTGACCTGTGAGGGACGATGTCACACGTACCAGACGTACGTATTTCAGTCCATGTAAACAGTCCCCAGACGAGAATGCCACTTCCACCAGCTTTAAGAGTACCCTGCTGGCAAGAAGAATCCATTGCTTCATGTGGTTTGCGCCGCACTCGTATCCTTTCATCCGCATGTACCAACGTAATATTTTCCCACATGTCAAGGGTCCAGTGGCGATGTTCCCGCACCCATACTAATCTTTGCACCCTGTGATGTGCGGTCAGCAGCGGTACCCTTGTGAAACAATGGCTTCTGTACCCCATAGCGAGAAGATGGTTCTGGATGGTGTGGCTGCTTACTTGTTTTTGTGCACCAGCGTTAAATTGCCGAGTGAATTATTTCACTGTAGCCAGTCTATTCGCTGTTACAATGCGAACTAGCCGACAATGACCCCACTCATCCACACGCTGTTTGTCCACAGCAGTTGGCTCTTGCAGGGATGGTTTTACCGGATTCGATGTACTCGCGGTGCACCCGTGACACAGTAGCTCGTGAAAATCCCAGTGCCTGCACGACTTCCGAGATGGGGTGACCCATTCGTCGGGCCCCGACAATTTGCCCACGATCAAACGCACTTGGACCCTTCGTCTTACCCATACTGCGTCCGACTCTTACTGATTCCCGTCGCATCAACTCCTTATACTGTCGGATCGCTGCATACATCATGTCGTTTCCGTTTACAGGGCCACCCACAGCGCCACATTTGCATAATGCCAGCTGTCTCCAATTCAATTTGTTCTTCAGTGTATATACTCTTTCATACCAAAACTTTAAAACCAAAACAATTTCTTTTTAAGTACTTTCAAGAACTTGAAAATGAACTTTTATTTTTCAAGGACATTTCAAGGTTTTCAAGGAGCGTACAAACCATGTCTTTGTTCAGCTGTCATATTACTCAAGCCACGCCTAATGACAGTTCATCCAGCGATTCGTAGTGCATGCCACGGAGCTAACCTTTTTAACTTTGGGAAAAGATCAAAGTCCGCTGGACTAAGATTAGGGCTGTATGGTTGATGGGATTTATCAAGATTCGTCTGGGAGTTTCCCAGACGAATTTTGATAAAAGGTCCCTATACCGACGCTGCACCATGACACAATGCATTGTCATGAAGCAAGATCGCTCTCGCTTCCAACAAGTTGGGGTGATTTTGACTAATTTTTCAGAGCACCTGACAGGATTCCCCACAAAACAATAGCCACAAGGTTGGTCATGGGTAATTGTGAGGTGACACAAGAAACCCTGAAACTCTCAGCTCAGTGCCAATATACATATAATGCATATTATGAATATTTATATATATTATGCACATATAAATTAGCTACACAAACAAATAGGCTTTAGTGCTTGTGCAGTTAAACTTTGCATCTTTTCTTGTGCCCAATTTTCTTTCACTGTGCAAAATCCTTCAGGCATTGCATCTTTGAAATCAAATTTCGCACTTCATATTATATGTTAATTGAGCAGTCTAGGTAGATTAGTTTTATTTGAAGCCTACAGTGGATTCCATTCAATTTCTAAAAGTAGCTCATTGGATTAACCGAATCTCATATAATCAAATGATTTGATGTAGATGCAACTTTCAGAACAGTGAAAAAAAAAAGCCTTCCTTTTAGCAGGCTGTTATCTTGAGAGCTTGTTTGATAACAAAAGAAACACTCAAGGTGTTGCAAATCGTCTACATTCACCATCCGCACGGACATTAGATGTTTTTAATCAAACACTGCAATTCCCACAGAAAATGGAACTTAAACTTTTAGTTATCATTTCATATCATTTTTAGAAATGTCCGAAGCATCTCAAATTCTTCTAAAACTTTAAAAACCCGGATTTATGGGTTTGGTATGTGACAAAATCCGGAATTCCGGGCTACATCCGGATTATGAACAGGTCTGGTTAGTGTAGACTAACTCTGGGAGGCTAACAAAAGGACAAAACAGTGTTAAGTTGTGGGGCTCCACAAAAATGTGCTTTCCTGGAGGGGCCACAACATTTCAATATTGGAAATGTGTGTCAATGCAAAATAAAACTCCCAAATGATGGCACTCAAGTTTTGCTGGAAGCCTAAAATAGCATTAAACACAGAAATGATATCACAAAATGTGGGGTGCACGTTTTTCAAATAAATAAACTTGACATCCACAGAATCACTCAGCAGGGTTATCATGCATCTGTTCTTAAACACCATGCAGGCAGGCATATACATATGAGGCTCAATTATGAATTTATTAGAATAAACCAAAAATTCAAAATTGCTCAAAAACAAAATGTTTTTGCTATACTTAATTCAAGCACATGAATTGCAGTCTAGAATGTGCAAGAAACCAAGAAAATCATTAAGAGATTAATTTATTTGTATCAGGAAGCTACCAGCATGGATAATGAGCACATTGAATATATAGATATATAAGACTACAGCATGGGCTCATCAGGAGAGAGTAAACAGCAAATTGATACAATTGCCACAGTGCCACTTTGCTAACAGATTCCTTGCTTCTCAGTTATCTAAGGAATATTTTATTAACAATTTTCACTAATATAAGTATAACCAATTTATTTATTTTTTTAAACAGTCATGTGGTGAAACTCTATTCACAGGTCACACATTAGAAATGGAAAAATTTGCAGCACTGTCTCCTGAGCTGAATTCTTACCTATATCCAATTTGTCTGATATTCATGTTGACAACTCACTGGTACAAACAGATTCATCTCTTAACAATTTCTGGATTTCTTGTTTATTTTATAATATACTACTTGTGTTCTTGTATAAGTACAGCAAAATGATTTTGAATTTGCTTTTTGAGTAACTTTGAATTTTTGGTGTATTCTTGAAAATTCACAATTTAGCCAAGTTTTTAGGTTTTACTTTAATTAGCAGCTTATGCATGACTTCTCTCTTCTTGCTTATTAGCTATTTTTTTGTAAAGCCAAGTTCAAGTTTAGAATTCATATATGTTTATATACACTGCTGTCTGTTGAAAATAGAACCCCAAGAAAGATCAGAGATGTTGCAGAGATTTACTAGGTACATAACTTATGACACAAGATCTAAATAATAAAAAATGTAGACCTGTAAGACATGTGAAACACACCTAGTACCTTGTGTACCAGTACTGAGACGGGCCGAGCCCGAAAGCCCGAAGTCGAGCCTCGCCCCTAACCGGGCTCAGGCTGCATAATACTTACTGGAGTTCGGGTGAGCTCAGACTCTGAGAGGGAGGAATTTTCTTCCCCTTTTTTAATGTAATTTTGTATGATTTAGCTCCTGAGATTTTTTTTTCACACTCTCTAGTTGTCAAACAGAATTCTTCGGCAACTGGGTCTACATAGGGAGTGGGAACCCGGCAAGGCTATTCATTCCAGGCTTGGGTAGCAAATACCATAAGCCATGAATTACTGAATTTCTGCAAAGGAAAAGTTTCTTTAAGAACTATATAAAGTAGAAAGCAATCTGACAACATTTTGCTCCTTACCTCAACGGAGCAGCTCCCTGCTAATTCTGTTGAGCAATGTACGACGTAGATTGTTGTGCCTCTCGATTTTTGATGCCCGGTCCTCCGAAACATTTCAGGAAGAAATTAAATACTGTATATACTCGCGTATAAGTCGAGAAATTTGGGACAAAATGAGAGCTTCAAAAGTAATGGGGTCGACTTATACGCGGGGTCTAAAAAAATCGTAAGTCCAAAAGTTCTTCTCGTGAGGCAAAAGGCAATCCATCCCAAAAGAAATAAAAATGCCGATGCGGTATTAATTACGAAATCGCAACCCTCCGAAAGAAAAAAAAAAAGAAAGAAAAAACACTGATGTGGTAGAATTACGAAATCGCAACCCTCCGAATTTCTCTGCGCTTTGAAAAGTCTTCTCTCTCCTGGCTTTGCGTATCCGCAGCACAGTCACAGCCGCGCATAGAAAGCTCTGCCCTTCCAACTACCAGTTGATTGTGCTGACTTTCGACGTAACGGAGCCATGCGACAGCCTGTGTTAGATGTTGCTTGTTTTTAATCGCACGTGTTTTTCTTGTTTTTAATCGCACATGTTTTTTTTCTTGTTCTTAATCGCACGTGTCTCGCTTCTCCTATTATGGGTGACACAGATTGTGTAAAGAAACGGATGTCCTATAACGCAGGATTCAAGTTGAAAGTGGTTTCTTTTGCAGAAAATACTAAACAACTTTGCTGCTTCACGTCAATTTGGCATTAACGAAAAACTGATTTGAGATTGGCGTAAAAAAAAAAACGGACTTGGTGAAAATCCCAAAATCGCAAAAGGCGCTGCGCCGTGGAACTACATCTTTCCCAGAGCTGGAAAGTGTCTTGAATGATTGGATTGTGGGCTACAGACAAAATGGCTACATTGCTGGTATACGTTTGCGAGCAATGAAGCTCGCAAAAGATGAAAAGTTTGCAGCCGCAAATAACACTTTTCGTGCCTCACCAGGTTGGTGCACAAGGTTCATGAACCGCTATGGGTTGTGTCTACACCAGGGCACCAAAATTGCACAAAAGTTACCTCGTGACCTCGAAGCAAAGATAATGGAATTTCAAAAGTATATAATTCAAAAGAGAAAAGAGACTGCTTTTGAACTTTCCCAAATAGGGAACATGGATGAAACCGCCATGTGTTTCGACCTTCCTGGAAATAAGACGGTGAACCAAAAGGGCGAAAAAAATATCTTGATCAAAACGACTGGCCACGAAAAATCCCGTTTCACGGTTGTTCTTTCCCGTTTGGCCGACGGCAGTAAGCTACCTCCGGTAATTATTTTCAAACGCAAAACTCTGCCGAAAAACGTTGTCTTTCTGTCTGGTGTGCTCGTTCGTGCCCATGAAAAAGGACGGATGAACGAATCCGGAACAATTGACTGGTTAAAGAATGTGTGGAACAAAAGGCCAGGTGCACTTTTGAGGAAACCTTCTCTTTTGGTGTGGGATATGTTTGTTGCACACCGTTGTGCAGAAGTGAAAAAAACTGCAGAAAATTCAAAAACAACTCTTGTTGTCATCCCAGATGGGTTGACATCTGTTCTTCAACCACTAGATGTCTGCCTTAATAAGCCCTTCAAGGACAATGTGCGGAGGTATTGGGCAGATTGGATAAGTTCCGATTTGCCGACTGAAACCAAGGGCAGAAATCTAAAGAAGCCGGATATCGTTTTGATTGCGCGATGGGTCAAGGATGCTTGGGATGCGATACCTGCGGAAATGGTCGTGAAAAAAATTCAAGAAATGTTGCATTAGTAACAAACTTGATGGCACAGAGGATGATGAGATTTTTATGAGTGATGATGACAGTGATTCTGATGACACAGGCATAGATGGGAATACTGATGTTTATGATGACGGAGAGACTTTTTTGAACTGTTTGGCGAGTCTGACTCGGAATCGGATTTTGAAGGGTTCCGATGAAGTTTTTGGGTATGCAAATTATATTTAGTATTATAAATATAATTTTTTTCGTTTTCAAATGTTTTTGAATAAATTCATTGAATTTTTTTTTTCTCATTCCGGGATCGACTTATACACGAGTTTCCGATTTCTTACGATTTTTTTCTCTGAAAGTGGGGACTTATACGCGAGTATATATGGTAGTCAAAGAAACTATAGAAACAGATAGATATTCCTTTCCCACTGGGCAGCTGAGAAGGATATCTGTTAATTGGGTGGGGAGGAAAGATTGGAAGTTTGAAAGAGAAGATTTTTCTTTTTTTTTTTTAATGCCTAAACAGATTAATCCTAGTTTTCGGGCTCGGGCTCTTAAAATTGAGCCTGAACTCAGCTCTGTTGTGTACCCACAATAAGTGGTGATAACGGCTCGTACACAGTGTGGCACCAACTAGAAGGGTTTCTCGATGCTGCACTATGGAAGGTAATTCCATACCATCTCAATTCGTATGCGAAGTTCATCTTCGGTAACTGGTGGCGGAATCCGACAAGCCAGGTGTCGAGAGACCACATCGCATGCTTGTTCACTGTGCGACAAATCAGGTTAACGCACTGGCCAAGAAAGACATGGCATGTGTCAGGCACTCAGGAGCTGTAAGATGTTCTACACTGCAAGTGGTTGGCATTTTCCTGTGGAAAGACAGCACCAGGGACAATCTGCAGATAAGGTAGCACTTCAGCCTACACAACTTCTGCAATGTAATGCTGACTGGTCAATATGAATGGAACCCAACAGTGCTCTACACCAGAATGCTCAGTGTCAGGCCTGTATGACGCTGCATAATTAATGTATGCCTCCAGCAGCCAGCCCATTCACCATGGTGTCACTATACAAGAATACATTCATCGTGGTTCATTAGTTTGGATCATGAACTGTTGGAACAGACTATGTGGTGCCATTCACCATGCAGGTGTCTGTGATTTTGGCCCCATTGCAGCAGCAGATGTATGTGGTTCGAGATCAAAGGAAGTCAAAGCAACAGACAGCACACGGCAAGGCTTTTCTGAAGCAAACGATGTTGGCCAGAGCTTGATGTGATAGAGAACTGTACTGTTATGCTAACCCTAAAGACGCCACTATTTGGCATGACAATGCCATATGGTGGAGATGACGGTCTTCCCATGCGTGCATGTCACTGTGCTCCAGCCCCTCACGTCAGTGCAGGCTGGATCACAGTGATGATGTATTTGCAATACTGTGCTCGCGTTTCATCCAACACAAGTGGCGATGAGGCAGGAGGAAAATCCGCCTTCCTGAAGCCTGACATGTCGGCTTCACTTAAAGTCTGTCAGCTATGGTGGGGCATATTCAGTTACAGGGATTAAAAATATCTGAAGTCACATGCCCAGCTGGGCATGTGCAAAAAATTATTTACCTGCCCAGGTAATAAAAGCTGGATGCCCAGAAAAATTTATCTTGTAAGACAACAAATCAGAACTCTCATTTATGTTAAAAAATATAATGAAAATATAATTAACTTTTTTTTTTCTCACGTTTTGCGTTTCCGTTTTAAAGGTCTGTAATCAAAATGTTCAATGCAGAAAAGCGTGTATCACAAGTTTTAAGATGATGATGCTGAAATTAATATAAAATGACATGATGATGAAATTGGTAAACGTCGGAGGCTAGTTCCATCAGAGGCATGCATCCAATCACTGGCTATAAACAACATTCGAAACAAAACTACATATGGTTCTAATTTCTGGACCTAGGAGTGATATTCTTCTGCCCTTAGCATTCTTAACAATAATACAATTTCCGATGATCAGCAGTGAAATGAAACATGATGTGATGGTTGTGTATTTTCTTGTAGAAGAAAATTCTATTCCAAACTTTTTCATTTTTAAATTTAGTTGCCTAGACCGGGAAACTAGATTGTTTTTTTTACCTACCCAGGCCAATAATTTACATGCCCTGGGCATCTAGGGCATGGTAGTAGTTTTTAAGCCCTGAGTTACTACCACAATTCTCGTGAATCGACTATGGCAATTTATCCTGTGCATCCTGCTTTTATACCTCCTGAAGAACAGCTATGAGGACATTGCTGCCCCAAAAATCACTCACATGTGCGCTGCAGTTGTAATCACTTTCACCTCCTCACACGGCCTATCCGTACTACAAGTTACAATCCGATCGCCCATTTTTCCTGGTGCTGCATTTTCAACGAACAGAAGTGCATGTATGTGTGTGTATCCTATGTAATCTCCAACTCAGTTATTAGACACTTGCAGTTAATGGTCAACATTCCTGTTCATAACGAATGTGCAATAAAAAAGGATGTTTTAAAGTTCTTGACGTGTGCTGAAAATTTGCACTTGTTCCTCTGAATTCAGGAGCTATGACTTGTTTGAATGCTCATCTAAACTTGTCATTACATGTTAAAAACAACGGCCCTATCATCATCCTTTCTCTTTTCAATGTCAATGCACAGTGTTTGATCTGCAAAATCTGTGCATTATTGCTAACGAGCCTACTAAAGACTGGGAAAGATTTTATATTTTCACAAAGAGTTTTGTTGAGGTAAGTGTAACTGGTTTTTGTTCTGTAGACACGTCTAGAACTTTTCAAACACACTATGCATTCACCTTAGCACCCACAGAGCTTAGAGAATAGGATAGGATCCATTCCCATCATTCTAGCTGAGGGGCATGTGCATGATTTCTGCATCATGCCCATTTTAGGCACTCAGGATACACCAAAACTGTGGGAAAGTGCAGTGCCATACCCCTGACATTTTAATACAAATCTTTTTTTTTTATTATTATTAATTATCTGTTAGCTGCAAAATGGTAAAAACTAGCACAAAAATTGAACATCCTATCTTTAACTATTAGTAAGTTATGAAATTACAAATATCTCAGAGAAAGGCAACATTGTTGTGTGTGCATGTGTGTGTAAGTGTGTGAAACAGATTCATTAAAACAACAAAACTCGGAGAAAAATTCAATTTATTTATGTGTATGTACAGGTGTATTCGTGCTGCCTCCACCATTTTGTAATTTGAGAAAAGCACTTTTTTTTTTTTTTTTTTTTTTTTAAAGAAAATATATAACGTACCTTTTCTGATGATGGTGTTAAAAATTTGGGGTTGATGTGAATACTCTGACCAGGGGGCTGAGCAGTAACAGGCCAAGCTGGGTCCATTTGCTTAACGCTAATGTCAATCGCATAAAGCTTTTTATTGGGAATAATTTCCATCCACGTTTGTCGCAGCTTATACAGTAGTACCCTTGTCTTTTCGTCGACCTAAGCAGAGTAACATTTCAGCATAAAAAGAAAAATACAATAAACAATTTGCCCTAAGTGCACACGTAATATTTTCCAAGGATGATACTGGAAAGGCTGCCACACATCTACGTAATTAAAACTTTTGCCCTGATATAGATGAAACAGGTATGTCTCAAATATTACATATAAAATAAGTAAATGTTTATATATATATATATCAAGGAGTCATGAATTTCGAACACACAAGTGATAGAAACCATCAAAAATTTGAAAAACAGCCAAAGATGAGGGCAAAGCCAAGCCAGGTCATCATATAGTCTCAAAAATTTTGCTTAAAACAGAACAAACTGAAACACTTGGAAAATCATTAAAAAAAAAAAACAACAAAAGAAGTCCCTCTTTGCCCCAACATTTTTACATAAACCAATATTTAACAAAACAGTATTAAATAATATTAATATAATTAAGCAGCACTGAGAATTCATTATACTCAAATAATAAACAAATAACACAGAAAAGAAATGGTTAATGATCAGAAGAAGTAAAACACTGATTATAAATTTTACATAACCATAAAAGTACAAAACAAAGCAAAGTACATAAAGTGCACAGACAACTTTAACATAAATATTATTACCTCAGATTACAATTCTTTTAATGAAGTTAGGTGTATCAGAATAAAATAAATCTGTGAGATGCTAATATTGTAGTACATATTCCACTTGCCAATTTTATACCAACAGAAAGCATGCATTTTATGAACACAGGGCTTGAAAAATATCTGAAAAGTTACATGGCCATTGAAGAAATTATTTTACCTGCCCAGGTAGTAAAAGCTGGATGCCCAGGAAAATTTATCTTTTACGCTAAAAAATCAGAACTCCCAAGTTTTTAAGTTTAAAAATATGAACTTTTTTTACATATTTTGTTTGCATCTCGTTTTGAGGGTTTGTATTCAAAATGTTTAATGCAAGAATACGTGTACCTCAAGCTTTAAGATGGTGATGATGATGAAATTGGTATGAAATGGTAGATGATGAAATTCGTATTTGAGAAATTTAGTGTTTCTGCCTTCTTTTCATTGAAGTTTTCAGCCTTTGTCACTAAACACAGGAGGCTGGTTCCATCAGATGCATGCATCCCATTGCTGACATTTAAATTCCAATTTCTGGACCCAAAGCATAATATAATTAAAGAAGTGATATTCTTCTGCCTTTGGCATTCCTTAACAATAATAAAACTTCTGATGATTAGCAGTGAAATGGGATATGACTTGCGATGACTGTCTTTTTTTTTTTTTCCTTTAGTAGGAAATTTTATTCCAAACTTTATTTTAAAATTTAGTTGCCAGGACCGGGCAACTATATTTTTTATTTACCTGCCCATGACAATAATTTACATGCTCCGTGCATCTCGGCACCGTATTTTTCAAGCCCTGGAATACTACACTGAAATTACATGAGCACACTTTTTTTCCCATAATTGCAACACTAAAAACACTGAAATAAAAACAGCATTTTTCTTGAAGAAAATGCATGTAATGACATGATTTTACTTTCTAAACATAATTATGACATAATCTGTCAATCTTTTTCATCAGGGTTTAAAGACCATTACAAGAAACTCTACAGCAGCTGTAAATAGCCACCATCCATACCTTAGTGCCATTGGACCTAGAAAAGGGAGAGAGCCAGTGCCGTCAGATAAAGACCCCCCCCCTTTTAGGGGTTCAAACTTAAGCCCATCATGGATGACTAACCCCAGAAACCTACACTTTTGACTACTGAGCCAGTTGATACAAATCCTCTTTTACTATATTTTTACATTTAAAACAAAGTATAAAGGTTTAGAAGCATTGGGAACACAGAACAAAGAGGGTTAAAATGGTGGCAAACCACAAGATATAAATATCTACTTAGAGACAGGCCCCAACCAAGGGGTATCTTACACTATCGAGTTTTATGGAAGATGTAAAATTGGTAATTAGTGGGTTTAACCATTAACATGCGGCAAGAAAATCTTGCAATCACAGAGCAACATTAATTCTGATACCATATCATATTGGTTCAGATGCGAGATTAAATATTTTTCTAATCTGTCAATGTGTTGTTAAATCAACCACGAGAAATAAAACCTGGTTCTAAAACAAACCATGAAAATACCTAATATAAGATTTTTCTTCAGAAATGTAAATGAAGTAGAAAAGCAAACCAAACTGAAAAGGGCAGGTGAGAAAAAGACAGAGGAAAGGCAAATTTTTATGAGTCACTGGAAATTTTGCCTTTAATGTCTTCAAATTTCCTATTACAGTAGTGCAAGGCTAAAACTTAAAAGTTTTGAACTACAAAAGATAAGACCCCCACTCCCAATTTTAAATATGATGAATTCTTAATTCAGTAGCTGAAACTCCTTATAGCAACAATGCCAGACTCAAAATTTGATAGGTGTGTTAAATGCATGGCGTGCAGAAAACCACAAGATGAAAAACATATTTTTAATTATTACAATGGTAAGTGTTGTCCTGCTGATCATTATCTGGGCTATGTGGACAACAAAAACAAAATTACAAAGAAATGTTCAGTGTTTGAGCTTCACAATCTGTATCACATTGCAAATTCAGAATTATGTCAAGATATTATATAAAATGCCAATAATACACTAAGGTGTGCCTCAAAATACATATTACCTTGGTCGACATCTCCTCATGGATAACACAGCCATGAAATGCCATAGCGCCAGTGTTAAGGGGGGAGAGAAGCGACTAAAAGGTCAAAGGGATACATTAAGAAAATGGGAATAGGAGGGCAAAGTAGTAGGGAAGTGGGGAAAGTTGGGAGGAGGGTGGAGAAAAAGGGAGATGGGGAAACAATTTTACTAATACTAATTTCTAATATTTTTGAACGTTATGAGCCATGCTTTCAGGTGTAGCTCTCACTTGCTTGCTTACATTTGTATAAGGAGATCAGGGCCTAGTCAGGACTTTTGTGGCCTTTTCCCAGATCTCCCTTGCAGTTACAATTACCGACACTGATGTTGTATTACATTGTATTTTTGTTTTTGCTAAATAAACTGAATTAAATTGAATTTCAGAAACCATGGTATGCCACACCAAAGGAAAAATTTGACCAATTATCCACTAAACAAAAAAAATATGGAGAAATCTGTGCACAAAGCAGCAATTTAAATACTCCTGAAAACACATCTGCTTGTGTTTTAATGTGTGGTGGCCTGTAGGCGTCTACACAGTGGCAGGACAGGAATAAGATGAATGTAGCTAAAAGTTTAGTTATGTAGGTTCTACATTATGTTTTTGTCATTGCCATCCACTTTGAATTGTAGAACTTCTTGTTTTACCAAGTTCAGAAATTATTTTCCAAACCCATTATAGACATAGTGGGATACTTACACTACATTTTCAGTCCGTAGTCTAAGAGGATCTCTGCTAAAATAAAACCACGTGAGATACCGCAACATATTGGCAAAATGTGAACATAATGGCACAAAAACATGAGAAGCAAAGAGAAACAATGAAATCCTGATGCGAAAATTCAGTTCTGTGCAACAAGTTAAGATTATCTTCCTGTTATTTACCTGTAGAATGAAAAATTTAAGCTTCTGCTTAAAAATGAATTGAGGTTTTTATTTCACTTTGAAACAAAAGCAAAAAAAAAAAAGTAAGTGGCTTTAAGCATAGTTGCCTTTCTTTATACTTAAGAAACACAAAGATAATTTTCAGTTCATTGCAACTAACTAGCCCTTTATTAAGTTTTCATTAGTTCTGCTAAAATAGCTGTTTTCTGGTGACACAGTAACATTGAGTTTTTTGAAGAAGCGACTGATACCTTGCCAATCCAGAGAGTATCTTTTTTATATCACACCTATTTTTTTGCATACCAACGAGGATATATACATATGTGCAAATACAGACTTGGTTGCATTACACCAGTATGCAAAATCCACATTTTTGTTGGCATAATTTAAGTTGCAAATAAGGCACTACTATTTTTCTTTGAAAGACTTTGAATTCACACTAAGTTCAGTTGCCTTGAAAAAATCTGTGAGAGTCTACTAAATTGCCAGATTCTACAGTTGTAGGGTCACTTAACAATACACCAGGTATTAAAAACACTCACAGGCTTTACTCAGATTGAAATACTTAAATTCTACTTTAACTTGAGGAGCTTCCCATTATTCTTTGTATCTTCAGAGTTCTTTTATATTTTCAGATGTTTCTGGCCTCTAGATCTTTATCAAGGCCTGTTTTCAATTATTAGAAACTGCACCAAAAGTTTGCGGCACAGAATTCAAATACTGGACTATGAACCTCATAAAAATAAGAGATTAATTACAGAAAGTTTCTACATCCACAAAAATTGTTCCATTAAGGAACCTACATAACTTATAAATAGCATTTTCAACAACTTAATTCAAAGCAATACTTACAAAATACATGAGATTTTAATTTAATAATTGGCCTATAGGAGGGATCTCTCTATCTATCTATCTCTCTCTCTCTCTCTCTGGGAACAAAATTTAAACTCTTTCTGTGTAAATAAAAAACTTTTGATACAGTTTCTAATAACTGAGAACAGGCCTTGATAAAGATCTAGGGGCCAGAAAATCTGAAAATAGAAAAGAACTCAAGAAGATATGAAGAATAACAAAGCTCTTCAAAAACAGAATTTAAATATACCAGTTATTTCAGCAACATTGTAACCTGTGTTTATTTCCTTGGCAGTTAACTGTAGACATATACAGTCAAACCTCACTATTCGCGGGGCTTAGGTTCCTTGAAAACCCTGTGAGTACAGAACCAGTGATTACCATAAACTCATCATTTCATATACCCTTCTTGTAAAAAACAGCTTATTTATTATACTGTGCATTTTTAAAAATATTTTATACACTTGTTCTCTTTGTAACAGTACAGTATGTAAGGCTTGCATTTGAAGTCGCTGGTAGCATTCAGGCAGAAAAGCAGGGTGGAACAATCCTTGAATACTTTTCACTCTAGCACAGTTTTACATATATATATTTTTTTTTCCTTATGGCAGATCGACCGGATGGTGGATTCATTTACATCAAATTCATGGCAGACAGATGCTACACTCATCCTAGAATGAAGTTTATCCAACACATGTACTTTATCAATTAGGCTTATCACAGCCTTCTTGTACTGGCAACACACTTGCACTAAGCCTTCAAAGCACACTTGGCAACACACTTGCACTATGCTTGGATGCCATTATCTAATATATAAAACACAAAACGTCTGTTTGTTTGTCTGAAGCAGCAAAAATCTCAAACGCCGAATTATGGCATCATGAAATATATAGCTTATTAATACTGGAATTTTTAGGTCAATGCAACTATTTTAAGATTTCTATGTTGTTCTTTTCGCGAGTTATGAATTAATTAATAAGCTAATCAATTAAGTCAGTGTTGTTTGCTATGTCATCGTTATCTGTTTCAAATCTGAAAGCACATGACTGCATTCATTGCTGCGGCACATCCATGGGTGTTTGTGTTCTTTGAGAAACTGTGCATAAAAAAATGCAAAAACAAACTTTGCAAAATCTTAACGAAACGGGCTGAAATTTTTATCAACACCATGAATTGGTAATAAGAGGAGTCCCTCAAAATTTCACCGGAATCCAGGTCAAAACTTTTTAAAATAGGCATGGAATTTTTAATTCATGAGTAAACAGAAATATATATGCAGAAACGGTTAATAAAATATTGACGGCTAATTTAAAAAGTTATTTACCGATTCAGGCGAAATTTGGAGGTCAGGTTCCTTTTAACGATTTATGGTGTTCATTAAAATTTCAGCCAGTTCCATAAAATATTCACAAAGATATGTTTTTAACTTTTTTATCACAGAGATTCACCCCTAAAAGACAATTGAAAGCACGTGATGCATTTGATCGTCGATAACAAATTATTAACGAATTTTGTTCAGTCAGTGTTCTAATACTGTGTCTCCTGGACGTGTGTTAAATAATTTGTAACGCTTTTGGTCCGTTGGATTCTACAGATTCCATACATACCAGGTAGTAAAGCTACTTAATTATAAAAATAATTTTAAACTGCGAAACCATGGATAAAAAGATGCTCGACCAGGGCACCTGTAAACACAACAAAAACAGCAAGAACCAGGACAAAGGGTCTCCTTGCTGGACTCCATCTGCGATGCTGCGTTGCAGGAGTCTCCAAATTTTTTTGCCTTCTGCGCACAATATCTGCAACGTGCCTGCTAATGGCAAAGCATGAGTTACACTTTACCTCACATGAATTGACTATACTTCCAAGTGGAAAAAATATCAGAATAAAGCATACAATTCTGTCAAGACAATTTTATTACCATAGTTGTTGGTATGTGAGTAAAAATTGGAAATTTGAATTTTTATATGACCCTTGCAATAAACAACACCCACTTAGAAAAAGTTGTGCAGCATGCTAATTAGTCTAAACAACCATGAGACAAACTCAATGGGCTACAAGCAATCATCTAGAACCTAATTTAGGGCCACTGGTGCCAGGGAAGGGAAAGAGACAGTGCCTAAAAAGAAAAAGCCCGTCCATGCTTCACTTGGGATTTCAAACCAGGATCCATATCGAACGAATGGTCAGATGCCAAAGCTTAGACTATTGTGCCATTGGGGTGGCCTGAAATTTTTATATGGTCTCCCACTGCGAACAACATCCATTTAGAAAAATTTGCACAGCATGATAGTTAGTCATAAGAAAATGTCATCTTTCTAGCTGCAAAAGTCGCTCAGACATTAGCGAGGTTGATTATGCACATGTTTTATGAAACCCTATATTCAGCAGTTTTACCACATTTATTAGGCATGTGTTATAATGTTTGACAGTCGCAGCAACATTGTGGTTGCACTAATACCAATATTAATTTGAGCCAGCAATGAGGGCCTGTTAAATGAGCTCATGGAAGTCAATGCAAATTTTAATTAACCATTCACATTCTTGTATCAATTTGTAAAATGTCACGCAACTTAACTTATACTTAAACTTGCATCCTTCCCTTGGCACAATATCAACTGCGAGAGGTGATGGCCCGATACAATGAAACTGGAGTACTTCGAGAACGTGGTTATCTATTGTGAGTACAACCGCAATGCGGCAATGACTATCAAACATCACACACAGTTCCCAAACATGCTTTAACTCCACTAAATACAAGACCACACATGACAAGTTTGTACTTCATATCACTGATATCTCGGCAACTTTTGCAGCTAGAAAGACGGGGTGGGGTGGCTTTCTTTAGACTCGGATGCTGCACAACTCTTTCTAAAAGTGAAATGTTTCACTGTGGGGGCTGCATAAAAATTCATATTACCTGTTTTTATGCAAATACTATGCACAGTAGTGAGATTGCCACAACAAAATTCTATGCTTCATTTTGTTACCTTTTCCAATAAAAAGCCAACAGCTGAAAAAATAAACTATGACCAACAGCTGAAAAAATAAACTCTGGTTACAATGTTTATGGAACACCTGGTAGAGGAATTACAGTAGAGGTTTGCATGGGCCTGTCCTGGCCCCACTTATTTAAACTTCCATGCAAGCCCATATAATCAATGAATAAATATTCAAGATAATTGGAACTTACCTTAAAATGCTGTAGATTCTTTTCATATAGTCTGCAAGTTTTGTACTCCTCTCTCATTCTCTAGTACAAGGTTGTTTATAGTATACTTGTCCATGTTATGTTAATAAGTTAAAAAATTAAAAGACACTTGGAAAACTTTGACAACTGTATTTTTAAAATAATCATGTGTCTATCACGAATTTTTGAATGTTGAACACATAAATAATCTGTATACTAATCTTAAAATTATCAAATAAATTCAAACTATTACAAACATTAAAATACAAGAGTCCTGCCTGTCTTTACATACCAGGGAAAGCTTCCAATATCCTGTCTTTCCACCACACTATCCAGTTTTTGGTAAAGCGTGTTACCATCTTCAGATATAACAGCAGGGTCTTATCATCTCTGATATTCGCTACAATATGGCTTGCTGCTCTTCCCTCATGAGTGGCTGAAGCAATAAAACGTGCAAATGATGTGTAAAGAAACTACAGCATTTTAAGGTAAGTTTCAATTCTCTTGATATGCTATTCCCTGAAGATATGGGCTTACAGGAAATTAAAGTAATAACAGCATGTTAATATAACCTACAAACATGAATTGAAAGTATCGGGTTGTATGGAAAGTTCTGAGAGTTTGCAACAGGTGTATGGTTGAGCACGACTTATTCAGTCGTACTTTTCGAAAACACAAAAGATGTTGGCAACAAGAAAAGGTGGTATTTGCATGCAGCGTTCGGCCATGTGTGGTTGACGATAAGTGGAAGCTGTATTTGTCTAGTACATGTTAAACATGGATGATCAAAAGTTGCATTTTCGGCATGTGATGCTATTCCTCTATAAATGGGGGGGGCTACACAGACGCGTGAAAGCATTTGTGAAGTGTACAGAGAGAATGCTATTGGTAAATCAACGGTCCGGGGGCGATTTGTGAAGTTCAAAGCTGGCGATTTCTGTCTGATCTACATGGAAGACCTTCAGCAGTGGACATCGATCTCGTAAAGGCAGAAATTGAGCGCAACCCAAAATTAACGACTCGGGAGTTTGCAGAAACTGTGAAAATACTGAAAAGTACTGTTCATGAACATTCAGTGAAACTGTGATACTTCTTTTTATGATGTTTAGGTCCCACACAAGCTGTCAGTGAAAAACTGCATGGACCGGTATTCCATATGTGACATGCTCCTAAAACGCAACAACAGGGACCCGTTTTTGAAATGATTAGTGACAGGAGATGAAAAATGGATAGTCTACAACAATGTAGTGCGGAAGAGATCCTGGCGTCACGCTGACGAACCATATAAACAAACACCGAAGCCTAATAATCATGACACAAGGTTATTATCCCTGTTTGGTGTGATTGCAGAGGCATTATTTACTACGAGCTCCTCGAACACAATCGGACGATCAATTCAGATGCGTACTGCAGCCAGTTGGAAAAACTGAACCAAAACCTGCAACAGAAGAGGCCAGAACTTGTGAACAGAAAGGTGGTGTTCCAGCAGGACAATGCATAGCTGCATGTTCTTTTGGTCACTCACAGAAAGTTGCATGCCATGGGCTGGGATGTCTTACCCCATCCACCTTATTCCCCGGACACTGTGCCCTCCGACTTCCATTTGTTTCAGTCTCTGCAAAATTCTTTAAATGGAAAATAACTCTGTGACCTCAACGCTGTCAAGAAACACGTGGATGACTTTTTTTGCCTCCAAGCCAACCACATTCTACAGGGATGGCATTCTAAAATTGCCCAAAAGATGGACTAAAGTTGTGGAAAAGAATGGACAATACTTTGAAGAATAAAGGTATGTTCTTCAACGCATTGCATTTGTTTCATTTAACAACAAAAAAAAAAAAAAAAAAAAGCTGAGGACTTTCCAGACGACACAATATATACTGTATTTTAATTCTATGAAATTGAAAGGTGCATTTGTTTATCCTAAGATAAATTAGGTACGTGGCAAACCAGATATCCTTCCTTTTTCTTTATGTTTCTCCATGAATTGAAGGTAAAAACTACAGGCAGATTAGGTGACAGTAAATGTGGCAATTTGGGTCCAAGTTTTGAAAGAACCTTCTCTTCAAAACTTGCAGCCTAAATTTTTTTTTAATGTTCACAGGTGTGGTAGTTGGCTTTGTTTTGCACCAGCTTTGTTTTTGTGTGTGGTTAGGGTTTCAGTTCCCTGTTGTGTCACCCATGCAATCATTGGTGTTTCTCCAAAATGAAAATGCATAAAAGGATTCCCAAAAATCAGCCCTGGACGTCTGAGCTATTGCTGGAGGAAAGAAGTGACTTTGAAATGAGAAAGCTGAAGAATATATCGTTTTCGGCAGGAAAAAAATACTACATTGTTCAAATGGTCAGTAACAGCAAAGAGTGAACACATACCTGAAAGTGTAATACAAAGAGATTAACCATGTTCCTAAAGTTTGTTACTTCAGAAGATCTTAGTACTTTGTTGAACATTTATTTGGAGATTCTTCACAAATTATTCATGACTTGTTTTGAACATCTTATATCCATCATCAGATGTTTTGTGTGTGTGTGTGTGTGTGTGTGTGTGTGTGTGTGTGTGTGTGTGTGTGTGTGTGTGTGTTTTATTGGTTATTCTACAGACATTGGTATGAGTATTTCATATATTAAGAGTAAATAATTTAACAATTTTTGTATTCTGAGAATTTAAAATACCTGGAGCAGAGATATGGACAACGCTTTAAAAACTTTTCACCAATATATTTTTATTGATGAATATACAAGAATTAGGTTATTAAATGCTTTTAAACAATTCTTAATTTTTTTTAATATACCTGGTAAAAGTTTAGACGGTTTTGAAAAAATGTGTTTCAAGTCTTTCAGAACAAAGTGACACAAATTAAAATACTGATACCATTTCTATAAAAGCTACCAACACTATGACTCAAAAGGGACATGGAACAACCAGTCTTGAAATTCATACAAAAATTGTTGTTACACACAAAGTGACAGTTGAAAAATATGAACTTGAGGAACTATGCAGTGGATGAGTAAGCAAATGTGTGTGTGTGTGGTTACCTGATATCAAGACATTTACTTCTTCAGAACATATCTGGATACAAACCAACATTGTAAAGTTATTTGAAATCGGCATCACACTGCATTATTGAATAAGAGAGCTTATTAGTTTTTTTTTTTGTTGTTTTTTTCAGTCACTTTGGTAATCTAACATGCCTCTGCAAAGCGTTATCAAAAGTATGAACATGGCCTCATCATGAAATAAATGCAAATTTAATTTCAACCAGATAGATTCAACAGCTTTAAGCTGCAAAGCACAAAGAAAGGTGACTTGATCACGCTAGTTACGTTAACTAAAACTTTTACAAAAAGTTCGTAAGTTGGAAGCTTTCGACCTTATCTTAGGTCTTCATCACGCCAATGGAGGACTAAGATTGTTGCCAGATTCTACATTTGAATTTTTCCTATTTTTGTTGCCAAAACTTAGAATTGATCTCCAGATCAACGGAATGTAGAGAGGAGATTCGGAGTTGCAAGTCATTGAGTTGAAAATAATTTCTATGCTTTCACGGTAACGGAGGGCAAAACGATTGTCAAACGAAGCAATTCGTTTTGCTTCGTTCCAGTGGGGAACTGCAGATGTGTCTTCCATTGTCAAAATAGACAAGGCAGTGTTGGGATTGCCTTTCGAAACATCTTTTCTATGTTCTAAAATTCTATGGCTAATGCTCCTGTATGTGCTTCCAATGTATAAGTTATCCCCAGTAGAAGAAGAGATAGGAATGCAGTAAACTCCTGGGAGGTTCAGGCTTTCAACTTTGTCCCTATCCCTTTGTAGAAGTTTTAGTTAACGTAACCAGCGTGATCAAGTCACCTTTCTTTGTTAATATTGTTACGTGTTTTGCCCATAATCGTCATGCAAAGCACAATTGAATGGACATTAAACACCCCAAAGAGGCTAAAAAAAAATCAGTTTTGTGTATACTTGCAAATACAAAAATATGAAGATATACTATTTTACCAATTTTTCATATACCCTGAATGAAAAAGAAGCAATTAAGAAAAACTGCAACACAAACATTCAAACAAGATAACACGATGTAACTAACGGACAGAATAAGCAAAAAATCTAATCATCTGAATTTCTGAAATGATCCACACAACTGTTTAATAAGACATATCAATGAAAAAAAAAAACCAACCACTTACCTAAAAAGCTCTTGGTTACTTTTTTGCTATACACTTCATGCACGTCAATTATAACAGCATGTTATGTAGCTGGCCTTCAAAGGCTGAAAAACTCCTTGCTTATAGGGCGCTGTTTTTATATTTGTTCTTCCGGTCAAGAAACATCACATTTTTATTCACAGGACAAAAATGCTGACTTCAGTCTGCCGTCTGAGATGTAACATAGCTCGTCATCACAAGGTGTATACTCACTATAACGTGAGTGTTGTCAACTTTCATTACGCCAATTTTTTTTTATCGTATTCTTCTTTCACTCCCCCATATGCAACATGGCCTTAAAATTCACAATTCGAAAAATGGTACTCACTTCAAAAACACTTATTCGCCCACTTAATAAATACTCATATATAGTACTCTCAACCATTTACACTCCCCATAAAAACCACTCTAAGGTACACAACATACAACACATTCAAACACTCAATGAAAATCACTATGCACATAATTACACTTATGGTTGGTTTTTTTTTTTATTGATATGTCATTAATGACTTGCACGTAAAGTTTTTTTTATATTTTTTTTATTGATATGTCATTAATGACTTGCACGTAAAGTTTTGTTTTGTTTTTTTATTGATGTCATTAATGACTTGCACGTAAAGGTTTTTTTTATTTTTTTTATTGATATGTCATTAATGACTTGCACGTAAAGTTTTTTTTTATTTTTTTATTGATATGTCATTAATGACTTGCACGTAAATATGCGCACTTTTTAATACCTTTAAAGATGCAAATAATATGTTTAATAAGACTTTAACCAAAGTGATATTTTAACAAGCAAATCCAACATTTCATGCATGAAATACTTTTCACACAAAATGACAAAATAATGCACCATTAAAATTTTCTTTTACTGTTTACACTTACTCATAGTGCAACACTGATACTATACAGGATAAATAAAATAAATAAATTATATCTGCAATGACTGCTACATAAATTTTTCTGACAGTGCTATTGCCTGGTTTATTCCAGTTATGTAACATTACTTTATGTAAAAGCAATTCAATGTCAGCATTTTATGGCAGTCTAGTTATGACACCCAGTTGCAAGATTTTGTACCACTATTACAATGAATAGCTTCATTTTGCATTTGTGTGCAGAAATTTAATAATATATACTGTTGTAATGAAGTAATGCCAATTCATATTTCATAAACTCTTCAATAGTTATCAATATGTTTAATCCCTTAGTGTTCTTGGACAAAAGAATTAAATTACATTGAATTTGGGTACATAACAGAAAACCAACACATGGACTAACTAAAATTTTTTATAACAAATACACAGTGATGACTGTTCAGTCACGGGAAAATGAATCGTGTATTTCTCAAAAACAAAAAAAAGTGTTACATTCATTTCCAAAATTGTTTATAGGTTCCTGATCATCATTCACATACATACACATCGACAATTCAGTACTGCAACATGAGTGAACGAAGTCACTGTAACATTACGAATGAAAAACCAGAAGGTTTCTAGTTTAATGAAAAGGTGCAGTGAGAAATAATACCCTGTAAATGAAATAGACAAAAAAAAATATTAACTAGCAAATGTTTTTATGGATTTAGATTGTAGTGCTATTTAAATTATGGCATATTACACATTTAGTATCGAATGTCCGAAGTACACCAGATCTCTCAAGTTTGGGCAACACAACACACATGACCAAACAAATGAGATCACAAAAATATCACATCTGTTGCAAATTACACAGGCAAATGAAATCTGCAGACATTGTTTCTGTCAAAGAATGCCTACAAGCTTGTGTACAAAATGAAGGATACAACTACATTTGTTTATGGACATGAAGCAGTCACACAAACTTCATTCACAATATGAATACCAGAAATCTTTGGTAGCTGATTAAATGAAGTGCCTTTTTTGTGTAAATGTTGTCACTATTCTGCAAGAGACAGCTGAAACTGCAAATTACATTAATCCCTTAGTTCTGGCAAATGCAAAAATTTTCCATCAAAACAGGTTTAGGCAACCTGAATTATTGCAGTGATTTGTTCATTTTCATTAATGAAGAAATCAAGGTTACATGTTTTTGCCAAGAAGTGTGTATTTACACACGCACATGTATGGCTTGTCAAAATTACCCCTTCAACCAGCAGCCCCCAAATATTTGCCTGAAATAATCTTAAGACACTATTATTTGACAGAAATTCCCTGGGCTTGCAGGCTACAAAATTAAAGTTCCAGTCCAAATCATTATATTGAAAAGCTAGTCATGATAGAGATTGAAGATATCGATCAGTACAAAACTATTTTTTTATCCTATGCCATAATCACAATTACAAACTTTAAATACATGCAATTGCACTTGAGCAGATTGTCCTTTTTTGCTTCATAACTACAAACACAATTATTATGATGCAATATTAAACTTGCTGAGATCATTCCACCTCTTCTCCCAGACAATGTACCCAAGCAGGTGTCATGAGAAAATGGAAGGAAAACAAATAACATGCAGTAAAGAATTAACGTACACAAGTTGAATGCCCTTTAATGAGTAAAAAAAAAATCTGGAAAAATATCTCTGGAGTATGATTTCCACAAAAGCTCTGTAGCATGACATTGTTATGCTTATATTTTAAAGTTAATACCTAGATTACGAGATAAAACAAGTCACTACCAACTTTTGGTATTCAGATTCTACGTACTGCATTATTTATATTTCAGAATATACAAGTGAAAAATTAATCCATAATACGTTCTTAATTTTTTTTCTTTTTGCATACAGCAGTATTTAATATAAAACTATAAATGCACTACATCACCTGTTCGTATAACAAAACCAACAGAGCTATGCAATTTTTGAATTTAATTTTGTACCAAAAAATTGTTATGAAATACAATGAGCATGGCATTCTGAGACTGCAGAAATTGCACCACCTCTATGATAGATAAAGACAGGACAGGTACAGTGTTCAGTAGCTCTAAGTGCAGTGTTTACTCCTATAAAAAAAAAAAAAACATGGCAAAGAAATAAATGATTCATTTTTCATTTGTAATTCTGCAGTGTCCCTAAAAATACAACATTCTAACCACAGCACTGTTGGCAGACTGTTTTACGCTCACAAGATATGAATTTATCTGTTTATATTCACTTGGACCTACCAGACAATACACACCTCTCCCAAACATAAGCACTGTGAGTCGCATTTATTTTCTGTGTGTGCAACACAGAAATCAGAATGGATCACGCACACATTGCCCTCCTGTGATGCATAAAGGGATGTAAGGAAATAATTCCAGCAGCTTTACCATGCTGTGGCAGTGCAAGAATTGAGGAATTTGTATACAGCAAAACCTTGAAAATCCGGCATCGATGGGACCGGACAAGTGCCGAATTTATGAAAATTCCGGATTTCTGAAGCTATCCAAAAATTGTGTAACGGGTGTTACGTAAAGCACACACTTACATGTAACAGGTCACTTTAACAAAAATTTGCGTGTCTACACCTTATAAATATGCAGGGGTCACACTGCGGATCACATTCTTCGCAATTTGCGAAAAATAACATTGTTTTGGCGAAATATTGGTGATTACCGTACTATTTATTATAAAACTGTCGTAAAAAAATTGAATTTGGCGAATAGTTAGGCAAAAACTAGAAAACACACACACACACACACACACAAAGCAACCACTACGGCTGGGCAATGTAACATCACGAAAACCTGATGTGAATTTCACATCGACGTTATGGTTTTTCGACTGACTAAACTATGATATGTTGTGAAGGCGATTACCGCGATGCATCACGAAGGCTGATGCAGATGTCATTACATGATCAAATCCACATACTGGCACCACCAAGCACAGATCATTATCACATGTTCAACACGCATTTCAAACGTAAACGACTGGTTCGCATCACTTCAGTGCAGCCCAATGAGATGACGAATTTGAAAAACCTCCTGATCTTACACGTAGGCAGCAGCTATCAGCAATTCGTACACTGAGATCGGATGATCTCGCAATGTGTTATTGAAACGGTATATTGGGAGATTTCCATGGTTATTGGTGAAACAGCAGATGTTCTCACAAAAACGAAATCAGAAAAGTGCTGGATTTCTGAAGTTGCCGGTTTTCTGGATTCCCGATTTTTGAGGTTTTACTGTATATGGCATATGGTTTCATTCATTCATTGAAGGATTTGGAATCAACTTATTCAACAGTTTATCATCAAAAATAAAGCATTATTTCACCTTAATGGCTATGAATACTGCCATAACAGTCAAATGAAAATCCGACATTTTTCAAGTGAATGTGCTTCACACCTGTAACACATTATGCACAACATATTCTATACCACAGGTGTTCAACTGCATTCCTTCCACTGTAACCACCTACCTCCTTGTGCACTGAAGTGAGGTGTGCTGGCACATAACCAAGTTCATTCTAGTTTTTAAAACATGAATGTCAAAATTGGTTAAATAACTTGGCTTTAGTTAGATTCCACTACCAGCCACACATCTTATGAGATCACATGCACTTCTTGATAGATTATTTGCCAGTCATCTCATTTCTAAAAGTGTCTGTCAGTGGACCCTAATTAGTCACCACAGTTGAAGACTGATTTTTTTTAATTTTTTCTTCACTGGTGCTACTTCATGATCACATGTAGAGGATTTCAGGAAGGGAGTGTCTGACCCCAGGTCTTATACAACCCTTAGAAATAGGAAGCTAGGAGATTTGGGCTAGAGTGCCCGATAGGAAAGTGACACGGAAGCGAAGTAGAAAGGGGGAGGAAGACGCCCTTATATATTACCGGGGGCCAGTACCCGGGGTCCGACGGCTTAGTGTGCCCATCCAACGCACGACAGATATTTAGTGGATCGAAACTGAGGTCCTTTCCGTGGCAGTCACGAACGTTGCCCACTAGGCCACCTGCGGCCCTGGTGCTACTTCAAATCAATAACATATAAAATAAATAAACACAAGTGCGTCTGATGCACTTAAACCACAAGCTGTGCATTGTTCAGAAATATAGTGAAAGTGTCAGAACTCAAACTTCAGCAGTGATCACAAAAATATGTTATCTTTCATCCAATAATACATAAGTAACATATATACTGGAATACCATATAATTTCTTCAACATACATCAATTTTTTCACCTATGGAAAAACAAAATATTTTTCACATGCAAAAGTTATCAAGTGTTAGTTTTCTGTTTGAAATTTCAAGAATTCTTACTCTAACTACTACCATCAATGTATCTCTTCTAGTGGTAAAACACAAAGTTGTCTCTTGAATTGTATACATGCTTACTTGTCCTTTTCCTTTCTTTCACTGGTATGTTCAATCAGTAATTTCATTACAGTACATTTATTACCTGAGAAGTTGGAATTGTGCCCCAAATGTCTTGCAAACCAAAGGTCGATATCTTACGGAGTCTGACGTTCATTTCTCTCTTGAATGCTGAAAGTTGATGATATACACACGGCCTCAACATTTCGCACATGATGCTGTACTCAATGGCTTAATTCGATGGGATCATTCAAGATCCCAACATTTATTATCTCATGAAACATTTAATTGAGATCATGACAGATCTTGCCTTAAAATGTTAACATACTCTAGCTAGTATATCTGAAAATAGAACCGTTTGCATATCCCACCATGATGTCACACAAATTCATGAAAAATAAAAACATAAGTTATCCTGGATGGTGCAATTTTAACATTACAGTTTATCTTCATTTAAATAAATTACAAAATAGTGGCATTTCACCTTAGTTTTGGAGTCAGTTATCTAAAAACAAGGAAAATTTCTCTACATTTTTCTGCATTTTTCTTACTATTAGTTCTTAAAGAATATACTCACATCACCTAAAGAAATTGTGTGCAACAAAAATCACCCTGCTTCCCAAAATGGTTAATTTGGTAACATCATAACTATTACCATGCATTTTTCCAGCTTGACTCCTAGAGCTGTCAAATAAGAATCATACTTGAGAGTCAACATTTCTGTCAGGGATGTTCTGTATCATTCAGTGAACACCTAACTTCACCCTATTATACAGTGTGTAACACAAATAGTCTGTTAAGTACAGAGACAGACAAGGGAAGCTACCATACGCTTTAAAATCAGCCTTCCATCAACTCTGGAGATGAACAGATATACTGTGTAGGAATAGCAATATAAGTGTACAGTGGATTTATACATCCTGTTAGTAGAAAACTATTCAAGACTACAAAGCTTAACATACTGAAAGTAGTTTGCTTTTTGACAGTCTTGTGTAGTGAATTTCAGTTACGATACTCATAGTAAATTGCTATTGAAAATCCTAAACAAACCTCATGTAATATCTGACATCCTTATGAAATTCCAGAACCTTGGAAAATTTGATCAAAAAGGATTTACATAAGATTACAAAGTTATGTAATTGGAAAAAAAAAACAATACATAAAAACAATAACACGCTGGTTTATCTCATTCTGATACTGACAGATAACAGCACAACACCTCACCGCAAATCCACAACAATGAGGTGGATGATGGGTAATATCTGTTGGCTTCACAGAGAGGAACCCCATGTTCCATCTTCCAATTGCCTCATGCCATGAACATGTTTGCCGAGTAAGCACAGTACTATGGTTCTGAGGATATACTATGGTGGTAACAAAAAGCTTCAGCCATAAATAAAGCTGAAATTCGTAGTAGTAGTTTTCAACATTTCAAATGTTTTTATGGATTATCTTATTAGATCCCAGCAGTTATTTTAACCTTTTGATGCATGTCGAGGCGAATTTCTATTTCAATGCTTAAATTTGTAAAATTGCGTAAGTGAGCCCCACGCATTGTGTTTTGCTTTTTAATAATTATTTTTTAATTAATGTTAAGGTTACTTCAGAGTGTTAGTTACAGTTGAATATTTAATGATATAGTACATATTACAAGTTTTGTTGAGCATGCAACTTCCATGGCAAATTACACCTCACCAAATTTTTTTTTTTTTTTATTGGAGGTTTAACGACCACCGTGAGCAACTCAATGGGCTATAAGCAGTCGCCCGTCCCTAATTTAGGGTCACTGGTTCCAGGGAAGGGAGAGAGCCAGTGCCGTAAGACAAACACAACATCCATGCCTCAGCGGGATTCGAACCCGGACCCCTTACAGACGAATGATCACAGGCCAGCGCCTTAGACCACTGCGCCACCGGGGCGGCACACCACCAAAATTGTGTTTCACGATTATGGGAGAAAACTGCAGGTACATATAGAATTTGAATTTTTTTTATATATACAGAGGCTCCAACCCTGACTGGAAATTTTCAGTAGTAAACACTTAAAAAATCTGTACCGCCTTTCTGGTGCAGTAGTCTAAGCACTGGCTTCTCTCCCTTCCCTGGAACCAGTGACTCTAAAGTAGGGACGGGCAACTGCTTATAGCCCATTGAGTTACTCAGAGTGGTCGTTAAACGTCCAACCAACAACAAAAAAATCTATAGTTTTCAACGTTTCTTTAGTAGTAATGTATAAAACTGCATTAGACACTGTAAAAAACGAATTGCCAGAGCAGCAAAATGACAGTGTAAATTCATAAAAAAGGCGAATTTTTGCCCAAAAAATTATCGACATTTTTTTCTTGAGTGTTTAACAGCCACTGTGAGCAAGTCAATGGGCTACAAGCAGTCATCCATCCCTAATTTAGGGTCACTAGTTCCAAGGAAGAGAGAGAGAGAGCCAGTGCCATAACACAAATACAACATCCATGCCTCACCAGGATTCAAAACTGGAGCCAACTCAGACGAATGATCATAAGCCAGCAGTGCTTAGACCACTGTGCCATCAGAGTGGCATCCACAAACTGAAGACATTTTGTGAGAAACACTAAATGGTTCCAATATTTTTCTTTCTAGTTTACCTCATGCAGTGAACATAGTTGTTCATAGTCACCTTCAACCAACCCCCTCCCCCCCAAAGATTTTTTTTTTTTCAGTTTCCTGCAACAAACAAATTGTGTTCATTGCAGGAAAGAATTCTAGTACTACTCCAGGACTTTATGCAAAAACATAAAGAACTTTCAAGATTTGGAAAAGGGTTCCAGGATTCCAAGGGCTATGATAACTCTGTATGCAGCCAGAGACGCTTAGACATCCCAAACATATCGAAAAATCCCAGGAAAAAATGCAAGGATATCGAAAACATTCAATAAACACTCTCGAAAATATTTATTGAATGTTAAAACCTAGAAAACATGAGAATAAATTTCATGCACATCGTCAAAAAGGTCATTTTACTCAGATTTTCGATTTCCGTAGCATATCCGATGCTTTCCGTTGTGACTACAGATAATCCGTAGTAGTTGGAGTCTCTCTATATATCACATATATATTCTCGTACTTCTCATGTCTAGCAATTAACTTGTACACGAGATATGCTTCATTATTATTTTTTTATGCAGATGACAATTTAAAAAGGGTGTTTAACGGTCTTAAAGACATTCAAAGCTCTTAGTGTATGTGCAGTTGGTGAGCAGTGAGGTGGAGCACTAGGAAGGTGTGTTGTAATAATTAGTGGCAAGGTGGTAAGTGTTGTAAGCAAAGCAAGGTTTTAATGCCCACGTGGCTAAAGAGGATGAATACACTCTTTGTGTCACTGGTTAAGTATGAGGAATGACAATGGACAATAGATTCATTGTGCCCTACAATCTGCATCTGCTGCTAAAATACAATACGCACATTAACGTTGAAGTTTGCACTTCTCTGCATGCAGTTAAATATATTTCCAAAGGAACACTGAAACAACTGAACTACAAGGAAAATCGTTAAACAAATATTTTACAGAATTTTATTTATTGCAAGGTCTTTTGAAAAATGGAAATAAATACCATATATACTGCCGGAAAGTGAAAAAAAGAACACCATTAAAAATTGCATCTGCATCTACGAGATTTATGTCGTAGCAACAATTTCTTAAGAAATTAAAATGATCGCACAGGTGAAGTGATTCAATGTTTGTGTTACCTTTTAATGCATATTACAGTGTACAGAAGGCACATTTTAATAAGGTATTGCACCTCCTTCAGCAGCAATACAAGCTTCCAATCAGTCGTATAAATGCTGAATATCATGCTGGGGGATAGCATTCAATGTGCTTTCAACTAGGATGTATAATTCTGAGATGGTCGCTGCCTGTTGGGGTCTAATAGTTCTTATCTGATCCGGTCCCAGACAGGCTCTATTGGAGACAAGTTCGGAGAGCATGCTGGCTAATGGAGTTGATGCACAGCCTGAAGAGTATGTTGAGTTGCCGGGGGAAGTGTGGGCGGGCGTTATCCTGCTGGAATATCACATTTGGAATCGCACTTAAAAATGGCAGGATGGCCGGCTGCACGATGTCGCTGACGTACGTACTGCTACACAGTGTACCACGTACAAACAACAGACTCATACGAGTGATAGCTAATCGCTCCCTGCACCACTATGTCCGGCGTGGAGCCTGTGTTTCGTTGGCAGATGCACAATGGCAGAAGCAACTCACCTTGTTGCCTTCGGAGGCAGACGCTCCCAAGCAGAATTGGATTTCATCACTGAAGACCATGAACTCGTTCTTGACACCATTGCAAACATGCTCGACAGTGACCAGGGTTCAGTGGTAACCATGCCAGCAGCGAGCGTACCCGTAGTCCTGCTTTCAACAAATGATTCCGTATTGTTCTGGTAGACACCCTTGGTATGACAGAGGACCGAATTTGTGATGCCATAGCTGTCCGCTCTGCCAACGCCACCCTCGTGATGCGTCGATCCTCTCGTGTGTCCGTGACTCTGCGTTGCCCGGAACCACGTCTGCGAGTGCGAGAATTTTCCTCTGACCACCGACGCCACTATCTTACCACGGTCGATACCTTTAGTCCAACTCAGTTCGCAATTTGACGGAAGGACCAACCTCCTTCCCGCAGACCCACAATGCCGGCCTTGCCCAAACTCCAATAACTGAACAAATGTTGAGCACCTGTGTCGTCCACGCATGGCAGATTCTTCAACGAGTACTGATCAACACACCAGGCGAATGACTTCGTTCTGCACGCTCAAGTCCTTAAATACACGCTGCATGCATTTGTGTGTCGTCGTCCACATTGACATCATTATTTCATCCAATGACGTTCCAACTTGGATCACAGTTTCTAGCTTCTATTGCCCTTAACAATTAACATATGACATTCCCATTAGCATTCCTTCTGGGTGTTCTTTTTTCACTTTCCGGCAGTGTAATTTTCTGCTCTTGCACAAATGAGTTTTTAAAATTTTTTCTTACAAAAATCCGGCATCTATTTGATTTGTTTTCAATCTGCTTCTATTAAACATTTCACCGTCCTAGGAAGGGCAACATCCCCTATATATTAATATTCTTTTAAAGCTTAAAAACAACCGTCCTGGAGCGGGCTACAGGAGGCTAGTACAATAAGATGACAAAAACATCGGATGACAAGCAGTCGAGTCTCTATTTAAAGAAGTCCTGTCGTTCCACTTAAAAACTTTGTTATAAAGAAAATTAAATTGTAGAAGCTTAATAAAATGAAATGAAAAATGCGGTAAAATGTAGTTGAATTTGGACTGTAAATTGAACTTTTAAATGAGTTTAAATCTCTTTTTATACATATATTCATAGAAGTAGAATACACTGTCCAAATAAACAAATTTATGAAGAGAAGGAAGCGAAGACTAGAGCTTACCTCTCCTTTTCATTATCTTAATAATATATATACTTATTTTAAACTGTAAAGAATTCCGGTAATTCTGCTCTGTACAAATTTCCTATAAAAAGCGTTTTGTTCATAAAAAGTTTCACGTCTGTAAACATCAGAATGTTCCAATGTTTATAAAAAATATTTAATTTCGATGTGTACAACGCTCTCTTGAAACTGTTCTTGTCAAATCGTATCGAATGCTTTTAGCATTTCCTCATGCGAAGTTTTTTTATAGCCTCTTCAGCATTATTTGGAGTAGGCTTCCACAGCTTCCTTTTTACCTACATACAGGGTAACAAAAGGGACTTTACAACTTTGAAAACATATAGAAATTTAACCAGAATACTTACAAAATTTTGGGAGGCATTAATCTGTAGCAAAACACATCAAGTTTTACCTCACATAGTGACATAGCACCGAATTCCATAACCGCCAGTGGTGCGAGTCTCAGAATAGCTGCTTTCACAGGTGCAGAGCATGCTCATGGGTATGTTTTGGTTTGAAGAAACAAAATCCGCAATAACTGTTCAATGGAAATTTTGCACCCAATATAGTAGGGTTCCTCTCACTAGACCTACAATTACTTTTAGCATAAGAATTTTATTAAGACTGGTTGTTCTGTTCGCCATGAGAAATTCCCTGGTCACCTACGTGTATCTGCTGCTATCGTGGAACAAGTGAGGAAAAGCAAGGTTTGTAGCCCGACGAAATCAGAGTGATCACAACCGACCATTTGGAAAGTGTTACAAAAACAGTTTGCACTTAAAACCACACAGATTTACCATGGTTCAAGGAATTAGTAGTGCAGATTGCATCACTTCTCAGGAAATGTGTGCAAAAATGTTCCATTGTATAGAGGACGACAGGACATTACTGGACTGCGTAATCTTCCCTGATGAGTCAACATCTCATGTCAGTGGTATGGTTAACACTCACAACTGCAAGATTCGGGTTACCGAAAATCGACACGAATCTCTGAAACATGTTCATGGCAGCTCATGGGTGAATGTGTTTTGTGCACTTAGCAAACATAAGGTTTACAGCCCCTTCTTTATTCATGAGAAAACCATCAACAGTATCTTTATCTGGATATGCTCGAATGCACAGTTGGATTCATTCCACAGCTGGACGATGATGACCAAGGAGGACACACTCACTTTCAGCAAGACGATGCACTACCTCATCACTGTACAGATATTCACGATTTCTTCAATAAAAGTTTCCAAGGCCGGTGGATTGGCCAAGCAGGGCAGATAGCATGACCACTTATTTCTCTAGAATTTTTCCAACGAAGTTTCATTAAAAATCAAGTGTTTGTTCTTAGATTACCTGCAAATCTTGCTGAGCTCAAAACTCTAATCACCACCACAGTTGCAGAAGTGACAACTAATATGCTGCTTCTACTTTGGAAATAAATCGGCTTGATTTCATATGGGATGTCTGCCATATCACCAATAGCAGTCACATTGAACTAAAATGCCTATATGGGATAAAACTCTTGTGTGTTTTGCTACAGGTTAATGCCTCAAAAAATTCTGTAAGTATTCTGACAAATTTCTCTAGGCTTTCGTTGTAAAGTCCTTTTTGAATCCCCCTGTATTAGCCATATTGCGCACCACTTTGGGGGTGATTATAGTAGTTTTAGCAATTTAAAGCATCCTAGCATTGAACTCCCCCACATTTTTTATAATGAACATTGAAGAGTAATTGAAATGCAATGTAAAATTAAATCAGTTCAAAAAATGATGTATGATCTGAAAATAAAGACTTTAAAACAAAGTGGGTATTATGCCTTTAAAAAACACTATAATTTCAACAATAAGTTATTACATGCATGACATAATCACTTTGGATGTTTGGTTTCCTCGTACCATCTTTTCATCCTGGGTTTAGTGAACATCAGTGTCACACATGCTTCATTTATTTGCTACTATGATTTATTACAAGAAAATTTATCACCTCCAAAAGTTAACATTACCCAGGTCTGAAAGTCGCAGTGAGAAGCTCCACTTAAGAAGTGAAGCAGTTCCTTTGCCACATTATAAATGATTTCCTTATTTCAATTTAAACCAAAGGTCAGGAACATGTAACATGTAACTCTTAGCATGTAACATGCGACTCTTAGCTCAAAAACTGTCATTTCATTTATTTATTTTCTTTCAAAACCTTAAAAATTACACGAAGTAGGATGATGGACGTATGAAGTTAGTCGGAATGATGTTTTTTCCATATTTTAAGAAATATTTGAAGCAAGGAAATGTGACCAGCAAGCACACACACACACACACACACACACACACACCTGGCTGGCAGCTTCATGGTGATGTTCTTTATCCCTGTGAGGGAATGATGAAATGCCAGCTCACTCTGTTGAATACTCAGCTGAGGTACAGGAAAATCAAGTATTATTTAAAATTCAATCAATTAATCGAAAAAAATAATTTTACAATCTAGATTTATTGTGGACTTCAAATCAATATGCTTATTAAAAAGAATGCACGCAATTATGATGTTTGATTTTATTATACAAAAATATTAGTTGCGGCTCCTTCAATTTGACTTTTTGTTCTCTTGGGGGGGCAATGACCTTCACCAGACTTTGAAATCACGGTGAGCGAGCTTTATTTTCCCTGGGACAAGTTTGATTTCAATTTTATTTACAAAGCACTGAAAGAATTTTTATTGCTTTTTACTACGGGCTGCTGCAAAGGAATTTGTGCAATCCCCCTTCCTACCCCCTCTCAGAAAAATGCTCATTAATTCTGGAAGTGTCTTGAAGTTTTTACACTTTTTGGAATGCAAAAGATTTCAAAATTGAGGGTCTTTTTTATTAATGTTTTGTCCATCCATTTTTAATAAAATTAGTAAAACCTGAATAATTACATACCCATATAATAAAAATGACACTACCACCAGCAAGACACACTGATTAAAAGAAAATTTTCTGCCTAGGAGAAAAGTCTGAAGTAGAATGTTTTCCTAGATTAAGGTTAAGGGAAAGTAAGGACATGCAGACACAATACTTTCCTTCTCCTTAACTTTCTTCCTTCAAAAGCCAGTAACCTCGTCCTGCACTCATCTCTTATAAGCAGTCATCAGCCACGTCTTGCTCTCTCACTGCCCCAGAACTGGCTAAGGAGCTCTATTATAAGCTTTATACCACTTTTCATGTTAAAATCCCCTACTTGGTAGCACAAATAAACAGCAAAGCAATTAGTGATGACCGAATTTCTATCCACAATTAATTCCTATCCACTCTCGTAATTAGCCCCGAGCCATGCTAACACGAAAAGATTCTTAAACTAAGGATTCAGAAAAGCTGTTAACTAAATTTTCATGGCCCTGCTGATGCTATTAATATTTTAAATGCCCTTCTACGGAGAAGTAAACAATGCACTTCCTAATGTAAAAAAAAATACCTATGGCTACACAAGGAAAAACATTAGATTCATTATTATTTGGAAAAGTCCACATTATGTTTTAAAATTTCAAAAACTGAAAAATAGAACATCTTGAACTGGGTGGATAGCAGAGTGGGCAAGAAAAATTTCAGCCTGCACTTGCACCCTTTCGGCGACGTCTCTCGGGGTGGGGAGATGGCTCTTTGTTCGAAAAAGGTTGCTGAATCCCGGCCTAAACCTTATAGACCAATCACGGAGGTCACCTGATCAACCCAGAAGTGTCGACCTTGTCGCTTTACATTATCTGCCTGGAGGACCCTTCCAGTCCTATCATAGCAGGCCATACACCTGCTCGATCTTGATTAACATGCAACATTAGCCTTAGCAAAAAGAAAAGTTGACACATGCAACTTGCAACTGCTTTACATAGCATGGGTAACATTAATATAAAAGAAAAACATTATATACAAATACCTTTTGCGGGCTGAAACTCTGTAACCCTACAGCTCCCCACATTTTGAATTTGAGGCCACATTTGCAATGTACCGTGAGTGAATCACAAAGTTTGAAGAAAAAGTTCGATCGGTAGCACACCCTGTGGATAACACAATACACAGAAAGTTCTTGTATTCCTCACACATCAAATTTAAAAGTTGGTTTATCCATTTAAATGTTTGTTTTTCCAAACCTGGCATGCTTAAGCTAATGAGTTATGTCAGATAATTTACAAAAATTTCTTTCAGAAGGTACATATACATCTGTTGAACCTTACACATTTTGATGTCTAACTTTCCACAAAAGTTCAAAGTTGGAAGCTTTCAACTTTGTCTTAGGTCTTCATCATGCCAATGGAGGACTAAGATTGTTTCCAGATCCTAAGCTTAAATGTTTGATATTTTTGTTGCAATAATCTAGAATGGATCTCAAAATCATTGGGATGCAGAGTGGAGATTTCGAATTCCACGATTGTATGTGGCCGTGAGCAATTCAGTGAGCTATAATATAAGCAGTTGCCTACCTCTAATTTAGAGCCTTTGGTTCCAGGGAAGGGAGAGAGCTGAAGCTGTAAGACAAACACACCATCTATACTTCAAACCAGGACCCACCCTGGATGAATGATTAGAAGCCGATATCTTGTACCACTGAATGGTTTGCTTGAATATGCAGTTGGAATTACAGATACCTGCTCTCTCTCTCTCTCTCTCTCTCTTCATCAAAGATCAAATTCTGATCCCAGATATCGATACTTGCTTTCTCCTTATGCATGATTAGTGCTAATAAGGTGTTCAAGCTTACCGTGAGGCCTTATTGGTCAATGTAGAAAGGAATATACACTATATTGACAAAAGTCACCGGACACCCCTTCAAAATCAAATGAATGGATCCGCTGTGTTGTTAAGATGCAAGGTACAGCTGCAAATGGTATAAAAACAAGCCTGCAGCTGACTACCATCAAATCGCACTGTGAGGTTGAGTGAAAATGTTGCGGCAGGAGGGAACTGACTTTGAGAAAGAAAAGATTGTTGGGTGTTATATTAGTGGGTTGTCCATAAGAGAAACCGAGAGGCGTTTAAACATACCCAAGTCAACTGTTTTGGATGTACTGAATAAGTGGAAAACACGTGGCGTGCCTGAAGCAGCAAAACCTACCGGCAGACCAAAGAAAATCAGTGATAGAGGACGTTGAAGCTTCAGGAGAGTCGTTACAGCTAATTGGCAGAGTACTGAACAAGACCTCAGTGTACAGGTGAGTAAAAATGCTGGAACCTCGGTATGTACACGTGCCATTTACAGAGAACTTCATTCCATGGGTTACCGTGGTCGTTGCGGCTACTCAGAAGCCTTTCATCTCGACTTGGAGTGCTACTCGTTGTTTAGCATGGTGTAAAGAACATTTATCGTGGATCGTAGATCAATGGAAACAAGCCCTATGGACTGATGAATCCAGATACACGATCCATCAGTTTGATGGCCGTGTGTGGGTATGATGGCAGCCAGGGGAACGCTATTTACCACAGTGTACTGTTACGGTCAAGTTTAGAGCTGGCAGTGTTCTCGCGTGGGGGTGGTTTTTCATGGTATGGTCCCGGCCCACTGGTTATCGTGGACAAACCTGTTAACTAGCATGTCTACCTCAATATTCTGGACAATTATGTTCTACCAACTCTGTGGCAATACTAAAATTAAAAAATATTTTTGATACCAACAGGATGATGCACCGAGACATGAAGCAAGGACTGTTACGACGTGGTTTGACGATAATTCCATATCGTGTGTGGACTGGCCAGCACAGAGCCCCGATCTTAATCTCACAGAGCACCTATGAAATGAATTAGAGCACCGCATAAGAAGTATGGAACCAAGGCCTACTACTAAGCAACAGTTAGCGGCAGCATTACGTACTGAATGGAAGCGCATTCTCATCGCTGTGTTCCAAAACCTGGTCGAAAGCACGTCTCGAAGGATCAGTGCATGCATTAAGGCCAAAGGAGGACCAACACCGTACTAATGTATGTCAATAAATGCTATGTTGTGTTTCTCTTCTAGTTGCCTGGTGACTTTTGTCAATATAGTGTTTATATATATTCTTTCCTAGTTATAAATATGTTTTTTAAAATGAATTTTTTTCTCTCTTTTGGTGGTTTCTATATTGATCCAAATAACACTGATTATATGACTTCCATACATGTATTTTTAAATAAATTTTCTTAACAAACAAATATTTTCTTATCCCTTGTATTCCATTTCTGCTACACCCATCAGTCACAGGGTAAGGCATTTTTTTATTTTAACAGAGCACAATTAAAACTAAAAATCGTGCTTCTTATATGTGTGCGATAGAAATTGCACCATTTCGGTGATCTGCACAGTTGTTTTTACGGCAGAGTGGTAATACTGAGTTTTAAACTTTAATTTTGCTGGAAATGAATATTTTCCCATTTATTAGTCACTGTCTGCAATATTGTCAAGAAGAGAAATTAAGCTCAAAATCGGAATTTCAACTGTCCGTCACCGTGTATCGTGACAGATACAGCAGTTTTTCTCTGAACAGTGAGTAAGAAGTGATCGTAAGAAAATGGGAAAATGCCTGCTCTGTTTTTTGAAACAGCAAGAGGTAACTCAGGAATTTGGTAAAACATGCATTTTAAGCGAAACTAATTTCAAACAAGTTAGTAAAATCATGCAATGCATTGATTATGATACGCTTTCCAACACACCAGAAATCATTACTCAAGTTATGAGGATAATGGCTGTGAAATAAATCTCGCTCCTGTGCCCTGACCTTTGATCCCATTTCGATTATATTCAACAGAACAGGTTCAGTATACCTCCGAAATAACAAGATAAAGTTTTGTCGCAATCGAAGCAATTTTACGTAAGTTATGGTGCATAAGGGTTATGGAATAGATCCCACTCCTGTGTCTCTAATATTTGATCCCATTTTGCCCATCTTCAATAGGATTCGTCCCCAGGCAGGCCCCTACAACATACTAACATTTCATCAAAATCGAAACATTTTTACGTAAGTTATGACACATAAGAGCAGTGGAATGGATCCTGCTCCTATGTCCTGACCTCTGACCCCATTTCGTTCACTTTAAATAGGGTTCCTCCCCAGGTGTTCCCCTACCACATAATAAAATTTCATCGAAATCGAACGATTTTTATGTGAGTTATCGTGCGGACGAACATACGCACACAACACGTGACGTAAGGAGGCCGATGGGAATCGCGACCATCTGCTCGCAAGAGTGTGACGTCATAAAACTTTAATAGGATCCACACACGTGTGACGTAATGAGACAGACGGCGTGACCGCGCCAACATCTGAATTGCGAGTGTGATGTCATAAGATTTCTAAGCATGGATAACATTAATTAGATGACGCCATGACACTAAAAACGCGGTAATTCGGGGTGGTTATTTAACACACTAAACGAATTTTCCTAAAGTCGAGATCAAGCTAAATCGATTTCTAGTACCAGAAAACAGTAGGTTAACAACTTTTATCAAAATCCTTAGTGCCGTTTTCAAAATAAAATTTACATACAAGAATTGCTCCTTTAAATATTTTTTTTTTTTTCAAATAAAATTTACATACAAGAATTACTCCTTTAAGGTGAACGTTAATAATTTTGCTTCCTGTACTTCGAATCGAAAAATTTCTGTACACATTTTCTTCCCAATTAATGTGTTCCTAAGGATGAAAATTTTAACATCGATTAAAAAGCTTCATTTTATAACTTGGAATACTTAATATTTTCTAAAACACAACCATAATATGCAATCCAACATTTGTTTGTTTACTGATGTCATCAAAGTACCGGTCGCGCAATCCTTTTTCTGGTTTCAACACCACCAAAGGAAAAGTTATTGATTTTTAATATAATTATGGTTATGTTTTAGAAAATTTTAAGTATTCCAAGTTATAATATGAAGTTACTTTAATCGATGTTCAAATTTTCATCCTTGGGAACACATTAATTGTGAAGGAAATGTGCACAAAAGTTTTTCCATTGGAAGTATAGGAAGCAAAATTTCTTGATGTCCACCTTAATAATATGGGATAAGGGTGATGGAATGGATTCCAATCCTATGTCCTGACCTTTGACCCATTTCCTCCATTTTCAATAGGTTTCGTCCCCAGCTGGTCCCCTACCACATACTAAAATTTCATCGAAATGGAACCATTTTTATGCACGTTATGATGCATAAGGGCAATGGAATGCATCCTGCTCTTATGTCCTGACCGTTGACTCCACTTTACCCATTTTCAATAAGGTTCGTCCCCAGGCAGTCCCCTACCACATAGTAAAATTTCATTGAAATCAAACCATATTTACGCAAGTTATGACGCATAAGGGAAATGGAATGGATCCCGCTCCTACGTCGTGACCTTTGACCCCATTTGCCCCATTTTCAATAGGGTTCGTCCCCAGGTGGTCCCCTACCACATGCTACAATTTCATCGAAATTGAACCATTTATACGTCAGTTTTTTTTTTGTTTTTTTTTATTAGAGGTTTAACGACCACCGTGAGCAACTCAATGGGTTATAAGCAGTCGCCCGTCCCTAATTTAGGGTCACTGGTTCCAGGGAAGGGAGAGAGCCAGTGCCGTAAGACAAACACAACATCCATGCCTCACCGGGATTCGAACCCGGACCCAGTTCGGACGAATGATCAGAGGCCATCGCTTAGACCACTGCGCCACCGGGGCGGCTAAGTCAGTTCTCGTGCGGACGGACAGAAAAAGCTGGAGCACATACGCTTCTTCAACCTACGGTTGGAAAGCGTAAAAAATCAGTACCGCCATAGCTCACTCTGCCGTGAAAACAATTTTACGAGTCACAGAAATGGCACCAATTTCATTAGACAGATTAAGCAACGAATTTGAAATTTAATTTCATTTAAAAGCAACAGGGGTGGGGTTGGAAGGGGGTGGGGTAAAATTTGAACTCTTAAATTGATTTTGAAAGAGATACTGTCGAAATACAGTAGGAAAACATTTCATTCAGAAAAATAAAAAAAAAATACCAAGTCACCCTTTTGAACCATTACAAAAAAAATAAGAAATGAACATTATCAGAAAACAATTTAAAATGCGGAATACACTCAGGAAGAGAGACAGAAAGAAAAAAATACTTCGCCAGAAGAATTCAAAACGAAAAAAAAAAAAAAAAAAAAACACGGAATGTTTTCATCCCTGCTAGAATGGGCATTTCTGGCGATTCCAGGAAATGTCGGCTGCCAGACAGACATCTATAGCAAACTTCCAAAAATGCAAAAGCTTTTCTGACCAGAAGATACAACATAATAAGGAAAACTTGACAAGTATGCAATTGCATCAATTTTTTTTAAACATTTTGAGCACTTTTTAAATGTTTGGTGCAACTTTACAATTTCAATGATCACAGAAATACATGTGTAAAATTTTGTATTTTTTATAGAAAGAATGTAAAAGGGGGAACAGAGTTTTAAAATGATCTGACAAAATTTTCAAAAGAGGGAAATCCATCCCTAAATCAGAACAGCGGGCATGTTATATGATTCCATTACTATAGCAACTAAATTGAATGGGCTCTCGAGAGACACTGGAAAAGTTGCTGATCACAAACTATCTGATCCACAAAATTAAATAATTCCTCCCAAAAAGAATACACATGAACCATCTAGATACACACTATTGCAAAATTCATGTTTTTGGCTGTTGGTGTTTTTGCATGTCAACTAATATGTACCAAGCTTTCGAAAACTTACGGATGGCATAATTGTAGCAGACTATTACTACAAACCTATGCAGGAAACCCTCTTTACTTATGTTATCATATGTGTCTGAAAGCTTCGCACACATCAGTTGTCCCCCCCCAATGAATTTTTGCAATAAACTGTATCAATCTGGTGTGCGTACTGTCATGCTTGTACACATCAGCTTTGCACACATCAGTTGTTATCCCCCCACCCCCAACGAATTTAAACTACCTACATTCTGTGGCAATCTACCATTAATCCCATAGTTAACAACCACCACATGAGAACTTTGTAATAATAATAACCTAAGCTGGGGTGGGGGATTACAACTAATAACCATATAAAATCCATTATTTTAATCTCCGGATAATACTATGGAGAAACTAGGTAAAACCACTTAATCCCTATATATCTAATAACAAAATCACAGACACTAGAAGAACTAAAAAACAGACTATAAACTAGAATAAAACACTAATCAAACTGGATTAAGGGAGGGGGCTATTTTTGCAGACTTGAAACATTATCAGAATCAAAAATTACCATCTAGCACAAAACAGAAAAACAGTCATCTTGCAAAGATGATTTTAATCAAAAAGAAGCTCAACTGTACTTTATGCAAATCCATTTATTGGTGTAAATATGACATGGATGTTAAGTCTGATAATATCCGAAAACTTGAAAATTTTCGTCGTCCTGGAGAGGAAATTGAACCAGCACCTCCTGGATAGTGCACGAGCATACTAACCACTACACCACCCAGAACACTTAAGTTTCAAGTTTCCGATTAATTTAAATAACCATTACAGGATTCGCTAGTCGAAGCAATAAACGGATTCACATCTTCCAAATTTATATTGTATGGTGTAATCCCATATTTCATTCATTGTACTTTGCATATTCTTTCCCTCCCTCCAAAATTACTTTTTGTTGAAATGTAACTTTAACAGCTGGCAGAACAAGCAAAGACTGGACAGTGTTTGAAAAGACCATTAAGACTGATGTCTGAAATTGCATAAAAAGTAACTCCATCAGGCAGCGGCACCGAGACCTTCAAAATTATCTTATCATACAATTAAAAAAAAAAAAGTGACAGAGTGAAAGATGAAAGCCCCCATACTCATAGGGAGAACACATAATAAATAAAAATAATAAAAAAAAAAAGGAACGGGAAAAAAAAGAGGTGAGTAGTTCTTGAAGTCTTTAGTACTCATTATGGTTGTAGAAATCCTTCCATTCTTTTCAGCTAACACTACAGAAACCAAAACCACATTACAGAGATACCTCCCATTCTGTAAGACAAAAAATATCTCATATTTTCAGATAGAAAGTTAAGTGATAAAAAGGAGAAACCTTATTTTTAGCAGGCATTTTAAAGAGACTATAAATGCTAAAAACAAAATTATGTGAGCATGCCAATCTTTACATAGCATGCTCGCATAATTTTGGTCCATTTTTTTACTATTGTAGTCCCTTTAAGTGTAGAACTCCAATTATGATTTCAAGTCATTAAATCTGTAATGCTTCTGAAAAATTGATGTTCAAAATACAGTTCTGTTTAACAGAAATAAAAGCCCCTCAAACAAACTGTCTAATTGAAGATGAGAGTACATCTTGAAACAGCAAACATGTGATAAGTCATTCACAATTCTCTACGATTCCAATACAGTCAATATAATTTTTCAAAGCAATTCCACGCTGAAGTTTCTGGAATGCTACTAACTTCAGTTACTTCAAATTTCATGTTTCGAGAATGTAGTTTCATCCTGTTTCAGTAAGCATGCCTTGCTAAATATGTTGCACAAACAGTTGCATACACAATGTATGAAAATAGTACTGTTAATGTACTTTTCATGTTGTACGCAAACTGACATGCTTGTATTTCTTTCAGATCACAAACAAAAATATATTTTACCCAAAATTCATTACAGCTGACCTCAAGAATTATCAGTATATTCACATTCTATGTGCTGACTGCATTTCAAAAAGCCAAAGCTGACACTCGTAGGACAAATATGAAACTGGAAGTCACAGTTTCCAAAGCCAAAATTCAACTGAAGATCCCATTTTATATCATTATTCAAATGCTGAAGTAGGCAAAGAATGATTTATACTTACTTAGAATTCAACGTAAAAATACAACTACTGATGATTAAATGATTCCATCAAATATGGATGATTCACGGATAAATCAAATAACGTAAAATGGACATATTACTTTACGACCCAATGCACGGTGTAGAAGTGTTTAAAATATTTATTTTACAGTAAATGTAAAAATACATTAGAATGTCACTGCATTTCCTTGTAACTTATGTTAGTGTAAACCAATATTTTTAATGCACAAACAAGGTGTACAAAACATAATCTGCAATTTAAAATAATCATCCAATCCAGAGATAAAAAACTGTCGATTCATTAGCGTTGATATATATGGATATGTGATTTTTGCACATTATATCCAAACGTAGCTTCTTCAAAGAAGATGAAAAAGGAAAATGCATATTTGCATTTCATTATCACAAGCATTTTTCACAGTTCACAAGGCAAGTAAGTGTCCAGTATTTTGCAGCACAGTATGAAAGGACACAAAAAATAAGCTTAAACACTCCCATTTTTTGTAATGGCAAAATAATGGGAGAAGAAAAAAAAAAAAAAAAAGAAAAAAAAACATGCACAAGCAGAAGTGTCCATGGATATGAATCCTATTATATGAATAAATTGGTCAGTTACAACTGTACTTCCAACAAAGATAGTTATTTAAACTAAAAATTCCTACAATTATTACTATACATATCCCTACACACTTCTGAATTGTAATCAAAATTTAAAGAAAAAATTCTGGAAAATAAGACAAAAAACGAATGTTGCATGAAATATTTTATTTTGCAAAATTGCTTGATATGGTAAATTACATATACTTATGAGTACAATGCAGTCTAGAAAGTACATTAAAACAGGAAAAACCATTACATGGTTCCAACTGAATACCAGGACAAACATTTTGCATAAGAAAATATAAACCCCATATTCAATTGAAACACACATGCTAGCTGAACTGAGAATGAAAGATAAGAAAAAAGGCACATCACATACAAATAAATTAACATTTACTATTATAATTTGATTTAAAAAACATCACAAATAAATAAATAAGATAATTTAAATAAAAATGACATGTTAAATTGCTAATATCCACAGATGAAATAAAGCTACTTGAGGGACAAAGTATTTTAAATCATATATATTTTAATCATACTCCTGTGAAGTATTCCTACAATCATGTGTAATTTTCACATGTGAATCCCTCCCCCCACCTTTAACTTCCCTTAGAGTATGACAAAGTCTACATGCATAACAGAAATATGCAGTAAATTTGTTAAAGACATTTTTATATTACAGCAATCAAAACACCAACGGTGACTGCTTTATTTACAATAATATTTTTTTGTGAAAGATACTACTACATCACAAGTAAAACTGGCAAATTACCTAGTAAAAATAGCATAGCTTAATAATCACAAAAGTTTTACAAGGAACATGGTTAAGAATCAGGGCTGATGCTTCAGTTTGCTCTGCATCATGTATCATGTTTTAATAGTTTTTGTGGGGTAGAGGGTGGAGGTGATAATATTTATGGCACATATGACTGACAAGAGCATGACTGAAAAATAAAATTTTCTCTGTTAAAGTACATGGTTGAAGTTTCAAAGTTTTCTTTGTGTTGTACCAATTGAACAGTTACCATGGAAGTAATTTTTTCTATGGGAGGTTTGACATCTTCAGTGATCTGAATGTATGTTCCCTGTTCTGTTGCACACGTAACAGTTTTTATCAGGGGTGAAATTTTAAGACCAATGCACCCCCCCCAAAAAAATCTCGTCACTCCTTAGCATTTTGAAGCCTTGTTTTACGCAATTATGCAAGCATGGATTCATAAGAATAACCCAATAATATGCATCACTTCCATTTTTTTTTTTTTAAGGATTCCATTAATTCAGAAAGAACTCACACACTATTTTAGCTCTATCCACACACTACCCTTCACTTTATTTAAACCTTTCCTCTTAGAAAAACAGGCTCATACTTGAACTTAAATCACCATCTGCAGTGTAATTCAGCAGAAACAGTGCACATAAAGGAAAAACTGCAATAATTTTATTGCATTTCCAGAAAAACAAAAACAAAAAAATTAAATAGGTTATAATTTGTGTAGTTAACAGTGCTGTTTACACTGTAGTTAACAGTGCTGTTTACCTGGAGTATAATTTATATAGTTAACAGTGCCCTTTATCAAACTCAGTAATGCCACCATCTTTTGTAGCTTAACTTGGCATAAACAGAGCACATGAAGGAAATTATACTTTCCTTTAAAAAAAAAAATGTAATTTATGCAGTAAATGCTGTTCGTCAAAAAAAAAAAAAAAAAAAAAAAAAGCTTGTATAGGGCACACCTTTTCAATCAAGAATTTAGAAGCTCGGATTTTGCTGCAAATACATCAGAAGCGGAAATTAAGACTTACGCACCCTGGTGACTAAACCATTTTTTACCAAGAATCAGAAATTATATGCAAAAGATTTCCCATCAGGAGCTGTATCTGATGCAAGAAGAAATTTTCAAATCAGAGTTTTAGAAGCAGAGATATTGGGGGAAACACGATTTAACTCTGTGCCCCCTAGCGGAAGGTCTATGAATTACTTGAAAATTTTGAAATATGAAAAACATGTCATACCGGAAACTCTATCCAATAAAGAAGGAATTTTTCAAATCGGGCCATTAGAAGCAGAGATATTGACAAAAATAAGATGTACATCTATACCCCCTGGCAGGAAAACGATTAAACTTTAAGAAGAAAATATTCCGAAAAGGTTTATCAACGTAGTGGCATCAGTGCACGAATAAATTTTTTCAATCAAGATTTTAGAAGCTCAAATTTTGTGGCAAATACATCAGAATCAGAAATTAACACTTACGTGCTTTGGTGGCCAAACCATTCTTTACCAAAAATTTGAAATTATATGCAAAAGATTTGTCTATCAGTCGCTGCATCCGCTGAAGAAAAAAAATTCAAATCGGAGTTTTAAAAGTAGATGTTGGGGGAAATGCACTTTACTTTTATGCCCCCTAGCGGAAAATCTGTGTGTAACTCGAAAAAGTGACTATACCTAAAATATTCGACATAAATGGAATCCAAAGGTAAAAGATTTTTTTCAATCTGATACTCAGAAGCAAATATATGGTATAAAATGTATTTTGAATTCGATATCATCTGCATTTACGCCCTCTAGTTGCGAAATTGTACACCATAAAAAAATACAAAAATGAAATGAAGGATCATCATTCACATATTTCAAGCTTCCCAAGGCAAAAAGAATTTTTCAAATCGGACTAATAGTTGGAGAGATATGGTGTCCACGGAAGGACAAATCGATTAACATAAGCACAATCTTTTTTTTTTTTACAAAAGACCTGCTAAAAATGCAGCTCTGAAGACCCTGTGTTTTCGTGCACTGTTCATTCTAGTAGCTCAATTGCAAGTGTCATAAATCTGAGAGAAGCTTGTTTCTTTTTTGCTTTTCTTTCTTTATGGGATTGCCTCTGCTGTGGCCTCCAGTTGGCCTGCCTGCCTCTCTTGGTGGGATCCCTTCACACACAAGAAACATATGGATACGTAAAGGAGTGATATTTAAAATTGTAAGCTTAAAAAAGACAGATGAGATTGTAAATCATTAAGAGAAGGGCTCAAGCTAACATGGACATCATGCATGATGCTTGCCTTCATTGTAGCAATTCTTAATGGCAAATGGCAGCTCCAAGCACTAGCTTTTTTTTAGAAGGCAATTTTACACATGCGCTATAGGGTTTGCATCCACTTTAGTGTTACTGTCTCTTATGGTCTGATTTTGATATCTTTGTTGTATTCTTTTTGTTGTTGCTATTCTTACAACTAGATTCCTTCTTTTACATTAATTGATTTCGATGCATTTGACAGGTTTTAACATTGCTGAAGATATATATGAAGTATGAGAACAAAAAAACTAAAATAAACTAGTGGAATGGGAGGGGGAAAGCGGAGTTACAGAAATAGACTGAGATGGCAACACTAAAGTATACATGAACTGAGATGGCAACACTAAAGTATACATGATTAAAGCACATGTATGAAACCACTGCATTGACATCAAAACCCCATTGCTTTCATCTTGTCCTGTGCAGTCACTGAAACCCCATAACAATCATCAAACCAAATTATGGTTATCAACCTACACCCAATTACAGTCATCAAAAGCCTTTTTTACTTTACCCCTGTGCAGTTCTCAAAAGCCCATTACTTCCCCTCATACAGCCATCATTCACGAATAAAATTAATTTTTAAATAGTAAACCCATTTAAAGAACCCCCTTCTACACTACAAAAAGAAACTAAAGGTAGATAGGAAGAGATCTGGGCCCACTGGTTAAGAGAAAGCAATTCAGTGTCAGTTGAAAAGCATGCCACTTTGGTATCGGCAGTTTCTTGTATGCCAATCTAATTCATCTTAGGGCTAATTTTAATCAGCTGAGTAGGACTTGTGAAACATTTAGGATTAGGATAAGTGTTGGGAAGTCTATATCAATGGTTTCTTCTTAGCCAGTCAAAGCCACCAAAGTTATTAACTGTGTGTAGTATAGTGGGAGAGCATGTTATAGTTGTTATTATTATTTGAGTGTTGTAACTGATGGTACAGAAACGTTAATAATGACAACAGAAACGTTAATTAGACAACAGAATCAGCAATACAGTTATGGTCATTTATGATAGTTATGGTAGACACAAAAATACCCTTTTTGTAAATTTTAAAGTGCTATAACTATAGAAACAGTAGTGCACCCAGAAATTTCTGGGGGGGCATGATGTACAGAATTTTTCCAAGGTGGGGGTGACCCCCTAAATTTACCGGGGGAAATAGGTGCCATAACAGTTAAGGAGGAGGCTGAGTTTTGTACATTTATTCTTATCCAGTTACTAGTAATGTTACAGAACAAGAGAGTTAAATAATTAGAAGAAGCAGTAAATTAAATTCTTTTGCTTGTTAGATATTCCTAAATTTATTTAACAGAACCACTTTCTTATAATTATTGAATGTTATAATTATATGGTACATGATTAAGAAGTATACGTAAATTGCATATCGTGATTTTTTGTTTCAAACTTCGACGTAATAATTTTCCGCTCTGTCAGCCCAAGGCGCTCCGAGGCCCGGGGCTGATCGGCCACCTCTGTGGGTTCGCAACTGCATAGAAGTATTGTATGTAGGAAACTGAAATTTTGCATTGATTAGTTTCACTAAAAATACTGCAAGTTCAAGTTTCATGAAATTCAAAAAGATTGAGGTCAAAAATGTAATTTTTTTTTATTTGATTTGACTTGGACTGGAATGACCCGTAGGGGCACATTCACATTTCACTGCTGGGTGAAACCTATGAAATGCAGTGAAATATTGTGGAGTTCAAATTTCATTGCTGGGAGGCAACTGTGAAATGCACTTAAAAGTACTTTGTTTCTTACACTGTCCCTAAAACGTTTAGGAAAAACAGTACAGTATGTGCGAGACATGTGCACATGTGTATTTGGGCATGTAATTTTTTTTAACATGCCTGACTGTTACAATGTTGAAATTGTTTTGGCCCTGGTACATACTGATGTGGCTTGGATGTGTGTGTTGCGTGGAAGACTGATTACCTAGACAGATGTTACACTCCATTGTACCACACTGCAGACCAAGACTGAAGTGGATAGAAAGTATAAAACCAGCAAGAGCTATTGAGGAAGCAATATGTTAAAAAGAGAAAACACCTTGCACTGCTCAGAAAGATGTAGAAATTTGTTAGGTACCAGAATTAAATATAACTTTTCTTTTTACATCTTTTTTCCCCTCCGTAACTGTGCCTGCAAATGCCTACAATATGCTAACACTATGTTGGTATGCAAGTGCAACATGACTTCAACTGACAGAAAGGGGAAAAGGGGGAAAAAAGAGGTCTGCGTCAGTATTCAGTATACACCACAAAAAGCAAGAAATATAGTAGATAAAAAATAATTGGCTCCAAAAATGGGTTGGAAGTTAGCCAGTAAAAGACGTGTCTATTTGCAACAATATAAAAATGCTTTAAAGTACTTTGAACAATCTGACAAGGAAGATACTGTATTTTCCTATTATGATGCTACCATGCTAATCTGATTTTTTGAACACACGGCTCTAAAATGCGGCATTTCCCTTATGACCATTTTCTGTAACACCACAAATTCCTGCTGTAGTACACAATAAAAAAAAATGATTTGTGAATCATTTATGGCTGACACTGAGCTATAAAGAATTTGGAGTGCTGATTCTTTTGAATATTAATTAGTAATTACTATGAAAAGCTTGTGAAAATGCAAATGAAGTTTTGAAATATTCTAATGTCTCTGTTGATGCTAACACATCAAATATTTTAACAAGTGCTCACTTAAGAGAGAATAAGAGACACCCATCTAATTTTTCTCATAAGCAAATTTTGAGAAAAATGTGCAAGACCAGGGGTGGGAAAATTGCGACCTTCTAGAACATTAAATGCGCCCTTTTGAGTGAAACCAAATTTTTCAGAACAAATCCTTTTATTTTTATTAATGCTTTTGTTCATCTTTTATTAATTTGATTTTAATCTTAAAATTACTGTATTTAAAATACCAAACAGTAAAAGAAGATGCAAACGAAATAATACTCCCTCACTGACTGCCACGGTCACAACATTAATAAGTCATAATGGTTATTTTGATACCTTCTGCGATCATGATTTTGTTCTATGGCTCCTAAAGAATTACAGATGGAATTTATTGAGTTCTCAGAAGATGACATTTTAAAGTCCTTATTTGATGCTATGAAAAATCCAGTTGAAATTTGGAAAAATGAAAAAGAATACCCACGTCTTCGGCAACATGCACGAAAAATGCTTTCTTGCTTTTCAACCACTTATTGCTGTGAATCTACATTCTCCTACCTAACCCAAATCAACACTCTTAATGTCACAAATGACAGATACCCACTAGAGGATCAGCTAAAAAGTGCAGACCTCCATTTTGCAACTAAATATTCAAATGCTTTCCAACAAAAAGCAGCACAGCAAAGTCATTAAATGATTAATTACCAATCTTTTCTTTTTTTCATTCTTTAAAGTTAGTTAGTACATAGTAAGCTTTTACAAAATAATGTACATTTCGAAGTATATCTAATTAAAGTATCTTCAATGCGACCTTGTTAGATTACAGCTAACTTAATGTGGCCTTCCAACATGAGAAGGTTCCCCACCACTGTGCTAGACTCTAGACTTCCCACTGAAACTTTTTTGTGATTTGTTGCAGGATGGGAGGGGAGTGCCACGTCTACAAGCTTATTGAGTACAGAAAATTGGGAAATATTGACAGCGAGAACATAACTATAAACAATTTTGAAATCATAAACTTTGTGCTAGCAAACTTTTAAAGTTAAAGAACTTTGAAAAAGTCTGTATTTTTGTCTGTATGTACTACAGTGACCACCAAAAAAAAAAAAAAAACTCAGCTTTTCTGAATTTTGCAACATCAGCACGATGGGTTGTAATATTATGGTACTGCCGACAACCAGTTTAAATCTCATGCTAGAGAAGAGAAAATGTGGATTTCTTATCCGCCTCGTTAGAAGTGTAGTCAGTGAGATCGCATCGAGAAAAACACAAAGTTGTACTCCCTTCCATTATCACACACTCTCTAGCACGTGAAACTAGGTGTGTGTGTGTGTGTGTGCGCGCGTCTCTTTCCATACAAATAAACCACTGTTGGTGTCAACCACATGCTATGCAACATTCACTCCATTCCGTCCTATTAGCTACCCCACTATGGGGGGGGATCGATAGGAAATGCCCAGCTGTCAAATACTCTCACAGTCCTTCATACCCTCACCTGTAAATGGGGTGTGAAGGCCTTTTTTCCATTAGGAGGCAAAGTTCATAACCACAGCAAGGAAGTAGTGGTGAAGGCAGCCCTTTTAGTTAGTATATCACTTTCTGTTCATCTACTGCCATAGCTTTCCTAACATGTCACTTCATTGCCTCATTTTTCTCGACCAAATACAGTACCCAATGTACTTTGCTACCATTGTCAGGCAGAGTGAATTCATCTCAACGAACAGTATACCATGGTCTCCTGAAGTTCTTTATAATAACAGCTGACTGTAAGTATCGTTGGAGGGTAGGAATTCCTCAAATAAAACCTCATTTGTGGCATATTTACCTTTGGCTTTATTCCCATGGAAAGACCAATGAAAACAATACTTGTTACATAAGACCTTGGATCCAGAAAAGTTTTTCACAGTTATACTTGTAAGATACAAAGCAAGAAACTACTGAAAAATATTTATTTCCAAAGCATACAGCAGTGTAAAACAAAATTATAAATAATGTTTACCATGTGTGTGTGTGTGTGTGTGTGTGTGTGTGTGTGTGTGTTTTATGCATTTCTCTTTTTCCTAAAGGAGATAAATGTAGAGAAAAAAATATATATATTTCCTTTTCCTAAAACATAATATGAGATTCCCATACTTGTGTCCCACTTCTGCCAAACACTTGCAATGCTTTGGAAAGGCATTGGCTACTGCTATTGTGTATGATTTGAGTAATGAGATTTTCAGGTTTGTGCCCCACTGGTGTCAGTGCTTCGAAAATGCATGTTAAAGCAAATAATCCTGGAGTACGGATTTTGACAGGTCTATGTATACTCCATGAAAAGTATAATTCTTTAATATCTGGCTCATAACACTTTTCAATCATGGTGTGTTATCCAGTAACTCAGTATTTTCCTTTCACCAACACTAAACACTATGAGATGAAGGAAGTTACAAATAAACCTACTAAAGAATTAGCTGCAAGAAACTAGAAAGAAGAAGAATCAACGATCACACAGATTAGACACTTCTTCAAGAATAGTTGCAGAAGGTTAACTGTAGATGTAACTGACCTCAAATGTGGGATAAAATTTATCACAAAAATCTAGGTTTTTTCCGAACGATATCTTTGTAATTAAAGTTCACTGTGCCTATGGAAAATTCTATATCGAACAACATCGTCTTGTTTCAAGATTATACACAAAGAATTTATTTTTCTCACCATGCTCTTGTGCAGTCAAGGATTGATATTTACAAAATCATTAAGTTAAACATCACCAGTTTACAAGCTGAAAATAAATAGCATGTAAAATATGTTAATACAAACAGTTTATATGATCCCTGCACACAATTACATACCAACCTGCTGCATCAAAATAACCAATTAAATAAAGTAGGGTGAGGGGAGGGGGATTTTAAAAAAATATTTCTTACAAAGTGGAAATTAATATATTCAACTGTTATATGTGTGTGCATGCATTAAGAAATAAGCAGCACCAATGTTATTCAGACATCAATAATCAATTGATACTCTCCCTCTGTCTACTCTGGTAATCACCAGTAGCCACAATTTCAATCAACGCACTTCAGATATTTGGAAAGAAAATACCTCTGTACTAAAAACAATAATATATTATATGCATTTATGCAAATAATATATTAAACTTATTAAAATAATGGACAATAATTAAATTACATTAACAAGACTTATCAAACATAGTTATTCTAGGAAATATCTCATCTGGGATTTTGATGCTTTGGCAACATTTCATGAAGTTAATGTTTAATTAATGCACACCTACAAAGCTAAGTATATATGCTTTATCTAAGAATAGCATCTAACATATAACTGGCTACAAATAATTGTATAATCATAAACAGGCATAAAACTATCACACATCACTTTGTTTTCAAACACATCACACATTAAGAAATGGAAACAAACACACATTTTCTGAAGAAATCTTGAAAATGTGTTATGTTACCCACCTACAGAACATTCAATCCAGACCACATTTTAATTTTTAAAAGGGATACCAGTCCAATACACATTTCATCCCCCCTGAAGTGTATTAACCTTATGTTTTCACAAATTCAACCCAAAATTGCTTGAAACAGAAGGAAACAATATATCTGGTTGGGATATCTCCTCTATCTTGCATCACAACCAACTTTCATTTTTTCATAACTGCTATATCAATTTTCAAAGAACTGTACTGCAGGGGTTACTGGCATGGTTGTGAAACTTCTCTAACTATGGTTCCTCAAAAAATCTGCATATGAGCACTGAACTAAAAGATAAAATGTGGCACAGGATCAGCTGCCGGAATAAAACAAAAAAAAAATATGTTCTTAGATTTCTAAAAAGTTTCTGAAGGATTTCTTTGTGATGTTTACCAACGTAACATGTTTTTAACTGAGTTTCCCAATGCAAGTTATTGAAATGTCCAAAACTCACAAAGTTTGTCAAGCCCTACCTCCAAAATTTTATGTTAGCTGCAACCCATGAAAACATGCAATTGGTTTGAGGTGGATTTTGAGGAATGAGAAAGATGCAGATAGCATCTCAATTTTAGCTCTTAATCTACAGGGTTATTCAAAATTATTCATCTGATTTCAAATGACTATATCTTCAAAGTTCACAAATACCGAGTGCGTAATGATACATCAACCAGAAGAAAAAAACTGAACAAGTTTTGTCACTCAGCTTATAAGTGCTCTATGTGACTTCCCTTAGTTACACGAGTAATGGCAAGATGATAGTCTATTTCATCCCATACTCGCCCTAGCATGTTCATTGTCACAGACTCTACCACAATAACAATGCGTTTTTTTAGCTCACCCAGCGCAGCAATGGTTGCATGTACATAGTACCCTTAACGTACCCCCAAAACAGGAAGTCGCACTTAGTAAGTTCTGGTGACCTAGGCAGCCAGTTGCACAGTAACAAGTTATTGGGTTCACTGTGACCAATCCAACAGCGAGGAAGTACTTCATTAAGGAGGCAAACAACACAATGCCAATGAGTTGGCACCCGATCTTGCTGGAAAATGTAGTCGCCAGAATCTTCATTAAATTGTGGAAATAGCCAGTTCTGCAGCATATCCAAATAGGAGTTACCACAGTTACTGTGTTTTTCATGAAAAAGGAAGGGCCATAAACCTTTGATCGGGCAATGGCACAGAAAATGGTAATTTTAGGTGAGTCATGCTTGTGATTGATTTTTGTATGAGGGTTTTCCATGCCCTAAATGCAAATGCTGTGACAATTCACCTTCCCATCAACAAGAACATCATCATCATCAATGGGTCAACAGCACTGTGTGGGCCTGGCCTTCTTCAGAAACTTCTGCCAGCCTTCCTTATTCAATGCCAAACTCCTGAAATTTTTTACTCCCAAAGCCTTAATATCATACATCACTCCATCTTAATTTTGGTCTTCCATTTTTTTCTTTTTCCTTCCAGCTTAGCATTAAACATATTAACTATTCTATTACTATCCAAGCATATAATATGTCCAGCCCAACTTAATCTTTTTATTTTTATGAACTTAATAACATTTGTTTGGCTCATTAAATAATCTGTATGGTTCATGGTTGCATCTTTTCCTCCATACACCATTCATTTTCTTGTACTTCTCCAAAAATATATCTAAGAACTCTTCTTTCAAACAGATCCAGCAATCTTTGATCTGCCATTGATAATACCCAATTTTCAGAGGTATAAGGTAACACTGGTCTTACATACAAGTACTTTGTAGGTTCACCTTCCCACTTAAATGAAAAGTTGCTTTATCACTGAACACCAGGCAGGGAGCAAAATCATAGTCCTCCATAGCATCCTGCATGAGTTGGCAAAAGTGCTATTACTTGAATTTGTTCCCCAGTCTCTGAGCCTGGAACAGTTGCAACCTGTATGGCTGCATAATCAAGCATCATCTCAAAACACCCCAAACAATTGTCTGAGGAATTCCCAGTTCTAAACTGGCATGGTTGGTTGACTTCCTCAGGCTATGTAAGAAACTCTCCGATTATTTGCACATCATCCTCAGACATACAGTACATGGTTGTCCTGTGCTCTTGCATTAAACATCCTGTTTCTTTAAATTGCCGATACCCCCGACAGATGCTCTTGAGTACCCGGTGGATCATTTCCATAACACTTACGAAACTCATGCTGCACTGTGACTACCAATCACACCTTGAAAACTGCAGCACCCAAAAACCCATCTGCTGTACTGTCATTCATTTTCTCACAGACTGCCTGTCATGAACACAGCAACAGTGGAATTCTCTCAAGGTGACTTACTAAAGATTTCCTCTTTCATTTGATGCATATGCCAAGGTCATACCCAGTTGATAGGTATAGAATTATGCTCTTTTGAAATCGAATGAATCATTTTGAATAACCCTGTATATACACTGATGCACTAGTTAAAGAAAGTGACCACATAATGGGAATTTCAGCAGGGATCAGTAGTACATACCTAATAAACCAGAAAGGCAGATTATTTAGAGGCTTCATTTAGAATCCAGCATTAAAGAATAAAATTTCATGAGATTTTGTTGTTTTAAAAGAAGCAAGTAGAAAACTAAGGTGCTTTATTTTTAAATATCTATGTAAAAACTTGGACACTCAAATACTCAAATGTGTGTGTGTGTGTCTAAATATTCCATATAATGAAATTAATATGAAGACTGAATTAAAAAAAAGACAGTGAAAATATGCAACAAGAACTTCCATAGAGTACATCAAACCTTTACCTATGAATTGTTACTATAGTAAATATTTGTGCAAGGGTTTTTTTTTTTTTTTTTTCCATTTTGTTTTTTTTTTAAAGGTTTAATAACCACTGCATGAAACTTTTACTGATACAACACAATTGCACTTTCCTAAATTTGGGGCCACTGTTTCCAGGGAAGAGAGAGCCAATGGCATAACACACGCATATCACACATTCTTAATCCGAGTCTCCAACCAAGGGCAACTCTGAGAAAAGCCAAAAACCAGCACCTCTGACCACTTGCCCACTGAGGCAGCTTGTGTGCACTATTCAAAATCAATACCACTTTCAATTTTTCACAAAGAAGAATGCAGAATATAACAGTTTTTATCAATGCTTCCCAAAAGAAACAAGTTGGCAGAATTAAGGAATTGGAGGGAGGATAATATTTCAGGATAAATCTCACTCAAAACCAGCCTATATTTTAAAGAATATCAACATCTTACACCAATGTGCCATTACATTATGATCACCTCCAGCCTAGAGAAATGAGCATGCCTGGAGACCAAACGGTGGCGCAGGTGAAGTTCACAAAGCAGTGCATATACAACAAAAAGGACCGGCTTTAGGTTTAGTAGTGTGCAGAGTCAGAATGGGAAAAGCTGCTGATTTATTGGAGTTTGATAAAGGACAAATTGTGATGACACTGCGCCTCGGAACTACGATATTGGAAACGGCGCAGCATGTAGGCTGTTCACGTACCGCTGTAGTGATCACATATCAAAAGTGGTGCACAGATGGCTAATTGACAAACCGTTGCCCAAACGTGTGCCATCCGCAGCTCATTGATGCCAGAGGGGAGCGAAGACTGTCGTGCATTATTCATAGCAACAACAGGACCACAGTACAACAAATCACCCGCAGCTACAACAGTGGTGATCAGGGCAATGCGTCACAGCGCACAGTTCATCGCAGCCTTCTGCATATAGGCCTGCGTAGCGTAAGACCCAGGTGGATCACCATGCCCGCCACACATCATCTTCATCAACGTATGAAATATGCTCAAGATCATCAAGATTGGACCGCCGATGATTGGAAGAAAGTGGCCTGGTCTGACAAATCAAGATTCCTGGTGCATCACATAGATGGGTGAGCACGGATATGCTGATTATCAACGGAGGCTATGGCACCTGAATGCACTGTCTGGTGGAAACAAGCCAGAGACAGCAGTGTTATTATGCTTTGGGCAATATTTTCTTGGGGACACTTTAGGCCACATTATCCCAATAGCACAATCCCTAACAGCTGTCAGGTATCTGAACATCGTTGTGGACCAAGTTAATCCATTCTTGGCAACTGTGTTTTCTGCTGGTGATGGCCATTACTAACAGGATAATGCACCATGCCACCACACTGCCAAAATCACCAAGGAGTGGTTCGAGGAACGTGCTGGTTACATTCTGTTAATACCCTGGCCTACAAATTTACCTGACATGAACCCTTTGAACATTTGTGGTTCAACTTGGAAAAGCGGATTCCCCACCAACCTGAAATGTACGGGAACTGGAGGACTGCTATTGACATTATGGTACCAGATACCCCAGGATACCTATCACCATCTCATGGAATCGACCTCGCCGAGTGGCCACTGTTTTGCAGGCTAAAGGGTGTCCTACAGCTTATTAGGTAGGTGGTCATAATGTAATGGCTCATCGGTGTATAAGACAAAAATAACTGAACGAGTGACGGTAGATTTTAGGGGGAAAATTAAAACACTTACTCAAGGCTCTACTCAGATTATCATATTTAAAAGAGAATTAAATAGAAGAAAAGAAAAAGATTTCCAACAGTAAACATTTCCAAGTCCAATGCTCTTGATACTAGGCCTCAGCCTCATTTGTTCAAAAAGCAAAGATATGTGCAATTTTTTATTGAAGTTTATAGTGTGTATCTCATATTGTTCATTTCTGTTCTCCATGTTGCATTTTGCTTGAGAAAAGGAAGTCATATTCTAAAATCTGCACTATTCATTGAAATTACTCAAAAATTGCTAAGCAGTTAAAAGATTATGTTAGGCTTACCCATTTTCTTGAATTCACATTCATATTCCATCCTGTTAACGTTGTGCTTAGTATCCAACTTCAAAGTTACTTTTACCGCCCCAATGGCGAAGTGGTCTAAACGATGGCTTCTGATCATTTGTAAGGGGTCCGGGTTCGAATCCCGGTGAGGCATGGATGTTGAGTTTGTCTTATGGCACTGGCTCTTTCCCTTCCCTGGAACCAGTGACCCTAAATTAAGGACGGATGACAGCTTAGAGCCCATTGAGTTGCTCACAGTGGTCGTTAAACCTCCAATCAAAAAAATAAAATAAAAATAAAAACATCCAACTTCAGATCTCTAATAGCCATATAAAATTGATATGAATTGTTCGAAAGTTCATGTTAAAAAACAAAAATAAAAATGTTAGAAATACCAATGTGATTAAATTTAAAGTGCTCAGTTGGATGAAGAATAAAAACCTGTTGGAAAGATAAAAGTTACCATAAATTTCGAGGCTCACAACACTGTACAGAAGATGTCCCTTCCTTTATCACTTAGGATGCAGCACAATTATTGACATAGTAATCACATACAATACACACACGATCATAGCAGTTTTATTTTTTTTTCCCCCAATTTGTTGATTGAGTGTTCTGATAATCACACCTTAAGATTTCTTTTTAGAAAGTACCAAAAAAATCTTTAAGTGCAATTATCAAAATTATCAATACTAAAAAATTTGAAAAAAAAGGGGGGGGGGTAGTAAAACTGCAACAACTGATTACTGTACCAATAACTGTGCTGTACCCGATTTTATAATTGTGCAACATAGTAAGTGGAGCGAGATATTAGCAGCCAAGGCAATCTGTATTGAGAAAACAAGGAATTCCACCTGTAATACGAATATCTTATGCATGGAAGCATACTACTGAAAAAGAAAACTGCAAAATAAAAATGAAAGGAGAGGAAAACAGGTAAAAGTGACAATGTATTGACAACATAAAAAGCCCTGATGGCACTACTGATCCAATAACAACAAACGATATGGCAAGAAAAGAAAAACAATCTACTCCCTATCAAATAATACAACAGACCAACAAATGTCATTGAAAATGCTAACAAAGTGCTGAGCGAAATGCATCCGAAGTGACAGAGCAAGGGACATTGACTGAACAGTAAGCTTTGCAATTTAGGGCTTTTATCCTTCTGAGATGTCTCGGTTTAAATTTAATCACTTCGATATTTCTAATTTCATAAAATAAAATAATAGATTAAAAAAATAACATGAGCTTTCAAATAGTTCATACCAATCATCTTATACAGCACCAGAGATTTTTCGAAGTTTGATGTTAAGCATAACGATAACAGAATGGAATATCAACATGAATTCAAGAAAATGGGTAAGTGTAACATAATTTTTTAACTGCCTAGCAATCTTAATGTTTGAATAATTTCAATGAAGTGCAGCATTCAGAATATGATGTCTTTTTCCTAAGCAAAATGTAATGTTGAGAACAAAAATGAGCTGTATGATACATACTGCAAACTTCATTTGTGTGTCTTTCAATGTCAATTTACATTGTGGCCAGTGAGAATTTAAAAAATTAACAACCTATTTCTGCTTCATAAATAACTTATTTGCAAAGAAAAACACAGAGGAACATTAATTCTCCTGTATGCTCATTAACTGGTCAAACTTATTTAAACTTGTCTCTTTGCAACAAAACAAAAGAAAAGGAATATTTTAGTATTCAGTATCATTTCTCCTGAACAACTTTTGAAAGTGAAATCAAATGACTACATTCTGCACAATTACTTTGCCTTAAACAACTTACTGCACACAACAGCCTTTTATCATACAATTCAGAATGATTTGCCATTTCAATGACATGCATGACATCAACTTAACATTAGGCTCGTAATGTTCTTGAGTCAATAAGCAAACTGCTTTCTATTAAGTCCTACTATGAATTAATGCTGATGACAATGACTTTTCAAAAATTGCATAACTGTGAGAACAGCATCAAACAACTGAAAGTTGTAAAGACAGGTGACTACATAATAGTAAAAAAAAAAAAAATCACATGCCATTTCTTTGCTGCATAGCTCAGAAGAAACACAGAATTTTGAAAAGATTGACTCCTGCTTCAAACTCAGAAACCCATTCAACATAAAATCTGCAATGATCACAATTTTTATGCAAGAGAACAAAGACTAAAAATGTATGGCTAAATCAATAAGTTTCAGATAAGTCAAAACCAGTGTTATGCTTTTGCTATATGGCTTTACTTCAAACTATTACCAAAGGAACTTTTCAATCATTTAAACAATTCAAGATCTCCATCTAACTGACATACATTACATGTCAGATACAGGCTGCTCTGAAAATTGCTATCTTTAAATTTTGAAATGAAACTGAAAATGTGATACTTTTGATACAGTAAATCCCACGTATAATGAGCTTGCACAATACAAAGTTTCCGCAAAAAAAAAAAAAAAAAAAAAAAAAGTTGTTATAGATCCCTTGAACTTCACAATATCACGACCCTTCTATTTTAACTGCATATTATAAACAATTACTTTTGGATGAACTACACATATCAAAGTTCAACATGGTTATCAACAAACAAAATAAGAGGCCTTCACTCAGTTTTTACCCATTCCTCTTTCACTGGAAAACCAGAGACTACCTACTGTTGACACCTCATGGTTCACCTTACACAGATAGGTCAATTTACATGAATACAATTTTTCAGTTCTTTTATTACATTCCACACTAACCCCTCCCTTCCTTGATTGGTACATATACAGTGCGTCTCCTGGGCAAAATGCTGTCTTCTATCCCCCACCCTTTACCTCCTTTTAATTACTTAATCCAGGGTTCGACAAATCTCGGGCACCTAGAAATCTAGCCTTGGCGCTCTTTTTTTACTTCAGAATTTGTAATTTGCAGTAAATGCCATAATTTCTGTTGTGTAATCTACAAATTATCTGTTACATTGTTATAAACTTAGGTACCGTGAATAATACACTAGTAAAGAAAAAAAAAAAGAATAAAGAATGTTGGAGCTGCATTTTAAAAAAACTGAGGTAATTGTCCAGAGACGTAGTACTATTGGAAAAATACCGAAAAATGAAGTTAACAGAAAAAAATGTAACGCAACACGGAGATAAAGGACAGCAAAGAGATCGTAAGAATATTTTTTTTTACTTACAAAAATTCTGACAGATAATATGACGCAATTAAAGCGATACTGTTTGAGCTCGCGGATGCCCACATGCTGTGAGAAGCCCGCAGAGCTATTCCATGGCACATAACCATTTTGTGAATTGCATTCGTTAGTTTTGCTGCGCTAATAAGTATTACATTTGTTTGTTTTTTTTGCTATTCAGTAGACATTCAGAAAAGAGACAAATACTACGGATTTTTCAAGTCTAACTAACGAACTATGGTAGTGCTGTAAAAGCTAGGGATTTTAGTTCTTTATTTACTTAAAAGTAACACAAAAGTGTTTAAAAATGATGGCTACTCCTTTTAATAAGACTATCGGTTCTTTCTTACATCTTTTGAGTCAGTCGTCCTGTGAATCACGGCTTTTTCCATCGGAAATTACGTTTCATGATTAATTAGCATGACAAGTGCGGATTACACGATTTTTTTTTACTTTTGAATTTCATGGTCTGCGAAACACCGCCACAGATTATGAAAAAGAAAAAACTGTTTTTCTTAGAATTTCACGATCTACGGATTATATGCCGCAGCAGATTATATGTCGGATTTTTTTTTCCAGGGCCTGTGGATCATATGGCGCCGCAAATCTTCTTAGGAAGAAATCTTTTTCTGAATTTTATGGTCTGCAGATTATACAAAGTAAAATACGGTACTTTGAATTAATATGTACAAAGCATGACCTCCAGAAATAAGGTTTTAATAAAATCAAAGTCTAAAATTTAAATTTTTTAAGAGCAGCAGCTGGAATAATGGGAAAAGAAAATTATGAAACAAATTGGAACTATTTTGCAATAAGTGGTTTGGGTAAAAAGAAAGAAAAAAATGACAACGATTATATTTTATCACTTTTCATTCCAGCATCATCACCACACATTTTTATTCAGGCATTATTCTTTGAAATTTAACTTCGTTTCACCTGACTCTTAAATTTTGAGAGCTGGCTTCCAGATCTGGAACATATTTGTCAAGCCCTGACTTAATCTCTGTTTAGAAAATCTGAGGGTTTATTTAGCATCTAGATCTCATCCACTGCATTAGAGGAACTTGAAAAACAGTTGAAACAGCTATCACAAGCACAAAACAGGCAACAGTTGACTCATATTTCTGATTTAATGTGAAAATGGCAAATGAATTTAAAATTTTTGGAAGTTACTTTAATTTTTGCATTAAATAAATATTTTGCTTGTTGCAGATCTCTCATTTTTATTGCTAGCTGTAGTTTTTAATTAATAAGACCTTCGATTAATTGATGAATACTTGATGATTAACCAGTTTTAACTTGAAAAAACATAATATGTCCAACTTAGCTCTTTTTTTTACCTGTAGGATTATAATGAAGTTCACATATGTTAAATATCATTAAACTCTCCCTTCAACTTTTTTGTACATATGTCTGCACTTTCACTAACTGAAATACAACAGTCATTAATCAGGGAATATGCTTTCTTCCCTCCAAATCACAGCATACCTTCAGGAGTTAAATGCATAACAGTATCCCCCCCCCCTCCCTCAAATTCAGAGATTTAATGTAATATATACTCTCCCAGAATCAGAGATCTACCAATGATAATGTAACTCTCTCCTAAAACCAACAGTCTGGCTGAATGGGTAATTGATAATAATAAAAAAATAAGAAAAAAACTTTGTTCCTTTGTTGTCCCTGCATACCAGGAATAAGATGTAAAAATTATGCATGTACACATGCACATACTTAAATTGTTCACACAAGTCAGGTATCACATGATTACAACCACTCCATTTAATCCTTAAAATTGAAATACGTTTTTTGCCCACATACACTTAAATATAAATTATATATTAATTTAATAACTCTAGAGGTACAACTACTAAATTATATACACTGCAACACATTATGATCAGTAAAAATAAGTACTCTACATTTATCACTTTCATAAGACACAAGGCACATTTTAATTTTGATTATTCATGGATAAACTTCTCACAAAAAAAGGTAGTAAAGTCTTAGTCTTTAAATAAATTTTAAATAAAAAATTGCATCTGTAAATTCATTAGTTGTAAGATACTCTTGATATTCTGTACTCAGGCACCACATTGCTATTTTAATTTCAAACTATCCCTCATCGCATTCAGTTTAGCTAACTTGTTTTGGTATGTAAATTCTGATGTGCTTTAAGTTTAATTAAAAACTCACATAATGGTTAAAAATCAAATTTAACATAACATACAAATGCTGTATAGTTTATCTTATTTCTTTCTTAATACATGTCTGGAAGCTAGAAAAAAAAAGATGCATGTTTGTGTATGACATTCTGAAATGCTTTCATACCACTAGCTTGTAATTCTTACACTGATAGTGATTCCTTTTCGTGCATCTTGTACAAGATCTGTGCGTGTGTGTGTAAGTGTCATTAGACAGTGTTGGCTGCTTATTTAAATACCATAACTGAAACCAAATTTTGATAGAACTACAAATTCATTTGTCACACAGATATGTGCATTATGTTCTATGCCTCACCTAACACAACAATAGGTGCTGCTCTGAAGTTTGAATGGTTCACATGAAACTTCATGGTCACTTGGCAATCAAGTGGTTGATAGTGCTCACATATTTTTTGTCTCCATGTACTGCTGCATTTCAATCATGGATAAAGCACAGAACATGCACTGGTTTTTACAGTCCAAGTTTTCTACCTTCCCTGGAACCAAATGCCCTAATTTAAGGACAGGCTCCCCAAATATGTTACGGAGGTACAATAGCCTTATAGCATTGAGCAGTTAGGATGTCTTTTCACACCCATAGTTTGCATACTTCACCTAGTTCTCATTCTCACTTGTGACTCTAAATTAGAGAGAAATGACTCTTCCTTATAGAGAGAGCTCCATGGATTTAATGTGCCAATTTTTGTTTTACACATATATTGCACAAAGTAAGGAAGCACATTTCCTGAAGCAGACACAAATGTTGTTTAAACATTGAAGCTCTACATATGATTTTTTCCACTTAAAGCTTCAAATGTATGCCATTTATGGCAAACAAATATGACAAAAAGTACTACAATTTCAGAGGATGCAAACAATAAAATGGTTAAAGCATCGGTTTTAGGTAATATACGCGGCATCTACAACAAAACAGATGAAGTTGAAATTTACACCAGGCTCTTCTTAAAGTCTCATGAACTTGGGACATGCAGAGAAAAAGGCCATCTTGTTTAGAAAAGCAACCAGCTCATAGCAAAATAACTACAACTTGGAAATAATCAAAGTCACAAGCCAAGATATAAGACCTTAAATCCCAGGAATAACATTTGATGGGTTCTGAGATTTAGCCTCTTGAGATAAAAATTAAAAAAAAAAAAAAAAAAAAACTGCAAAAAGTGCAGCATATATGCATTTTGTTTGTTATGGCAGCAATTTTCCCAGAATTTCGGTCAGTGATGTACCATTCTTATTTCAGTTAGTCATTTTAGGGGGGGGAGAGAGTGGGCAATTTGGTACATTTTGGGTTTCAACAAATATGGCTGCTACAAACAGCATAAACCTTCAACTTTGTGAGTACTCATAAAAAAAAAAAAAACTTTTGAAGAAAATCTCAGCTAATGCTATGTTCATTCTATTGCAATACACTATCACGTAGATTATGAAAAAGGAAAAAGTCCTACCGCAAAGAAATCAGAAAACTCTCACAAGAAAATGCTATAAACTCCTGTAAAAAAATTTGCATTAGACACATTTAGTAACTGACTAAGTCCATTTTATATTAGTACATTCACACATTTTATCCATATACACATGTGCCATTATTAATTTAGAAAACTTGAGCCAAAAAAGTGTAAGTCTTCTTTCCAGTATTATTTTCCTAGTGTTTGCATTTTAAAACTTCACCAGAAAATATTTGCCCAACTTTTCTCCTTATGTAGACTGGTAGAATGCAAAATGAGTTTTTGTTAAATATTAGCACATGCATTCATCTTTGCATATACAGTAAAACCTCGAAAAACTGGCATCGACGAGACCGGACAAGTGCCGGATTTATGAAGCTATCCAAAATCCAAATGTACACACCGATTCGTTGCCTCATTTGTTCACGTCACTTCAGCGCTGCCCAATGAGATGATTAATTTGAGAAACCTCCCGACGTTACACGTAGGCTGCTATAGGCAACTCGCATGCTGAGATCAGATGATTTCGTGATGTGTTGTTGAGATGGTACATCGGGAGATTTCCATGGTTATTGGTGAAATATCGGATGTTCTCACAATGTTCTCATGAAAATGAAATCAGAAAAGTGCCGGATTTCTGAAGTTGCTGATTTTCTGGATCCCGGATTTTCGAGGTTTTACTCATACTTGCCAACTTTGGAAAATGTGCATCAGTAAAACTTTTGCGTGAACGCCATTTACCACAAAACAAAACATAATTATATTAATAAATATGCAGTAAAAATCTCTGCATATGCCACAATAACTTAACTAGTATTATCAGTGTTTAAAATCATAGTTCAAAAAACCATGAAGTAAAATCTTAATTTTGCTCAATGTTAGCCTCACAAACCTGTGATGTTTCAATACTAAACAAAAATTTTCATTTGCTGATATGTTTGTTTCCCTTCCCATTTCTATAAAATTCATTTTTTTAATGCCCTTGGATGACAATTTTATCCATCATGAATGCATGACAGCTTTCACTATTTTAGATAAAAGATTAACAGTGTAGCTTTGAAAATATAAACACTTTTGATCACCATTTTTTAAAAATTTTCAGCTTCCACCCCACCGTTTATCAAACTGAAATGCAAAACTTTGTGTGTGTGGGGGGGGGGGGGGGAGATATTATTTAAGAATACAGGGTACATGTTCTGATCATCGTTGGGGAAAAAGAAAAATTACAGTTACTGGGGAAATCTTTGCTACGTCCAATTTCCGTTTTCGGACATTTTCCCTCTATTTTCAAGTTGAAATACAAATATTTATGAAATAAAATGATATTTAACAACAATACTAGGCAGAGGAAACAACACGTGAAAAATAAAAATATGATTATGGGAGAAATCTTCACTGCGTCTAACTTCCGTTTTCGAAAGTTTTGAAAGACGAAACACTTCCTCTTTCGAAAGTTTAGAAAGTTTCAGGCGGAAAACATCTTCCACCACTACTAATTGCCCCAAAATTTCTGTTCAGTCATGCATCGATCTCAAGGATAACCCAAATTCTGATGGAAAAGGAGAAATTCCTCTTAGCCATCACACTCTCATGCTTAAAGATTACAGCGAAATTTTTCGCAGTCGAATTTCCATTTCGGAAATGTTTCCTCCATTTTTAAACTGAAGTACAAATATTTATGGAACAAAATGATATATAACAATGTCCCAAATACTGGACAAAGGCAACATCACAGGGAAAAAAATTACGATTACGGAAACAATCTTTATTTCGTTTACTTTCGTCTCTGAAAGACAAAATACCGTCCTGCTGCGTATTTTTACGAATTGATAAAATTCTTCAATGCATAGGTTTACGCGCCGAGAAAAATTCAAGTTGCGTATTTTTACACGTAGAGAAAAATTCTTGATACGTATTTCTGAGCGTTGGTAAAATTTCGATGCGTAAACACACTCTTCGATGCATAATTACGCATTTTGGAGAACTCTGGTCGGAATGTCACTTGAGCACCCACACGGCGTCACGAAGCGGAGCCATCGTTCTACTTGGTGGCTCCGCACAAAGCCGGCGAGTCAAAAATGACATCATCACGTAACACAGCGCTCGTGAAGTCCGGTAGAAAATCTAAGTGGATGGTTGCAGGGGATTGAAATATTTCGATTGAGTAATCGAAATATTAAACAATCCATAAAAAAATACTTCTATCCATAAATCAGTAAAATTTAAGCAGAAATCCGTAAATTTTACGGATAATCTGTAAAAGTTGGCAAGTATGTTTACTATATACATAAAGTATGAGAGTATATTGTTTCTGGTCACTGTTCACTTAGAAAACTTGAGCCAGAAACGTGCAAGCCTTCATTCCAGTATTAGTTTTTTAGTGTTTACATTTTCAAAACTTCTACAAAATGTTTGGCCAACTTTTCTGTTTATGTAGACTGGTAGAATTTGCAAAATGAGTTTTTGTTGATTAGTCTACATATACTCTTCTTTACACATATACCCAGAGAGAGAGAGAGAGAGAGAGAGAGAGAGAGAGAGAGAGAGAGAGAGAGAGAGATGGAGGGGTGACAATGAAAAACACATTGCCTTTGGTGGGTTGAAGAAATATTTTAAAATGCATACATACTATCTAACAAACTGTCAATTCACTAAAAAATACACAAGAATGTAGGTGGCACTAGCACGTACACACACACACACACACACACACACAAAATCATCCTTACCAAAGATCTACACATATGTGCAGAACTGTGCTCAGGTGCAAATCTGAACAAAATCTTAAAAGATTTATGTGTAAGAAACAAATACTTCATGTGCAACAACAATACATGAAGCAGAGCAGTAATCTTAAGAACAGCTTAATTGCTTACATCAATGCAAGAAGCAGAGCAGTAATCTTAAGAACAGCTTAATTGCTCACAACAATGCAAGAAGCAGTGCTGCTGTGATATAACTAAATTTACAAGATTCTGATTCGAATCACCGGAAAATGGAAACATGTACATATTATAAATTTTGCTTTTCTGAAATGAAACTAACCAGATCAAATGTAGCCACAGGCTTACATAATTTACTCATATGGATTATATCTTGCAAAACACACAGAAAAAGATGCATACACACCTATGTATATCTACAGCCGTTTCCCTGCCTACCCTATGTGCTGAAAAGTTACTCATAACATGTCACAATTATCTAGCAGCTACAAAAAATTAATAATAAAATCCTATTGAAAAGCCAAAAAAATTCAAAGCATTTCAACACTCAGCTAGAAAATACTAATGAGCTGATACATTTAAAAAAATACAGCATTTATGTGCATCAGTTAAAAGTTATAAAAAAAAGGGGGGGAGGGGGCAATTTTCCACATATTGGAATTTTTGAAAAGTATAAAAAATGTGCCTTGTTAGGAAAGAAAACTTGAATAAAGCACGTACAACTTTTTAGCCCTATTACTCAATATAATAAATAGCTAGATTATTAATAGTTCACAACTAAATACACTATATATTAGAATTAGCAAAATCAAGTAAATGTCGACATTTTACACTCAATTGCTTTTTTCAACTCTTATTATCAAGCTAAAACTTAAAATTAAAGTAATCTTTAGTCATTAAAGTTCCTATAATCCTTTCCCACCAACAACAGAATTGCTCCAACAATACACTGTTTTTAATTGTGATGGAAGTACAGCAAAGTGGCAGAAAATTTCACTTTAATGGAAAGTAAATTAGGGTTGCTGTTTTTTCAATGCAAATTTTGCATAATAAATTACTGAAAAAAAATTAAATCGTTCAACACATAGCCCACCAAATGCCACAACAGAACAAATAAAATAAAAAAACTATAAATTTTAGATTAGAAAAGTTCTGAAGGTAAAAAAACTAAAAAAAACTATAAGATTAGAAAAGTTCTGAAAAGTAAGTAGCCTAAGTGAATAGCAGATTAGTAGTCATTAAGCTGCCAATAGACACAATACATATACTGAAAATCATTGAAGTATTAAGTGCAATGTCATACATCCCATTCAATAATGAACTCCTGCAAAACTTCATCCTTTCATCATCAGCAGCATGAGAAAACAAAATATCTTGGTTTTCTCTCACAAAGTGCATTTCTGTACACACTGAGTTCCTCCAGTTTTCCTTGGCAATAGCCCCATTTCTTCCATTGTTAAATTTACTTCAGAAAAGCTCTTAACTACTCAATAAAGCAACAATAACTCTTTCAAGCTGCACAAAATTGCAGTTACCAGGACTTTCAATAGTACTCAGATTTTAAGTTAATCTGCAGTGTGTTCTTATATTCGGGGACCGTGTACCCAAATCTAGAGTAAAATTTCTCAATAATGCACAAGAAAAGAACATTTCCTCTTACTAAAAACTTGAAACTCGCGAAACCTTTTAAACCTCCACAGGCATGCAATTGTGGTGGCCAGTGTCTTTTTTACTACTGCTACTCTTTCAATGGGCCAGCCTTTGCCCCATTTTCTACGGTTTCTCAAGTACACAATGATATACAGTAGCTGTGTCCATTCATGTTTGGCTGAGTGTCATACAAACTCATTCATTCTTCCTCCAACAAAACATTGGAATTCCTTACTGGCAATATTTTCCCTCTGTACATAATAAAATTCAGTTCTTCAAATCTAAAAAACAAAACAAAACTAAACATGATCTATATTATATGGTTTTCACCATTCATAATCAACTCTCCATTTAAACTACAACTCAATTACCACTTCGTAAAAAAAGCATGCATGCTCCCTCTAAATACTCCACAGCTGCCTAGTAAAGTGGTTCAGAGCACAAGCTTTTGACTATTCATATTGTACAAATCCCAATGCAAGATGTGTATTTTCTTAGAATTTTCTTTCTGGTGCAGGTTCCTATGTTAAGGATGATAAAATCCTTATGCACACACAGCCTTATAAGCTCGAGTTGTGCAAACCAAACGTTTCCCACAATATACCATTCGATAGCTAACACCTTACAAAATAACTTAAAAAGATACAAATTTTTGCCCAATGTGAATCAAGTCCCTAACATTCTATACCTTGTGGCACTTTTAAGATCTACTATTAATTTTTACCAAAAACTTCAAAATTTAATTATACATTTTCATAAACAAAGCAGATAAAATGAAAAAAAAAAATAAGCTTAAAGCACATCACAATTGAAGAACCACATATTAGTGAAGCAATTCTTTGCAAACTGATTGTGTGTGGTAATTCAGTAATGTACACAACAAAGTTGTTAAATATTTTTAATGATCAAATTATATATATATGCTTTCAAGGAAAAATAAAAACATTTTTTTAATCTGACCTTTTCAAAAACAGATGAGAATATGGAGACTATTCTTTCACAGAAGAGGTTGAGGTAATCTCTTCCGACATTCTTCATAATTGAATCTATGAGGTACAGAACAGGAAGTTTGAGGTCGGCACCAGCCTAAAATGACAGAAAATCAATAAAACATGAATAATACATAATCAGAATTTTTATTGTGCAAAAAACAAACTGTGAAAAAGCTTGTATAAAATACAATACAAAATAGCACCAAAATAAGTAATGGCACTGTCTACACACACACAAATGCAAGGTTGCATGCAGGTCTTTAGAGGGCACATTGATTTAAAATTGGACAAATTCCCTTTACTCCACAAACTGCAAACTTCTGAATCCATCAAAAACTCCATTAAATAAAAATAAAAGAAAGATACTATGAATTCCTTCCTAGGTGATTTTACTCCTCCATTTTATTACTACATCCCGAATCTATTTTTGCAAGTTCAGCTTCATAAAGGCTACACTATCAGACCTTTGGTTTAAAACACATAAAAAAAGAAGTGTTTTTTCATTGCTAAAAACCACCAGTACTCACATCCACTAAAGAATTTGTCAGCAGTCTTCCAGATTCTTTAGCACCCTATGAATGTAAGTTCATCTTGCATGGTGTTCTCTTTCTGCATCACTGTTTCAATCTCATATGTTAGTAGTGTTGTAAATTTTGTAATTCCCAATCTTTTATGTACAATGTGGCTTAATAGATGGTGTCAGATGCACATCATATTGCACAGACTGTGTGTGATGTAAGAGCGTCACTTCGATGTTCTCCTCCCTAGAGAGAAGTTGTGGGATTGTGTAGGGAAGAGCTCATCGTGTCTACATATCATTTTGTGTAATAATAAAGTGTTGTATTTTTAAAATGTGATTGTGGTAAGTAATTCAAAGTGGAGTAGTGCTTTGGATACATCGTAGCAAAGGAAATAAAAGAGGATTCCAGAAATAATCTGATCTAATCACCCGAAGTCATCAACCAATCCTTCTACCTCTCACAGCTAGTTCACACATTCAAAGACCTTGGCCAGAGGTGGACAAATCCAAGGCACCCAGTCACCATGGCGACAAAAAATTTTCATCTGGTGCCTGAGTTTTCAAATTCTATTCTGAAAATTTCATTTTTCAAAATTTGGACGTGAAGCTTCCAACGTTTTAACGAAGCAATAAATACAGTACACAGATTTTTTGTTTGCAAATTTTTTGTAGGCTACTTACCGAAAAATCAGAATTATGAAGACACTATATAAATTTTTGACACTATCGCCAGCAGAGGAATGCATTCTGTAACAATACTGACATTACGATCACAATGAAGTTCAGTGGTGCAGTCCAACAGAGAAAGTGCTCGCATGCAGAGATGTTCACAGACATGGCACTTATTTCATGTAGGTAGGGTTCTTATAAGCAGCGTTCAAATTACCCAATGGTCAACTGGCCATCGGCCAGTAAAACTTCTGCCAGACCACTGAACTATTGATTTTACTGGCTCGAATGGCAGCAAGTTTTTTTGTTTTTTCTTTTTATTATTTGTCACAAGTTAAAAAATGAATTTCTATTTCTTTTTCCCTTGCTGTATGTTTTGTTTTTCAGCTGCAAGCTAACGATAGGTTTAAAAACAAATATTGGAGATAATTCCATTGAAATAATGTACGCTATTTTCTACATATATTGCAAAGTTTTTTTGTTTTTTTTACGGACCATTGGGCATTTTGGTGGACCAGTGATTTGCAAATTCTAGTGGTCTGTTGGGCCAGTAGAAGATTTATTTCTAATTCCAACACTGTTTATAAGTATTTCTTGATCAGTGATTTTATTAAATATTATACACCAGAAAACAAACTCAACTTTCTGCAATGAAAACCTATTTTGAAATGCAATAATGTATTAATACAAGTATGTTCTCAAGTTTTAATGCTGGATATTGCACTTTATTATCCACTGTCATCCCTTCTCATAAAAATCTTCCTGCAACATATTGAAATTTCTGTCATTGCTAAGTACCATCTTCAACAGACTGTCTCAGTTCAATATGTATACAACATATTTGTTGTCTGGCCTCATTCTTCTCATGAATTACTTGAGCTCACTCAAAGAGTCACTGAACTCTTCTTTTCCATCAAAGTTACTGTCCATGAAGAGGTAAACAATTCTGTTAATTTCCTGAATGTTTGCCTCAAAATGTTCTGTCTTTAAACCTACTGCTGCTATCAATATAAAATTCCTGACTTCACACTTCGGTCCCTATAAGTTTGTCTGTGCTCACTTCATTTATTGCTTGTGCATTTTACTGTCATCTGTAATGGCCCTGCTTCTCTCACCCTCGAGTACAATAATATTAAAACCATTCTTGCTCACCATGAATTCCCCAGTGGTTTGGTGGATGAACTCTTTAAAAAGCATGAAATCAAGAATTCCACTACTCTCAGTTAATCAGTGGTCAATGAACAACTTCAATTTGCTGGATGCATTCCTTTTGTTAACCAGCCTCCTACAAGTTGTGCCATTTTTCTTATTCCTACAGCTATTTGATTGGTATCAAATCAAATGCTACTATCATCAAACTTATCCTCTTGCACAGAGGAGATAAAGTCAGAAGACCTTAATGTTCCTGGTGTGTACAAAAATTCTCATTTCTACAACAGTTTATATCAGCAGCCCTTTTTACAACGTCATTAAGTGCCTTGCTGAGCTTTAAAAAGGATGTTACCCAGGATAGACCTAATACTGCTTTGGCATTAGTGATTATCTCAAGTACATCAGCAGGGCCTTACTGGACAAATACTAAGAAAATTGCTCCTTTTGTAAATAAAAAGGGGTTTACATTTTCATGAGAGCATTGAAATATGTACTACTTCAAACTGAGATTCTTTATTTAATCCCCATTATTTGGAAATCCCTCCTATCATTTGGCAACAACCATAATGAAAACACTTGAAGATCCAAAATCTGGCAACCAGACTCATTCTGAAAGTTTACTGGTGATTAAGACCCAAGATGATGCCGAAAATCTTCGGTGTCTTTCTATTTTTCTTTAGCATAACAAGGTAAATAATTCCAGTACCTTCAGAAACACATTCCGTGCAACATCCGCAAATCATGGCACACAACACAAAATGCAACTAAATGAAGCAAGAAATTTTCCTAGATGAAAACCAGTAAGGTTTTTCAAAAGGTGCATATTACTATGGGGAATATTTTTGACCACTTTAGGATACATGCCACTAAATATTATAGTGATTTTAAAATGTAAATACATTTTTTATCATACAGATGCAATGTTTCATTTGCACGTAGTTTTAGAAAGAAAATAATAGGGTGAAGTCTTGCCAGCACATGAACTGTGACTAGTAGTAATTTGTAACAACTAGTTTTAAAAAGGTTTATCAATCTTTTAAAAGAGAAAGCACGTACTGCAACATTTTAATGAAATAATTTCAGAGATCTAATCTAGAATGAAAGAAAGAGAAGGAAGGTCACAAATGTTTAATCACTTACTAGGAAGTTGTACAGTACAGACTCCTTATGTCATACGTGTACAAGTATGAAATGCATACTATCCCATAGCAGAATCGTAGTGACAGCCGACATGTCACAGATTTTATTTTGATCCTGCAGATAAAAACGATATCCCCAGAACCCTTATTAATCCTCTCGTGCAGACTTCTGAACATTGGTGAAAATTATCTGTCTGGGGGACGGAATTCCATCTTCCAAAGTTTTCCAAAAGCGGAAGTTAGATGGAGTAATGATTTCTCACGAAATTCTTAAGTTGTTGTTTTTCTAGTGATGTTCCTTCCTGTCACATTGTTTTATATATCACTTTATTCCATAAATGTTTTGTTTTAGTTTGAAAATGGAAACTACAATTTCCAAAAGTGGAAGTTAAATGGAGTGCTGTAATCTAAAATTCTTCTTTCTGTGATGATTCCTCTGCCTTGTGTTATTTTTAAATAAACTGCTGGCCACCCAAAATGCAACCCCAAAAAGGACACGAGATAGCAAAGCCAGATTTACTGGACACATAACAACAGATACAAAGATGAAACGATTAAGCTTATAGGCCCGTGCAACTTGCGGAACTCACAGATATCAATAGTTCGTGTGGCCACCCTGGCTGGCAATAACGTCCGCTACACGCCGCAGCACCGAATGAAAGAGGCTTTGGATGTGGGCTTGGGGTAGGCTGCTTCCACACGTTGCCAAAGTTCATCAGGCGTAGCCGCGGGTGGTGCTTGCCGGGCCACTCGGTTGCCGATCAGCGACTAGACGTGTTCGATGGGCGACATATCGGGAGAACGGGCGGGCCATGGCAGCAGTGACACCTGGTGGGCCGTGAAGAACTGTTGCACGATGCGTGCCACATGTGGGCGCGCATTGTCCCGGTGAAACGTGGCCGCTGGCAGGTCCTGCAGGTAAGGGAGGACTACAGGCTCCAAAACGTCAGAGATGTAGCAGTGGCTGTTGAGTGTACCGGCGATGCATACCAGAGGGGTGCGGGGATCATATCCAATTGCACCCCAAACCATAACGCCAGGCGACGGACCGGTATGGCGATACATAATGCAGGCGTCATATAGTCTCTCGCCACGGTGCCGCCACACGCGGATCCGACCATCGTGGTGTTGCAGGCAGAAGTGGGATTCGTCGGAGAAGACAAAGTCGTGCCACTCCGTAGTCCAGGTGCGGCATTCAACGGCCCACTGCCGCCGTGCTCGCCGGTGGTGTAACGTCAATGGTAATTGGAGCAATGGGTGCCGTGCTACAAATCCCCGCTCCTGCAAATGACGTCGAACGGTATGTGCTGACACAGGTTGTTGTGCAACACACCCTAATTCCTGCGCTAACGTTTGTGATGTGGCGGTGCGAGCCGTCAATGCCCACCACACAACATGCCGGTCCTCTCGTCGGTAGTATGACACATGATGAGGATGAAGAGAATACGCATGTGGTGGCAATTGAAAGTCTTGATAATTTGTGTGCTTTTTTGCATCAAAAAATCTGTTTTGTTCAGCATTGTTGGATCAAATAGAAAAACAACTGTCTACAACAGCAATTGTTCAATCTCAAAAACAGGCAACTCTGGATAGTTACTTCCAGAAATGTGAATAAAAAATTAAAGGTAAATGTTTCAATTATTGTACTTCTGCTTTCTAATACATACATACTATAGTAGTATACTGTATGTGTTTTTTTACATAACTTTTATTCGTTTGCTGATACATTTAAGGCAAAATCGGATAAAACGAAGTTTGCGTATAACAAACTTTTTCTTAACTCCCTTCAACTTCCTTACAAACGGTTTCGACTGTATTAGTAATAGGGTAACATGCATTTCATTAAAAAAATTCTTAAAAAAAAAACAAAAAAAAAACGAAGTCCCTTTTTACTATTATCGAAGATATTAAAAACGAGGAATATGACAAGAAAACATCAAAAATAAAAATATAATCAGGCAGAGAGAGAGAGAGAGAGTGAGAAAAAAAAAGAAATGGGCGGGGGGGGGGGGGCTTGGTCGAAAAAATTCAACATGAGGAAACGGTAAACAACGTGACATCTCAACACCCAAGAAACATTCCCGAAAATATTTAACAAGTGTCAGGAATCTTGAAAACACGTAAATAAACTTTACACAGATGTTTAACAACGTTATTTCACTGAGATTTTCGATTTCTGTTGCATACTCGACGTTTTCCGTCGTTCGTAACGGATCGACGATTTCCATACCATACTCGATGCTTTCCGTCGTCCGTAGCGGACAGACTATTTCCATAGCGTACTCGATGTTTTCTGTCGATGATTTGCATAGTAACTATGTAAAATTCCTAGTACTTGGAGTCGCTGAATCCTTCTTCCCACCACATGGACTTACTCAGCGTCAAGTGGAAGAGTGCACATGGAGAATTTACTGTACCGAAGTCCGACGATGACAACGGGGCACAGAGGTTCTGGTGCCCAATGGCGCAAAACCTGCCTTTTGTAGCACGATGACGCAAGACTTCTGTTTTGGCACACTTTGGCGCAGAATTTCCATCCCTGGAAGAGGTGACGTCATTCTCAGCCGTAACCATCCCGTCGTTCGAAGTCATTACGATTTTGCTTTCCGCAAGAGAGAGGCCTACACCCCCCCCTCTAAAATTTTTATTGCATTTTTGGAAAAATATTGGTAATACTAAAAATGGAACAGAAAAAAGCGGATTTCCGCGTTTTTGCAGAAGTCTTTCATGCCTGATAATTGCAGAGATATGGTCACTCCAGCTGGACAGACAAAGTGATAACATAAGCACGAAGACATAATTCATGTCAGTAGAAAAATTTTTAACTAGAAAACATCGCGCTGGGACAAAAAGCAAAGAATGGATAAAATTTCAGGAGGATCTCCAGGACCCGTACGAACCATGTGAAAATTACTGTACATAAAAAAAATGTGTCACAAAGAAACCATTTTTCACATATAAAACCAAAAAATTAATGCTGGAAAAATTTTGGGATCTTTTACGTTTTTTTAGGGATATTTTAGGAATTTTAGGACACAAGTTAATTTTTTAGGAATTTTAGGGGCGACTGCACCCCCTGCATCCAGCTTAAATTTCTTGTCAACCAGCTGCATCTACATCTTGGGAGAACACTAAAGCGACAGAATGCTGATAGACTTTGAGCAAGGTCATCTTACTACACATGAACCATATGTTGAAGACAACCATTTGAACCAATAACGAAGGTGCGGCATGCAGCGCATGTACACCACTGGCTGATGGACTGAGTGGAGTTTCTCTACATTGTTTGCATCAGCAGTATCGCTCATCATTAATTTCGTAAATCACAAGGATTCAATAATTCATAAGCTGTTGTTTTTATTCCTAAAATATTTTGGTAAATGTGTAGTTTAGCGTCCTAAATTATTTTGCAGGAAGTGCTGAAGGATTTCACAAAAGTGAGATGCACAGATTTTAAAGTATGTAATTTCATGGCAAATGGTGAAAAAATTTCATCTGTATAGTGCATTTTAAAGATTTTTACTATAATATTTCCATATAAGTACAACGAAGTGAACACTACTGCGGCAGGCCTAACACAAAGCTGCAGTGACCACGTCAAGCTTGGCTCCTCTGAAACGAAGGTCTCGCTCCAGTGGCCAACTAACTGGTAGAAGACTACAACAGGAAGTAGTACGTTCTTGCCAGGAAAGCGTTCAAATTTGTAATGCTACCTGACAGAAAATAGTTTATTTCTGTCGCAGTTTTACAAAACACATGGTGAGAATTGCTTTGTTCTTACACATATAATTCCCTGATACGAAATACAAAGTATGTGGTCATTCCATGTCAGTTCAACCACACCATGACACCCATGATCTCAGATTTTGATGAAACTTGGCATGTTTGTTCCTTTTATGGATTTAAGTAAGCATACAAAATATTTTTGCTCTATCTCTAACGGTTTAGGTTTTACAGCCTGTTAAAGTTCTTGGAATTTCATGTTTTTTATCGATCGGGCAGAGGAAACACAATTTGTTCTTTTATAGAAAATAAATTATATCTTCCTGATTTACCAACCAATGTTAATGGAAAAAAGTTTTATGAGTATATGGTAATATGTAAAGAACCCAGAAAAAAATTAAACCAGCAAGTACCTACACATGGTCAAGAAAAAATCCTGAAATGTTATTTTGAAAATTTTTGAAATGAAATACGGAGTTCCACGCTACGTGGAATATCATCGAAAGGGAAAAGAATAATCAATTTTTTTTTTAATTCTTGTTCTAAAAGATATGCTCTACCACATGAAAAAATAAAATGAATGTTTTTTTCACTCCATTATTTTTTCTGACTCCTTCAAAAATAGAAATCACTTGACTCACTCATTTTCTTGAAATCATTAAATTAAAATTACAATTTTATAAAATTATATAAAACTGTGAACCAAAAATGTCACGTCAACCAATTTCAAATTAAAAAGAGCTTTAAAATAAAACACAGAAAATTATACTAAAAAATTTGGTGGTACATGATTAAAATAATAGTAGATTTAATAATGTTAATTAGGCTTGTACAGAAAAATACATAAAATGTTATAAAATAGGTTATCCAAAATTATATCTAAATTGAGATTTAGAAATAAGATAACTGATTTCCTTGTTTTCAACAATTAAGCAAGGTAATTAATAGAAAATTACATTACAATTTAATTTAGTTTTAAAAACTAGTTCTAAACTCTGATAGTCAACTCACTAGTAACTGCTATTTCAAGAAATCTCATTATAAGCAATAAAACCATTCAAGCTTTAACAAGACCATTAAGTGGTGCTGTCTACTGAGCAGGCACACTTGTTTAGACATGTCCAAACAAGTCAAGTCATGTTTGTCATGTCTACACAAGCAAGGCTGAACTGGATCCTACCAGGCTGTAACATTAAGCAAAAACAGGGAGGACAGAAAAGACGAGTTGGGATGCAGCACCATCTATTGACGTAGTTCGCATAAACAAACTGATTCTGTATCATTATTTACATTTGAGATTTTAGTTATATTCACTTTCACGTGAACAGATGAATATTTACATTCTGAATTCATAGTACTTGGGCAAGAAAATTTTTCTGTAGGAACTGGTGTAACCGATGTGTAAATCTCATTCCTCCTTTATTCTTCAACGATCTAGGGCTGAGATTTTGGTAAATGTGAAGGTTAGAGTCTTAAATTATTTTGTCGGAAAAATGTTAGTACCTGGAAAAAGTGTGACGTACAGATTATTCGAGTATAGAAATTAATGTCAAAAAGTGCAGAAATTTCCTGTTTTAAATGTCTTTTAAAGATTTTTTATCGTAATATTCACGCCATCGCACTTACATATAAATATTACGATAAAAATCTTTAAAAGGCATTTGAAACAGGAAATTTCTGCACCATTTACTATAATTTCCATAATCTAAAATCTGTACGTCACACTTTTTCCAGGTACTAACATTTTTCCGACGAAATAATTTAAAACGCAAATCTACACATTTACTTACTATTTTACTTAATATCAGTTTATATAGCAAAGGTTTTTTCTAAAACTGAATTAGGTACGTAATTATCAGAACGAAAATGCTTACCACAAACAACAGTTGAAGGTGACTTGTCATTTAGAGCAAAATCCTGACGAGATATTGCTTTCAGCAACAGTTGCTTTGTTCCGATCTGAGGGGAACTCGTGGAATGAAAATCCCACGTTTTTCTTCTCGCGCATCGGCACACAATAGTAAACCATTTTGAAAATGGGTTAGATTTTGTTGTAAAAAAATCAGTTTGGTTTTAAAACTAAGGTTTTTTTAAAAGAAACAAGAAAAAACAACGAACATACTGCATCCCAAGGTATAAACAACTCATTTTTCATGTTCAAACAACGTGAAAAATGAGTTGTTCATACTTTGGGACGCAGTGCGATCTAATGGCTGAAATCGTCCCTAACGCTCACTGGCCAATCATCATAAGTCTATTGTCTTCAACGTTAATGTTATAGCATGTTCTTCATCCAGTTCAGCCTTGACACAAGTGAGCCTGCTCAGCAGACAGAACCTGGCATCCACTAGGCAGTCACAGGCTATTTATTACCAGTGTAACATGCATGATTGGTGGTTATGTTTTACAGTTTTTTTATTTGATTTAGTTTTTTACTGAACTGTGCTGGATTTTGTTGTACTGTAACTGTTTGGTTAACAACTAAGTGTGTGCAATTTTGCTTAGTACCTAATATTAACGATATTTTGAAAAGAATCTATTGTTAATAAGCAGGGCAAGATTTCTTCATCTTTTTTGCTCACTAGCAAATTTTGCTAGTGAGCAAATAGTTTGCTAGCAAAACATTTGCATGACTAGCAAGTAAAACTAAATCACATCATAACTTACTTTCTAATAAAGTTACACAGAAATTTAAATATGTATATAAATATTTTGCCCTTTTTGAATAATGAATAGAATCTTAGATAAGTTTAGTGATCATCTTTATTATTAATTTCTAACAAATTCTCATACCACATGAATATATTTCACCGACATTCTAATTCAGATTTCTTCCCATATGGTTTATGCTCAGGGTGTGCGACTTTGTCATCATACCACTTTATAACTGCTGACCGTGGATTACAAATCTTTCCTTGTGGCCCTTCTATTTCAATTGTCATCAGAGCATTTAAAGTTTCAACAGACAAATTGTTCCTCCAATCCCCTTGTATTCTTTTTAAAAAACTGAATCCCACTTCACAACATGCAGTACTAAGTGGAAGTATCACACAAATTTCTGCTAAACTTAATATGTTTTTATAGGCTTCATATTTTTCTTGGAACATCCTGCTCCGAAAATGCTTTGACCCTTTTTTCATGTCACTTTGATGGTTGTTTGCAGCATCCACTTTTAATTCAATAAATTCTCCACTTACGTTGAATAATTCAACTCCACACGCTGTTAAGTATTTGATGTAAACTTATGTTGTGTGTTTGTACGCAGAGAGAGAGAGAGAGAGAGAGAGAGAGTCAAGCTATTTCACCCAGTACATCTGTGAAAAAGTGTAAATGCAGTAGGAAAGTGTAAGTCAGACGGTGTTTCAGAATTCCTTGTGCTACCGCCTTTTCATAAGATGATCCAGAAACACAGACATCTTCCAAGTGCATGACAACTGCCTTCCAGTTATTAATCAAACCTTGACACACACTGTAATGGTGAGGTATCCATCTTACACCATCTAATCTTTGTGGAGCTATTATATTTTCATTGCATATTGATGCAATATCTTTTAACATGGTCCTACGTTTAGGAGACCTTGAGTAAAAACTATATATTTGTTTCATTATCATTTCCAAAGTAGTCATATATGTTTTTGAAAAAGCCGATTTCATGGCCAACTCCAGGCGATGAGACATGCAGTGAATATTAACCAACCAAGAACAAGCATCTTTTATTTTAGCCCCAACTCCAGATTTCCTTCCAGTCATAACTGCGGCACCATCAGTTCCCAAACTAACAATTTTATCCATCCACTCAATGGTGGTTTTACGGAGGGGGTAATAAGGGTAATTAACCCCCCCCCCCCCCCGACTTGTGAAAATGAAGGTAAAAATTTATTTTTGTTGGATAGAAAAAATATATAAACCATGCGGAACGACTCTGATATAAGGAGAAAATTTTGACAGTTTTTCTAATTCAACTTACTGTATATTTTTTAAACCAAAAGATGGCAGCACAATATACTTTTTATCTAGGGGTGAGTTGGGTGACTGGAGCAAAGAATCTATAAGGGGTGAAGGAAAAGGTTCCAATCAGCTCCGTAGGGAATAGGGCTAATGTAAAACGCACGACAGCAGCGTCGCCATATTTGACGGTCCAATTGGCATGTTTGGAAAGCCTACATTACAGGATGAAAACAAAAAACTAACGGCATTCCCACCCTTTCCGCGTATTTTAAAAGAGTGCAGATCTCTGCTGTTTATGATACGAGTCTTTAACAGCTTCGCACTGCTCCCAATGTTTTCTTTGGTTTCAAGTACATAAATGTTGTCGCTTTCACAGATGTTAATTTTAAAAAATACATTCTTTGTTCAAAATAACCACACAATGAGACTTGCAACTCCCAAACAAGAGCATGCATTACGCACGCGCTGTCCCTTTACTGTGGGCTTCTCAGTACTTCCATTTGGACCGCCAAGTGAAGTTTACCGACAGAGGTTGCCCTTTACGGCGCAGCAAAGCTTCCCTTCCTGATCACGCGTGTCATATGACCTTCGACTTCATTCCCAGCCCAGTACCCACGTAGTGAATGAGAATGCTAGTTTTCCTGACCGCCGGTAGCTTTTAGAAAAGAAAATGAGCAAATGCCAAAAAAATATGTTAGATTGTTTTTTCAAAAAGTTGAAAGAAGATTGTGGTGAAAGTAAAGGTCCAGACTCATGGTCGCCAGGTTGCCACTGGCGATAAACTTTATCGTCGTGGCGACTAAAAATGTTTGATTAAATCGCCAATTCTGGCGACCTGTACGGGGAAAACATTTATTTTATTTAACTTGTATTGTACGGATTTTTTTTTTTTAACTTGTACGGAACTCGCACGCTTTTGGAAAATTTTACTCCAAATGTACGGAAATCGCACGAAATGGCACAAAATTTGAGTTGTACGGAAGTCGGCCATCACCTGTTTCATTCTGCTTGAACAGCAGAAAAGAAAAAAAAAAAAAAAGTTTATAAAATAGGCGAGGGCGTCGGTTTTTGATCACGAAGAATGCGCCAAGGCTGATGGTTCATCGTAGGGGAACGAGGTTGCGGTGTGGATGAAAGCCGGTGGTGGACAGCTCAACGTCTGCGTCGGAAAAGTCCAACTGGGAGAAATTTTTATTAAAAAAAATTCTTCAATTTTTTAAATAACTGAATGCAAATTTAACAGTAACCAAGCAAGACACATCAAAATAAACTCCCATGTGAAATTTCGTCAAAATCCAATGAAAACTTTACAAGTTAGGCATTTTCTTTTTATTATTTTTAGTGAATGCTCGCTGAAAGCCTGCATATTCCATAGGAAAATTCTAAAATTCGGAATTGGCATAGTCCGGATTTTCGAGGTTGTACTGTAATAATATTTCCATACCTGTGAACTGCTACGGAATGTCCGTAGTTTCTACGGATTTAGTTGGCTGACTACGGACATCGCTGTCGAAACTACGGATTCTAGGAATTTTCATTTTTTTTTTTATATTTTATTGTTTTATGATATGCACGAGATTCTTAAGCGGACTCGCGGAATTTTGCGGGGTTTTTTTGTCATCATTTAGATTGCTCTCAGGAACAGCGTAAAACTGAAGACAATTTGCGGGCGGGTGGGTGGGGAGGAGTTCCCTTTGGAGACGGTATTTCGTGTCTCAAGACTTTCTTAAACGGTAGTTGAATGGAGTTAAAGTAATCGTAATTTTTTTCTCCCGATGTTGCCTTAGTGTAAAGTTTTATTGTCAAATATGATTTTATTGTATAAAAGTATTTCAACTTGAAACCAGGCAACAATGTGCAAAAACAGAGGTTAGACGCCGCAAAAATTTCCCCGTAATCTCAGACATCAGATTCTTCCGCGAAATCGAGGAACTCCGCCTTTTCGTTATTATTTTGGTCATTCGCGAGATCAATGAACCAGTGCACACAATGGGGGGGATGACAGGGGACGTTCGTCGGAGGACGGAATTCCATCTTTACGAAAATTTCGAAAACGGAAGGTCGACGGAGTTCAGATTTTTTCCGCAAACGTAATTCCTTTTTTCTCGCGATGTTGCCTCTGCCCGGTATTATTGTTAGGTAATATTTAACTGCATAAATATTTGTATTTCAGCTTGAAAATAGCGGGAAAATTTCTGAAACCGGAAGTCGGACGGTGCAAAGATTTCTCCTATAAGCGCACTCCCCTCCCCGCGCGATGTTCCCACTTTCCTGCATTGTTTTATTACTTCAGTTTCAAGTTTTAAGAATACTATAATGGAAATATGCAAAATAAAACATACTGATATTATACTAAACAATTTTATAAAAATAATTTAGTATGAAATATAGAATAGATTTTTTTTTCAAGTTTGGCCACTGAGTTTGTTTTTTATGGCCACTAACAATTTTGGTCTTGGTGGCCAATGTCTACTAGCAAAATTTGTGAAGTCTGGATCTTTAGGTGAAAGTGAATCTGTTCCTTGTTTGACTTTGAGTGGCAGAGAAGAAGATAAAATTTCGGTTTCAGCAAGTACTGAAGAGTTACAACAGCAGAATTCATGTGAAGCTCAATCCACGTCAAATATGCATGTGCCAAAGGATGTCGCTTTTGTAGAACTGGCGACAGGGATATATAGACCTCAGCCTGCTTTATTTGATGGGAAAATTGATGTGGGTTTCTACGTTGAGAAGCAATGCGTTTCTTCAATAACAGATAATGAAAAAATAAGTATTCTGAAATGCGCGTGGACTCCAGGTAAAAATTTCATTTATCGTTTTTCAGTGCACAAGAAAAATAATAAAGAAGTGAAATGCTATTTCTCTCAAAAGCATTTCTGTTCATTTAATTCATTAACGTATTCGTGCAAACTTAAAGGTTTATTTTGCAAGTATTGTCTCTTGCTTTACAGTAAATACAGAGAAATAAACAAAGCCACTCGTATTAAAAAACTTGTTACTGTGCCTTTGGATAAATATTCTAAATTACTAGGCAAAGATGGAGATTTAATTGTTCACGAGCAAAATAAATACCATAAAGAATCTGTTTCTTTTGCTTCAGATTTTATAAAAATATATGAAAATCCTCAGGAAGGAGTGTTGATGAAGTTAGATTCAGCCCGTGAGCTTCAAAACAAGGAGAACTGGGAAAGGTTGATTCCAATAATCGAGTCCATTATTTTTTTGGGACGTCAAAACTTAGCATTGCGTGGCCATAGGGATTATGGCGAAATGTCATTTCTATCAGTTGATGACCAATTTTCTGACGATAATGACAAAAGTAACTTAAATCTAAATGAAGGTAATTTTCGGGAATTGTTACGGTATCGTGTTGCAAGTGGTGATGAGAAGCTAAAAACATTTATGGAAAATACAAGTTCGCGAGCAACGTACATAAGCAACACCACACAAAATGAACTAATTAAATGTTGTGGAGATAAAATTTTGAACTCTGTCCTTAATAAAATTAAAACAAACAAATACTATGGAATTATTTTTGATGAGACTACTGATATTAGTCGGGGGTCACAGATGTCCATAATTGTGAGATATTTTGATGAAAAAGCGTTTCAAGTTTCGGAAGATTTTGTATCATTTACTGATATTCATAACGAAAATTTCGAAGACTTCAAAGAAGAACGTGTTGTTAGTGGAAAAGTACTCGCAAAAATCTGGCATCAATTTTAATGATTGTGTTGCTATAGCCACTGACACTTGTAGCATTATGCTTTCAGATCAGAAAGAAGCTGTCTTGGAATTGCAGAAGTCTCTAAAAAATGCTGTTAAATGCCCTTGCTACAGCCATGCTTTAAATTTATCACTTTCGAAATCCAGTTCCGTCCAAGATGTCCACAATGCTATAGGCACAATTCAAAGAGATAATAAATTTTTTAATGTCTCATTAGAGCGGAATAAAGTTCTGAAACAAGTTATGATGGACGAAAACTCTGGTCACCATCGATTGAAGAAATTGTGCGAAACTAGGTGGGCAGAAAGGCATGAAGCGATTTTGAGATTTAAAACATACTTTCTCGAAATTGTCCGCGCATTGGATTTAAAACATACTTTCTCGAAATTGTCAGCTGGAAAGATAGCCAGTCATCATCTTCAGCGCAAATCCTGTTGAATATTGATGGGTTCCATTTCAACTCAGGCAGGGTCGTACCATCATGGTCTCAGATCTCTCTACAAAAATAAAGGGGTGTTCCTTGACTAAAATAAGGAGACCATATTTTTTCTTTCGGCAAGAAAAAATTTCCCTTCGAGATAGAGGGTTTCAAATCTTGCACCGTCAAACAAGCTCTCTAGAAAACGGTTATTTTTCCTAACTTCAGCGAGTCATTGCAGCGGAGTTAAAAAAGATATTGTGTTCTTGTATTTTTTTTACATTGTGTGTATAACATATAATATATGGGGCTAATATTTGCTACACATCGTATGATTAAAATTTTAAAAAATCATAAACTTTGTGATTTTTAAAAACAATTTAATTTTTCAAGTTTTTTTTTTAAACAGGTTCGGATGGAGTTTCTTCTATATTCGTTTTTTTTTTTTTCGTTAAAGACATACAAATGTGCACGTAATTTTTTGTGTGTCTGTGAAACTGCTAGTTTCCGCGTTTCGGCAGCGTAAAAAACAGCCGATTTTGAAAAATCTCTAACTTTGCCAACGATTTTCTCCAAAAGGCCATTATTTAAAATTCTGAAAATTAAATCACTGTTTTTATTATCAACAGGAGAATATCTGTGTAAATTTTCATGGACCTAAAAACGCCCGTTTCCGAGTTAGACGCGTTTGAAAGCCTACAATTTCCCCATGTTCTAAAGGTGCCATTTTGGAAAAATCTCAGGCGCAAAGTACGTATTTCTCTTACCCGAATCAAAGCGTTAGATATTCTTTGCCCGAATGATGGAATGGGAGCATTGGATCAGCTGACCCTGGTTGGATATGTCCACCTCACCCTTCCTAGAGTGATGACATGCCTAAAAAACTGTTGGGAGGGGGGGGGGTAACAAATAAAGAAAATTCTTGCTGCTCCACTAACAAAGTTGAGTTGCGAAAGACAGCAGTTGTTTGTTTGTTTGCTTACGTATGTACTTAAACATCGCATAAGAAAAAAACTATGAAAGAGTAGAAAACTGTTATGAAATAATTTTAAGAAAAAAAGAGTGCAGGCACACATACTGTAAGATGGCTAAACACCCTCGAGTTGTTTAGCCATCTTACAGTATGTGTGCCTGCACTCCCAGAAAAACAGATGGCTAAACACCCTCGAGTTTCTCTGGGAGTTGCTAATTGTTGGCTACTGTCAGAACAGCAGTTGCTGTTTTGTTATAGTTGCTAAAATTAACTTCTCAGTTTTTCGTAATAGTAAAATATTCGCTCAGGAGAGCTTTGTCCTCTGCGAACTGGGGGAGAAGGTGCAATGCTCTTGACCTCACTGCTGGGTTGATAGCGCTGGTCGCTACCCAAACTCTGCATACCTTCTCTCCAAAACGTAATGGCAATTGTCTAATGTACTAAATAAATAAGAATTAACACATATGCGTGCATGCTTATTCATAAAATGTAAGTTGAGTATATTTCCTGTTCAATCAGCTGATTTTACAAGTAGAATACGTATACAACTTACGTGCTTATAATGGTGTAAAGATTTTTATCTATTTAAAACATATTCAAAGATTTCAATTTTTAGGGGGGAATTGAGTTCGTAGTTATTTCCACCTGGGCCATGATAAACCATGCATTGCCCATGTCTTCTGTACCCTTAGAAGATAATGCTGGATCCATGGAAGACCAGCGGAGTTTTGAGACCCCCCCTCCCCCCTTCATGTGGTGGTGAGGAGTCTCAAAGCTAAGTAGCTTTCAAAAATGTTTCAACTTAGTTGGCTGGTAACAAGAGGGATTCCATTTCAACTCTGGCAGGGATTGTACCATAGCAGTCTCAGATTTCTCTAAAAAAAATTAAGGGGTGTTCCTTGATTAAAATAAGGAGACATTTTTTCTTTCGGCAAAATTTTTTTCCACTTTGATACAGAGGGTTTAAAAACTACCACCGTCAAACAAGCTCTCTAAAAACGGTTATTTTTCCTAACTTCAGCAAGTCATTGCAGCAGAATTAAAAAAGATATTTTGTTCTGGTATTTTTTATTACATTGTGTGTATAACGTATAAGTATAAGAATATTTGATGCTAATATGTTTTACACATCGTATGATTAAAATAAAAAAAATCGTAAAATTTGTGTTTTAAAAAAAAATTGAAATTTTTAAGATTTTTTTAACAGGTTCAAATGGAGTTTTTTTTTTCTATACTCATTTTTTTTAGACATACAAATGTGCACTTTATTAGCAATTTTTTATGTGTCTGTGAAACTGCTAGTTTCTGCAGCGTTAAAACAGCCGATTTTGAAAAATCTCCAACTTTGCCAACAATTTTCTCAAAAAAGCCCTTGTTTAAAATTCTGAAAATTAAATCACTGTTTTATTATCAACAGGAGAAAATCTGTGTAAATTTTCAAGGACCTAAAAACGCCCGTTTCTGAGTTAGATGCGTTTGAATTCGGTTTGAAAGCCTACGATTTCTCAGTGTTCTAAAGGCGCCATTTAGGAAAAATCTCAGGCGCAAAGTAAGTATTCTCTTACCCGAATGTGAGCGTTGGATCCGTCCACCTCACCCTACCCTGAGCAATAACATGCCTAAAAAACGGTCTTGGAAAAAAAAAATAACAAATCTCTCTCTCTATATATATATATATATATATAATTGAATGTTTGTTTGTTTGTATGTCTGCTAAACAAATTTACAGTTTTCAATTTAGAACCACCAAACTTGGTATACTATCTCATGGTACCCTAACTTAGACCGTAGACAGTTTTTTGAAAGTGTCGGAGTCCTGGGTCAAAGGGCTCCCACAAAAAATTTCCACAAAATCTACAGTTTTCAATTTAGAACCACCAAATTTTAAATACTATAGCATGGTACCCTAACTTAGACCGCAGACTGTTTTTGGAAGGGGTCGAAACCCGGGGTCAAAGGGCCCCCACACAAAATTTCCGTAAAATATACTTGTATACTATAGTGCCCTAACTGAGACTGTAGATGGTTTTTGGAACTGGGCAGAGCCCTGGGTGGGTCGGAGCCTGGGATCAAAGGGCCCCACGCAAAATTTCCGTAAAATCTAGTTTTCAATTTAGAACCATCAAATTTGGTATACTTTTTCTTGGCACCCTAACTTTGACTAGACGGTTTTGGGAAGGGGTCGGAGCGGGGGGGGGGGGGGGGGCACACAAAATTTTCGTAAAATCAGTCTACAGTTCCGACACCTTCCCAAAACCGTCTAGTCAAAGTTAGGGTACCAAGAAAAAGTATACCAAATTTGAGGGTTCTAAATCGAAAACAAGATTTTACGGAAATTTTGCGTGGGGCCCTTTGACCCCGGGCTCCGACCCACCCAGGGCTCTGCCCCCCTTCCAAAAAACCATCTATGGTCTCAGTTAGACCTTGATTTCAGATTCCCCTCTACTATTTTCAATTCTTTAGCATCTAATTCCCTATTACCATCAGAAATCGTGAAAAAGTCAAGATCGGAAATATCGACAATTGGGGAAGACATTTTTAAGTATTTGGCGCCTATTGTTGCAGAAAAAAAAAACGAAATTCCAGTGTCCAAAATCAAGTCGGAGACAGACCTGTGGGTTGAAAAATGGAAAATTGAAGAATTACCAAGTAATGCTGTAGCAACTTTTTTCGTTGTGATAAAGATTTATATTTGTGTATCAGCACTGCATTGAAATTATTGTGCACCCTCCCAGTAAGCACTACTTCAAGTGAAAGGAGTTTTTCAGCATTAAAAAGGTTGAAAACGTGGCTAAGAACAATAATGACGCAAGACAGATTGGTTGGCCTTGCCCTTCTTCTTCATGTTCATCGAGATATCTTCATATCAGTGGACAATGTTATTAACAGATTTGCAAATATGAAGAACCGAAGACTGGAGTTTGTCATTTGATTTTATTTGTGTGAATAAACAATAATGTTTTTAATAATTAATTGAATTAATGAATATTAATTTAATTAATATAATTCAATTAGAATATATTTTAAACAATTTTAATTTAAATAGCTAAATTTCATGAAATATTAGTTATTATTACATGCTATAGTTAATAGTTTACATAAGCTTATGAAATATTATTCCCCCTCCCCGACTGCCACTCTAGAAAGAACCGCTCTTGCATCCTCTGAGGAAAGTTCAACTTGTCTGAAAACTGTGTTTATTGCCTTTAAAATATCATTAGCAGTAGTAGATTTTAAATCATCTAATTTAATAAAGTGTGTCAGAGGTTCTCCTTGATTGACAAACTTGGCAAATAACACCAATTTACTTGTTGTGCACATATCCGTAGATTCATCAATCATCAGAGAGAAAAACCGAGCATTTCTTAGTTTTGAACACAATGTCTCACAGATATCATTACCAATGAAGCGAGTAAAAGTACTGCAAGCTTTATCGTTATGATAGGTAACACCAATATCTGATTTACCTTCAGTTATCCTTTTGTGACAGGAAATAATTTTTTCATAGAATTTAAACTTTACCTCTGATTTTGCCATAGTGTATGTAATATGAAATAATCTCTCCATCTTTTTCAGAAGCTCTTCATCTGCTGTTCTAAATGATTTCACTATAGCAGTATCACATAATTCACCTTCCTTGGAAGCTTTTACTGATAATGCTGTCAGATGATCAGAAGATTTGCTATGTGCAGAAACCAGATTCTTTTTTTACATTTTGAGTCTGATGCTTTTTTAAGCCATACTCACGACAAATTTCTTTCACATGTGAAGGAGATGTATCTATTAAACTGTAATTAATCCAATTTCATTTGTTGGTTATCTCTAGTTCTGTACAGTAGCAACCTTCACATTTTTAACTGCAGTTGTTGTGCACAATTTTCGCTTAAGGGAACTATGCTGAGAAGAACGATCACCACGTGATTCACCAGCTATCGTGCTTTGATTTCCTGTTCCATTGCCTGGCGCGGTGGAGCTTTCGATATCTTGCACAAAATTTAAAGCATTGTTCTCATTTTGAGATGAAGGCTTTTGATCAGAAGTTCGCCGTCGCTTGTTTACAAATGAATGCAAAGACAACTGTGGACTCATGATTAAAAAAATAAAGCAAATGAAACACGAAGGTACACTTAAGGCTCTACGAGACCCGCCATCTTGTATTGCTGCGTTCTCTTGTTAACCAACGGGCAAGCGTATTTCACAAATTGTTCGGGCAATTTTGCACATTTTGGAACACTGTTTGTGGATAACGGAAGATATGATAAATAAAGAGTTCCCTGGTTTCAGATTTTCATTTTGGTCCCTTTAAGTATTTTTTATTAATTAATAAAACTATGGAGGATGTGCCTTGGTACGACTTTCGCTGCAGATAAAAAATGAAGGGAAGGTCAATAAAACTTCTGAAACCAGGGAACTCTTTATTTATCATATATCTTGCGTTAGCCACAAATGGTGTTTAAAAATGTTCAAAATTGCCCGAGCAATTTGTGAAATACACTTGCCCGTTGGTTAACAAGAGAAGGCAGCAATACAAGATGGCGGGTCTCGTAGAGCCTTAACAATAAACGAGCCTACATAACACGTGGTTGTTCACTCAAAGAATCTGAAGAACGCAAAATATATTGAAACTAACCCAACAGAGACAGGGTGAACACAGGATTAACTGGAACTCTGACGTCATGAAGTCGACTGCAGCGTACCATCGGTCTCTTAGAAAACTAGCCGTTGATTGACAGCCCAGCAGGAATCATGCGATTTGTTCCATTTGAACTTTTGCTAAAGTGAAAGACAAATATTTTAATTCATAACACTGTATATCTGCCAACTACCACACAATGCCGTAGTTTCTACCGGATTAGTTGTGACTACGGAACTCACTATCAAAACTACGGATTCTAAAAATTTTCATTTTCTTTCAAATTTTTCTTTAGCTATCATTTTTATGATATACACGAGATTCGTACAAGGATTCGCGGAATCCCGCTTTTTTTTGTCATCAGTTAGATCATTTTGAAGATTGATATTTGGGAGAGAGGGGGGGGGGGTCGTTTTCCATCTGGAGACGAAATTTCGTGTTTCAAAACTTTCGAACACAGTAGTGAAACTAAGTAAGAAAATTTTGCCGTAATTGTAAATTTTTCTCCCAATGTTGTCTTTGTGTCCGATTTTCTTGTTAAATATCATTTTATTGCGTAAATGTGTGCATTTTAGCTTGAAACTGTGAAGAACAATTTTCAAAAACTGAAGTTGCATGCTGCAAAATTTTCCAGTAATCTTCAGGCATGAGATTCTTCCATGAATTCAAGGAATTCTGGCTTTTTTCGTTATTATTGGAATTCCGTCTTTACGAAACTAGAAAACGGAAGATAGACGGAATTCGGATTTTTTCCGAAATCATAATTTCTTTTTTCTTATGTTGTTGCCTCTATCAAGTATTATTGCTCAATAACATTTTACTGGATAAATATTTGTATTTCAGCTTGAAAATATGAGGAAAATTTCCAAAACCGGAAGTCAGACGAAGCAAAAGTTTCTTCCATAATCGTTTACCTCCCCCCCCACGAACACGTTTCGTAAAAAAACGTCTATCTATGCCACGCAAGGTTGCTACAGCAACCATTGCCGACGTCATGTTCAGTTTCTGTAAAGACCAATGAGGGCATGATGGAGAGGAGTTTCAATGCACTTCTATGACAGTTTCCACTGGAAGGGATGAAAGATATGGGGAGGAGGGGTATTAAGTGTCGAAAAGAAATTGGCGAAAGAGAATCGCTGATCGTCGCTGTTTTAACAAGTGATAATAGAAACTGTTATGTAAATTTCGTGGATTGATAATGATTTTTGGCTACTTTAAATAAAGAAATTACCTTACTAGCCATTTTTGCAACTGCGATTTTTTTCACTAGCAAATTTGATTTTTCACTAGCTATTTGCTAGCTGCTAATCGGTGAAATCGCGCCGTTAATAAGTATTTTTTTATTGTTGGAAAAATGGAGAAGTGCAGTGTGGGGGAAGAAGTTACTCACAGCAATAGTCATTTGTTGAACTGTCAAGAAAAAAGGCATACAAACTATTGAAGAACTGTCTGAAACTGATTTACCACTTTTAAAATTGAGAACGGAATCAAGTTATGAGTTAAAAACTATTTGTCTTCATCATCAAAGTGTGTTTTTGAAAAAGTATGGATTTTTACAAAAGGTATGTTGTGACCCTCTTAAAAAACATAAAACTTCAATTGAAAAAACCCTTCGTGTTATAACTATAGAACAGAGTAGGACAATTTTATCAAAATCCTACAAAGCGAAACCAGGACAAAAACTTTGCACATTTTGCAGGAACAAGCTACTTAAAATCAAACAAATTGATGAGAGTAATGTTGAAAGTAGCTTAAATGCACAAGATGAGGAAGTTGATGATGTGGGATTAACTCCTGATGAACTACTCCAATTACAAAAAAAGAAATGTGATTGATCAACTAAATTCTTCATTCCATGAAATGGGATGTTCTCCAATGAAATTACATGCACTTGGTGAACGTAGCAGATCATCTTATGGTAAAGAAAAATTACAAAGAGTACATGAAAATGTAAAAAGAAAAATTCAAACTGTTTTTGAAGTTGATTTGCCTCTGGCAAAAAATGAGGAAAAAAATGACTTGGAAAAAAGTGTGATAAAAAAAATCTGAAGATCTGGACAAGCTCGTGGATATAATTAAAAATGAATTAAGAGGTACATCAAGAAACAAACAGATTCAAATGCTGGCAATTCCAGCTTCACTAATGTGGTCTAGGAGAAAATCAAAAGACTTTCAACGCATCTGATTATTCTGTTCGTAAGGCTCAAAAACTGTTTGAGGACAAGGTTTTTTAGCAGAACCAGATCGTAGACATGGGAAAAAGTAGAGTCCTGAAACTATTGAATTGGTAAAAAAGTTTTATTAGAGTGATGAACAGTCTAGAACTTTGCCAGGGATGAAGGATGTGGTGAGTATAGGAAAAAAAGTATACGAGAGAAAATGTTTTATTTTTTGTAATCTTAGTGAGCTATACTCAAATTTTAAATGGGAATACCCTGACTTGAAAATAGGTTTTTCAAAATTTTGTTCTCTAAGACTAAGTGGTGTGTTTTGGTTGGTGCCAGTGGCACACACTCAGTGTGTGTATGCACAATACATCAAAATGTTATTTTATTGATTCACGGAGCAGGTATTGAAGAGGATTACAAAGAAATTATTTCGTACATTATTTGTGAAGGAGCAGGAAGAGAATGTATGCTGAGGCATTGTGACAAGTGCCCATCAAAAGATAACCTTGCCTAGTTTTTACAGTTCAAATTTGAGGACTACGATGATGAAGACCCTGTCGAGTACAGTCAGTGGGTTTCGACTGATCGAACTGAAATGATACGTTGCTCGAGCTCAGTTAGTGAGTTTATTGATAAGTTAGTAGAAAAACTGAACAAATTAATACCACACTCATACATTGCCAAATCCCAAGCTTCATTTTTTTTAAATTTAAAGGGAACAGCTTTCTCAAATACAGCGGTTATCTCAATGGATTTTAGTGAAAACAATGCTTTCACAATACAAGAAGAGGCTCAAGGTTATCACTGGAATTCCAATTCATGCACTATTCATCCTGTCATGATTCACTGCAAGGATGCAAGCAATGAAAAACTGATTTTACCTCTTTGTATCATATCTGATGACCTTAAACATGATGTGAGTATGGTATATAAGATCCAAAAAACTACCCACATATAACAAACATTCACTACTTCAATGATGGATGTACTGGGCAATATAAAAATAAGTACAACTTCATGAATCTGTGTCTGCATGAGAAGAACTTTCAATTCAAAGCCCAGTGGTCATTTTTTGCAACCAGTCACAGTAAAACAGAATGTGACGGAATAGGGGGTACTGTAAAACGTTTAGCTAGGAAGGAAAGTCTTTGACAACATCTGGACAGACAAATTATAACTAATGAACTTTTCGAGTTTTGAGAATTGAACATTACAAATATTAACTTCTAACTTATTTCTAAAGAAGCGGTTGATTCAACTCGCCCGACTTTGAAAAGTTGCATCAAAGATGTTCAAACTCTTCCAGGAACAAGATCGTTCCACAGCTTTCAGCCAATAGATGACTTGGGAATGATTGAGGGTAGAAGAATCAGCAGTGGTGAAAACCAGCTCTTACTTTCAACTTATGTAACAAGCAGCAGACTTTATTTGTGAAAATAGAAGATTTATATCCTGGATGTTTTATCGCTTGTATATATGCCAACTTATGGTATTTTCGTATGGTGAGTGAGGTGAATGCAGAAGAAGATGTCTGTAAAGTTTTTACATCCTCATGGACCATCAGTATCATTTTTCTGGCCCAAGAGGGAAGATGCATGTGCGGTACCCATCCCTCATGTCATTGCAATCGTGGAACCCCCAAAAACAATGACTGGAAGAACTTACCAATTCTCTCAAGAATGCATGATACATGTTAATCAAGTTTTGAAAACACTGAAGGAAATTAAATAAACAATAACCTACAATTTGAAATATTTTTAATGATGAGTTTTGTAACAATACATTTTCCATTCCAACAAACATTGTAAATATGTGCCTAACTTTGTAATTAAAATGTTTACTTTATTAGTTATTTGTTTTAAAACCCTGTTTTTTCAAGCCAAGTTTGTAGTCTTGGCTGCATTACATAATAGTGTAGTGGTTACTTTTCATAGTTTTTAAAGCAAAATGGCTGTATTTAAACAAAAGGAAATTTAAATTTAACACACTGAAAGTGAACACATGAATTTTAAAATTATTTTTGTCTATGAAATAAAAAATAATGGAGTGAAAAAAACATTCATTTTACTTTTTCACGTGGTAGAGCATATCTTTTAAAATAAGAATTACAAATTTTTTTTTTTATTATCTTTTTCCTTGACCATGTGTACAGGTACTTGCTGGTTTAATTTTTTTCTCGGTTTCTTACGTATTACCATATACTCATAAAAAATGTCATCAACATTGGTTGGTAAATAAGGAAGATATAATTTATTTTCTATAAAAGAACAAATTGAGTTTCTTCTGCCCGATCGATAAAAAACGTGAAATTCCAAGAACTTTTAACAGGCTGTAAAACCTAAACCGTTTAAGATAGAGCAAAAATATGTTGAATGCTTACTTAAATCCATAAAAGGAACAAACATGCCAAATTTAATCAAAATCTGAGATCATGGGTGTCAAATAACTTTTTTTTTTTTTTTTTTTGGTTGAATTGACATGGAATGACCTTATGCAGATGCCTTTCTTTCTTCTAGGAGAGTGTTAAAGTACATGTTGCGATCTCACCAAGGAAGTTGCATGGCATTGAAAAGTTAATGTTTTGCTCCTATTGATGGCATGGTTCGCAGTTCATTCGAATTGGTTTACAAAAAAAAAAAATCGACAAATAAGTGACCTCATACATCGTGCATCAAAGAATCATACGCAAAATAAAATAAAGAAATTGTCAGACTGTGATGTTACAAATGGAGAACAAATGATGAGCTATTATTTTATGCAGCACTACAAAATGGAACGATTTCCTGGCAAGAACGTTCCCCCTTTCTGTTGTACGCTTCCGCCAGGAAACTGGCCGCGTGTAACAGGACCATTGTTTCAGCGGAGCGAAGCTTGACGTCGCCGCAGTGTTGTGTTACGCCTGCTGCAGCTTCTGTTTACAGCGTCGCACTTACATAATTCATAAGCTTACTTTAAAATCTGTGCGCCTCACTTTTTTGAAATCCTTCAACATTTCTGACAAAATAATTTATACAAATTTACCAATATTTTTCTTTAATAAAAATCTTTAAAATGCCATTTTAGTTGTTTTTTCTTTAATTATTGGTGGTTTAATGACTACCATGAGCAACTCAATGGGCTATAAGCAGTTGGCCGTCCCAAATTTAGGGTCACTAGTTCCAGGGAAGGGAGAGAGCCAGTGCCTTAAGACAAACACAACATCCATGCCTTTCCAGGATGCAAAATTGGACCCCTTTCGGATGAATGATCAGAAGCCATTGTTTAGACCACTGTACCACCGGGGGGGGCTAAGATATTTTGAAAACTATGGTAATTATCAAACTGGCAATTACACACAGGAACCAGTAGATGGAGTGCTGAAAAGCTTACAAAAATGCTGCAGAAAAAGTTTTGCTTTCAAAGAGTGCAAATTTATCGAGTTACCTTCTCGTACACATCCAAACCCAAAAAGTAAAAGAAAAGCAAAAAGAAAAAGATCTGAAGTACATTTTTTTAAGCCTAAACTAGGCCTACCTCAGTAAATGCTTAGCTTTGTTTCTGTAGTGCATTTTCAAAATTTTGAACATTGTCAAAGCAGCAGCATATGGGCAATCAAATACATTTCATTCAAAGTTAAGACAATTGCAGGTGATCTTTGCTTGAATTTAATTAGCAATGAACAAAAACTTTGAAAACTACTCAAATTACTCCATCATTAACTGAGAAATACTTCTCTTAGTGAAACTTTCTGCCATATTTTAGTAACATGAAAACGTATTGCAACTACATTTTTTTTTTTTTAATTCTTTTGGGATTCAGTTGTTATGTTTTAGGAAAACTTCCCCACGACTTTTTTTTTTTAATAAATAAATAGTGCTATGATTACTTTACATTTGAATAAATGGACTTAGTTCACCTGCATATGTTCCTTAATAAATCTGTGAACAACACACATTTGGTTATTGGATTAATTAATGTATGACCCAAATTTTTTTCAATCCTGAGCATGGATGGGCAAAGCATCTTTAGTCTGGAAACTATTGACCATGAATATCGTGACTGGGTGCGTTTTCTTTTCGTGCATAACTGCTCCAAAGCACTAATTAACTATTTTATTCATTTCAAAGTATTAATAAAATTGCCCATGACAAATCCAAGGTACTGTATACTACGTAATACCAAGAGAATAAATCTGTTTGTCACTTCCCTGTAGCAGTCTCCATTACATAAGGTCCGAAAGGGGCATGACACGAAGTAGTGTTTTCTTTATAACCCCATAAAACTTTTCATAGTTTACCCGAAAAGAAACATAGTATTCTTTAACTGACATTAATATTCCGTGTTACGGTCCAATTGACACAACCCGACAATTCTTTTTAAAGACATATTGTTTACCAAAACCTTAAATGTACAGATTGCGCAATGCGATTTTAAAATCTACACCATACATACATTTACTGCTTCAGAAAAAAAAACGAACTTACCGTGTCTATATGATCCTCAATAACTTGAACAATCTGTGCTGCAAACTTGATGTTTTCCTCTGCAATAATTGTTAACACATTAATATGGGGCTTACTGTTGCAGTTCAAATCGCTGAGAGAAGACTTATATTCCTCAATGGCATCGTTCTCCATTTCCAGATGATTGCGACGATACAAAACGTGACAGAAACTTTAAAACAAACACACGAGGGTTATACAAAAACAATCATAATTAACATCAACCCTATCATACATACGCCAGCGATCTCACAATGGCGGACCAATCTAGCAGAGAGGTTATCTTACAACGCTTCTTACAACTGCACACGCAACACGTTCCGTAAACTGCAAATAAATCAATAGAATCCCAATTGGTTAGATATCAGCCAATCGCTACAAAAAACGAATGTTAATAACTAAAATTCTCTTTGACTACGACTACCTCATTTTTTTTTTTTTTTTTTTTTTTTTGAGGTTTATCGACCACCGCAAACAACTCAATCAGATAAAGGCAGTCGCTAATCCCTAATTTAGGAAAACCTGTTCAAGGGAAGGAAGACAGCCAGTGCAGGTCCGTAGCCAGACAAGCAAGTTGGGAGGGGCGACTGATGATTGAGAGGGTGGCCGCCCCGGTGGCGCAGTGGTCTAAGCGATGGCCTCTGATCATTCGTCCGAAAGGGGTCCGGGTTTGAATCCCGGTGAGGCATGGATGTTGTGTTTGTCTTACGGCACTGGCTCTCTCCCTCCCTGGAACCACTGACCCTAAATTAGGGACGGGCGACTGCTTTTAGCCCATTGAGTTGCTCACGGTGGTCGTTAAACCTCCAACCAAAAAAAAAAAAAATGATTGAGATCGGGCGAAGGATATAAAGTGGTCGGGCAAAAGATGTAAAAAAACGTCGGGCACTATACTGCTATGTGAGTCGCTAGGACGGGCAAAAGGAAATACAGGTCGAATTCAGCCAAGGCCATCTTTATAACTCACCAGGCCTGCCACAAGGATTTGTGACGTCAAAACCGTGGTGCTATGATTTGCTTTGCTCTCCTTGATAACAGAAAAGTTAGCGTTCATTTCGTATTTTCAATGGATATGTTATGGGTCTCGGGTACTTCAGGGAACTATTTTGGAATGCAATTTTTTCAGCAAGGTATGTAGTACTCTAAATATTTTTATGTGTATAGTATTTGTTCAAGTATCACCTGAAAAATTCAAATTAAATTTGTATCGCGATTGGGAGACAGCATGTGTGTGAAATGGACTGCTAACTTGTCCTCATTCATGTTTCGGAAAATAGAAGTCGCAATCAAACTGAAACACTACCTAGCAAAAACGGTATTGCTGGCCCAGCACTTTGTTGCCGCTGCCGAACCGTCAATAAAATGTCCGGGCGGCCAACAGATGGGCCAGCAGTTCAGGCCAACAGCTGGCCAACAGTTGGCACCCCATCAGTTGTCATATGCCACAACAGGGCCATCAGTGGTCCATCACAGGCAGTGGCTGCCACAAGTGGCCCTTCAAGTACTTGCCCGAAATGATGGTTAGCCTAATGTGGTCCGCTAGTGGGCCGTTAGTGGCAGCCAGCAACCACGTGACGTAACTAGTGGCTTGCCGAATCTTGTCCGCCAATTTCCCAGTAGTAGCAATAATAATAATAAAAAAAAACTAGGATAACCGCAGTTTCCTGAAGCTACAATTTCTTTTTTCTACCCTTACGAAGCTTGGGAATTAATGCACTGCGCTGGGGAAATTTTCTCGACAGACCGGAAAAACGCCGTTTGCATCTGACTAGATTCGATCCTGGGCCGTTTACGTGGAAGCCGCGCTCGCTACCGACCGGACTAATTCACAACACTCGGGTATGTGCTGAAAGCTATCTGTTTGGTATGCAATTTGTAATCGAATGCTTCCCTCTTTCATTTTATAATATTGCGAGGTATTTTTCATAAAAGTCAGTTTCATATAATTCATAAACTAATTTTTTCAACGTAACGATAGTTTTTTTTTTTTTTACCTTAAGGGAACTTCACTCATTTTCAAGGCGTGTACATACTTAGAGTCGCTTTCCAAAGTTTTGTACTGTCCTTGCCGTCTTGAAAAGAGATTGTTGAATAAATATATATTTACCCGGGTTCATGTCACATTCTGTTACATTTTTAACGTCGTGTCTTTCCTTTCTGTTATTTTATTTTACTTCTCGTTATTTTTAGAAGCGAATTCCTCCCAGTTTTGTGTATTCAACCCATGGATGAGTACACCACATAGCGTTGCTTTTTTTTTTCTTTCAAATAATTAATAAATTTTGTACGTGTAAAATTCTTTTTTTTTTCCCAACAAACGCTATTTTAATGGTTTTCCAGGATATGTGTTTCAAGTGGTTTCAAATTTTTTCTTGTTATTCATCCACTCCATTCCATGAATTGTTATTCATGGGAATGAAGTGGGTGTATTTCATGGCTGTAATCTAGTATTTCACGGCTTAATCTGATATCTTCGTCGACGTAAAAATTTCATTAGGAAATTAATTCGCCTCTCCACTTATGGATTTTTTTCTTAACATCCACTAAAATAACACGATGGCGATAGCCTCGTCTTCAACTAACTGGTACCATGAGAGACACAGCAAGTGTTGCTTCTGCGCATGCGCAGTCCCGATGCTACCACCTGCTGTTGGGGGGTTGCATTGGTTGCCAGCAACGGGCCACTAGTGGCACTTGCTTGGAGGCCCACAATTCACGGCGATGCTGCAGGGCCATCAATGGCTGGCCAACTGATAGCGCTGCCACCAACGGACCCCTACCGGGCAGTGAGCGGCACATTTCAACCAGCAGTGACCCATCACTGCCAGCTGGTGGCCAGCAGTTTCCCAGCACTTGTGTTTTTGCTGGGTACTGTATTTCAGTTTGATATTAAAAGTATTAATTTACAGAAAACGAAAAGGGCGTTGCTTAATTATACCTGATCGTGATGTACATTATTAATACACCAGAAATAGAGACTAAGTTGACTATCGCTTGTGTTCCTAATTTTTTGAAGGATACGCAAGCCGTGAAGATTCTTCAGCACATATTGCAACAGCTTCACTCAATTCATGAATGTATAGCAATCATGTTTTTGTGTGTGTATGTGTAGTAAAAACTCGTGTGCTCGTGATTACACTCATTCCACAGTCGTGCTGCGGGTATCACTAAAAGTGAAAAACAGAATCGCTGAATCCACGATGAGCAACTTTTTTAGGTAAAATCACTCTATTTTCATAAAATTAAAAAATGTCCAATGCGTCCTGGTATCCCAGTTTTCAGTCATTGCAATGTTTGGTATTCTAAAATTACATATGCTCTCATATTTTTTTTTTTATTGGAGGTTTAACGACCACCGTGAGCAACTCAATGGGCTATAAGCAGTCGCCCGTCCCTAATTTAGGGTCACTGCTTCCAGGGAAGGGAGAGAACCAGTGCCGTAAGACAAACACAACATCCATGCCTCACCGGGATTCGAACCCGGACCCCGTTCGGACGAATGATCAGAGTCCATCGCTTAGACCACCACCATGATTCTTCGCGGCATGAGTCCATGCCGCGAAGAATCGGCTCTCTCTTATTTACAAAGCACTAATCATTTCAAGGTCATTACTTACTTTTATATGTCGTAAATATGCAATGAACCTAATACATTTAATTTCTGGAATGTTTTTTTTTCTTGTTTTTTTGCCTGATTTAGTTGCTTCTTGCTTTTCTATAATGTATATATACACTGAGTGGCTACTTTATTATGACCACCTGATAGTTTTAAGCAAATGAATTATGGCTGTTGCCGCCAGAGGGCGAGGCTAGTGTAAAAACTGAAAGCTTAGTGCTTGCGACAGTAGTAGAAGTGATTTTTGGGTGACGATATGGGTAAAATGCCATTTGAGGGATTTTCAACGTGGGTTGATTGTTCGAGCTCGGAGCCATGGAGCGACATCGCCAAAACCATCGCATTCGTGAAATGTTCCAGAGCAGCTGTTGTTAAAGTGTTTAAAGACTGGACTGTCAGCCAAAAAACTGGGTCTCTACATGCAACGTGTGTTCGCCTTCGACTAGTGACTGCACGGGCGGGACGGAGAGTGTCCAGACTGGTAACAGACTACAGAAGGGCAACAGTGCAGCAAATTACAGACCATCTTAAACAAATAATCCCCTCAAATGATCTCTGCACGCAATGTTCGCCGTATACTGCATCTGATGGGATATGGCAGCCGAAAGCCTGTTCGAATACCTTTGCTGTCTGAGTTAACAAGAGACAACGTCTCCACTTTGCACAGGAGCACAAGGATTTTACAGTCGATAATTGGAAACAAATTATGTGGTCCGATGAATCACGTTTTCAGTTGCACCATGCCGATGGCCGAGTGAGAATTTGGCGGAAACACCACGATAGCATGGACCCCAAATGCATTGCTACAACCCTTCAAGCTGGTGGACGCAACGTTATGGTTTGGGGAATGTTTTCCTGGCATGCTTTGAGCTCTTTAATTCGTGTTGATCAACGTCTGCCTGGCATATCATATCTAAACATCGTTGCGAACCAAGTGCATCCTGTCATGTGAATGGTTTACCTAGTGCTCGTATTGTACAGGATTGGTTTCAGGAACATGCCGGTGTGTTTACTTTGCTTAGGTGGCGGTCACAGTCTCCAGATATCAAGCCCATTGAGAATTTGTGGGATGAAGTTGAACGAGACATCAGACAGCTGGAAGCACAACCCTGCAATCTCACGCTCCTGGAAAGTGCTATTCATCAAGCATGGTCTCAGGTTCCTCAAACCACTTATCAACATCTCGTGGAGTCCATGCCGCGAAGAATCGACGCAGTATTAAAAGCAAAAGGTGGCCCAACGAAGTACTGAGGGGGTGGTCATAATAAAGTGGCCACTCAGTGTATATTGCAAGACAACATTTTACCATGCATTTGACTGTCTTCTGAATAAGCGTTTTTTTTTTCTGATGTTGTACAAGTGATTCCATTCATTTCCTTACTGGGGTGGATTGCTATACCAGGAGAGCAAAATTTGTTAAATAAATTTTCCTTTTTTGCTTGCAATTAGTGCTATGTTTTTGAATAACTGTTTCAAGAACTACATTTTTTATGCGTAATCTGTATATAATGTAATCATTATCTGAGTGAAGACATATGTATTTTCAATTACTCTGTCCTGTTTATGTTGGTACAAAATAAACCAAATCCATCTACAATAAGCCCCAGGACGCAAGAATGAAAGCTATGTGTGTAGAGTAAATTAAACACAGAATTACTGGTGACATGCAATAGAAAATATGTTTGGAAATTCCAAGTTATCAGTTTTAAATTCATTGAACAACCACTGGAAAATCTATTCAAAACGAAAATTTGGTCATTTCCTGCAATTCTAACATTATTCATAACTAACTTTCACATAATAAAGAAATTATTTTTTCATATGACTTTAGAATCATGCACCCGTTTCTAAGATCACAAGAACAAACTTTCCCTTGTACCATTTGCAGCATGCACATGATACATATAACAAAATGTATGAAATTACCATCCTTTCCTATTCTGCAGCAACAAGAACATTAATAAAACGTAAGACCCGCGCTTCATGAAAGATTAACTAACGCTCAATCGACAGCTGGGATTTATAAAATTTTACCACTGAACACTAATAAAATAAAATAAACATACCTTACCGCTGAACATATATTCTTTTATAATCAAGCGAGATCTTCACAATAAACTCAAAACACACGGCAAATATCCACACAACATTCACTGGGACAGCACAATTAGCCAACAAGAACAAATATAACAACACAACTAGACAACTACGAAACGAGTCAAATACGTAGTCTACTAGTAAATAGTAGCCCTACGATTGTGACGTCACGGGCAAGTCACATGACACTGTTGCAGGCCTGGTGAGGTATAAAGATGGCCTTGGCTCAGCCTGGCCTGACCCTCCGCTGGCTACGGCCCTGAGCCAGTGCCCTAACAAAAAACGCAACATTCATGTGGTGCCGCAGCTTCAAGAAGAGCCATTCTCGGACAAATGGTCAGAAGCCAGCAAAGACCTTGGAGAGAATAGACTGGCAAATTAGGACCTTATTCACCTCGCACTGAATCATGAGAAAGCCTTCACGTGGCCGAGGACCAACAATTTTTCGCACATTTATAAACGACATGTATAACTTTCGCTCATCGTATGGTTGTGCTAATAAATCCTACAACCTAAATTGTATAGATAAAAAAAGCATTCTTCAATTTTCCTCTGAAAAAGACCAAATTATGAAAGGAATGGCTGTGTAAAATTTTCGTTGTTGATGTTGGAGGTTTAACGATAAGCAGTCGCCCGTCCGTAATTTAGGGCCACTGGTTGCAGGGAAGGGAGAGATCCTATGCAGTAAAACAAACACAACATCCATGCCTCACCGGGATTCGAACCCAGACCTCTTTTGAACGAATGATCAGAGGCCATCGTTTAGACCACTGCGCCACCAGGGCGCATATTTCACAAGTGAATGTACGAAATTGCGATTAAGGCTATTTCCGCCACGCCATTGGTTCACAGCTACTTTGGAGATAGGGGGTAGGCGGGGCCTATGAGGAGAGTTATGTGACAGGAACACTCTTTTATAGGGGGAAGTCCTTTTTTGCTACGAAATTCATTGTGAGGTTACTTAACATATGTGACAAATGATCGTACTGAATTATATCGTGGAAAGTTCTGCTTCCTAAGAAATTCACTGTGAGGTTACTTAACATATGTGAGAAATTATCACATTGAATTATATCGTGGGAAGTTCTGCTTCCTAAGAAATTCACTGTGAGGTTACTTAACATATGTGACAAATGATCATATTGAAAAATACGGTAAAGTACTTTTATGCACGATATCATAAGGAATATCTGCAGTATCTCAGATGAATACAAGTCGAAATATGTCTTAATATTAAAATTTAGGATGACTTCAATAAGTAGCTAGTTGAATACCATACTCCATATCGCCCAATAGATGACAGCACGTCAACCTAGTATCACGATTCGTGCGGTTGTGAAAGTGCGTTTATAAGGATACTAAAAATACCCATTGAAAGGTCCTTTCTATTACCCTTAAAAGGACCTTTAACAATGAAAAGTATGTCTCTACACCAAAATATTTATTCTGATGATCAAGTTTTTTTCCCTTATGAATGTGAAGAGGTCTAGCTATAAAAAATAAATTAAATAGAGTGATTTCGTATTAGCAAAGAACTACCTAATGACACGAAATAAGACCTCATAACAGTGTCCTGTTGAAATAAGACACTTCCGTTAGAATAAATACTCCAGAATGTTTTTTGCCATATATTGTGTCTGATAAAATAGTAAGTGATTGTCATATACATATATTTTTTTATATTTAGAAAATTCCTCATATTTATGTCCCTCGAAACTTTATCAAAAATGCCTTCAATTACACATTTCAACCCCCTTTTCCCCCATAATAAAAAAATGTTAAACAGCAGATGGTGTCCATACAAAACACATCAGTACTTATCCTGTGCTATAGCAATGAGCGCTGACGTGCTGACATCTGTCGGCTCTGTGAGAACTAGTTTTTGAGCATAATCGTTTGAATTTAAGAATCGAAAGGTTACAATCGAGAGATCTGACAAATCGAGATATTCATTCGAACGATTTTTAATTTTAGAATTCACCGGTAGATGGCGTACTACGCTCAGAGCAGCCTTTTTTAAATTGATTGGAGGTTTAACGACCACCGTGAGCAACTCAATGGGCTATAAGCAGTCGCCCGTCCCTAATGTAGGGTCACTGGTTCCAGAGAAGGGAGAGAGCCAGTGCTGTAAGACAAACACAACATCCATGCCTCACCGGGATTCGAACCCGGACCCCTTTTGGACGAATGATCAGAGGCCATCACTTAGACCACTGCGCCACCGGGGCGGCGAGCAGCCTTCTGCGTTTGACAAATCGAGATATTCATTCGAAATAACCATTCGAATGATTTGTAATTAGTGCTACACGCTCAGTTTTCTTTCGCTGGACGAAATGACAGTAAAGACGCCTGGATTTTTTCGTAAAGCATAACCTAGCTTAAGATGTTATAAGGAACACAAGTGATTCTTCCTGCGAGAGATAATACGATCACGTAAAAAGCGAGTACTTCCGAACCTCTCGAGATGTTTTCGGGTAGACGAGCGATTTTGCCCGGAACCCATGTTCTCGAGAAGAGACGAGCGATTTCGCCTTTCGAATGCACTCGTTTGAACGAGACAGCTTATGAGCAATCGAGAGTTCTTTCGAGAGGTTTTTTGCATTCGAATGAATTTGACGTAATCGAATGTTTCGAGATATTTTCGTAATCGCATGAATCGATTATTTCTACTCGATTATGCCCATCACTAGTGAGAACTATATATATTGAAAGAACTTCGTAAGATAAGTCACAAGTCCATGAAGTCATGCTGCTATAAAAACTCAAAAGTTCCCCTACCAATAAAATACACTCTCTATTTACCTCCTGTCTCATTTCAGCTGTATGGGTAAAACAACTGAAGGTAACCATTGTCGCAATGAAAAGACCCGAACATTAAAATGACTTATGGCGTGTGATAACCTCCTTAAGCGTGTGCAGATACATGTGCTTACATGTCTCAGTTGCGCAGTGGTCTAAGGCGTTGGCCTCTGATCATTCGTCCGTAAGGGGTCCGGGTTCGAATCCCGGTCAGGCATGGATGTTGTGTTTGTCTTACGGCACTGGCTCTCTCCCTTCCCTGGAACCAGTGACCCTAAATTAGGGACGGGCGACTGCTTATAGCCCATTGAGTTGCTCACGGTGGTCGTTAAACCACCAATCAAAAAAATGTCTCAGTCACATGACTCTCCTCACAGGCCCCGCCTATTCGCAATCTTCAAAGTAGCTCTGAACCAATCGCGTGGTGGAAATGGCTTTAATCGCAATGCCGTAAATTCACTTGTGAAATACGCCACCGGGGCTGCCTGGGTAAAATGAAACGCAGTGATTTCTATTCCGATGTGCACTCTCCAATATGTACTGTCCCCTTTAACGATAAACCTTTTGGATATTATGACACTACAAATCAAAGGGAGTTGAAACCTCGTATAGTATTCCTTCGAATTTCAATTTCAAAAAAGAAAAAGGTAGGAGAAAATTGATGCAATATTTGGATCAGTAAATTACGAATTAAGTTCTACTTTCCTCAAAGAATAAAACAAACATATCTATATTTTTTCATTTACCTTTTAAGCAGATTGCTTAGCGTACGAACCTTAGTTTGTTTCTTTATTACATATTTGTTTTTGTTTTTTTGATTGGAGGTTTAACGACCACCGTGAGCAACTCAATGGGCTATAAGCAGTCGCCCGTCCCTAATTTAGGGCCACTGGTTCCAGGAAAGGCAGAGAGACAGTGCCGTAAAACTAACACAACATCCATGCCTCGCCGGGATTCGAACCCGGACCCCGTTCGGACGAGTGATCAGAGGCCATCGCTTAGACCACTGCGCCACCGGGGGCGGCTATTACATATTTGTCTGAGCTTCTAAACGTTCTTGTTTTATAAGACAAAGTACTCAGTCTTATGTTTCAGATATTTCGCCAATGTCTGACAATAAGAACATGAAAACTTAATATAGTGTGTACGAGAAATTCTACATTAAAAACTTCATTGTGACTAACGGCGATGCTCTCCTGCGTCATGCGAAATGAACATCGAATACCAAATTGTGTTTGCATATTTTTGCAACCTTGATTTGTTCTTCTAAGAAATTAATTTCTTCTTCTTTGCCCTGTAGCTCTATTAATTCCTCGGCAGAATCTATGACGTTAGGATTATAAAAATTCGCTAACAGTAAGGGATAATCAAAAAACGAAAACATTGAATCAGGAGCTATTGGTCCGCAGAAATCCACTTCTGACATCACATGAATAAGGTCCATACCCAAGGAGGTTAGAATAATACTTCTGGAGATGCCCTGAGTCTCTTAACCGTGAAGCCGCAAACTGTGGGAATTTGACGTTGTTTACATTACACATATAAAGGAAGTATCTATACAGTGGACACAGACATAGGAGCCCATGGAAATTATTAACATAGAAGTGGCTTCCCTACGGACCTAAAACAGAAGTAAGATGTGACGTGACCCCGTGACGTCGGCAATACTTGCTTCGGCAACCCAGCGCACGGAGATTTTTTTTTTTGATTGGAGGTTTAACGACCACCGTGAGCAACTCAATGGGCTATAAGCAGTCGCCCGTCCCTAATTTAGGGTCACTGGTTCCAGGGAAGGGAGAGAGCCAGTGCCGTAAGAAAAACACAACATCCATGCCTGACCGGGATTCGAACCCGGACCCCTTACGGACGAATGATCAGAGGCCAACGCCTTAGACCACTGCGCCACTGGGGCGGCACCGCGCACGGAGATGATCAGATGAACAACAGACACGTAAAAACCCAAAAGTTATGAATTCTGTAAAGAAAAGTATGTGATCAGTAAGTAATAAGCAAAATAATACCACTTATTAGAACGCTAGAGGAATTGAAAATCAAAAAGAATCTTAAAATTAATAAAGTATTGCGTGTATTCGTCTTAAACACTGCCGGATAGCAAGCCAAAGTCAAAAGTCAAAGTAAAAACATTCGTTCGGACAAAAATCACGTGGTTCTTGGGTGTTCCCTGGGAAACCAGCTGTCAATCAACTGTAGTTCTGTTTTAGGTCCCTGGTGCGCTGCAGTCGACGTCATGAGTTTCAGCTTTATACAGCCAGTGTATTCTCTATATATCCATCCTTTATGATTACACCTATGCAATTTCAACTGTGTGTATTTTGAAATACTGTGGTTTGGGATTGCAGAAACAATGTTAATATAAAACCGGAAATAATTATACTTCTTACACGAGTGAAGTTTTTTTTTTTTTTTTGATTGGAGGTTTGACGACCACGGTGAGCAACTCAACGGGCTATAAGCAGTCGCCCGTCCCTAATTTAGGGTCACTGGTTCCAGGAGAGGGAGAGAGCCAGTGCCGTAAGACAAACACAACATCCATGCCTCACCGGGATTCGAACCCGGACCCCGTTCGGACGAATGATCAGAGGCCATCGCTTAGACCACTGCGCAACCGAGGCGGGGCGGCAGTGAAGTTTTCAATTTTAACGTTATGATTTATTTAGAATTTGCATTAACGTTTGTGTATTTCGGTTTAAAATAAAAATGGGAAGAAGCCTCAAAATAATTAAGGATCTTATAAATTCAGCATTTTCTCACCCATTGGCAGCAGTTACGATGCGAAATTTGAAATATTTGCGACGAAAGAAGGCGATTCGGCTAACACAAAATGCATTGAAATAGCCTTGAAAAAAATCGGCTTTCTCACACTTTGACGACCGTCTCTCTCGGTTATAGGCTTCACGCAAAGTGGTACTGCTCCGTTAACAAGGGCATCTCTAGATATCTTATTCTAACCTCCTTCTTCATACCATACTAGCTAAGCTGACTAGAAGTCCCGAATTCTTGAGCCCAGTCCTCGGATTTAGTTTATTGCCCCCAAAAACGTCTGATGGCCTTGGGGACAAAAATTGTCCTCAAGTGTCCTCGAATTTACACTTCCACATTAGCTTGTTAGATTTCTAAAGAAAACTATGCCGCCCCGGTGGCGCAGTGGTCTAAGCAATGGCTCTGATCATTCGTCCGAACGGGGTCCGGGTTCGAATCCCGGTGAGGCATGGATGTTGTGTTTGTCTTACGGCACTGGCTCTCTCCCTTCCCTGGAACCAGTGACCCTAAATTAGGGACAGGCGACTGCTTATAGCCCATTGAGTTGCTCACGGTGGTCGTTAAACCTCCAATCAAAAAAAAAAAATTTAAATATAGTTTTCATTGTACTAATTTTCCAACACGCTTCTTGTGAAAATAACTTCTGACTGCTTTCTTTTTCCTTTGTCCGAGTTTAACGACCACCGTGAGCAACTTTAAAAGACTATAAAGAAGTCAACTTTATAGTCTTTTAAGGAAGGGAGAGAGTAAGTGCTGTAAGACAAACACACCGTCCATGCCTCATTCGGGACTCGAACTCGTACCAATTTGCACGAATGGTGAGTGGCCAGCACTAAGAGCAATGCACCACTGCGGTGGCCAACCCTCCAGAAACTCTGACAAAATGAAAAATTCGTCATTTGGTTCGTTCATCACTCTGCAGCTTGATTTTATCATAATTCTACAGATATGTTCTCCCGATATGTCGCCCGTGACGCCTGCATTATGCATCGCCATACCAGTCCGTCGCCTGGCGTTATGGTTTGAGGCTCAATTGGATATGACACCCGCACCCCTCTGGTACGCATCGCCGGTACACTCAACAGCCACCGATACATCTCCGACCTTTTGGAACCTGTAGTCCACCCTTACCTGTAGGACCTGCCAGTGGCCACGCTTTAACAGGACAATGCGCGCCCGCACGTGGCACGCATCGTGCAACAATTCTTCACGGCCCACCAGGTGTCACTACTGCCGTGTCCCGCCTATCCTACCGATATGTCGTCCATAGAGCACGTCTGGTCGCTGATCGGCAACTGAGTGGCCCGGCAAGCACCACCCGCGGCTACGTCTGATGAACTGTGGCAACGTGTGGAATCAGCCTGGACCGACATACCCCAAGCCCACATCCAAAACCTCTTTCGTTTGATGTCGCGACGTGTAGCGGCTGTTATTGCCAGCCATGGGGGCCATACAAATTATTGATGCCTGCGTGTTACGCAAGTTGCACGGGCCTGTAAGCTCAATCGTTTCATCTTTGTATCTGTTGTTTTTTTTGATTGGAGGTTTAACGACCACCGTGAGCAACTCAATGGGCAATAAGCAGTCGCCCGTCCCTAATTTAGGGTCACTGGTTCCAAGGAAGGGAGAGAGCCAGTGCCGTAAGACAAACACAACATCCATGCCTGACCGGGATTCGAACCCGGACCCCTTACGGACGAATGGTCAGAGGCCAGCGCCTTAGACCACTGCGCCACCGGGGTGGCATATCTGTTGTTATGTGTCCAGTAAATTTAAGTGGGCAGCAATGTATATTGATCGAAAGTTCTTTTTATTTTACAAGAAATGAATATTTAGATTTTATATTTAGCGATTGACAGGGAAAATGTAGGCCGCCCCGGTGGCGCAGTGGTCTAAGGCGCTGGCCTCTGATCATTCGTCCGTAAGGGGTCCGGGTTCGAATCCCGGTCGGGCATGGATGTTGTGTTTGTCTTACGGCGCTGGCTCTCTCCCTTCCTTGGAACCAGTGACCCTAAATTAGGGACAGGCGACTGCTTATAGCCCATTGAGTTGCTCACGGTGGTCGTTAAACCTCCAATCAAAAAAAAAAAATTTAAATATAGTTTTCATTGTACTAATTTTCCAACACGCTTCTTGTGAAAATAACTTCTGACTGCTTTCTTTTTCCTTTGTCCGAGTTTAACGACCACCGTGAGCAACTTTAAAAGACTATAAAGAAGTCAACTTTATAGTCTTTTAAGGAAGGGAGAGAGTAAGTGCTGTAAGACAAACACACCGTCCATGCCTCATTCGGGACTCGAACTCGTACCAATTTGCACGAATGGTGAGTGGCCAGCACTAAGAGCAATGCACCACTGCGGTGGCCAACCCTCTAGAAACTCTGACAAAATGAAAAATTCGTCATTTGGTTCGTTCATCACTCTGCAGCTTGATTTTATCATAATTCTACAGATATGTTCTCCCGATATGTCGCCCGTGACGCCTGCATTATGCATCGCCATACCAGTCCGTCGCCTGGCGTTATGGTTTGAGGCTCAATTGGATATGACACCCGCACCCCTCTGGTACGCATCGCCGGTACACTCAACAGCCACCGATACATCTCCGACCTTTTGGAACCTGTAGTCCACCCTTACCTGTAGGACCTGCCAGTGGCCACGCTTTAACAGGACAATGCGCGCCCGCAAGTGGCACGCATCGTGCAACAATTCTTCACGGCCCACCAGGTGTCACTACTGCCGTGTCCCGCCTATCCTCCCGATATGTCGTCCATAGAGCACGTCTGGTCGCTGATCGGCAACTGAGTGGCCCGGCAAGCACCACCCGCGGCTACGTCTGATGAACTGTGGCAACGTGTGGAAGCAGCCTGGACCGACATACCCCAAGCCCACATCCAAAACCTCTTTCGTTTGATGTCGCGACGTGTAGCGGCTGTTATTGCCAGCCATGGGGGCCATACAAATTATTGATGCCTGCGTGTTACGCAAGTTGCACGGGCCTGTAAGCTCAATCGTTTCATCTTTGTATCTGTTGTTTTTTTTGATTGGAGGTTTAACGACCACCGTGAGCAACTCAATGGGCTATAAGCAGTCGCCCGTCCCTAATTTAGGGTCACTGGTTCCAAGGAAGGGAGAGAGCCAGTGCCGTAAGACAAACAGAACATCCATGCCTGACCGGGATTCGAACCCGGACCCCTTACGGACGAATGGTCAGAGGCCAGCGCCTTAGACCACTGCGCCACCGGGGTGGCATATCTGTTGTTATGTGTCCAGTAAATTTAAGTGGGCAGCAATGTATATTGATCGAAAGTTCTTTTTATTTTACAAGAAATGAATATTTAGATTTTATATTTAGCGATTGACAGGGAAAATGTAGGCCGCCCCGGTGGCGCAGTGGTCTAAGGCGCTGGCCTCTGATCATTCGTCCGTAAGGGGTCCGGGTTCGAATCCCGGTCGGGCATGGATGTTGTGTTTGTCTTACGGCGCTGGCTCTCTCCCTTCCCTGGAACCAGTGACCCTAAATTAGGGACGGGCGACTGCTTATAGCCCATTGAGTTGCTCACGGTGGTCGTTAAACCTCCAAAAAAAAAAAAATATATAGATGTACCGATACCTAAATTAGGCAACAGATATTGAGCGATGGCCACATTGCCACATTTATGAAGAAAATAATCGATCTATAAAACTTGGTCGGATGCATTATTTCTTAAAAAGAAATTGATTAATCAGTGCATCCTACCAGTTCTTACGCATGGACCATAGACATGGACCTCAACTAAAATAGACATACAGACGTTGCAATCAACTGAAAGAAGCATGTACAGATGCGTGTTTGATGTTACCAAGAATTGTACAAATAGGAACTTGTGGATCGGGAAAATGACAAGAGTGGAAGACATTATGCTCAGAATTCCTGAAATTGCAATGGGATGAATATATCGCTAGAAGAAAGAGCCACCGACGGAGAGCTGAAATATGGTCCTGGATAGCAAGGGAAAAAACAATACCCAGAAAATGACAAGAGGGAGATGGGTGCATGAAATTCGAAAGCATGAAAGAAACGGGGTCAAGGCAGACTGTTGGGGAAGAAGAAACTTGGAGACTCTCATCCAGCAGTGGATTGATAGTGGTTGCAAATGATATATGAATGCATATACGTATATCACCGTCATCAATCCACTACTGGACGAAGGTCTCCCCAAGTTTCCTCCACAACGGTCTGTCTTGTGCCAGTCTCCTCCATGTCACTCCCGCATACTTTCGAATTTCATCCACCCATCTTCCATGTGGTCTTCTTCTGGGTCTTTTCCTGTCCCTCGGAATCCAGTCTAAAATTTCAGCTGTCCATCGATGGTCTGTCCTTCTGGCAGTATGTCCAGCCCATTGCTATGTCAGGAATTTTACTCTGATCATGATGTCTTCTACTCTTTTCATTTTTCTGATCCACGAGTTCCTCTTCTTATCTCTCCTGGTTACACCAAGCATGCATCTCTCCATGCTTGTTTGAGTTGTCTGCAGTCTTTGTATGTCTCTTTTAGTTAAGGTCCGTGTCTCTGCAACATCTGTAAGCACTGGAAGGATGTATTGATCAGAAACTTTTCTTTTAAGACATAATGGCATATTGCTCTTTAAAATTATGCTGTTTCTTCCAAACGCTCTCCAGGCAAGTTTTATACGCCGAGTAATTTATTTATCAATGTGATCGTCACTTGATATCTGCTGTCCAAGATAAATGTAGGTATTGGGGATCTTTATTACAATAGTGCTTACAATTTACTTCAAAGGTAAACATTCAAAGGGAATGTTAATTACTCAAGTGCAATTTTTGTAAATTAAGTCAATCCGCCTGTTGTTTTTTGAGGCAAACAAATCAATACCATTTTCGTTGAATTTAAGTATGTCATTTATGATGTTTTTTTCAATTGAGAACATGGCTAGAGCGCTCAGTCTGTCCTCACTCATGATGCTTCCTAAAAATGTCTTAACTCGTTTTAAAGTTGAGAAGCACCTCTCGGCCTCAGAAGTTGTCATTGGAATAGTAGAAATAATTAGCAACGGTTTGTAGGTCTCCGAGAACGTAGTGTGCAAGTTATTTTCTGTGACGAACTGTAGAAGACTAATGGCACCATTCACATTTATGAAATCTGGTCTTCTGTAAATTACTCCTAGTTTAGTTTTCAGGCGATCCTTCTGTAACATGAGATAAACATCTATTGTTTGCTCAGCAAGCTGATTTGGAAACTTTTTCTCGTACTCCTGAAAATTTTCTGCTTGGAGGAGAAAAACAGCAGAGTAGTGAGTTATAAAAGAAAATCTATCTTTTACTTGAGACGTGATAACATCACTTATCTCTTTAGCTGCCACAGTTTTATTTATGTGAATATTTTCTCTCTTTCTTTTCTTTGATGTTTCCTCTGTTTCTGATATCTTCATGATCACTGTGTCCATTCTTTTTCTATTGACTGCTGGAAAGTGTTTACATGCTTTCGAATGAGTGCTGCATCAGTTGGTGTTGTCTGAAGCTAGTTGTATAACACATCCACATGTGGCATAATATTGTGAAAAACTGTAAGCCAAAACACGAATACCGAGTCTTCCAACATACGCCAAATAGCCCCTGCTTGATTTATTGCTACAGCATGTTTCGATGATGACTATTTTTTCCATGCATTCAGTTAACTGTTCCCTGTATGCCTACACTGTATTGATGGTTCGACTCTTGAAATTCCACCTAGTGGTTGAACCATGAGGTATCCTTTATCTAACAGTTTCATCTAGAATAACAATCCTCTGTGGAGAGTTACTGATAAAGTTAGTAATGTCACTTAGGTTGGAAAAAAATACTCGAACTTGTTGATTCTGACTGGTTGCTTGGCCGACAATCAAATTGAGCTGATGTGCGTAGCAATGCACAAAATGTGCATTCTTATAGGTACGTTTAATAATAGCCTGAACACCTGCGTGGAGACCAAACATCACGTTTTTACGGTCGTAACTCTGGGATATCAATTTCTCGGCTTTGTCTACAACTTTTTCCAAACTAGCTTGAATACATCCAACGATAGATTCTGCATCATGTCCAGGGTAATTAGTGAATTCCCAGAATCTCTCAACTGGTTGTCCGTTACCTAAAATGTATCGAAAAACGACAACCAATTGGGAACCTCAACGAACTATAGGGGGCGCTGCGCAAACGTAAACAAACTTCTCTAGTACGGGTAACGTCGCACGTGTTTCCATAAAATCGAATGTTAGAATGGCTGGTTTGTCGCTTTCAATCCTTGAAATAATGAAATTTGTGGACGCTTCCAAAAATTCAAGATGCATTAAAGAAGGGGAAGTGATTGTTAATGTAGGCCATATAATTTCTTGTGGAATTAAGAAGGAAGATGGAAGAGAAATTCTCATAGTTTCGCACTGCATTCAGTCCACGGCAATAACGTCGTCGCCTCACTCCATCAACGGTGTTTTAGATACAAGTAACAGTGAAATTTCTATAAAGTCATTTGAGTGCTCTTGTAAAGCGGGCAGAAATGGAACGTGTAAGCACTGTGTAGCACAGTAATGCTTTACTGTAACAGGTAATTTTTATTTTTACATTTTCAGGCAAGTGATATAGTAATACCGACAGGGGTGTTCTAATCCGGATTACTATTAAAAGCTGACATTTCGTTTCACTTGACCTTTCCCAGGACCCATTTTCAATACTGTCAGCAATAACATTTGTAATTTTTGAACATTCTGTTCCTAAAAGTGTTTGTGAATTGGTAATTGTTGATCATCATTGGGTTCTGCGTTTTTGAACCGATGACTGTTGACAGAACATTGCAAATCTTGTTCCATAATGAAGTTTAAATTTATACGGATAACAGCAATTATTTGTTTTCAAGATTATGTAGAAATGCGGATTTTTTAATTACTACTATGCAATAAAAACATGCTGCATTGTTTATTCTTCATTCAAAGACGTTACTAGGTAATAGCATTTCACTGGAAGGATTTCAAACGCAAGGCACAAACGTTTATACTAACTTGTGAAAAACATAGCCGAAACCTTGGGCAGGGCCCGATTTATTACATGCGAGGCCCAGGGCACAAAACATTTCCGGGGCCCCCTCCTTATTCTCTATCGACCAAATAATAGTCACTGTGTGCAGAGTAGCAGAATGTAGACTACATGCGTACGCTGATAGTTTCCAAATCATTAGCAGGTTTGCAGATAGTTTTTGCATGTAGATTAAAAAAATAAAAATGTTAGGCCTATATACAGCAATTAAAACACTTACTCAACGCTTTACTCAGATTAATATACTTAATTCTATTTTAACTGAAGAACTTAATTATTTTTCACATCTTCTGAGTTCTTTTGTTTTTACAGACATTTCTGGCCTCTAGATTTTATCAAGGCCTGTTCTCAATGTATACAAACTGTATTAAAAGTTTTGTTTACACAGAATTTAAATTTTATTGCCAGGTTCCTCTTTCAGTTGCCAATTAAATACAAATATTTCCTTATGCATTTTGTAAGTCCACTATTTTTGAATTAACTTGTTGAAAATCATATTTATAATTTTTGAAGGTTCATTGATAAAACTGTTTTTCTGGATATAAAAACTTTCTTTAATTAATCTCTTGTTTTTATGAGGTTCGTAGTCCAATATTTTAATATTTTGCCATAAAAGTCCATTTTACACACATTGCTGCACATTCAATTAGAATGTACTATTTTGTCCTCATTGGAATCTGTAATGTTCTAATAATTATTTGTTTTATTAATTTTCCTTTAAATTATCTTATTCTATTGTTATCATGGTTTGCGGGTTGGGAGCGAGTTTTCTGTTTCAATAGCTGTGTACGTAGATACATTTTATTTTTATACAACTCTGGCTGTGCGGGGACAACTGGTTGATCAGTAGTTTGTGGTGTTAATGACCCCCATAGACTCTAATTATAACAATATATCTATGACAAAATGGATGGACATCTTAATTTTAGTGAATATTGTGGTCTTGCAATGTACTGATTCTTGCGTCTAGAACATGAGAACAATGCATCCAACAAAAAATGTGAACTAAAACAAGAAAAAAAAAATCCATGGTGACCTCCACTGGACTTCCTCATAAATAGAGAAGTGAAACTGCATAAACAATTGAAAAAGTGCTATGGGAACTCCTACTTCCAGCTTCCCGGTTTCTACCAAGATCAAATCAGCGCATCATGATCAATATATCAGAAAACTGCAAAACATAAAATTTTGTGTTGATGAGGAAGAGTCTGAGTTACACAAAAAAAAATAATAATAATAATAACAAAACAAAAAACATAATAATAATAATCTGAAAAGCTGAGGAGAACACCTAGTCCGGTTCAATTTTTGGTAAATGTGTTGTACTTCGGCGTCCTAAATTATTTGGTCAGAAAAGTTGTAAAATTAAAAAAAAAAAAAAAGCATATTAAAGATGTTTACCAAAAAACTTACCTCCAAGTAGGATTAGTAAACACACGCTGCGACGACGACCTGAAGCGTTGCTCCGTTGAAAGGAAGGGTTGCTGCGGCTGGGAATTCATGGGCAGAAGAGTACAACAGGAATCGGGTACGTTCTTGTCAGGAAAGAGTAACAGAATATACTGCTACGCTAAAGAATGTAGTTTGTAATTTCTGTCTCACTTTTTAAAGAAAAATGCAGAGACTGTCTTCGTTCTTTGGCATGTAATTCCGTGATACGAAATAGTAAGTATGCACATGCCTTTCTTGTTTCTAGAAAAGCGTTAGAGTAGGTGTCGCATTCTCTCTAATGGAAGTTAGATGGCAAGTCTCAAAGTAAAAGTTTGATTACTAAATAAAAAAAAAAAGCTTCCACGGAGAAATGAGTTCATACATTCCGCATCAAAGAATCCCATGTGAAAAAAACAAGAAACTGTCCGATTGCGATGTCAAGAACTGACACCGAAATTAACTATTTTCTGTAGCGTAGCACTACACTCTTTCCTGACCACAGCGTACCCGGTTCCTGTTGTACTATTCCGCCCGTGAATATCCTAGCTGCGGCGATCCTTACTTTCAACGGAGCACAGCTTCATGTCATCACCGTAGCGTTGTTTACGGCATTTCGCAGAGTCTGCTGACTCGTCATACTTGGAGTTCAAGTTTTTCGGTTAACATCTTTAATATTCATTCTAACAATGAAATTTTTTCACCATTTCCCCTTAAATTGCATATTTTAAAATCTGTACGTCACACTTTTTAGAAATTTTACAACTTTTCCGACCAAATAATTTACCACGCTAAACTACACATTTACCCAATTTTTACCAAAATCTAATGAGCACATAATGACATGAATGTATAAATTGTCCAATGTCAAACAAAACTGACAATACGATGACAAAGTGCTGTGTTTGGGCACCAGATCTTTTTATTTGTAATAACTCGGTTACTATTCTTTATTTTTAGAAATGAATAAAAACAATTGAAAATTTACCTCCTATATCAGGACGAAACAGTTGGGTTGAATATTTTTCTTCTACATTTCCTAGATGCAAAGTCATGTATCAGAGAATCATAATTTAAAGACTGTGTCACATCACTCTCCAAAGACAGCAGATCTAATGATGCCAGTTTCGTTTGTCGCATAGTTGATCGTACGGGATTTTTAAGTCTTTTCAGCAAAGAAAATGATCTCTTACTTGTACAATTTGAAATCGGTAATGTCATGAACATTCCAAGTGCAGTCTCAGTGTTTGGAAATGTGGCTTCTAAATTGTTTACCTTCAAAGTTTGCAGCATCTGGGGAATGGTTGCATGCTCCCCCATCATTGAGGAGAATTGCAAAAACTCATCGGCAAACTGATCGTCAAGGTCATTGTTATAGTATTCCTGCAATGCTTTTGTCCCTTCAAAAATTTCAGATCTTGATTTTTTTGTAAAAAATTCAAATTTTCTCATTATATTTTCATAAGCACTTTTTCTGCTTGAAAGCTGAGTGACTAAAGCATCACAAAGCACATAATGAACCTGAGTTTTAAATATATCCCTTGCACTGAGTTCTATATGTTCACTGTTACATTCATCTAGGTGTTTACTCTTGGGCACTTTCTTTCTTTGGGAATCATGACCATGGTATTGTACATTTTCAGACACTAATGCTTCAGCTTCCTCTTCATAGACTTCAAAATGTTTCCCTCACGAACTGAATGAATTCAATTAACAACTGGAAAATTTTAGGTACTTCAGAAATATTTCCTTTTGGATTCTGGCAAGTTTGATTTGCACAGTTTAATCTCTGAAGTATTGTGTCCCAAACTACTGTGCTGATCGATATTTCTATTGTTCTCATTTTCTTCAGCAGTGATTTTGCTTCATCTCTTGTCTGTAGAGAATCATCTACATTTTCTGACAGAAATACTAAAACTTTCTCTATTTTACGATAATTTTTCCTCACTGATCATGTAGCTGCAGCATCTGCACACCATCTGGTAACTGACCGACTCTTCAGTGTGAGTGATGAATTTCCATGTGCTTCCTGGACTTTCTCCTGAAGCATCTTCCAATGGTGAGTTGATGCAAAAAAAAGTATAGAGTTTTTGCAAAAATGTGAAAAAAGAAAACTTTACCACAACTATCTATGCTATTCACACCAACTAGAACATGGCACATATTCCGCTAGTGGATTGATTTCCCTAATGCGTGTTTGAACACCAGAATACTTCCCAGACATGTTGCTGGCATTGTCATAGCTTTGGCCTCTGACATTCATAATATCCAAGCCAGCCTCCTGTAGAAAAGATATCATGGTATTTGTAATGTTTTCTGCAGTATGTCCATGGAATGGAATAAATGTCAAAAACCGTTCTTTTGCTTCACAATCTTTGTTAACATACCTTATGATAAAAGCCAGTTGATCTATGTGTGTAATGTCTGGAGTAGAGTAAACTATGACAGAAAAATATTTTGACATTTTTATTTCATCAGTGATGGCATTAAAAACACGTACAGCCATTAATTCAACAAATTCATCCACACATGTTGAAGATAAGTAACTGGTGTTACCACTTCCTGAATTCCCACATTTTTCCAAGTGTTGAGCTAAGAATGGATCAAATTCTGCAATTAATTCTAAGCAGCCCAGGAAATTTCCATTCTGAACTGATCCAATTGTTTCATCATCACCATACATTGGCAACCCACAAACTGAGAGATACTTAACTGTTGCAACAACTCTATGCAAAACATCTTGCCAGCCAGTACTTGGATTCATTCCGATATTGCATAACTATCTGACAGTCAATGCGTGCAGAAGCATTCATGCATAATGAATAGTCACATACTGCTTGCCTGTGTATGTGTGAATTTTCATGCTCTGTAAGACGTTCACTTGCATGCTTCCAGTCAGAAAACCCTGTGGATCCTAATGCTGTAGTGCTCCTAGCATACAATTTGCATATCCAGCAGAATAGTAAACAGGTTGATGGGGATAAAAGAAGCCAGTCGCGTTTTACCTTCTCATTATTTTTTTTTATTCTGAAAAAACTACCTTCTGTTAGAAAACGTTTTTTACCACATATATCCTTCCCTGTGAATGCCAGCAACTTTAAATCTTGGACTGGTGGATTGCTCGAAAAGCATTCGCACATTTCTTCTGTAATTTCTCCCCATAAGGCAGGATCCACTGCATTCATTGTGGAACTTGTGCTCTCTTCATTAGATGAATTCAAAAGATTTCCCAAATTAGGAGCATCTGTGATGTTAGATGATTCTGAAGTCAGATTACTGGCTTCCAAAGACAAATTACACTCAACAGACTCACCAGTAGTAAAATTAGATGAATTTGTAGAACTTTTGGGATCAAGTGAAATATCCAATTTTTTAATGGCAAAACGTTCAATGCTACCATGCTGCAGGTCATCATCCTTCAGTTTCAATTGTTTGGCTTTCCGTTTAGCACTGCCTGATAAATATGTACGTTTTGACATAATTTAACTGTTAAATAATTCAACTTAAATATATTGTTGCAACTAACTAAATTTGATTATATATAAAATTAACAAATATTCCACATTCCATCAGACTACAAGAAACGCAACGCAAAATACAACCAAGCCTTCGTGGTTACAGTTACGACTACGACAAGCCATGTGCAGGAAGTTGAAGGATCAGTTGAGTTTAGGTGCGTTCGGAAAAGCAAGAAACGGCACGTGAATCAATGGAAGCGATCCTCCTTCTCAATGGCCACCTGAAGGTTATTAAACCACTGAAACTCATTAATGGCCACGTGTTTACGTGAAGTTCAAAACTCAAACTCATTGTGTGTAAGTACCACATCTATAAACACATGACTCATGAGCATGCAAAAGTAAAAATAATAAATTTTGAATATACACACACAAAATTCCCATTAAATAAGTACACATTTAATTCAAATTTGGGGGCCCCCCAAAATCGGGGGCCCTGGGCACGTGCCCCGTGTGCCCTCCCGTAAATCAGGGCCTGACCTTGGGAACGACATTGCGGGACACAACAATATGATTTGTTCTTCTTCACAGAATCCTCCATTATACAACTCTCTAATTCCAGAATGAATGCAAAAATACACCAAACTACGACAACTGAACGTAATGAGCGATCTACCAACAGCCAAGCATTGAGCCAAAAACGTTACCCGTACTACAGTAATTCTTCCTTTTGCCGCTAGAGGGAGAGCGGACCGCTGAGATTGCCATTTGGGAAGCAGATGAAACATCAGTAGTTTTATCTGCTATCACTGCTACAAAACTAGCTTTTGAGATTTCATTTTTTATGGGGCAAACAGTGCGCATACAGTCTAATAAGTCGTTTTGAATTTCTTTTGATGTTCCTTTAAAAACAGAGGCATTAGTGAGATGGTCTTTTAGAGATGCATCTGTTATGATTTAAGTGACTCCTCTAGGTTTTTGCTGCTAGTCCGCCAGAGGACGCAATTACTTACAGCTTCATTAATTGTAAAGGATATCTGGCATCCTTCTTCAGATTCGGGGTTCCTCATGATGGCTGAACTGTGAGTGTGATACTAAGTGTGAATAGTGAAATTATGTATATAAATGTATTATACCTCTTGAGTACCTTCTTCCTTTCTTTCCCGTGGTGTTGTGATTCATCCAGAACAACTTGTATGTGACTATTTCCGGAAAACTGTGTTTGTGATTACTTTAGAATATTACGTTCGAACACCTGGCGACGAGTCATGGGATTCGACATCGAGTGGCTGAGTCACAGGATTTTGGCAGTCGTGCTAAATCAAAAAGGCAATGGCGGAAGCTTTGCGGAATTATAATCGTGCGGCGTTTTTCAAGAACTGAGGTGAGAACTTTTTCGCTCATAACTTACTATTTTCGTCAGCTGGGAAATGGCTGTAGTGGCAGTAGGCCAAATTTCAACGTTCGATATTACTAATCCTGCCTCATGGAGCTTGTATGTGGAGCAATTGACTTTTTATTTTGACGCAAATGGTATTGTTGAAGCTCCCAGGAAGCGTGCTGTTTTGCTGTTGGCTTGTGGAACAAAGACACTGAGCATTGCTCGTTCATTAGTGTCACCACTAAAACTGATAAATCGTATGATGAATTGAATGAATTATTAAAAAATCATTTTAGTCCTAGATCCTCGGAAATTTATTCCCGTTATATGTTCCAGAAACGTGTACAGCGTAAAGGTGAAAGCATTACTGGCTATGTTACTGACCTTCGACGTTTAGCGGAGCAGTGTAATTTTGGAGATACACTGAATGAGCGTCTACGAGACCAGCTAATATGTGGAATAATTGATGACGCGGTACCACGCAGGCTCTTAGCTGAAACGGAACTGACTCTTGATGGTGCATTCTCGAAAACGCTTGCTGCTGAAACAGCTACTAATGAGGCAAAGTGAATGTTTTCTCAAACTTGCACTCGCGGGAATTTTTCAAAATCGATTTATAATGTGCAGCATACTAAAATGAATTCTAAGAAACAAAATGCAAATCTCAATTCAAAATATACCGTTCCTTTTAATGGAAGCATATGCCATAGCTGTGGTGGAAACCATATGCGTTCTATGTGTAAATTCAGAAATACAGTGTGTAGATTTTGTAGGAATATGGGTCACATTGAAGCTGTTTGCAAGAAAAAACAACAGCAAGGCATTAGTCCTAATTCTAACAGAGTAAAGTCAAGAGTAAAAAGCACAAATATAGAAATACATTCTGAACATTGCGTAAAAGTATTACGTAATCGCACAGATTCTGTTAGGAAACAAACCGTTACATTAAGCATCGAAGGTAAAGACTGCAGCTTAGAGGTAGACTCTGGATCTTTTCACTCCATCATGTCACATGATACATACAAAAGGCTCTGGCGTGCAAATAAGCCAGAAATTCAGCCTTTATCAATACGTTTAACAGATTTTCAAGGAAATGCTATAGCCCTTAACGGAATGTGTGTTGTTAATGTACAGCATAATCAGCATTGTGCTCAACTGCAACTTCTGATCTCTCAGAGAAAGTGCACCAACGTGTTGGGTTATGCATGGTTCCAGCCACTTGGAATTACAATAACAGGGGTAAATGCTATTTCAACAAACCCCGTTGATGATGTGGTGAAATAATTTAATGATGTATTTGAGGAAAGACTTGGTTCATACAAGGGGCCAGTAGTTTCACTACCCCTAGATTCTCAAATTCATCCCATGCGTTTTAAGGCAAGAACTACTCCACTTGCTCTTCGTCCCAAGATTGATGCATCACTTGATAAGCTTTTAGCTGAAGATGTAATTGAACCAATATCAAATCCAAAGTGGTCTACACCCGTGGTGCCAGTGATTAAATCTTCCGGGAGGTTAGACTTTGTGGTGATTACAAAGTGACACTGAATACTGCTATGAAAGCACATCCATATCCTATTCCTGCAGTAAATCACTTATTGTCAACACTGAAAGGGGGTGGATATTATGCAAAAATCGACCTCGCTCAAGCATACTTACAGCTGGTAGTTGATGACGAGTCTGCGGAAGCACAAACTATCGTAACACACCGGGGAGCATTTAAGGTAAAACGATTGCAGTATAGAATAAATGTAGCCCCTGGAATATTCCAAAACATCATTGATGAAATTTTTACGGGATTAGAGGGAGTCGTACCCTATTTTGATGATGTGCTAGTTAGAGCAACATCTCTCAAAGAACTAGCTTCTAGGCTTCGTAAAGTTCTCGCTCTGCTTAGAAAGGCTGGACTACGTGCTAAAAAAGAAAAGTGTTTGTTTGGCGTCACAGAAGTAGAGTTCCTGGGATACAGAATTGATGCTTGTGGAATACACCCTTCAAAAACCAAAGTCGAGGCAATTCAGGCAACGCCTGCTCTTTACAAGCAGCAACTACAAGCATTCCTGGGACTCCTGAATTTTTACCACAGTTTCCTTAAGTCTAAAGCTACTGTGGCGGAACTATTGCATAAAATTCTCAAGAAAGATTATGCTTGGACAGATTCATGACAATGCTTTTAAGTCTGTAAAAGCGTTGTTATCTTCTGACGCCGTGTTAATTCCTTTTGATGAAAAGCTGCCAATAATTCTTACTTGTGATGCATCGCCATACGGTGTAGGTTGGGTGTTAAGTCATAAGCTTCTAGATGGGAGAGATGCATCCGTTTCTTTCGCTTCAAGGACTTTCTACTGAGAAAAATTACGCTCAGATTGATAAAGAAGCACTGAGTATTATAGTAGGAGTTAAAAAATTTCATCATTTCTTGTATGGTCACCGATTTACTATTGTTACTGATCATCAACCACTTCTAGGATTATTCACCAGATCAAAAGTTACTCCAGAAATTCTTTCTCCTCGTATGCTGAGATGGTCTATAATGCTAAATGCTTACGATTTTGCACTCGTACATCGACCTGGCAAGAAAATTCAAAATGCTGATGCATTAAGTAGATTACCTCCAGAAATTCCAGATTGTGAAATTCCACCTCCACTTGAAGTGTTGTTTACAGAAGATTTAGACAATCTGCCATTACAAGCTAGTGAAATTGCTAAAATTACACTTCGGGATCCAATTCTATCATGTGTTCTCAACTGGGTGTTGAGGGGATGGCCTGAAGAAAAACTGTCTCCTGATTTCCGTATCTTCTCCAAGAAAAATGAACTTTCTGTTCATAAAAATTGCTTGTTATGGGGAAATCGTGTAGTTATACCTACATGTGGATGCCAGCGCGTTCTCGAAGAATTGCATCTTGTTCATATAGGTATTGAGCGAATGAAAGCTCTTGCACGTTCATATGTGTGGTGGCCGCACATGGAAGATCATATTGCTTATCACGTGAAAGACTGTGTCCAATGCCAAGAAACTAGACATTCTCCTCCTCGTGCTCCTGTTCATCCTTGGGAAGTTACGACTAAACCTCGGTCTCGTCTACACGTTGATTTCCTGGGACCATACCATGGACAAAATTTCCTAATCCTTGTGGATTCCTACTCAAAATGGTTGGAGGTAAGACACATGCCATCTACTTCCACCAGTGCTACTACTGATGTACTGCGAGAAATTTTTAGTACTCATGGTATTCCTGATGTAGTGGTTTCTGACAATGGTCCTCAGTTTACATCTTCTGCTTATGATGCTTTCCTACGTAATAACGCCATTCGACGAGTCTTGATCTCCACTTACCGTCCTGCTGCTAATGGTTAAGCAGAAAGAATGGTGCAGACTACTAAGCATTCCCTCAAAAGAATAACACACGGGTCTTAGAGGAAGCGCTTAGCTAATTTTCTGCTACGCCAACACATCACTCCTTCATCTTCTATGGGTTTCAGTCCATCTGAACTGTTAATGTCTAGGTGACTAAAGACGTACTTAGACTGGCTCCATCCAGACCTTACTACTGATCGTAAAGTTAAGCAAGAAGTTTATGCGAGGAAGCAGCTCGAACAACATAGTCTACGTAATTTTGAGCCAGATGATCCTGTGTACATAAAAAATCATCGAGGTGAGCCAGTGTGGATTCCTGCTACCGTTTCTCAACGTACTGGTGCTGTTCCCTACAGGACGATAACAGCTACAGGAGACACTGTGAAGCGCCATGTGGATCAGATGCGACAACGACAAGTTGAAGCACCTGTAACCGTTCCTGAAGTTTAAGATTCCAGTGCTTTTTCTCCTCCTTTGGAGAATACTGTTACTGAATTTCCTGCTGAACCAGTGTCTAAAGATTCTGATACTGAATTGACTCCAAGAAGACCACGACGACAAATTGTGAGACCTAAACGTTTCGAGGACTTCATAACTTAGGGGGAGGTGTGTTATGATTTAAGTGATTCCTTTAGGTTTTTGCTGCTGGTCCGCCAGAGGACGCAATTACTTACAGCTTCATTAATTGTAAAGGATATCTGGCATCCTTCTTCAGATTCGGGGTTCCTCATGATGGCTGAACTGTGAGTGTGATACTAAGTGTGAATAGTGAAATTATGTATATAAATGTATTATACCTCTTGAGTAGCTTCTTCTTCCTTTCTTTCCCGTGGTGTTGTGATTCATCCAGAACAACTTGTATTTGACTACTTCCGGAAAACTGTGTTTGTGATTACTTTAGAATATTACGTTCGAACAGTATCAAGTTCTGCTGAGAAGTTTATAAGACCTCTGAAAACTCCTGGATTTCATGAATCATCGCGTTTATCATGTCCTCGAAGTGCGAGCTCAAAGGCGCCGCAAAACAGAATACAGTCAATAATTTTGGAAAGAACATGACGATTTTTGGTTACTTGCTCATTGTGTTTTTTAACATTCGAACGAAATGCACTGTAAAGCTGTTGGCGAATATCAACCTTTCCCAGCAAACTAAACTTTAATGTGGAGTTTAAATGTGATTGGGAGGAGCGATTTTTATTTTTTGAGTTAGATGTGATAAATCAGCAACACCGTAACCAGAGCCCATTTAAGGCCACGGGGGCTGGCCAATTTTTAGGGGCCCCAGGAGCAGGGTTGGAATTCCAAAATGTGCTCTCCGCAATGCTTCATCAATGGGAATTAAGCCTTGCTTTTTATTAAAATTCCAAAGTAACGCTATTTTTTATGAATACATTCTAATGCTGATGTGCCTAAAAAAACCACTGAGTATCACTAAGGAAGGAGTCATTATTAATGGGAACAAAAATTCAGTATTTGTGGAAAATTGAAACGTTTTAATTGCAGCTATACAAATGACAAGGGTAAAAAACATTTTTACAAGTTATATTGTACTGAGAATGACTTTTTAAGTAAATCATAGCAATATTTCTTGACTACTAAAAAATCTTGCCTTAGAAACACTTTTTTCTTGTCTTCATTGCAGCAAATTTCGCGACTGTGTCAGTGAAATTCAGTGCCGAAGTTATGTCATTTTCAGACGAGGGTATAGCAAGATAATTAAGTTTATCTTTTCTCAGTGCTGTTCTTCGAACGTTTTTCACAAGAGCTAACTTTGAAAATGACCTTTCAGCTTCACAGTTTGACACAGGCAAAGTCAAATATATCCTCATGGCAATAAACATATTTGGAAAGATATCAAATAATTTCTGATCATGCATGTATTTGTAAATCTCAAAAGGTCTTTTTTCTTGTAGATTGCATTCCTTGATAAAATGAGAAAAGTGCACTGCTTCACTTTTATGCTGTCTTCTATGTCAGCAGGATATTTGTCAAGTAGCATTTGTACACTGTTTTCTTCTAACACTTCCTTACCTAGTTTTGATACAAAACCAAATATTGAACAAATATTGTCATATGCAGCAATTCTTTTTTTCAGTTCTACATCCAGACTATCGATAATCACATTTAAAGTTTCAACTTCAAATTTTCTTTCACCAGTTAAAATGAAATCATCACTACCATCAAGGAATTTCTTCGTTTTGACTCTCTTTTCAAATGCGAATTCCATAATTTTAACTGACAGACTTTGCACTTCTTGTTTTATGTCTGTGAATTTCTCTCTTAATGTGGACACAAATGCATTCAACGATTTCAATAAATTAACAGCAGTAAATAAATCAAGCCCTAGTTCTTGGAGGTATGCATTAACGTGGGCGAATCTAACCAGTATTTTGTTCCAAGGTACAGCCATAAATGCTGTCTCAAACTTAACCATTTTCTTCTTGAGGGATTTAGTTTCTGTTCTGCTTTCTGCATGTTCATTTTCATTGTCGGCTATTTCCTCAAGGCTGTCGATAATACGTTGGTAATTAACGTTAAGTGCTTTACATGCTTCAGCATGGCGTACCCACTTTGTATCACATAAGGATTTTAAGACTAGTAATCGGCTGCTCTCAGAATCTATTAAATTCCTGCAGAGGATATCCCAACTATGCGTTGACGCAACGAAAAATGAATATAACTTTTGTAAAAAAACAAAGAAGTTTACAGCTTCTAAGCAACACTGCACAGCATGAACACCACAAAGATTTAAAGAATGACCGCTGCATGGTGAAAACAGTGCGACATCGCTGATCCTCTTAATGTGAGCTTGCAAACCTTTATATTCACCTGACATGTTCTTGGCATTGTCGTAACTCTGCCCTCTGCAGTGTCCTGTCAAGGCCCTTGTCAATAAGATACTTTGTCGCATAGCACTTTACCCACATGGCTTTGAATGGGTATAAATTTCAAGAATCGTTCATAAACATGTCCTTCAAAACAATACCGTATAAGAACGGAGAGCTGATCAACATGTGAGGCATCAGGAGTTGAATCTAATATCAGTGCAAAGTATTTGATGCATTTTATTTCACTAATTATTTTATGAAGAACTTCTTTTCCCATTACTTCTATCAGTTCATTGCATACCGTTTGAGAAATGTAGGACACATTACCTTTTCCTTTATTTCCGTGATTCTTTAAATGCTCCTTGAGGAAAGGATCAAATTGTGCCAATAGTTCCAGCATCCCTAGGAAATTCCCATTATTTGGAGATCCAAGAAAATTATTTTCACCCTCAAACGCCAGACCTCTTTGGGCCAAAAACTTTATAACTGCAACTACTCTTTCTAAGACAGTTGTCCAATATTGTTTTTCAGAAGCTAATTGTCTGCAATTTTTTTCTTTAAAGTTAAGTTAACATTTGTTCGTGATAACCAGCACATCATATGTTTACGATGAGAGGAACTATTTTCATGTTCTGATGTTTTTTCCTCAGCGCGTTTCCAGTTAATAAACCCAGAACCAACAAATGGTGATTCATTATTGTCACTAAACAATTTACATACATAACAGTACACAGAACCTGCGCTTTCTGAAAACATCAACCATTTACGTTCTTGAACTTCTCCATTTGGAAGTTTGTGTTCGAAAAGGGTGTTGCATAGATATCTGTTCTTTGTTTTAAATTGCCTCTGTGACAAATAAAAGTTATTGGGGTTACGATTTTGAAAGAACTCAGGCCCATTGTTCAGGCATAAATCTCTAAAATTATTACTTAAAAAATTTGGCCATTTGCCAGGATCTTTGTAATTTTCCATATCAATGGAATTAATGCTTTGGAAATTGGTCGATGCTTGCACATGCTCTGCGCTACAAGTTTTGTGCCCTAAATCGCAGGGCTTATTTTTCACACTGTCATTCATACTCATATCAGTTTCATCTGTATGCTCCATGCTGCCACATTTTTCATCAATGTTGATAGGAGCTGATTCGTTGCTATTGGGTTCACGTTCAGGTTCAAGTTCTCTTTTCCGAAATTTAGGGCTATCAGGACTTTTCTCAGCAAATAAATTATTATAATTCTGAAGCTCATTCTCCGTTTCCTCAGTTACGGGATTGGATTCTGCTATTGGAAGCTTAAAGAAATTTGTAAGTTTCCTTACCTTGCTTAATTCTTCTTCTTTCTTCAATCTCAGTTTCCGCTTTGTAGCGCCACTAAGGTATTGTCTTTGAGACATGACATAAGAACTATTTTCAAAACTGGATCGTGATAAAACTGTTGCTTTAACATAAGCATATCAATTTTCTTTTCGTACTCTACTCCAAGTAAACGTCAAACCACTGTTCTGAAAACAGCACCAGACAACAGACACACCGGATCTGGAAAGTCAGTGTTGCCAAACGGCAAACCCGATCCAAAAATTCAATGTTGCCAAACGGCAAACCCGATCCAAAAATTCAATGTTGCCAAACCGGATCTTGAAAGTTCCAAATAGAATTTGAACAAATTCCACTAGATGGCTGTGATCATCCAGACAATTACTGGCGCAGTACAACTGTTTTTTGTTTTTTTGGTGGATATATATAACAATTTATAGATTTTGAACGTGTTTGAATGTGGGAACGTCCCTATGCTGTTAACTATATTTTTGACTGTCAAATAATTTTTCTTCTTAGACGCTGCCGGTAGATGGCGCCACAATACTGGTGATAAGATTTCCGCTCACACACTCTCTCAGAATCAGAGCAGAGCGACGCTACGTATGTTTGACGTCATCGACTGATGACGACGTGGAGTGTGTTCATGTTTTTTGACGAGCTTTCTACTCTTTACCTTAAATATTGATTGTTTTGTTTTTTTGAAATGAGCGTTCTTTAAGTATGTGAAAACGTTTCTTCTCGTCCTCTGTGGAAATAAACGCATTATGTCCGAAAAAATTGAAACACTCAGCAGAAATTGGGGGCCCCTTGAAAGTGCGGGGCCCGGGGCTGCAGCTCCCCTACTCCCCCCCCCCCCAATGGGCTCTGACCGTAACTCACCCAACTTGAATCACCACCTTGTTTTGCAAACAGGAGACAGTGAAAACAAAAGAGCCTGTTAGTTAATTCATATCCACAGAGCCATGGATATTTCTCATATAAGTCGGGTATGAATTCCCTTTTGAAATCTCTAGTTTTACATTTTGTCACCTGGATCAGCTTAAGCCTAGGTGTTGGCCAGAGCATTTTAATTCCAATTTTTCTTTCCAGCGGCAACGTTGAAAAGTGTAATTGCTTTAGCTCAGAAACACTGATTTTACTAAGTGCCATCTTAACTGTTTGCATATGTTCTTACACACAACAATAAAACTAACCTATAAAAACTAATAAATAGATTAATAACTGATAAACAACTACACTAACCACTTGTTGCCGTAAACCAAGGGAGAATCCGGAGGAATGACAAACTGCCAATCCATCTGCATGGGCTCCCGCACACCGAAGACTGTGCGAATTGTAAGCTTATGAGCGGCGCTTATTCTTCACACACGTGCCTCCTCTTCCCACCGGATAAACTGGTTTTCAAGTAGTTTCTTCTATCGCACGTGTAATCGACGTAAGGCCGGCCGATCTGTACTGCTAACTTTCGAATTTTATACCATTACAGTCGCGTCTTGCAACGGTATTTAGAAAGGGAGTTCGTCCCGAAATTGACAAAACCTGGAAATGTGTTAACTGTTTTATTTTATTTAACTTGTTATATTTTAATTTCTTTCTTTCGTTTTCTCTTTTTCTGTTTTAGGGGTTCACGTGCTCATGTGCACCAATAGAGGAGCCGCCACTGGCAGAGATTTTAGGTGGAACCATCTTAAGGCGAATAGTTAACTGGCCTATAACGAAGTAAATTTCTCCGTCATTTTCGGTCTACGCCGGGATTCGAACCCGAGGCCGCTTATTCCGGAACAAGTCGCTCTACCAACTGAGCTACGCAGACATGTATTCTGATTCCTATCTGCCTTTATGTCATGTGCGTCCTGCTGGCAGGTACGTCACATCTCCCCCCGAAAGAGGGCCGGGGGCATGGCCCACGGATCAGCCGTGACCATGAATCGTTGCAGGCAGACAACCACTGTAGAACGTGCACTTGAGAACTCCCAGTCAATCTGGTGTGTGGAATGCAACGTCACACACATTTATTTTTCGAAGCACTGGAGAAGGGATTCTCTGATTTTTCCTATCTCGCGGTGTGGAAATAACATCACACCAATGCGAGATTTTGAACGGTCGGGTCATCCGGATAGTTCGGGCGCCATTATAACGAAGTAAATTTCTCCGTCATTTTCGGTCTACGCCGGGATTCGAACCCGAGGCCGCTTATTCCGGAACAAGTCGCTCTACCAACTGAGCTACGCAGACATGTATTCTGATTCCTATCTGCCTTTATGTCATGTGCGTCCTGCTGGCAGGTACGTCACAGGCCTGCTGTTATATAAATTCCTTTCATGCTACTTCCATCCAAAAAAAACAACAACATCTGTGTTGGAACCTTTCCCCCTTGCCCCGGAGTTGCGATGAGGAGTGCATGTAGATACTGTATCCTGATCATCGGGGTGTTTGCTGTTAATTGTTTCTTCTCTTTGGAGTAGGATAATCAAGATTTTTCTCAGCCCTGATCCCCCTAAACCAAAGACGTATCAAATACTAGCAGGCATTAGGCGTCGATTCATGACGTCACCATCAGGTCATAACAAACGCTGCCCTGACTGCCATCTTGGCTAGCAGCGAGGTTACAGCGAGGCGATATCGGGATTCTAATTTTTCGTATCTTCACAATTATTTCAGAATTCAGTGATTATTTCATGTCTACAAACTAATGCAGATATAAAAGAACTTTAACTTTTTCTTTTTACACCAATAGGTTGTTGCTTTGCACAAATTTACCGAAACTACCTGCAAATTTGGAGGCACCATGCACTTTTTTTTTTTTTTTGAGTGGAGGTTTAACGACCACCGTGAGCAACTCAATGGGCTATAAGCAGTCGCCCGTCCCTAATTTAGGGTCACTGGTTCCAGGGAAGGGAGAGAACCAGTGCCGTAAGACAAACACAACATCCATGCCTGGCCGGGATTCGAACCCGGACCCCTTACGGACGAATGATCAGAGGCCAGCGCCTTAGACCACTGCGCCACCGGGGCGGCCATTTAGTTATTGCAACACATTTCGTAGCTACATAACCTGCAACATAAACTAGCAACTGGTTATGGGAATTATGTGGGAAAAGGGAAGCACAATCAGAATATGCAGCACTATTCAAGGTATCTTTCACATTATCTAGCATTTCATCACTTAAAAGTTCATTTCAATTTAACAAAACATTAGGTTTGCAACTGATGGTGTCACTTGGCCCAATAAGGGAATTGATGATTTCTGTTGTGCAGCTAGTACCACACTTTACAGGCTTGGCCAGATTATAAAAACTTAAACACTGAATGGTCACTAAAAATTCTGCTGCAGTGGGGTGGTCATTGCAGCCTGACAGTTGCCGAATAATGCCAAAAATGCTTTCTATTGAGTCTTTTTTTTTTTTTTTTTTGATTGGAGGTTTAACGACCACCGTGAGCAACTCAATGGGCTATAAGCAGTCGCCCGTCCCTAATTTGGGGTCACTGGTTCCAGGGAAGGGAGAGAACTAGTGCCGTAAGACACACACAACATCCATGCCTCACCGGGATTCGAACCCGGACCCCGTTCGGACGAATGATCAGAGGCCATCGCTTAGACCACTGCGCCACCGGGGCGGCCTATTGAGTCTTGACTCAAGCGCGATTTCATTACATACTTGTAGTTCAAGGTTTCTGTTAGATATTTTAGTAGAGAGATAGTAAAAAAAAATAAAAAAATAACTAAATGCAAAGATTGCACCAAAATGTGTTTAACATGCAGTATTGAAGAAAAGGCCAGGTTTTCTGGAACACTGATACAAGAATTTGATAAAGGTGGCTTATTATATCCATCAAAGGAACTCCTAGTTCTTGTCAGTCAACTGGAAGGTATTGTTACACATTATTTCAGCACCGAAAAACTACACAGAGATAGTATCGTTGATATTCTAGCTATCTTGATGATAAAGAAAATTAAATTCATTGGTTGTGCAGAACACAGTAAAGATGTGACATGTAAGATTGCAAAATTTTATTTACTGACTCGGTTGCATTTCTATATAAAGGGACTTAATAAGATTCACAATGATAATAGAGAAAAAATGAAGTACCTTAAGGTGAGACGTTGCAAATAAATATGAAGTTCCTGGATTTGGGTGTTGAGGTTCTTTTTATGAGGAAGCAAGTGAGAGACAGGTTTTTTATTACTGTGGAGAGAGAAAATATATGTGGAGTCAGTCAATAGCTCTCACTTATAATTACTGTGGAGTCAGTAAATATATACCGACTCCACAGTAATGCTACAGCTCAAACCCTCAACGCGCTTCCTCAAAACTACCTTAACAGCTAATAAGAACTTTGCAACAGAACAGGTTCCGTCATTCAAACCCAGGGGCTTGAACTTAGTCACATTACCAATGTTCAACTCGTAGCAAGCAGAGCAGCCACTGCTGTGTTTACTGATCTACTATATATTACCATATATAAGCATATGACTGTATTAAAAAGAATGGATAATTTTGGGAGTATGTAGCAGTGGCTAGTTAACTTTTCCTTCATTAAATATGATATGTATGCACATAGCAGACAGTAAGCCTAATGCATATGCAAATACGTGATCCTAGAAACTTAACCTAAACTCATTAAGAATTTTTCCAGCCTATAATGAGGTCAAGAAATGTCCAGGTTGTTAACAAACTTAGAAAAGAAAGTTACAAAAACTGGTAAGTTATTTAGAGATTCAAAATTCATTTCTTTAAATGTATTTATTTTTAAAAAATTAATCCCCTCCCCTCCCACCAAGTAACTGAATAGTTCAGCAGATAAGATATTAATATACAAAAAGATTTTAAGGAACATGTGTGGTGGTAATAATATTGCTGAGTTACTATTTTTCATTAAAAATGTTTAGAACTGTGGGATTCTTTAGCAAGCTGCCCCACCCCTTCATCTTTTTTTATTTTTAATGTTCAAATCCCAAAACCACTGGTGGTAATCTGATATAAACACACTTTTTTTTTTCAATCAACATTTAGCTTTGGCATTTTCAGCATTGCTAACTAGGGCTTCCATGATGGAATTACATATTACAAAATTCAGTATTTTGAAGAAAACTTGTAAAATGCCATGAGTGATTAAGTGTGACTAATTTACTCTTTACAAGGTGGTGTAAAAGTAATAAAAAAATAAACTAAACAGGTATAAAATTTATTTCTGGAAATTTAATTGTGTGTGAAAACATCTAATAGTTGCATTCACAAATTCTTGCTCTTTGATTCAGTTGCATTTTCTAAGATGCCTAAAAATCAAGTTGTATGTTATTTATTTTTTGTGTAATGTTACTTTTTAAATCCCCCTCCCAAGTTCTGTTGCTGATAAATTTCTCTGTCGCTATACAATTGAGAAACGGTTTTTGATAAAAAAAATTTCAACAACTGCTGCACTAGCCTTTGACATATAACAGCCCACAATGAATTAATCAAGCTTCTACTTTATAAAAAATAAAAACGAAAAAAACCATTTAAAATGGGATGCTTACTTTTGCCTCACTGTATAAATTGAATAAAGCTTAACCAATGTGCTGAGGTTTAGTAATATTGTAATAAATAATGCTACAAGC